>JAESUZ010000810.1:3127500-3869470 GCA_017311185.1 Proteles cristata cristata
ATCTTGATGAGGAGTCACAACTTCTGGCATGCACTGGTAATTTCTGCATCAGAGACAAACAGCCCTTTCTTTTGTTCCAGTCTACAATGATGGATATCTAGCAGCACAATGGGTCTAGACAGTGATGGTGGCAATTGGGGTGTGAAGTTTTGATTCCCCTCAGTCTCATCAGAGAATGGGATCTTGTCACTGACATGAGAGACCTATACAGTTTGACCTATAACAGAGACTTATTTCTGTAGTTCACACCTTTAAAAAAGGGTGGGGGGAGGTGTGTCATTTGTGTGTTTGGAGATTTCTGTAACAGCTGGACCATTAGCAACAAGTCAATAATAATATTGCAAAGTTCATTAAAGGAAATAGTGGCTAGAGCTGTGAGAATGGCTTTGAATTCAGCCCACAAAGTGGTGCAAGCACATGCATTATTGATTCTGCATAGCTGACCCTGAAGTTGAATGGCTGCAGCAGCGCAGGAGACAACATCAGGTTTCGGCCTAGCCGAACCATCAGTGAACCCTGCCCAGACTTTTAGGGAGCCTCTGTGAATTGAGAGCCCCTTGGAGCCAATAGCTTTTCTTCACGTGGAAGAATGGAGTATAAAGTTTCTCACAGAGGAATAGCTATCACTATTCTTATAAAGCCAAGATGCCTCTGGGACCGGCTGTGCTTTAAATATACCATTTACAATGCAAACCTGGTTGGGCCTTCCCACCTTGTTAGTTGAGTCCAGGTTGATATGCACTCAAATGGAAATATCAGGCAAGAGTGTCACAACGGTTCCATGGGTCAGGAGTTCAGTTTTGACAAGAGCCCAGTAGCGAGCTCATAGTTGCTTTTCAGGAAGGGTAGTAGCTGTGTCAAGGAGGCTAGAAGTCCAAACCCTGAAACAGCTCCCTTGAGTGGAAACTGCCTTTCTTTGACAGAAGCCTTTAATTGGCAGAGTCATTAGTCACAGAGACTTGCAACTCAGAGGGGTCATTAGGGGAGTGGAGCCCCAAAGTACAGAGTGTGCCACAGCTTCCTGGACCACTTCCAACACAGCCTGTTGTTTGGGCCCCACTTAAACCAGGCTCATCTGTGGCTTAGCCAATACAAAAAACCAAGTAGAATGCCCAGAGGAGGCACATACTGTCTCTAATCTCCAGGCGGTCCGGTAAGGGGTTTGGCCTCCTTTTGGTGGTGGGAAACTGAAGTAACATTATTTTTCCTTGGCTGCTGAGGGGTTGACATTATGAATCTATGAATCTGCCCATATAGTTTCAAGAAACTTGACTTGGTGACTCATATCATGCCTTATCATTGTTCCTGTGGGAAACACTCAATCTTCCAAAGCTGCTTGCTATGCAAACATGCTTGAAAGATAGCCCGGAAGAAAGGGCAGTCATTGTCTCTGCTTGCAAGAAATGCAGAAACAAGAGAACCCATGGAGAATTGCCTCTCAGTACCGTACACTAAAAAGGATGAGTTTTATTTTACGTAAATTATACCTGATATTTTAAAAAATTATCTAAACTTTTATTCAAGAATTCAGGGAGGATGGGAGTATGAGGTAATCTGGAAATTGTTTCTTCTGTGTCATCAAGAGATTTATTTCCTATGTGAGTTTTTTAAAACATATAATTGGATTGGAAACAGAAAAGGAAACAAACAAACAAACAAAAAACCACGCATGTTCTTAAGTGAAAGGATCTAAATGTATGCCAAGTGCTCAAATGCCATTAGCACTAATTCATTAAATTGAGCTCAGTCAGCTCTGTGTACCTTGAGAAATCTACTGAGATGATGAATACATATCCCTTGATATTGCAATTACTGATTATTCTCAAAAAAGGCAAATTTTATGAGGATGCATTTGTTAATAGTCCACTGGATCTTATATAATCAGGAAAAAATAAATCTTGAAGAATTCCATGAGAAGAATAGAAATCTCTGTAATTTATTACTCTGAAACTCAGTATTTTAGTAATATAAAAATCAATTATTTTAGATTAACGTACAAGGGCTATATCAGTGGATCTCAACTCTGTTTGCACATAAGAATTATCTGGAGTGCTATACAAGTAATGATGTCAGATTTCATGCCTACAGATTCTGATTTAATTGGTCTAGGTGGGGCTCATGCCCTTTTTTTTTTTTTTTTTTTTTTTTTTTTTGTGTGTGTTTGTTTTTTGTTTTTTTGTGAAGTTCCCCTGAGTTATTCCAGGGTTATGATGAGAGTTGAGAACCTCTGGCCAATGCAATGGAATATGCTACCATGCAATTCTCTTAAGCTATTTGGGCTGTGAGAAAACTTCTAACATAAACCCTTAGTGTTATTTAACTGTCTGAAAGGCACACAGAGCTGTTTATTCTTTTTTTAAATTGTTTTAATGTTTATTTTTATTTATTTATTTTTTTTTTACTGTTTTATTTATTTCTAGGAGAGACAGAGAGAGACAGCGTGAGCAGGGGAGGGTCAGAGAGAGAGGGAGTCACAGACTGAAACAGGCTCCAGGCTCTGAGCTGGCAGTCAGCACAGAGCCCGATGCGGGGCTCGAGCCCACGAACCGCGAGATCATGACCTAAGCGAAAGTCGGACGCTTAACCGACTAAGCCACCCAGGCGTCCCGATGTTAATTTATTTTTGAGAGAGAGACAGAGTGTGAGTGGAAGAGGGGCAGAGAAAGAGGGAGCACAGAATCTGAAGTAGGCCCCGAGCTATCAGCACAGAGCCCTATGCGGGGCTCGAACTCAAGGAACCGTGAGATCTGACCTGGGCCAAATTGGATGCTTAACAAACAGCCCTGCAGGTGTCCCGAGCACACGGAACAATTTTAAAATTTTACAGCTTTGGGTGCCTGGGTGGCTAAGGCGGCTAAGCATCTGACTTCAGCTCAGGTCATGATCTCACGGTTCGTGGGTTTGAACCCCGCATGGGGCTCTGTGGTGACAGCCAGCTCAGATCCTGGAGCCTGCTTTGGATTCTGTGTGTCTCTCTCTGACCCTTCCCTGCTCAGCCTGCCTCTCCCTGCCTCTCTCTCAGAAATAAATAAAACATTAATTTGTTTCAATTTAAGGCTTTGATTTTAAAATTCAGGATGAAAGATGAGACTCAAAATATTAATTTATTTTAGCATTTCTTAATTTTAGAGCTGGAGGTAGCAAATCAGAATCATCTGGATCACATTTTCAAATTAAAAGAGCCATGTTCCCACTAGGACATTTGAATACTTGAAAAAGGATTCATGTGGAAGAGGGGGAAAATACATGACAAGAGTTCTCTACCTAATTCGGACCCTCACTATGGCTACCCCTTCTCTTGTAGAGAACCACTGATTCATCTCTTTTGCTTCTAACTTGCTGAAGTAGTTAGATACGTGCTAAAAGCATTGGTGGTCAGCTCCAAGTTTGTACTGTCTTGTTAGGTAATCAGATTAATTATTTGGGAAACCCCAAAATACAAATCTGACAAGAGAAATATATTGGTTAAGAGAAAGACTACAAATTAGAGCATTTTAGGCATAGAAATAGCCAAATGCTTCCCCACTCTAAATAAAATATAACATTATTCTAGGAATATTCACAAACTTGTGCTTACCCTTAAATGTAAATTTTATAAAATGAAAAGAAATGATCATATTAGTAAATTTAAAGTATCCTATTCTGGAACCCAGTCTCAAAAAGGTTTCTAAACTAATGCAGATGAGCCAGAAAACAAAACAAAACAAAACAAACCTTCTATTACTTTGAAACTGAAATAATAATAATAATAGTTTCAAAACTTCCTTTCTATGTAGACATTAGGCTTGTGCCTTGCTTCAAGGGAGAAGATGATCTCTAGAGTCTTTCAACCCCTTGCTATCCCAGGTATGCTTTAGGGACCAGCAGCATCCTATCACCTCAGCACTTATTAGAAATCCAGAATCTCAGGCTCCACCCCTGGGCAAAGGATGCATAGTCTGCATTTCGACAGTACCTGTAAACTGTTCATATGCACACTAAAACTTAAGAAGTGCTGTTCCATCCCATTGTTTTGAGATGGTCGTCTAAACTGCTGTGTAGAATCTACACTAGTGCCCATCAATATCTGTAAAACAAGTAGCACAGAAGACATCCATTTTAACAGAATTATTTTTAAAAAGACAAACATAAGACATTTAAAAATCTCTTTAGTTCTTTTCTTAAACCATTGAACAAGATGCTTACTACATAACGTGGTGGGATTTTCATCTTTTGCTTTAAATGCAGTCCATAGATGATAGAGCTGAAGTTAGCTAGCTGGTGAGGGTGATAGTGGTGGCATTTTGTGTTTTGTTGTTATTCTTTTTATCTCAGTTTCCCATTCCTATTTCAGAAAGTGAACACAACAAGCTGCAATTTGTTAACAAGCAGAAGTGCAAACTGCTCTTGCGGAAAAAAAAAAAAAAAAGAACAAAACACAACCATAGCCTCCACCTGTTCCTTTTATTTCATATCAATGCTACATAATGTTATTTATCCAGATAAAGAACATCAAGGGGAAAGGGTGGGAGAGAAAACTCCAGATTTAGTTCTATCACCTTAAATAAAGAAATGGCCTTATATTTTCCAGAATGGTAATTAAAATCAAGCTGGTTTCCAAAAGCAGCCCTGATTTAAACAATAACAGTAATTAAAATAAAACAGTAACAATAGCAAAACTATGTAAAAACCTTATTCCTTCTTACTGGTACATCTGAACATTTCATCACATGAGTTTACCCATTTTTTAGCGTGTTCTGTATCCCCTTCAGTTCATGCTGTGACCTCCAGGTGAAAATGCTTTCATATAATTTTTCTCACCCAGTTAAGTGATGAATATTATCATGAGAGTAAAACTCTAGACTTCAAGTTAAGATTTGCAGTTAGTATTTTGAACTGGAGACCATTATGTCATGTACATAATATTTTCACAAGCTGGCAGCCAGAGGATTTTTTTTTTCTTTTCATAATGCATAAAACACAGAATTTCAAAACTTCCAATTTATATAATTTGGTCTTGGTGGATAATTACGTCACTAATAAACACCATGCCTCAGAGTAACATGTAGAAAATACATTCAGTAAAGCCCTTGGAAAGCTGTGCCAGTCTGTGGACCATGTATGAGTTAAAGGGCCAAGCCCTCATAAAGACCAAGTCTTAGAAAGACTGCAGTGTGGATTGGCCTGATATACATAGAAACAAGTCTGCTGTCTCAAAGTAACACCTTGTGCCAAAATCATAATATGGGATATTTGGCTCAATGCCATGTTAGTAGATTCTACCTATAACTTGTATTTCTTCAGTGGCTTTAGGCCAATCTCCTAATATCCATTAATAAGTGATTGAAAATGCAAACTATGAAAAGAGAAATTAGAATAACATATAATTAAATCACTAGTTTGCCTTGTTTGTTTGCTTATTTTTGCCTCTTATGATCACCTCCCTTTTTCTTGGTTCAGGGGAGCAATTTTGCATTATGGGTTGAGAAAAGAAAAAAACAGCTGGACTTTCACTATGCTTTAAATTAATTATCTGTTTTCCTAAGTTCCAGTCTGATTTTTGGTTTCATGTCTTTATCAATGGTAGGAGAAATAAAAGTTTAAGAAATGCTACTCTTTTGGGAAATGGTAGGGGGCTGGGATGTTTCCATCATTACAAACGGAAATTTAAATAGGATTGGGATCTGGAAAGTTATTGTCCTGAATTTTACCATATAAGTCAAAATTAGATTTTTCAGAAAAAAAGATGGGTGTCAAATTACAGATAGAAAGTTTAGGCTGCAATAAAAAAAATGAAGAGAGGGCAAAGGAAAGCATTTCTTTTTTTTTTTTAATTTTTTAATGCTTTATTTATTTCTGAGAGAGAGACAGCATGAGCAGGGGAGGGTCAGAAAGCGAGGGAGACACAGAATCTGAAGCAGGTTCCAGGCTCTGAGCTGTCAGCACAGAGCCCGACATGGGGCTCGAACCCATGAACCGTGAGATCCTGACCTGAGCTGAAGTCGAATGCTTAATTGACTGAGCCATCCAGGCGCCCCAAAGGAAAGCATTTCTAATAGTCCCTAACACAGTCTGCAACACCTATTATTTATTAATCAAAGGTAAGAATTGCAATATTCCATTATTTTGCATTGAATTAAAGACAGCCAGTTAGATATCCTAGGAAAATATGTGTTAAATTATAACTTATATTCCAGTTGTGCCAACTAATAAAAATAAATTACAATCTGACAGAAATATCTTTGTTTTATCATATGCTACTTTTTGGCAACTTTTGACAGTGGACCACATGCTTCTTACAGTGCCACCCTCTTTTGGAATCCATAGTTCAATGGTTTCCTTTTTTTCTTCAAATCTTTTTTTTTCTTACTTTACTGACTGTTCTCAATGTTTTTCGCAAATATTTACTCTTCTACTGTCACTAAATGGTGGAGGCCCTCTGAAAAAAGTCCAATTTTATACCTTCAGCCTATAGCTCTCTTCAGAGCTTGAGTCTTACGCAGCCAAAATCTCAATTGTCTTATGAACTCAGAGTCCCATTGGCTCATAGGTAATAAAATTCACATACTTAGGAGGACAGTAAAAATTAATCCTCCAGTCTTTTCTATCTCACAAAGTAGGGCCATCATACACCCAATTATTTCAGTTGAAAACTTAGGCAGAAACCTATGCTTGATTTCTGCCTTTCTTTACCCCTTCTCCAATATATAATCCATCAACAATCACTATTACTTTTAGCTTTATAATATATCTTAAAGCTATGTACATTTCTCCATTTCTACCATCAGTCCTAAACCTTCATCATCTTGCTACTGGCTTACTGCCAAACCTATCATTGTATGTCCACTCTTTTCCACTTCTAGTCCACTCTCTCGAAGCAACCGAAATGGTTATAATTTCCACTAACTTCCCTGAAGCAATTTCATGGCTTCCCATTAAAGTAAGGGAAAATAAGTTCAATTCCTGGACCTCTGAGATCTTACACATACTGCCTCCTTCCACATCTCCAACCCCATTTCATGTCACTTTCCCTTTGCTCCCTAGGTGGCAGCCACTCTGGCTTCCTTTCATGTTGCTTGTGCCAAAATATTTCTTTTTCAGGCCCTTTCATTTCCTTTTCTCTTTGTCTATGATGTTTCTCTGCTCTTTCTCTTGGCATGGCTAGTTCCTTCCTTTACCGAGGTCCCAAATTAATCTCCTTGCCTTCTCTGACAACTCTGCCTATAGTTCTTGTTCTGGCTTTTTTTTTTTTTTTTTTTTTTTAACTCTGCCACATTTCTGATTAGCTTGAATATATTTATTACAGGGGTGGGTGCCTGGGTGGCTCAGTCAGTTAAGCCACTGACTTCATGTCAGGTCATCATCTCGCGGTTTGCAGATTCGAGCCCCACATCAGGCTCTGTGCTGACAACTCAGAGGCTGGAGCTTGCTTCAGATTCTGTGTGTGTGCATGTGTGTGTGTGTGTGTGTGTTCTTCCCCCACTCCTGCTCTGTCACTCTCTCAAAATTAAATAAACATGTAAAAAATTAAAAAATAAATGAATAAAATATTTATCACAGTCCATAAATATCTCTTCCCTTCCTACTCTTCTTCCTTCCTCCCTTCTTCCTTCCCTCTTTTTTCCACTTAAATGTAATCTCCATGAGGATAAGAAGCTTGTCTGTCTTATTTACTGTCTTATGTCCTATGCTTTATAGATTGTAAATGTTCAGTGAGGAACTGTTTCATAAATAAATGAGGCTGTGAAAGAGTAGTACTCAGTAGTACTTTATTAATTTCACAAATTTCATTTTTTCTTACATCTCAAAAGATAGCAGAACTAACAGCTTGCTTACGTGCCTGCCTGCCTTCCTGCCTTCCTTCTTTCCTTCCTTCTTCCTTCCTTCCTTTCTTCCTTCCTTCCTTCCTTCCTTCCTTCTTTTAAATTGTAGCATGTCTTAAAAAAATTATATTTTGTGAACTTACAAGGAACTACTTTCTGCTCTTTGGGATAACTGGTGGTAGTAATGATTGGGAATGATTGCTTTAGAATTTTCATTTTTTTTAAATTAATTTATGTATTTTTGAGAGAGAGAGAGCACATGTGAGGGGAGTAGGGGCAAAGAGAGAAGAGAGAGAATCCCAAACAGGCTCCATGCTGTCAGTGCAGCTCGATCCCATGAACAATGAAATCATGGCCTGAGCCAAGATCAAGAGTGAGATGTTTAACCAACTGAGCCAACCAGGGAACCTGGAAATGATTGCTTTAATCATATAGTTTAGATTATTTAAATATGGAAGTGCTTAAATTAAAAATTGCTGACACTCCTTAATTTTGAGGTTCAGGTTTGTTAAAAACCAACTGTATAGTGACAAATTATGGTAATACAATTAATTATTATTATTTGCCATTTGTTGCATTCAAATAGTGAAGTTAGCTCTGTAGAGAACTGTTAAAAATATAGGACTTGCTATGAAAAATATAGATAATTCAAGACTTTCCTTTCCACTCCCCCCATGTCTCTTGTTTTTTTTTTCATATCCTTTTCTTTCCTTCATATCCTTATAAGGCTAAGTTATTCTGAGCATTCTCAGTGCTCTCTTCAGCAGATGTTAGCATGCATATGCTAATTCAACATACTTCCTTCCTACTCATCCCTAAATTCACAACATCTTCAGTGTTTCTAAACAAAATCACTGGAACTATCCAGATCAAAAATACATATATATATATATGAATGTGTGTATATATATATAGACATATATATATGTATGTATGTATATATATTTGGAAAAAACTTGGCTACAAGGTATTTTTTTCCCTGACAAGTTTTGAATTTCCTTTAAAATTGCTGAAGGTCTAAGTTTGAGAGTTCTCAGAGTTTTCATCCTCAGTGTGTGGGTATCAAGAAATGACAAGGTCTATATCTGATAACAAAATAAAGCAATATGTGTTTTTACATAATTATTTAAAATTATTCCTTCATGTGGAGAATAACTCAAGTGATTAAGAATATATCCAAGCAAGTGAATAAAACAACATGAAGCTGTGCTCTAAGAAACCAACCTTGAAATACTTCTCAAAATTAGCCAGATTTTTAGAACGTATTTTTATCATTTTACTTTCTATGTCCTGAATTTGCATATTTGTGTATTCATCTATTAACACCCACTTTGTGCAATAAAGACTATATCTTGTAAAGTACAATGACTCAAGAACTCTTCTCAAGGACCTTATATTTCAGATAAACAGACCATTGAAAGTTAAACAGGGCCATTAAGAAGGGTAGAAATAAAATGACTTTGTTTGGATCTTTCAGAAGTAATAAGATCTGGTGGATATTTGGCATTTTTTTAAACATAGTTTATTGTCAAGTTGGTTTCCTTATAACATCCAGTGCTCATCCCAACAAGTGTCCTCCTCAGTGCCCATCACCCATTTTCCCCTCTCCCTCAACCCCCATCAACCCTCAGTTTGTTCTCAGTATTTAAGGCTCTCTTATGGTTTGCCTCCTTCCCTCTCCATAACTATTTTTCCCTTTATCCTCCCCCATGGTCTTCTGTTAAGTTTCTCCTGATCCACATATGAGTGAAAACATATGGTATCTGTCTTTCTCTGCCTGACTTATTTCACTTAGCATAATACCCTAGAGTTCCATCCAACAGCCAGAGATTCATTCTTTCTCATTGCCATGTAGTATTCCATTTTATATATAAACCACATCTTGTCAATCCATTCATCAGTTGATGGACATTTAGGCTCTTTCCATGATTTGGCTATTGTTGAAAGTGCTGCCATGAACATTGGGATACATGTGTCCCAATGCATCAGCACTCAGAGACAGAAGGAATATTATGAGTAAAGTTGGTGATGAAAAACCAAGAGAAATGTGCTCAGAAATAAATAGAATAGTTGCCTGGACATAAATTTCAGTAAAGATAATAATACAAATAAAATAAGAATAAAACTATATATTGAGACCAACTTAAGAAAGACCATTAATGCCAGCAAACCTATGTGTTTTATTCTATAGGAAATGAAGAATCATTGATAATGTTTAGGTAAGAAAAATGTTTGACTACATGTGTAGGATGAAGATGACAGACAAGATGGATTATAGGGAATCTACTTAGAGACAACGAGATCAAATAAGTAACAAAGTATAACAGACAACTGAGATGGTAATTAGGAAGTCAACTGTTAAATGAATAAAAGAGAATAGATGTGATAAATATTACAGATGTAGAATGGATTTGGAAATGGATTAGACATGGATGTAAAGGAAATGGAGATTTTGAACTTGAATGCATATGATGATGTGTTCCTATAAATGATATCTGACAAGTGAAAAGAAATACAACTATGAGGGTGAAGATAATGAAATCATTCAAGGCAAGTTATGTATGTAAATATATCTAGTTGACAGATGGTAATGTTGGACTCAAACTGGGATGGTAATTGTGGGAATAGGGGACTAGAAATAGAATTGTTAGTTCTTCTGAGCTCACTTTAGTTTCAGGAGCGCCTCTGAGTGATTCAACTTCCACAGAGCTTTTTGGTATTCAATGTTTGCTGGAGGTTATTTGGCCCAATTACCCATAAACTAGGAAAGTATCATCCCTCCTTTTTTTTCACTGCCCTAGCCAATAGGAAACATATTGTATATCATAATTATCATAAGAAACTCATAAGATGAATGCTAATATCAATATTTTACAATTGAGGAAATAAAGTCATAATGTAACTAAGTAAATTACTAGTGAAAGATCGATCTGGAATTCCTACTCAAGACCTTCAGTCTACAGTTAAATCCCAACCAGAATCTTGAGTCTCCTCAAACCAAGATTGTCAGGAGTTCTTCATGCCCTGGAATTAGTCTCATGGCTCTAAAGCTGCTACTACATTCTTGGAAGATATGTCCTTGATTTTCACGTATCTACTTACCTTCAGCCTTCACCATCAACTCTCTTAAGTTTACCCTTTGAGGCTCAGTTTGCTTTCTGGCATTGGGGTCCTGCCTCTTTCTCTTAGTTGGAATCTCACTTGTCCTGGTGTAATTTTTTATGCCTCCTTGCACAATAGATCAGATCTTGATCTTCATAACTCCAGTCAATAGCTTGAGATTTTCTTCATCTGTGATTAATGGTGCTGGAAGCATAGTTCTAAAGCTCAACTCACTTTGCTTAGAGATTCTATACCTCTGTCACCAGAGAAAATCCTGTTTAAAACAAAACAACTAACTAAAAAAGAGCTGAGTTTCCACCTTCTCCCTTCAGGCCTGCTGAGGTGTACAACTAATCTGGCAATTGTACTGAGTGTGCCATTATAAACGTAAGGTTGATACAGTCAGGAGTGTGTTTAATGGTCTTCTCCAAGAAATCTCATGATGGGCATGTTTCTGCTTAATAAGGGTAAGCAGATACTAAACAGCTCAGACATTAAACAATAAATATATTTTTATCTCTAAGAAGCATTCTCATTAAAGTCTTCCCATTGCTACTAGCACAAGGCAGAATGCAAAGAAAGATGACAGAAGAACCCATGTGATAGTGTGAGAAGATAAGGCAGTGAGAAATGGACATTGAAACTTGTTTTATGACCTTATGCAAGCAAATTTCTCCTGTCAGTTCACTTAAATGTAAACTGAAAATAACTATTTTATATGGTTTTTGTGAGACTTAAATGAGATAATTCTTATAAAATGCCAAGTATCATTCTTAGGGCTTGTGGAGTCTAAATAGATGGTAACCATTATCATCCTCATCATTACTTTTATGATGAGGCAGAGGTTCAGTCCATGAAAAGAGAAGCTATTTATCAGTGATAAGAACTAACATCTGGCAATTTCAGAACCATTTGGGAAAAGAACAACCTTCAATATAGATTATAATCATTGAACTTGAAGTTCACTTTAAGCAATTCTAAATGGAGAGATGCAGAAATTTCTGCAAATAGGGAAAAAGAAAGAAAACAATGACACACTGGCATAGAAACTTAGAGAAAAAAATAGCATGTGAAGAATTCTTATAGAATTTGAATAATGAAAGGCTGAGAGAAATCCAGGTCGTATTAACAAATGAACAAACAAACAAAATAACCACAGACTATTTGGTGAGAAATGGAACTTAATATCAGAACCTCACTGCACCATATTCTAGTTGACATGATTATGCTTTAGATACTTTTGCATTTATCTTTGTGCACTTTTCATTCTGTAGTGTGTATTGTTTTATTAATCACCATGATGTCTTCATGAAGTGCATAGGTTGTTACTTGGACAAGATAAATATTATTTGCTCATTCTGAGTAATATGTTCATGCTCTTACTGAACTAAGTGGCTGGACCCTTATAGAATGGGCTATTGTTAATCAGTCAGCCCTTCAGAAGACACTTATACAGTGTTAATAACATTGGGTCACCTAGTAGCTTCTTTAAAAAATGATGATAAGACCTCTTTTAATTTGTAGAAAGTGTAACAATAAGTATAGGCAGGTTAGGCTGAGTAACAAACAACTCCAAAATTTTGTTGGCTTACAACAATAAAAGTGGTTTCATTTTCACCCGTATTACATGTCAGTTGAGAACTGCTCCATATGATTTTTTCACCCCAGGATCCTGGTTAAAAAAGTGTCCATCATCAAAAAAGGAAAAGGAAAAGAGATATGGGGTAACCACATATTGGTTCTTCTTTTTTATAGTTCACACACAACATTGTATTAGTTTCAGACATACAATGTGGTAACTCAATATCTCTATACACTATGCTATGCTCACAAATGTAGCTAGCATCTGTCTCCATATCACACTACCATACTATCATTGACTATGTTTCCCATGCTGTGCCTTTTATTCTTGACTTTTTCATTCCAGAACTGGAAGCTGGAAGCCTGTATCTCCCACTCCACTTCACTCATTTTTCCCATTCCACACCCCTTCCCTCTGGCAGCTGTCAGTTTATTCTCTGTATTTTTAGATCTGATTCTGATTTTTGTTTGCTTATTCATTGTTTTGTTTTTCAGATTCCACATATTAATGCAATCATATGGTTATTTGTTTTTTTCAGTCTGACTTAACTTCACTTAGCATGCATTGGTTCTTACATCTTCTCAGATCCTAACATTTTATTGGCCAAGTCATGTGGCCTAGCCTGACATCAGTGGAAATGGGATGTGTAACACTTTCAAAGGGAGGGAAAACAAACATTTTTTAACAATAATGCAATCTATCAGAGGAAGTTAGCTTTTGTTCCACTGAAGTGTATATTTTAAACTCTTCTTCCTAGTCATACTTTCTCATGTTCTTATAAATATGCAACATTTAAGACTCCTTTTCCTTTAATCTGTTTAGTTGACAACCACAACCTAACCATTATTTTTCACATTAAATGATTCTTTTTATATCATAGTTACTTTACTTTTTTTTTTAAATTTATTTATTTTTAGGAGAGAGAGAGAGAGAGAGAGAGAGAGAGAGAGACAGCATGAGCAGGGGAGGGTCAGAGAGAGAGAGAGCCACAGACTGAAACAGGCTCCAGGCTCTGAGCTGGCAGTCAGCACAGAGCCCGACGCGGGGCTCGAACCCACGAACTGCGAGATCATGACCTAAGCGAAAGTTGGACGCTTAACCGACTAAGCCACCCAGGCGCCCCATAGTTACTTTACTTTTTAAGAAGCCGAGAAGCACAGGATCTGAAGACTAATATCTAATAGTGCTATCTGTGCATCACAAATCATGTGTAAACCATTTATGGATCAGATTTTCATTATGTGAAAACTTGGTAACTTTACCACATACCTTCAGAAGGGTAACTGTCATAATTCAGCAGAGGACAGTGTCAATTTTAAGGAAGTGAGGAACAGATGGAATTTCTGAACCTTATTTTTAATGGAATTACCTAATAAAAAACACATATAAGCAATTTAGTAATGGCATTCAATATTAAAATTAAGTAACAAAAGATGGTTACTTTTAGGAACTAAAATATTTTCTTCTGTAAGCAGACACTTTTATTAAGTCAGGTCTAACCCTCTGACATGTCGGCTGGTCTTATGAGGACTCTTCTCATTCTATATATGGTAGATATTCCTAGAGGCAATAAGAAGAAAGAAAGAGGTGAATTACAGGAAACTATGTCACCAAAGAATAATGTCAAAATAGACTTTCTTCGAACTCTTCCAGATCTGTAGTATATATTTGTAGAGTGAGATCTTGGCAGGGAGTGTTTGTACAGGAGAAGGAAAACTATATTGAAGTAAGGAATGTTGGTCCATATGGTAAACTTCTATTTTATTTCTTTTTTTTTTTCAGTAGCTAATCTTACTCTCATTTATTATTTTTATTTTTTATTTTTTTTACGAATAGTTTATTGTCAAATTAGTTTCCACATAACACTCAGTGCTCATCCCCACAAGTGTCCTCTTCCAGCCCAGCCCCCCTGCCCCCCACATCCATCAGTCCTCAGTTTTTGTCAGCATTCAAGAGTCTCTCATGGTTTGCCTCTCTCCCTTTCCCCCACCATTTCCGCCCTTCTTCTTCCCCTTGTTCCTCTGTCAAGTTCCTCCTAATCCTCCTATACGTGCAAACATATAATATTTGTCCTTCTCTGCCTGACTTATTTCACTCAGCATAACACCCTCAAGGTCCATCCATGTTGCTACACATGGCCAGATTTCATTGTTTCTCATTGCCATGTAGTATTCCATGGTATAGATAAACCACATCTTCTGGATCCATTCATCTGTTGATGGACACTTAGGCTCTTTCCATGTTTTAGCTATTGTGGAGAGTGCTGCTATGAACATTGGGGTACATGTGCTCCTATGCCTCAGCATTTCTGTATCCCTTGGGTAAATTCCTAGCAGTGCTATTGCTGGGTCATAGGGGAGTTCTATTGTTAGTTTCCTTAGGAACCTCCACACTGTTTTCCAGAGGGGCTGTACCAGTTTACATTCCCACCAACAGTGTAGGAGGGTGCCCGTTTCTCCACATCCTCGCCAGCATCTAGAGTTCTCTGATTGGCTCATTTTAGCCACTCTGACTGGCGTGAGGTGGTATCTCAGTGTAGTTTTGATTTGTATTTCCCTGATGAGGAGCGATGCTGAGCATCGTTTGATGTGCCTGTTTGCCATCTGGATGTCCTCTTTGGAGAAGTGTCTGTTCATGTCTTCTGCCCATTTCTTCACTGGGTTGTTTGTTTTTCGGGCGTGTAGTTTGGTGAGTTCCTTATAAATTCTGGATATTAACCCTTTATCTGATATGTCATTTGCAAGTATCTTTTCCCATTCCATTGGTTGCCTATTAGTTTTCTGGGTTGTTTCCTTGGCTGTGCAGAAGCTTTTAATCTTGATGAGGTCCCAACAGTTTATTTTTGCTCTTGATTCCCTTGCTTTTGGGGATGTGTCAAGTAAGAAGTTGCTGCGGTGGAGGTCAAGGAGGTTGTTTCCTGCTTTCTCCTCTAGGGTGTTGATAGTTTCCTGTTTCACGTTCAGGTCCTTGATCCATTTTGAGTTTATTTTTTGTGCATGGTGTGAGAAAATGATCTAGTTTCATTCTTCTGCATGTTGCTGTCCAATTCTCCCAACACCATCTGTTAAAAAGGCTGTCTTTTTTCCATTGGATATTCTTTCCTGCTTTGTCAAAGATCAGTTGGCTGTATACTTTTGGGTCCACTTCTGAGTTCTCAATTCTGTTCCATTGGTCTATGTGTCTGTTTTTGTGCCAATACCATACTGTCTTGATGATGACAGCTTTGTAGTAGAGGCTAAAGTCTGGGATGGTGATCCCTCCCGTTTTGGTTTTATTTTTCAGGATTACTTTGGCTATTCGGGGTCTTTTGTGGTTCCATACAAATTTTTGGATAGTTTGTTCTAGTTTTGAGAAGTATGCTGGTGCAATTTTGATTGGAATTGCATTGAATGTGTAGACTGCTTTAGGTAGTAATGACATCTTAACTATATTTATTCTTCCTATCCATGAGCATGGAATGTTTTTCCATTTCTTTGTGTCTTCTTCAATTTCCTTCATAAGTTTTCTATAGTTTTCATCATACAGATCTCTTGTATCCTTGGTTAGGTTTATTCCTAGGTTTTTTATGTTTTTTTTGTGCAATTGTGAATGGGATCAGTTTCTTGATTTCTCTTTCTGTTGCTTCATCATTGGTGAATAAAAATGCAACCGATTTCTGTACATTGACTTTGTACTCTGCAACTTGGCTGAAATCTTGGATCAGTTCTAGTAGGCTTCTGGTGGAGTCTGTTGGGTTTTCTATGTAGAGTATCATGTCATCTGAGAAGAGTGAAAGTTTGACTTCCTCTTTGCCCATTCTGATGCCTTTGATTTCCTTTTGGTGTCTGATGGCTGATGCTAGGACTTCCAGCACTATGTTAAACAGCAGTGGTGAGAGTGGGCATCCCTGTCGTGTTCCTGATCTCAGCGGGAAAGCTCTGAGTTTTTCCCCGTTGAGGATGATGTTAGCTGAAGGCTTCTCATAGATGGCTTTGATGATGTTTAAGTAGGTTCCTTCTATACCGACTTTCTCTAGAGTCTTTATTAAGAAGGGATGCTGTATTTTGTCAAATGCTTTTTCTGCATCTATTGACAGGATCATATGGTTTTTATCTTTTCTTTTATTGATATGATGTATCACATTGATTGATTTGCGAATGTTGAACCAGCCCTGTAACCCAGGAATGAAACCCACTTGATCTTGGTGGATGATTCTTTTGATATGTTGCTGGATTCGATTTGCAAGAATCTTGTTGAGAATTTTTGCATCCGTATTCATCAAGGATATTGGCCTGTAGTTCTCTTTTTTTGCTGGATCTCTGTCTGGCTTGGGAATCAGAGCGACGCTGGTTTCATATAATGAGTCTGGGACCTTTCCTTTGATTTCTATTTTTTGGAATAGCTTAAGAAGAACTGGTATTAATTCCATTTTAAATGTCTGGTAGAATTCCCCAGGGAAGCCATCAGGTCAGGGGCTCTTATTTGTTGGGAGATTTTTGATCACTGATTCGATATCTTCACAGGTTATGGGTCTATTCAGGTTTTCTATTTCTTCCCGTGTGAATTTTGGTAGTGAGTGTGTGTTTAGGAATTTGTCCTTTTCTTCTAAGTTGTCCAATTTGTTGGCATATAATTTTTCATAGTATTCCCTGATAATTGCTTGTATTTCTGAGGGGTTGGTTGTAATAAGTCCATTTTCATTCATAATTTTGTCCTTTTGGGTGCTCTCTCTTTTCTTTTTGATAAGTCTGGCTAGAGGCTTGTCAATTTTGTTTACTTTTTCAAAAAACCAACTCTTGGTTTCATTGATCGATTCAATTGTTTCTTTGGTCTCTATGTTGTTTATTTCTGCTCTAATTTTTACTATTTCTCTTCTTCTACTGGCTTTAGGGCATTCTTGTTGCTCTGCCTCTAGTTCCTTTAGAAGAGCTGTTAGATTTTGGACTTGAGCTTTTTCTAATCTCTTGAAATAGGCCTGGAGAGCAATGTACTTTCCTCTTAGGACTGCCTTTGCCGCATCCCATAGATTTTGAATTGTTGTGTTTTCATTTTCATTTGTTTCCATATATTTTTTAATTTCATCTCTAATTGCCTGATTGGCCCATTCATTCTTTAGAAGGGTGTTCTTTAACCTCCATGTTTTTGGAAGTTTTCCAGACTTCTTCCTGTAATTGATTTCAAGTTTCAAAGCATTGTGATCTGACAGTGTGCATGGTATGATCTCTATTCTTTTATATTTATTGAGGGCTGCTTTATGTCCCAGTATGTGATCTATCTTGGAGAATGTGTCATGTGCACTTGAGAAGAAAGTAATTCCCTGGCCTCAGGATGTAAAGTTCTAAATATATCCGTCAGATCCATCTGGTCCAATGTGTCTTTCAAGTCCATTATTTCTTTAATGATTTTCTGTCTGGTTGATCTATCCATTGCTGTAAGTGGACTATTAAAGTCCCCTGCTATTAGTACATTCTTATCTATAAGCTTGTTTCTGTTTGTGATTAATTGTTTTAGATATTTAGGTGCTCCCATATTCGGTACGTAGACATTTATGATTGTTAGTTCTTCCTGATGGATGGACCCTGTAATTATTATGTATTGCCCTTCTTCATCTCTTGTGATTGTCTTTAATTTAAAGTCCAGTTTGTCTGATATAAGTATCACTACTCCGGCTTTCTTTTGATTTCCTGTAGCATGATATATATTTCTCCATCCCCTTACTTTTAATCTGAAGGTATCTTCCCATCTAAAATGAGTTTCTTGTAGACAGCATATAGATGGATATTGTTTTGTAATCCATTCTGCTACCCTATTTCTTTTGATTGGAGCATTCAGCCCATTAACATTCAGCATTATTATTGAAATATGTGGGTTTAGAGTCTTTGTATCTTTTGTAGGGTTCATGTTTGTGGTGGTGTCTCTGGAATTATGTTCCTTGCAACCTTTCCTTCAGAGCATCCCCCTCAGGATTTCTTGTAGGGCTGGCTTATTGGTGGCAAATTCTTTCAATTTCTCTTTATTTGGAAAGGGTTTTATCTCTCCTTCTATTTTGAATGACGGGCTTGCTGGATAGAGGATTATTGGATGCATATTTTTACTGTTCATCACATTGAAGATTTCCTGCCATTCCTTTCTAGCCTGCCAAATTTCAGTAGATAGGTCTGTCACCACTCTGATAGGTTTCCCTTTGCATGTTAGGGCCCTTTTCTCTCTAGCTGCTTTCAAAATTCTCTCTTTGTCCTTGTATTTTGCCATTTTTATGATGATATGTCGTGCAGAAGATCGATTCAAGTTACTTCTGAGGGGAGTCCTCTGAGCCTCTTGTATTTCCACATTTACTTCCTTCCCCAGGTCGGGGAAGTTCTCTGCTATAATTTGTTTCAGGACTCCTTCAGCACCTTTCCCTCTCTCTTCCTCTTCTGGGATTCCTATGATGCGTATATTGTTGCATTTGACTGTATCGCTGAGCTCTCGAATTCTTCTTTCCTGTTCCTGGATCAGTTTGTCTCTTTTTTTGTCAGCTTCTTGTTTTTCTATAATGGTGTCTTTTAAATCACTTATTCTCCTTTCTGCCTCTTCAATCCATGCATTGGAGGCCTCTAATTTATTATGTATCTCATTTATGGCATTTTTAAATGCTTCATGCCTATTTTTATTTTCCATTCTGTCTGTAGCCATAGTTTCTTTGATGTCCCCTGTTTTTTTCAAGCCCAGCTATTAATTTTACCATTATTATTCTAAAATCTTGTTCAGTTATGCTGCTGATATCTGTTTTGAGCAGTTCATTAGCTGTCATTTCTTCTTGGTGTTTCTTTGGAGGAGAGCTCTTTCGTTTCGTCATTTTAGTTAGCTTTCCGGCTCTTGTTGGTTTTAAAGACCTGTTATGCTCTCTGTTTCTATGAGCACTGCTATATCCAAGAAGACTCTTTGACTTTCCAGGGCCTATCCTTTCAGAGATTGTGTTTTGATTGTTGTCCCCTGATCTCTCTTGTTGGGACCTTGGTTATTTTATTTTCCTATTCGTAGTGATATTTGGGACTCTTCACCTTGTGTACTCTAGCTGGTTTCTTGAGGTAGCCCAGGAAAAGAAAACAGACAGACAAACACACAGGGAGCAGGAGCACACAAACGCACAGGCTAATTCAACTAACATGCAAAGCGAGAGGGAAAATGAAAAAGTTAAGAGAAAAGACGGAGGAGGGAGGGCGAATAATAGGGAGTATAAAATACATAAAAGGGTCAAAAAGGGGAAAAGAAAAGGAAAAAAGAAGAAAACCGTTAGACAAAGAACGGTTTAAAACATATACCTGGATTTCCCAGCTACAGTTAAATAGCCGTATGCATGCAGTGTTGATTGAGGAGCATAGAGAAAGAGAGAGAAGACAGGGCGGGATGAGGCACTATTGGAAATAGAATGAACAGGCAGACGGGATAAGAAGCTTTTTTCAAAGAGGTAAAGGGTAGAATATGGTTGAATAGGTGAGAGAAGGATTCTGGAATTATCCAGAGAAACTATATAGTCTAATTACTCCTGAGAGAAATAGCTGAAAAGGTCGATAGGTGTAGAATTTACATTTACAGAATGGACTCGTGATTGTTTAAGCAAGCTGGTGAGCAGAGTTAATGAGGTCAGTGTTTTGGGGAAAAAAGCGAGAAAAGAGAAAGAAGAAGAAAGAAAGAGAAAAGAAAGAGGAAAAAAAGGAAGAAAGAAAAAAAGGAAAAAAACAAAAAAAGGAAAAATAAAGGAAAAAAGAAAGAGAAAAAAAAAGGGAAGAGGGCACCTCTCAGGCAGGGATGGGCGTAGCGTGATCCAATTCCTCAGGCGGGGGTTCTGCCTTGGCGGTTGTGGGGAGGAGAGTGAGGGTGCTCCAGTCCCTTCTTGAACCCCGCGCTGCAGCTCGCTTTTTTTTTGGCGTGTCAACTCCCCGTTCCAGGGACGCAGCCCAAGTTGGTTGCACTCTTCAACCCAGGCCAGTTCCAATCTCCAAATCCCAGTCCGCGCGCCCCGCTGAAATTGCCTTAGACATGGCTTCCCAGGCAAACCCCTCGGGCTATTCCAGGCTCCCTGCTGAGCTCTGGGGGCGGAGTCAGGATTGCTGCTTCCTTCTCTGGGTCGGGCTGGCGCGCATGCGCTGGGGCTTGCCTGCCGGAGCCCGAGCCCGCTGGAGTGAGGAAAACCGGATCGCTCTATGGCTCGTCACCTGAAACACGAACTCACAGGCAAATTTCCCAGTTTTGAGCTCTTTGCCTTCCCTCTCGAGTTCCAGCCAGCCAGGAGCGCGGACGCCCGGTGTCAGCGTGGCTCTTTCAGGGGCCCAGCCGCCCCGGAGCTACAATGGCGGCAGGCGCAATGCCGCTCTGAAATCCAACCTCCAGGAGCGGCACAAAGAAGCAGTTTGTGTGCTCAGCCTCCCCCAGGACCAGTTGGCGCGAGGGGACCTGGTGTGCAGGTATTTGGCAAGTACGGTCTTTCTATGCACCGAGTGGAGGTTTTCCCCCCGAGCGGAGGTTTTTCTGTTTTGGACTCTCTCCTTTTCCCCTGTCACTCCCCATAGAGGGTAGAGTGGGATCGCCTCCCACCCTGGAGTCTCCGATCCCGTCCTGATTTTATCTTCCCCAGTTTGCACTCACATTAGAAGGCTTTCTCAGTGGATTCTGCGTCCTTTTTCTCCCAGTCTCTCAGGTTTTATAAGGTTTCCAATGGCTTCTGATCTTTTCTGTGTGATGTATGGGCATGAGTGCAAGAATGGAGCTCCTTACTTCTCCACCATCTTGCCCTCTCCCCTCTATTTTATTTCTTATTGATGCTAAATACTGAGTCTTGCTCATCCATTTAATTAGTGTAGAATCAGTGGCGATTGATTACAGGACAAGTGTATTAACACACACACACACACACAGCTCTGTTAAAAAAAAAAAAAAAAGCACAGAGCAGCGCTCTGAAAACTATCCCCCACACCAAATCTGGTCCTCTACTAGTTTTTGTATGGCTACCAAACTAGCAATGTATTTTATATATTTAAATGGTTGAAAAATTAAGAGAAAAGATGTAATGTAATATGAAAATGATATGAAATTTAAATTTCAGTATCCATAAATAAAGTTTTATTGACATCTGTACTCTTGCTTATTCCTGCATCGTCTGTAGCTGCTTTGATGGAGACCATATGGCCCACAAAGTATAAAATATTTGCTATATGGTCCTATGCAGAAAGAGATTGGTCACCTCTGACTTAGAGTCACTCTTAAACTAAAATTGCTAATGATTTGCAGATAGTTTTCATTTATGCTTGGACAAAATATGAAAAATGTCAACAATCTAGTACTTTTATTTTCTAAGAAATGAAGTAATTGGCTAATTGTGCCCTCTGCCACTAGATGAGAAAGGTTAATTAAATTAATGGTTAGGTTAGGAATTTTGGAAAATAAACAATTTAGATGTTTGTTTTCTTCTGATGTAGCAGACTCCTTGTCTTACCATTTATTTTGGAAGATTCTTCATTATTTTCTGAAATTAATCATTTGTTATCATTACCTTCATACTGACAGTTAGTAAATGGTACTTCTATTGTCATTTTCCTAGTAGCTTCCTGGGTTTTTTAGCAGCATCTTTCTACCATGAACATCTTAGTGTCATAGTTCAGTGAATGAATTTAAGTTACTTAACTGTGCTATAAAGAAATGTTAGGTTCTGCGAATATAAATAAAGTTAGCATACTATAAAAGGGGAGAGGATAAAAAAACTATTAAAATGCTTAAGTATTTACCAGTTTTGCCTGCATTCTAGCATGTTATAAGTTTTAGAGGAAGATATAACAATTATAGGTGTATATTTTTCTGAAAAAAATGTGTATAACTTGTGTGACATAATAAAAAAAAATACATAGTTGGTCTCTGCTTCTGGTTCCTGACACAGAGCTACTAGATTTTTTTTGGCATTTCCTGAGTGTTAGAAGCATCTTTTGTTCTAATGAAGCAACTCTTTATGGGCTTCTAGGTCACTTCATGATGATGCCTAGTCACCAGAAAGACCAGGTCATGATTAGACACTTAGAGCTTCCAGCCTCACCCCCATCCTCTAGAGAGGGTAGAGGTTCTGGAGATTGAGTTAATAGTCAATCATGCTTGTGTGATGAAGCCTCCATAAAAATCTGTAAACAATGGGGTTTGAAGAGGATCCAGTCTGATGAACATATGGAAGTGCTAAAATGATGGCATGCCTGTAGGGCATTCGAAGCTTTGCATCTTTTCTTCATACCTTACTCTATGTACTTCTTCATATGGCTGTTCATCTTTATCTTTCATAATATTCTTTATAATAAACTGGTAAATGTCAGCAAATGTCTCTCTGGGATTTATGAGCCTTTTTATACAATTTCAAACCTGGGGAGGGGGCCATCAGAATACTGATTTATAACTGGTCGATCAGAAGTGCAAGTAACAATCTGAGACTTGTGATTGGTTTCTGAAGTGAAGGGAAGTTCAAATGATAGTTTTGCTGGGATTAGAATTCTGATTTTTTTTTTTTTTTTACTTTCAACACTTGAAGTATTTCACTCCACTGTCTTCTTGCTTTCGCTGTTTCTTACGAGAAATCCATTGTAATTCTTAGCCCTTGTTCTCCCAAGGAAAGTATTCTTTTTTCCCTTGGGTTTCTTTCAAGACTTTCTTTTATACTTTTGTTTTCTGTTGTTTGAATATAACATAGAAAGGTGTAGATTTTTTGATATTTATTCTACTTGTTTTTTGAGCTTCTTGGATCTATGAGTTGGTGTATGCCATTACTTTTGGAAAAATTTTAATCATTATTACTTGAAATATTCTTCAATTCTTTTTTTTCCCCTTAGTATTCTAAGTATATGTATAAAATTGTCACACAGATCTTGAATATTCTCTTCTGTTTTCTGTTTTGTTTTTAAGTGTATTCATTTTTCTCTTTGTTTTTCTTTTTGGGAAGTTTCCATTGACATGCTTTCAAGCACACTGGTTCTTTCTTAAGCTATTTCTAGTCTACTAATGAGCCTATCAAAAACATTATTTGTATGACAGTGTTTTTCATTCTTTCTTGATTTTTTTGGTCTCTCTTGCTTACATTACTCTTGTTTCTTGTGATTTATCAGCTTTTTCTATTGGAGCCCTTAACTTATTAATTATAGTTATTTTAAATACCCTCCTATTAATTCCAAAACCTATGTTATATCTGAGGCTGATCCCAATATTTCCTTTGCATCTTCAGATAGTTGCCCCCTCTTCCTTTTTAGAATATCTAATTATTTATCGAAAGCCAGACATGCCATATTAAATAATAGGACACGAAGTATATAGTCACTTAAGGTGAGGATTTTAATCTGAGTAGGAACAAACATGAAAGTTTCTGTGGCTGTAGGTTTCAGAGGCTTCAGATTTCTGTAGTGCTCTTATTCTTATCTCCCTCTTGTCTTTGGTCTTCTTGATTACTCCTTCTTAGTGAAAATCTGCATCTTGCTGCTTTTTCAGCTATAATCCATTGTATTACCTTGGAGCACTCTTGGTGTGGTATGAAGGTAAGTATTCTACGATCTTATGATTAAATGTCAGTCTGTTAAAAGTTCTGTGTCTCGGGTCTGTGACCTTCACATGTATTTTTCCAGTTGAATAGCTTTTTTCCTCCATCAACGAAATATAAAGGCTAAGTCAGATAGAATGAGGGGAATGAACTTCCTGCAGTTGAAATAAGGCTCTGGTAAAGTCTTTTTGCTTTGAGAGTAGACCTTTGATATAGTGTAATCTCTAGTTGTATTTCACTAAATATTAATCTTCTCCCTCTGCCAGAGGCAAGAAGGTGTCTTTCTTGAATTTTCACTGTGACAATCTTAAGGGATCCCTGATGGTAAAATCCATAAGAGTGCCCCTCCTCCCAACATTACATTCTCCAATAGTGTCTCTGTCAAGCTAGTCCATATTCAGATTCCAGCCAATTGTCGTAATTACCATTTAAATGTTCATACCAGTTGATGGCTCTAGTGGCTTCTGCTGCAGTTGGATCTTGCTTCTTATTTTCTGGCTTCAAGTCTCTCCTGATTTAGGGTGTCAGTTTGCCTTGCACTCTCAGTTCTCTGAGTCTAAGAAAAGTTGTTGATTTTCATTTCATCTTTTTTTGTTGTTGCTGTAAGGAAAGAAGTGACAACTTCCACACCTTTTATACATTAGTGATGAAAACAAAAGTATCCCACTCCATTTTTTAAATTTTATTTTCTGTTTTTGTTTTGCTTTTGGTTTTGTTTGGGTTTTTTTGGGGTTTGGTTTTGTTTTGTTTTTTGCATAGCTCTTTCTTCTTTAAGATCTCAAACTCAAATGGCACATATTTACAATTGTCTTTCTGTCTAAAATAGATACTTTCTAAGATTGCTTTATGTATAGTACAGGGGTACCTCTGTGGCTCAGGCAGTTTAGTGTTGGGTTCAGGTCATGATTTTATGGTCATGAGATAGAGCCACTCTTCAGGCCCCACATGGGGCATGGAGCCTGCTTAAGATTCTCTCTCTCCCTTGACTTCTTCCCCAGTCATGCATGCACTCATGTGCTCTCTTGCTCTCTCCCTCTCTAAAAACAAACAAACAAACAAAACAAAAACACAAAACAAAACAGAAAAACAAACAAACATACCTTTGTAGGCACATCACTTTGTTTAACAATTAAAAATTCTGTCTTTTTTTTTTTTAATTCTGTCATTTTTGCAGTGCTTGGGTGGCTCAGTCAGCTAAGCATCCAACTTCAGCTCAGGTCATGATCTCATTGTTTGTGGGTTTGAGCCTCATGCTGGGCTTTGTGCTAACAGCTCAGAGCCTGGAGCCTGCTTCAGATTCTGTGTCTCCCTCTCTCTCTCTCTCTCTCTCTCTCTCTCTCTCTCTCTCTCTCTTTGCCCTTCTCCCACTTGTGCTCTGTCACTCTCTGTCTCTTGAAAATAAATGTTATTTTTTAAAAAATTCTATCGTTTTTAGGTTTGGTCTAATTGGTAGGAGTAGTTTCATCCCCACACTGATGTTTGAAGTCACAAAATTCCAGAAAAGCCACTACCAGAATTGAGATTTACAAAATTAAGAAATAAACATTAATCATGTAAAGCCACTAACATTTCAAAGAAGACAATTTTTGTATGGCTCAAGTATATGAACTATGTTTCTCAGAAACACCAGCCAGCTTCTAACTGGTTATATGATTAGCATATGTTTTTTACTTAAATAGCTATAATAGAATAGATGTCAGAGGTAGAGAAGAGAAAAAGAGGAGATGTGTCTGAACATGATTGACCATTACCAGCATCCCTGAGCATTACCAGCATCCCCTGGAATCCCTGTGTCTTTGCACTCTATAATTCTACCCTTGAGTAAATGAAAGGGTTTTTAAAAGTAGAAACTTATTTGGAGGTAGGGTGAATAGTCAAAGATTAGCTGTACACCCCAGATAACTACTCCTACTTCCGTAATTATGGAGGCAATCAAAGACTAATATTCCCTTCATGAAAAATGGAGATGGAAAGAACATGTTGGCATAAATCTTGTGTGTAAACCAACAGGAGTTCAACGGCCTTAAAAAGCAATTTAAACTAAAGCACTTCTGAACTTTGATTTACATTATATAGGCAGCCTGACTATAAAGTTGGCAGTTCTCTTATTACAAATGTAACTCTACCATGGTTCAATGAAACATTTTCCTACTTCTAAACCTAAGTCTCTTTTTAAAAATAAATTAACATTTTGGTTCTTTATATTGTACTTTAGATGCTTTACTTTAGAAACAATATAACATCTTTCATTATTCCTCAAACACTACACAAAGCTAAATTTATGTTTATTAAATTTTGTATAATTATTAATATAAGCGGCAGCAGCCGAGAATGTCAATTTGGATTATTGGCAATTACTTGAAACACTGTAGATAGGATAACAGAAGTAAGGCTTTCCCTTGGTGACCCTTTTTAAATCAAAGGACCAGTGCTCACAGTCTGAGACTTACCACTTCAAAAGACAACAGAGACAATTAGAGTCTAATTACCCAAATGCTGTGTTTCTTCATCACTTCTTTGGAAACAAATTTTGATGACAAATATGGCACCGTGGTTACGAACATGACTTTCAGTGTCACCTGGGACTGGGATTGAATCCCTGACCCTGCTACTTCCTAATCAGTCTTCTGCAAGTCTTATCTTCTTTAAGCCTTAGTGTACTTTCCCCTAAAGTAGGTAATATTAGTACTTACCTCATAGGAGTGTTTTTAAGAACAGAAAAAGGTAATGTCATCAGTGTGTTATGGGACTAGAAGAGAGTAAGCATCCAAAAAATATATTAACATTATTTTAATATTGTTTTAGACAGAACCCCTAAAATTTGTAAGTTTCTTGCAAACAAACATTTCTGGGGAAATGGTCATCAGAAACAAAATTGGATTAATTCAGTTATTCAGGAAAAGGTATCTAGTAAATTCATTCTGTAAATTTTGGTCCATGACATTTTATCATACTGCTGGTGTGTGTGTGTGTGTGTGTGTGCGCGCGCGCGTGTGTGTGTGTGCGCGGGCGCATGTGGGTTTCGTTTTTGGTAGGATAGCCTCCATTCCTGCGACTATGGATACTCTACTCTGTTTATGGGATCTGTGTGCAATCACCAATATAGCTAAGAACAGAAGCTGCTTGACACCTACTGATTGAATCATTCTGTCCAGTGGTTGTCCAGCATCTCCTATGAAGTAGGCACTTCCTACTCTGGGCATTGATGCAAGACACAAAGATATATGTGGGCACTTAGTGCCCATTCCTGTAGGTTTCCATCTCTGAATCTCTGTCCCCTTCCTCTATCCTCTGCCAACATGATTCTTACATTCAGTGTTGCTTATTGTGAGCTTCAAGGAGCCTCTACAAGCCTTTGGGAGGATATTGGATTCTAAATCACAAGAGACTGCCTTATTTTTAATAAACGTCCCCTGTTTTGCCTTATATTCTGAACCGTTCTCAGTGCAACATTCTAGGAACATTTTCATAAATACCCTCTTATTTTCTGCCACTGTGCATTATAAAAGGTCTTCAGGTTTCGGTGAACAGTCCATACCAAGGATGGACCTTGCCCGTTTACTCCAGGGGAGGACTTGATCCTAGTTATTGATCTGGCATTACTGGGAGAGAGACAAATACAGACCCTGAGGAGGCAAAGCATCCTCTGTTGGGCACTGACCTCACATGAGACCTTTAAATCATGTCCACACAAGGTCACAATGCTTTCCTCTGGCAATGATGAGGGGAGAGGTAGGCACTGAAAGTCCTTAAGCTCATTTACCCATTATATGTCTCATTCAAGTTCTTGATGTCTCACTTCTTTCCTATCCCGGACTTGACTTTGGCATAAGAGATCTTCTGGGGATATGAATTTTGAAAATTCAATTGAAATTGCATCTCTCCTATGATCAGACGATGGTCGTCAGCCTGTTCTGCACATCAGCTGAAGAAAAGGATCTCAAACACAGTGATGAAAGTGTTCTACCTTTACAGCCTTGGATTGATAGTTGGCTGACCTAAGGCTGCCATTCTTTTTTTCAAGGCTTTTATGTCAGTTATAAAAAGTCAATCTGCTCCACAGTCCTATATTTATTCTCATTTCTTTCAAGTTCTAGAGCATTATCTCTTAAAGTTTGCATTGCATTAGAATTCTTGAGAGTTTTTAAAAACACAGATTTTGGGATCCCAGTTCCTGAGTTTCTGATTCAGTTAGTCTGGGAAAGGGCAAGTGCCCATATGATACTAACGCTGATGGTTCAGGGACCACACTCTGGTTACCAGTGTGTTAGAGCCATTGAAAACCAGAGCTGTCTCTTCCTTTTTTCTCTTCCTAATCTACATTCATAAGACTGTATGTAACTGTGATACTACATCATGACTGAATTATAACATTCCATTTTCCATCAGAAGTGTGATTCTTGGGGTGCCTGGGTGGCTCAGTCACTTAAGCATCTGACTTTGGCCAGGTCATGATCTCATGGTCTGTGAGTTCAAGTCCCATGTTGGGCTCTGTGCTGACAGCTCAGAGCTTGGAGACTGCTTCAGATTCTCTGTCTCCCTCTCTCTGTACCTCTCCTTGCTCGCATTCTCTCTCTCTCTCTCTCTCTCTCTCTCTTAAAAAATAAACATTAAAAAAATTTTAAAGTGTGGTTCTTATTTCTATCTAGTCAGCAGGCAATTTAATTCTAATCTTATCCTGAGAACGTGCTTTCTAATGTGTCTCCTATAACTAAGAATTTCAGCATGGATTCCCTCAAGCATACCCTGAGACAAAGATTTGGGTGCAAGTACTTTACTTGGGAGGTAGAGGGGTCTGTGTCCAGTCAGGACACAGAATTCACACAGAAATTTAAACATGGAAGGTTTTATTTAAGGACGTATTAACTATATGATGAGATTGGAGTAACAGAGATGAGCTAGTAAGGAGTAAAGACAACTCTAAAAAATATAGACATAGCAGAGTACAAGCAGTAGCCTCTATCCCCCCAGGTTGAGATAGAGTGCCAAAAGAAGAACTCAGGTAGAGGGTCTCTATCACTCCACCTCTGTCTGTCTGTCTCTCTCTCTGTGTCTCTTTCTCTTCTCCTCATGGCTAACATCCAGACCTTTTTGAAGGGGATGCAGCTTGGTTCCATGAGTTCACTCAGGCTGTAAAGATGCCTAAGGGGTGCCAAGGAAAGCCATCCATGGGGAGATGTGCTAATGTCACCTCTAATGCGAAGCTGCTCTAGGAGCTGCCATGGAAATTTATTCATAGGAGATGCTGTGCTTGAGGCACTTTACTGCAAAACCATCAGAAAGGTATGCCAGGAGAAGCTGTTTATGGAAAGTTGACTGCCAGGTACTGTGGAAGCTTCTTGTGCTGCTGTAGCTTACCTAGTGGACCATCCTGGAATCAGGAGGAGAAAACTCCCTTCCTCTCCATTGTGTCTCTTCAGCACCCTCTACTGAATCTGCTTAATGTTTTTGCAACTAGCAGGGGAGAAATTCTAAAGGTGTTGTCTCTATTATCACAGAGTCAGAGATAAAGGGTAGATTTGGGGTGAATGAATTGATAACTGGCACAGGAAGCAACAAGTGGGAGTGAGGAAGTTAGATGGGGAAAAGAGAAAATTCATAAAACCTGCATTTATGAGCAGGTTACTCTTTTGGGAAACTACAGTTCATACCTACTGGGGGGGTCTTCTGATAGGATTTATAGAACACAACTCAGGGTTGCCTCATAAAAGAGGAAGAAACTGGGGTTCTTGCTTACAAAATCCCTTTTCTCATTAGTTGAAGTCACCCCTGTGGGTGCTTCTTGGCTTGTATTTCTGGTCTACCTGCACAAACCAAGGCCAGATCTAAAGTCTAAAAAACAGTCTCAGACAGAGATACCGTTAGAAGTAGGGTCACATTGAAGCTTTGTGAGGTCACTGCTGGCATAGCCCAAGCAGACACCAGCAGGCATGGTATCAATGGTATTAACTGCATCATCATCAAATCCTATAAAAAAAAAAACAAAAAAAAAAACACAAGACCTATTTCACTCGGAGCTAGAATTAAGCTAGAAAACTAAAGAAGCACATATCCAAAATTCATGTTAAATAAAACTATGTAGGCATTTCAAATGGTCTGTATAAATTCTACAACTTCTACCCAGGCTCTAAGACCTTCTAATAACGATAATGGCTGTTAACACATACCGAATACTTAGCATATTCCAGGCATTGTGCCAACTCATTTGCTTACCACATTCCTTACAGTAAAAGAAAAAGTTAGATACTATTATTATTATCACATTACAGCTAAGGAAACCTTGGTTTAGAAAGTTTAAATACATTGGCAAAGTCTCCTTCAGTAATTGCTGACTTTTTCTTACCTCCAATCCTTAGATTCCTAATCCCACATTCCTGACTAGCTGTGCTCCATTTGTGTTTGCTCTGTACATTGTACTCACTCAGAAAATGTTAATCAATAATGATGGTCTTCAAAATGAGAATTCTGGAATTCAGTCATCTAAGAAATATTAAGTGACATTCTCAGATAACATGAAAACTGCCAGATTTGCCTCTTTGCTTCTCATCTCTTCAAATTCAAAACATTCGTTATACTCAGTCTGAATACTGAATACCTCGTATTCTCAATATTTTTAAAATATTTGCTTCTTTTATATCTTCTCTCTGATACATACAAATCAATGCATTCTGACTCAATGTTGTGAATCTGCCAATCCAAAATATTTATTTTGTCTCTTAAACCATATAGCGCTCTTTTATTTCTAGCTCGTTAGATACTTCCTTCCTTGCTTTATTTTTATATTAATGTTATACTTTATGTAACTTTTAATCTACAAGATAATAAACTGATTAGAGTCAGAAATTTTATATTATGAATCATTTGTATTTACAACAATGGTAGCATTGTTGAGAGTCTGTATTACTTCAATAAGGACTGTTAGAATAGGCATTATTAAAAGTAGGGATAGCAGGGGCGCCTGGGTGGCTTAGTCGGTTAAGCGTCCTACTTTCGCTTAGGTCATGATCTCGCGGTTCGTAGTTTCGAGCCCCGCGTCGGGCTCTGTGCTGGCTGCCAGCTCAGAGCCTGCAGCCTGTTTCAGTCTGTGACTCCCTCTCTCTCTGGCCCTCCCCTGCTCACGCTGTCTCTCTCTCTCTCTCCTAGAAATAAATAAAACATTTTAAAAAAAAGTCCCCAAACACCAAGCTCTTTAAAAAAAAAAAAAAAGTAGGGATAGCAACAAGATGACGTGGACTTTTTGGTCTTAAAGAGAGAATTAACAAGAAAATCCCATTATCCAAATTCAAAGTGTTCCATTTAATCAAGGTTCTACTGTACTATGCTCTTTCCCTTTTCTGTGTAATTAAAGCGCTCCCGAGCAGATTAAATAAGCAGAGACAGGGTTTTCCTTAATTTTATTTTCTCTCTTAAATTCAACCAGCATTAAACAAAGAGATGTTCCAATCTCCCAGTCTTAATTTCCCAGAATTAATATCTTCCTCTTTTAAAACAACTCTTCTAGCCTCTAGATTATAATTGCTTAGTGAACACCATGGTACAGAGCTTACCTTCTGTAAGAGTCATCTATGTATTTACTCATGTTACTCACTAGATTGAAAGATCCTGGAGTTCACGAACCCTGTGATTTTAATTTTGAATCTACAGGCAGAGGAATTAGTACACGGAGGCACTCAGTAACTATTTAATGGATCTAGTTTGATTTACTGATATCTGGAAATGTACCTAACAATATAATAGTTGACATGCAAAGCTGTAAATGTTTTAACATACATTCTTATTTTTATCTTCTCATCAACATGTAATATAAGTATAGGATTTCCATTTTGCCAATGGGGAAACTAAGTCACATAGAGGGTGAAGTTAGGAGTAATAACATTTTGAAACTCCAACCATACATTGTGTCCTTTACTATATGTTTTATTTAACCATTCATTTTGTACTAATAACCAGGCAATTAATGCCCATGCCTGTCTTGTAGCTATGTATTATATTTTTGTCAAATGAATACAGTGAGATTCAGAGAGGTTAAGGAATTTATCCAAGGGCAGACAGTGCAGGTAGAGTTGGAACTCCAGTGTTTTTGACTTCCAGTACCATGATGATTCCATGGTTAGATACTGCCAAGTAAGTCTAAGAAACAAACACATGAAAGGCACGATTCCTGACCTCAAAAAGTTTATAATCTTATTTATGAATAGATTCTGAAGGCCAGTGGAGTTAGGGAGAGGAAGCTTAGATGATTGTTTTTTGTTTTGTTTTGTTTTTTGGTTTGTTTTGCAAAACACTTTCTCATCCCAAAGGTCATAATGATTTTAGAGTAAAGGTCTCAGGTTTTAGTGTGCATAGTGATTACCTGAAGCGCTGATTAAAATGGCAGGTTCCTAAACTGCATCTTCCTGGCTTCTACCATCCAAGTTAATGATGCAGATCACTTCTTCAGAATCCTGTGGAAATGCTCAAAAGAGAAGTGACCAGCATTGAGTTCTAAACTGAATGCACACAGCCAGAACAAAAAGCATTAGTGGGTAAATTGCCTGCCATCTCCCCAGACTCAAATAAAAGAGAAGAAACAGCTCTCAGAAAACCAAAACAATAAATAAATAAACAAAAATAATAAAAACCAAAACCACACTTATTTCTTTTGTACAAAGTCAGGCTCTTTCATACCAAGTCACAGAGGCTCCACTTTGCAGCTCTTAGTAGGAAAGGGAGCACCATGAGGGTTTCTGAGAACACTGTGCTACCAAAGAACTTGTGAACACCCGCTGAGCATCTCTTCATATCGTCACCAAGATACCAGCCTTAATTAAAGGAAAACAAGAAGGAAGGCAGAGGGGCAGAAAAGAGGGGGTGTAGGCAAGCCTAAAAGAAGAAACAGTAGAGGGGGAAGGGCAGAGGAGAAAATGAGATGTTGAGTCTCAGAAACTGCAGTAACAGAAAAACAAGAATAGATTCAGAGAAAAAGGGAACAATGCCATGCTCCACTATTATAATCTGGAGACCCAGAGAGGGCAATTCTACTGCATGCTTTATTAAACTGACTTCTCCATTTCTCCCCGGGCTGGACTGCACAGAGGAAATTCATTAGCTCCATTTAAATGCACACCCCAGAGCCCACCTTCAGTTTCCAGCAGAGCACAACACATTTCACATTGGAAAAACTGCTATGACTCTAGAGAATGATTTTTTTTTTCTTAAACTTAAATCAACCTTCATGGAACAGTTTGTATTCTTATGATTTTTTCATTATAAGTGAAGAACTACTCTATAGACAAGGACTGGGTAAAGTCATTATACTAAATAATTCATGGTAGAGAATTTTGTTGTAATGAGATCAACAAGGCACTAATGCTCTAGGCCATTGGCCTGGGCTTAGAAATAATTTTATTATTTCAAACTTTTTTTTCCCTTGGATTGGTTCTTGTTAAAATGGAATTTAACTGTACAAATAAATGAACATATATTTACAGCTCATCAATGAATACCAGTTACCCATAGTCAAAACTTTAGAATCATTTTTCACTTTTCATGTATTATACCCACATCCCATAAATGACTAAGTTCTATTCTCTGCTGTTTTTTTTTTTAATTATTATTATTCCTCTTGGATCTTCCAACGGTGTCCACTCAAACTATCAATCCTTCACTGTCTCTTAAATGTTGATGATCCTTTGAGACTTATTTCTCTTACAGTAGACTCCATTAAATTGTCCATTCTCATGACTTTAATTACCATTTATATCTTAATAACTTTCATAGTTCTCTTTCTAGACCACAGCACTCTTCTAAGATTTATTTGTATATTATCAACTGTCTACTGGTTATTTTATATGGATGTAAAACAAACTAATGTCCCAAACCAAACTTAACATAAAACCCCCAAGGCACATTTCTATCTCCCCCTGTAACCATTAACTCAGAGAATGACATCACATCCATCTAATTGGCCATGCCAAATGCTCCTTACTCCATCATCCCTCATTCAAATTACCACCATTTGAGGCATTTTTAAAAAGGGAGAGTAATGCATCCCAATCCTGGGATCCACTGACCAAGGAGGATATAGTATTAGTATTCAATGACTTATTGGAGTGATCTCCTTGTAATCCCATTAGCATTAAAGATAGGACAGAAATCATGTTTAGACCAGACGGCCTTGGGAAATGTGACAGTCAGGAACCAGGCAGTAAGTCAACTTCCTAATTAGCTGGCTGATACACTGAACAGATTCTTCCCCATCATACATACTCTTCCCGTATCAGCAGAGTCCTACACATTGACCCCAAATACCCACTTCCCCTGAAGAGCTCTATTTAGAAAGAGCTCTACAGAAGAGAAAAGAGTTCTTTCACCAGGTTTTCAGAGGAGATGCCATTCAGTATTAGCTCTGCATCAGTAAGGGTTTTTACACCTAAAAAAGAAATGTCAACTATTTCTTTTGACACTATAGATCTATAGACTGAGAAATTTTAGGACTAATCTATACTTGTTCTAACTGGGAGCAGGCAGCTTGTGCAGTGTGGTGCACAAGATGCCATAATGACTGGCACACCATGCTTCAGGTGGAAGAGAATTTCTTTAAGGCAGGTGAAATTTGCAAGCTGTCAAAAAAAAGCTGTGTGTGTGTGCATTTCTTCCAGTGAAGTACATGAATCATTTGCCTGAATGCAATCATGGCAGTCCAAATCATCGTTGATGTTAGAGTCAGAAACCTCTAGAAGAAATGACTTATGTGCAGCCTGTTACCTTACAAGGGAGTTCCTTGGTTCTCTACAATGGATCAGAGGAATTCACTTCCCTAATAATTTTTGCAATAAGAAGTCATCTTACAGATGAAATTTATGAAAAAATGAGGAAATTTTATTATATACTTTGTTGTTATAATTTCTGACTCCATAAAGGATATCCACAGTCATCACTCCCAGGGCCTGTTACCTTCTTTATTTTAAAGACTTTTCTCTGCCTGCTAAACTTACACCCTCTAACAGATAAGGGAAAGTGTTCTGTCCAAAGTATTTTTTCTCTTTTTTCTGTTAACACAATCATCAGCTTTCAAACATTCTGAAATACCCTATATGCTTTTTACCTTTATATCTTTAGTTTTTCAGACTAGAAAATCATTTCTACAATTTTGGCCCTGGAGACCAGAAAGCTGGAGTATTGCAGATGACAGCATTTCTTGGCTGTGACATCCACATCTGACTGCCTGCATATCTCCTTTTCCTGGGCTTAATGGGAACCTTGAAGCCATAGTCAAAACACAATAAATGCTGTTTTTAGTCCTCCCTCCTGCCTCGTTGATACTTTCCCTGAATATAATATATTTGTTTCTATTTCTTCTTTCATCCTTTTCCTTTTTTTCTTTTGTGATTACCTGGAGAATTATTTCTCCTAGTTTCAGAAGAGCAGCTGCTGCTATAAAAATCCACTGAATTTTATCCCTGTGACAACGAATCTTATGCTCTCATAAAGATACCTTTAGCATCCCTCTGCATCCTTAGGCACAGAGGAAAGGAATGCATCTGGGACCACATAGTTGCAAATAGCCTGAGTGTTGCCAAACATCAGAGAGCCCAGATCTGGCTAGTGGTCAGCTCAGGCCCTGGCACCTAGCCAAGGAATGCTGGGAGACCTGGAGGGGATTTAGAACTATTAATGACTCCAGCCAATGTATTTTTGGCAGTAAAATCAGAATAGTGGTGTCTAGTCAATATCAACATTACATTTCAGGGTTTATTTTCTTTTGTAAAGCTTTTTGAAAGTCCACCAATCACACAGCAGTTTACTAATTGGTAAGCAGTAGGATTCCTACAGGTCACCTGGGAATTATTATCCTTACATAAATTAACACAGAAGCAAAATAAATCATCTGTATAATGTTTCTAAACCACCACTTCATTTTGTCAGTGTTGATTTGATGTAACTTATTGTAGCGTTTATTAAAATGCCAATAATGGTCTACTGAATCCCGTATTAAAGTCTTTACCATCACTGCTTTTGATTGGCCTCAGTCTGGGAACTAGCAGTCTCAACAACGTTCTCAAGTTCCCATATAAAATGTTCCATGTGGTTGGAGATGCTATACACCTCCAGATTAAGACCCATACCTGGAATCCAGTTGCTATTAGATCAGCTTGACTCAGTGCTCAGCTCTGAAAACAGGGTCTTTCTAAGTCCCCAGCCTCGGTCTATTCTATGCGTTGTGTTTTTACAACTGAGCCCCATTTTTTTTTGAGTTCTGGTAAATGACTTCTTTAATCATGTCTTCTTTTTAATCAGTGTTATGGATTTTTAAAAAAAAAAAATTTAAACTGGGATACCTGGGTACGTTGGTGGGTTATGTGTCCAACAATTGCTTTCGGCTCAGGTGGTGATCGAACTCTCGAACTCTCATGAGTTCGAGACCCCTATCAGGCTGTGTGCTGATAGCATGAAGCCTGCTTGGGATTCTCTCTCTTCCTCTGTCTCTGCACCTCCACTGCTCACTCATGTGCTCTTTTCCTCTCCCTCTTTCTCCCTCAGAAAAAATAACAAACAAAATTTAAAAAAATAAAATAAAAATAAAAACATGAAACTTCATGTGCTTATGGAATCTGCCATTGTGTAAGTCTTGATAAAAGATGTGTCCCTGATAGACAGCCTAGGAGAAAAAAAGATATGTTCTGTTTTAAAAAGAGAAAAAAAAAAAAAGCAGCTAATGGGAACTCACATGTGATTTAAATTTGTCCCATTTGACTCTTCCTGCTAGGGCATTTGAAACAAATGTTCAAAGAAGCATTGATGATTCAGAATTCATTTGGGCAGAAGTAGTGCAGCATCCTTTATAGACTGATAGTGGCAGCAGTAACCCAACTTCCTCATTCCCACCCAAGGTGCTCCAGGTTTAGTTTATTTCAGTTGATTGTAACCAAGCAACAAAGCAGAACTTTCTTTGTTTTTTTTTTTTTTAAATTTTTTAATGTTTTATTTATTTCTAGGAGAGAGAGAGAGACAACGCGAGCAGGGGAGGGTCAGAGAGAGAGGGAGACACAGACTCTGAATAGGCTCCAGGCTCTGAGCTGGCAGTCAGCACAGAGCCCGACGCGGGGCTCGAACCCACGAACCGCGAGATCATGACCTAAGCGAAAGTTGGACGTTTAACCGACTAAGCCACCCAGGCGCCCCAAGAACTTTCTTTGTTTTTGCACCCTGGATCCCAAAACCTAGCTAGCAAGAAGCTGTTAGCTACAGAAACAGTTCAACTTCTGAGTGTCATTCAGCCAGGAGTCTTCCCACCTACGGAAACCAGAAACTAAAGCAACTATTCCACATTGGCCTCCCATTGCCGATCTATTTTATTTGTGTTTAACGCAACTTGTGTCTGATCGAACCTGTGCACCTTGTGTCTGCACTGGTTTCATCCTTCTCCAGAAGCATTTGCAACCGGGTCAGCTCTTTCAGGACCAATCCTGTTAAAGTGAGAGTTGGTCAGAAAGGATCTTCTCTCAGCCTGACCCCTTCCTGAGGAACAAGATACATTGGCTTCAGAGAATTGACAGTGTGTAAGTGCTGAGATAAATGTGGAAGATGGGAGGTAAAGTAGATCTTACAGGAACCTAAAAGAAACTGAGCTACTCTAAGCCAGTCTCAGAGTGGTGTTGCTTCAAAATTATAGGGATTGACTTTCAAAATTGTTGAAGAGTCATTGATTTTTATTACGAATTTTCTTGGAGTGGCAGTATAAAAATTTATAAAAATTTGCAGAGTTCTTCCCCTAGGAAAACTTCCTAATGTTCTCTTGAAGCCATTTTCCCAATGCAGCTGCTCCTATTCATTCCATTCCTCCTCCTCCCATCAACCAGGCACAGCTTCTCAACCCCCCTCCCAGTTATACACTCCCAGTCACCAGCTCCTCTGAAAGCCACAGGCAACATCCCTTCCAGGAACCCCTCCACCCAGTTCTTTCACACCTCCTTTCCCATAAGTAATAGCCCCTGAGAGGTGCAGTCCCTTTCCACTTGGCCGTATTTGGTTTTGCTAGGAGTAGCCCATTAGGAATTCTGGTTCACCCTAGGAAAAAATACTTATTGATCACCTATCATATGCAGGTGTAGATCCATTACACATAGAAATTAGGTTGGGGTGGAAGGAGACCATTGTGGCTTACCTGGAATCAATATCCGTATGAGTTTTGTCTAGTAGAATTTATTGATTGTTCAAAAGATATCAGTATGATTCAAATACATTTCTTGAAAGATCATCAAAAAAAGTTATAAGAATTTTTTTAACATTTTGTTTGTTTTGATAGATTTAAATTTTAAAAGAAACCTTATTTGAGTGAAATTATGTATGATTCTTAGTCTATCCTGTTTTTCATTGGCCCTGAATTAAGGATTTTGTAATATATAATTTCAACAACATCTAGAAATAAGAAAACCGTTCCCTGAATTTGGGGTTTGCTTAATTCTACCTTTCTGTATATCAGTTGGAAATTCATATAGTTTATGTCATCAGATAAAATTTAGTAGGATCTAGATGAGGCCTGAGAAGCAGGGCCTTGTAGCACATTCATTGTTGGGGAAATCATTTTAAATGGCTAGAGGGGGGCACCTGGTGGCTCAGTCGGTTTTAAGTGTCTGACTTCATCTCAGGTCATGATCTCCCAGGCCATGAGTTCAGTCCCCATGTCAGGCTCTGTGCTGACAGCTCAGAGCCTAGAGCCTGCTTCAGATTCTGTGTCTCCCTCTCTTTCTGCCCCTCCCCCACTTGCTCTCTGTCTGTTCCTCAAAATAAAATAAAGACATAAAAAATATTAAATGGCTAGAGGAACTGAGGAGTTTCTGTCTCTGGAAAATATCTAAAAGCTGCTGAAAGAAGAGAGATAAACAGTGACTCTGACACAACTCTTTAGTGGCTCTCGGGGGGGAAAACAGCGACAAAAGGTTATTTTATGAACAAAATAGCCAATTTCCTAATTGATCAATACGCTTGTATGAAACACATGGGAGGTCTGCCACCTCACAGTTACCTTAACAGCCTTAGTTCCTGCTCTCATAGGCACCCTTGTGAGCCATCTGTTAAAAGAACTCAGTTAACAGAAACTATAGAGGGGTCTACTCACCAATTTAGGTGGAATTGATGAGGGAGCATAAGACAGGCTGAGGGCAAAGTACAAACTAGCACCCCAACGCCCCCCCTCCCTGCTGCCAGATGGGATATGTGTGATATTCCTCAAAGACTCCTGGCTGCCCAAGAACAGGGGAAAGGAAAGAAAACAAATGGTTAAGTGATAAAGATCACAGTCGACAGGACATATTTACCTCTCCATCAGTTTACAAATATCTTAGTAAATTACAAGAAAAAGTCAATCTTATCAATAGCCTAATCTCCATAAAACCTGTAGACTAACTTTCCTGGAACCCAATATCACCTTCCCTTCCATAGCAATGTGGGAACAAAGGCAAGAAGGAAATGGCAGGTAAAATTAAATTTCTTTATGACCTGCAGACCACTGACATATACTTGAAGCAAATACAGAGTATAATATTTCTCTAAGAACCCCCTACAGTCTTAATGTTAGGATCTCACTAGAAGAAAAACAACCTTAGCTTAACAATAGCAAGGTCCCTTGCATCTTAAGAGTCCTCTTTAGTATATCAAAGTCCTTCCAGAAACCTCCCTTTTGACTTTACTGTCCCCAACTCTATAGTATATTACCAGTCACTCTTCACAACCCCAGTGCAGCTCTTTCTGCCCATGGGTCCTGTCCCTGTGCTTTAATAAAATCACCATTTTGCACCAAAGATATCTTCAAGACGTCTCTGTGGGGCCCCTTGAACACTTCCCAGAGGAAGGAACTGAAATCACCCAGTGTATCGGGAAAACCCAGAAGGAGGCATCACTTATTCCACCCCTAAAGTACTCTTGCAGCAGCTAACGCTACCCTGTCTGTTCTGACTAAATCCTCAGGATCTGCCTATCCAAAAATATGAAGGGATTGCTCTAAGAATGCAGAATAATGGGAGAGTCTAAAAGACAGGGGAAAAGAAGGTTGGTGTCAAGGACTCAGTGACTGATAAAGGAAAAATGAATTGGGAAGAGGCTGAGAGAGAATCTCAAGAGAATCATACCTTGTTAATCAGCCTATGATGAATAAAGGTCAAAATGGCACCATCATCGGTATAATAAACATCACAGGGAATGTTATTAAAAGACTATCTAACAGAAACTGCTTAGGAAAAGAAAATAGATCCCAGGGGTTATTCATGGAGAGAAAGGGTTGAGATGATGGTGAGCAAAGTAGTTTTTAAACTACCTAGTCAAGGACTGCCAAGCATCCTCTGGCATGGAGTGAACAGTGTATATTGAATATTATACCCTGCTGAAGAATTCTTAGAAATAGTAAACATTCTAGCAAATAATTTTTGAATAACCAGGTGTGCCTCCTGAATAAATTGTTAACCTTACCATAAGCAAGCCTTCACAAAGAATAATATCCACCTTACAGAGCCACAAGACTATTCTTTGTCCTGGAGATAGAATGATACAGCTGACAGCATGGATCTTCTCTCATTAGTAAGCATCTCAAACTATATACATCTAACGTACAGCCAATCTCTTTCTCTTAAGCATGCTCTCTATTACAGGAAAGGTCTTTATGTATTTACTTATGGAATTTTAAATTTATTTAACCAAAAATTCTCCAAATATCAAGATAATCATATGAAGATCATAACCCAAACTATTACATGAGTTTGGCAATGTCATCTACCTTCTCTGGGACTCAATTTTCTTATCTATACAATTTGGAAATACTGTACTTGGCTCACAGGATTAGTCAAGAAAATCCATGTGAAGAATTTTGAATTTCAGCACCTAGGTATGAGCTCAATAAATGTTAGGTATTGTTGCAAAATTTGTCAAGATTCTTATCACCACAATTATTGAAAGGCCAAATGCAACTATGTAAACATATGTTTCTTGTTTTATTTCATTACAAGACCTGAAGAGTGTGGAGGTTGGGAAGTGATGACCATGGGCAAATATGCTTTGACATACTTGCCTTTAGTAGAAAATGTGATACATAGTTAGAGATGACAGTTGGTGATTTATGATCACCATTACCAAAAAAATAACACTCAATTAGTCCAAGTCATAGAATTCTGGGCAAAAGGGAAAATAAAGGAGGAAGAGAGGCAGAAAGGGAGTGATTAAGAGGAAGAAACAATAAAGGAGGAAGGAAGAAGACAAGAAAGGAGAGAAGGAAAAGGGTATATTGTATTTCAGGTTACTGGAGGAATTCGAGAAAATACAACTGATTATCCATACGTTAGAACCTAAGGAGAAGATTGAGTTTATCTAATATAATAAGATTGTCATTTGCTGTGGTCTGAATATGTCCACCCAAAATTCATGTTGAAATCCTAACTGTCAAAGATAATGGTATTAGTTGATCAGGACTTTAGGAAGAAATTAAGTCATGAGGGTGGAGCCCTCATGATTGGGATTGGAGCTCTTTCAAAAGAGATCCGCCTATGCTCCCTAGGCCCTCCTGCCCTGTGAGGCTATAACAAGAAGTCTGCAACCTGGAAGAGAGCCCTCACTTGACCATGCTGGCACCATGATCTCAGACTTCCAGCCTCTAGAACTTAGACGAATACATTCATGTTGTTGATCAGCTACTCAGTCTGTGCTGTTTTGTTGTAGCAGTCTAAACACTTCCTCTCAGAGTTGAAGGGCTGGAAGCTGGTGAGGAAGAGGTAGGTGGGACTAAGGGCATTTCAAAGTAGTTATTTTAGGAGACAGCTGCAGGTCCTCACCTCATGAAAATTCAAGAAAAAATAAATGGAAAGATAAATTTGGAATTTGTGTTTTGGGGGAAAAGTGGAATCAAAAAAAATCAAATTTAGTGACAATAGCATGATAACAGACGAAGTGGGAAAAAATACAGCTTGCATCTCGAGTACTCCACTGAATGTTGGCTTGTCTTGTTGAGGGAGGGCCAGTGAACAAACTGAGCTAAGCCAGAGAATCATCAATCCAGCCATCACCATTTAAAATGCATTTTATATTCTTAAAAAATTAGTTTTAGTTGAAGTGAGCATTTATAACAATTTCTTTGGGGGAAAGACAAAACAAAAGCAAAACACAGAAATCCATCTGATCCCAACAGCTGCATCAACAAGAGAACAACATTTAAAACAAATTCTGCAAATGTTAAGAATTTTATTAAAACATTTACCCAGAAACCATGCATAATTTCCTAATGTTGCCCAGAAGTGATTGCCAGACAGATCTCAGAAACCAACAAGAGGAGAGTTTTTGTTCTGTGTGCTGAGCCAAATCAAGTAGTATTTAGAAAGTCATGTTCTAGAACATGGAGTTCAATAAACACTAGAAGAGCACCTAGCAGATGCTGAGCATTGTACAAGAAGAGAAGAAAGATGATCTCACAATGAATCTGTGAATGTGACAAATAGCACTACCACAACCTAAAGGGGCCTATGATATCTGAGTGCCACTGCCTCAATTTCTAGGACATGACAGAATCAAAAATAGCTGGACCTGCACTTTGTTTTTTAGCCACAATTGTATTTGCAGATGCAGACATTCCTATTATTCTCCCTATAGACTTAAGACTGCTCAGCCTTGCATTTTAGAGAATCTCAGTGGAGAGAACCAATATGTTATCAAATAGAAAATGCTCTTGATTACAAGGTACAATATTCAGCGTTTCCCTAAAAACAAAGACAGAGCATGAGAAAAAGTGGGGGAGAGGGAGAGGCACATATTCTGGAATTCTAATAGCGGATTTCTACAAATTCCATCCTAAATTCTCACTGCAAAAGTAAATAAGAATCAAACCCAGCATTCAGAAAAGGACAGTTGGGGAAACTTGTGTTTCAACACTGACACTAGATAGAGGAAGGGGGAAAATATTTCCCATGAAAAATTGAACTACAGTCTTTTACAGGTATGCAGTCTGAATTCACAGTGCTCATGTGGTCCAAAAATCCTCAGTAGAGGATTTAATTTGAAGTAGTCTCAGCTTGATAGTGCCCTCAGGTGACTGGCAAGAACAAATTCAAAATCTGCAGAAGAATGAGAAATGAGAGTTCAATCCAGGACAGTAGAAGATGCATAAAATGGGAGGGGCCTCCTGATTTCAGAGATATGCAAATGTGAATAAAGTGCATCCTAATCTGAAGAAATCAGGCAGCTGGTGTGAAATTCTGCTTGGTCAAGCACACTGGTTTTCATACATGCTCAGTTATGCAAAGACCATGTGGAATTTTTTCTTTGTTTGGACTTGATTTGAGGGGATTTCTTTGTTCCTAGCTGCTGTTCAGATTTTGGTCATCTTGAAGCTTTAACCTAATGCATCTCTTTTTGCTTTGAGTACATCTCACTCTTTGCTTCCTTTCTCTGATTTTATTGTACTTTCTTAATTTTCTACTTTTTCATTAATTAATTCATTCAAGAATATTTATTCAGGTGATTCAGAAGTTCATGAAACAGGAGGGTTCCTGGCTTTATGGAGTTCAAAGACCTAAGTAGGGATTTTCAAACTTTAGTAAATATTAAGTTTACTTATGGAGACTATTAAGAAGGAAGGTCCCTCTTTTGGAGGCTCTGATTCAGAAAGTCAGGGACTTGTTCTTAGTAGCTGCATTTTTAACAAAGCTACAAATTAATCTGATGCGCACTAATGTTTGAGAACTACAGACTGTGTGTGCATTCCCATCTCACCTCCAAAATCTCAAGAGTTGACTACTTTGTTCCTGCAAATCACTGCTACTCACAGTTCTGGGCCTCAAACAATTAGATTTAAAACTTGTCTGTGAGAACTCATTAAGGCAGATTTGACCCAAGCCAACAGAATCAAATTATTCTGTAAATTTCGCTGGATTTGATCAACCTAATGGACTGAGCCATGCAATTCCTACTGCATTATTTGCTTCAACGGCAACTGAATTCCTGGAAAATGGCCCTAATCTTCCACTTTGAAGGACACACCCCCAAAACATAGAGCTGAGCTTTCTGGAATTCCTATTGTGTAGTAACTTCTCTATGGGTGTTTTTTGAAGTGAATGGGTTGGAGTCTCTAGAAGATTCTTCAGTCTGTTCTTAGTAATTAGGGAAATGTTATATTAGGAAATTAGTTTTCCAGGGGTGTCTGGCTTGTTCAGTCGATTGAGAATCTGACTTAATTTTGGCTCAGGTCATGATTTCACAGTTTATGGGATTGAGCCCCACTTGGGATTCTCTCTTCCCTCCAGCTCTCTCTCTCTCTCTCTCTCATATGCACTTTTTCTCCCTGTTTCTCCATCACTCAAAAATAAATACACATTAAAAAAGAAATAAAGAAAAAAAAATATTTTGCTAACAGCAGAGAATTATGGTCCTATGAGGTGAATTGTATTCTCATTCCTCTGGGGGTACCTGATTAATTTGCTAGTGTGTATAGAAAAACCAGAAAGTCCCATTTTATAATCATGTCACACATTAGACACTTTTCTGTTTTGCATGTTACAAGCACATTTGCAAAGCATGCCATGTTAAATACCCTGATCATTTTTCAGCTTGATTATTGAGGTAGAAAGAGAGGGAGACTGAGCAAAGTTTCAAAGTTCTGATCCTGGTTATGTCACAGGCAATCTCTATACCGTGGGCTTCAATAATTACACCTGTAAAATGAGAAGACTGACTTACAGGCAGTCAAAACCCTCAGGTTTACTGTACAATTCCTGTAAATCAACATGTGACAAACATGAAATGCAAGGTAGAGCTATCATTACAAATAATGTCATTAGAATGAAGGAAGCAGCTGTTGTAACTTTGTTACTTTCAATAATAGAGATTCAAACTATGACTGGGAGCATATTACAACCTGTTTGCATGCTGAGTAAATACATGCTCCTTCATTCACTTAGCACCTCTGTAGGTTTTCAGGTTAGGAAATAAACCATGATACAACTTTAAACTTGACATTGCTCCTCACCTCTCAGTCAGGATTATCATATATGTAGTTATTAAAAAACACATGCCGTCTACTTTCTTGGTGACATCTCCCATCTTTCCTTTATTTTCACTGTTAGTTATTCAAAACACCACGCTTGGGGGTGCATTCTAAAAAAGGAATAAGGAGAAGTTGAATATCGGGCTGTGTAGCTCTGCTCTAAAGGCAAAGCAGCCTTTCTAGATGTACCACTTTTCTTCTTCTGTGTGATGTTTTATGGACCAGAGAAGGGTGAGTGGGCCCTCAAGGTGAGGCACATCTTGTGGTGACAGATCAGTTGCCCCCAAAGAGCACTCTTACTGACATTATGTTCTTTGACAAGAAGGAGATTGGTATAAGTCAGTATTTCTAACCATTTCAAAAGTTTCAAATTCTACCTTCAAAAAAACCCAAATCACTTTCCTTCTTGCTATTCCAGGACTTAAAGACGAATTTTGCAATTTGTCACATGCTTTATTATTTGGTTTAACTACTTAAGTGTTATTATTACTACTTCATCACAGTTATTATTATTATAAAAAAAACAGTTCCTCTCTTCAAGTGAGAAAGAATAACATCCCAAATCTGGATGTTATACAAACTTTCCCATAGGGGCACTGTTGACTGGGAGAAGGGGAAAAGCATATTTCACTGCAGTGTTTATTGGAGAGTTTTTCCTGATAATACTAATTTCCTAAAAAAGGGCATCCCATCTTATGCTGGGGAAATTGGAAGCCTGGCACCAAAATCCCATAGGGATTGAAACAGCCATCCATAAATCTGCACAGTGTGTCTGATTCTGCCCCCATTGAGCAACTGTAATAGGAGTTCTATAGACACGGCAGGAGCTGAATCAAGACTACCAAGTGAAAGAAGGCTGCTGTCAGCACTGTATATGTATTAAAGGCAGTAGACGGCTGGCCATGCATCTTAGGGTTGTACAGTGTCCCAGTGTGCTAAGTCTTAGATTTTAAAACTGTTTGAGTTTATTTGCCAATACCTTGCTATGTTATTTATTAAGTTTGTCACCAAATCCTGTTTTGCATACACTAGCACTTGCTCATGCATGCCTTATGAATATAGAAATTAGCATCTCATTAACTTGATAATTAGGCCAATGATAAACAGCTGTTTGGTTGCTGTGTAGGGCAAGATTTCTACTGAAGTTACTTATCTGCCATATACAATAGTGGTGCAATTATTTGTCACACTATCAATTACAGACAAACAACAATAGGAAATAAACTTTTCTTTTACACATTTGCTTTCATTGTAATTAAGATCCAAATTCATGCTCTGCTTTTGGAAAAACAATAATGCAGTGTTGTCTTACAATCTTGATAATGTAAATTTTCAGCTTGGCTTTTATATTTCACACACAGTTCAAACATCTCACATTGCGTATTCTGCTATAAATGACTATTTCCAAGATGTCTTTTTTTTAAGCTCTCCTGTTTCCAGTTTATGATGTTGAGAACACTGATCACTGAGAATTTCTCAAGTTGTCTGGTTTTGCTCTAGTTTCTGTCTACCTCCCCCTCCAAGATTAAAATCTATACTTTGACCTTCTCTTGCTTATAATGGGATTTGTGCTGAGAGAAATCATCTGAGAGATGTCTGGAGCGCAATGAAAGCAATGACAATTTTTTCTCTATCGTTTATGCATAGCTCAACCCATATTATTTCCGGAAGAAGAAAAAAGGAAAAAAAAAGAATAAAGAAAAAGAAAACAACGCATTTCCCTTCAATCCACATGGTTTTAAAACTGGAGGTGTGATTTAAAAAAAAACAGAAACAAAAACAAAAAACAAAACCAGAAACTGGTCTTTCCAACTAATAAAAAAGGAACTCAGAGCTGTGCTCACAGCAAAGTCATGGAAGATAATTTGAAACTTCAGTTAGCTTCCTGTAGAGAAAAATAACAACCACCAAACTAATGGGTAATCAATGGCCAATTGCTTCAGAAAAGAGGCGCCCCACAGAATTCCCTAGAAATTAATGTGCTACATAGGAGGCATTGGGAAATGTCTTAAGACTATCCTAGTGAGCCCACCTTTCTTAACAAGTAAGTAAGGTCTAGGGTGCTATCTTTGCTAATAAAGACCTGGAGATGAAATGCAATCCTCATTTAAGTTTCCCTGTGCTGTTCTCTGAATCACTATATTAAAAACAATCTTCCCCCATGATTTCTAGTGCTGTAGTGGAGTATAGTTTATGTGAAAGTAAATCTGGAAAGATTACCTTTCAAAACTGCCAGATGCTTCGCATTTTCTGGTAGAAATCTGGATTCTAGGTCTGTAATGATATTTCCTGCTGTGCTCAACACTCAATAAGAACGTATGCTTCTTGGAGGGCAATATAAGGATTCCAAGGCTAACTCATTTGGCTTTTATATTTTTCCAGTCCAGCTGGGGGGTATAAATTTAAATTTTGGGCCTCCCAAGCTAAACTTCAGAAGGGATCTTTGTTAATTTTAGATCTCCTACAGTTGAAACCCCTCCTTTCATAAACTTTCCCATGCAGTGCAGTTTATGATTATATTTATACCAATGAATAAAACATACCTTAAAAAAGAAAAGAAAACTAAATTATGACATTAATGATACAGGAATGTACAGATTCTCATTGCCCCTGGCTCTCCCATGTTTAGATTCGAGTTCCTTCCTCTACCCAGTTTGAATTACATTAATGGCCCCTTCCCTCTCTTCCTTCATCCATCTTGTACATTCTTTAATAGGGTATTATGGTTCTAAGCACACACTCTGAAGTCAATGAGACCATGGTTACAAGTTTTGCTGTTTGATTTTAAATCCATTGGACTTTGGGAATGATTAACTTAATTTCTATGATCGGTGGTATGCTCCTCTGAAAAATGAGACTAATAATAGCATCTACTTCCTAGAGTTGTTGTGAGAATTAAGAGAAATAATAGAGAACATTTAGGACAGTGCTGCACAGAGCACACATATCAGTTCATGTTAGCTGTTTTCCCTAACTAGGGGACAGTACAGACACACAGCATAGAGGTGGGGGGACTCTTGCACCTGGTTGTCTTGGTTCAAATCCCTACTTCAGTGCACTCTACAAGTGCCACCTTACACAGCTATCAACATCTTTGTGTCTCATTTCCCTCATTTCAAATATGAGAATGATAGTAGTATCCACGTCATGAAGATATTGTTAAGATTAAGTGAATTAACAATTGGTCAATAGGGAATTCTATATATGTTCATTAAATAAACTTATTAAATATTTGGTCCAACTCAGTTTGGTCCAGACTCTTCCCCACCCCACTGCCATTCATCCATTTCTTACAGTATATCTCTCAGAACTCTGGGAAATTACCTAACTAGGCTCTTCCTGTGCAGGACACCATACAATGGTGTCACATGAACCAGAGGTGACTGGTGAGGCAAACAGGTCATTGAAGACAAACAAGCTAGCCTGAGGGTTTTGCAGTCTATGCAGGCTGATAAGTGCTGCTTAGCTCTGGGGATTCTTTTTTTTATAACACTCTCATTTCATCCAGGGACCTTCATTGTTTTCCAGGCTCTGGTCCTATAAAGTATAGCACATAGAAGGTCTAGGCTCCTTACTACTGGGATGCTTCTTCTGCTACTTCCAGCCTAGACACACTGGGCCTCAGCAAACCTTGCTGAGGTTTATATAAAGTCAAGTCTGGAGCATTGTATGTGCTCTGCCATTTCCCTGCTTGTAAATTTCACCTCATAAACCTTGGTATATATTTGTATCATATTAGTATCTCTCCCATTTTAATGATGGTTGTATCATGGTTGTCTTGTTTAATATAAGAATATTTTCCTAGTAAGCTGGAGAATTCCTCAGGAATAGCTGACATGAGGCACAACCTCAAAGTCTGGCACTATCCTTAGGCTATCACAGGTGCACAGTATACTTTTGTGTTTGGATAATCTTGATAAAACCAGTAAGGGTTAAACTAGGTTATAAGTATCAGGAAAAAAAAATGACCATGGTTTAACTAAGATAATGTATTTTCCTCTTATTCTCAAAGAAGATGTACCCTGAGGTTCGTGTGATGACCCAGAGTGCCATGTTGGTTCTTTCTGTCTCATTCCTCTGACTTCAGGTCATGGCTTTTGCTCCAAACTGTTGAAACTGCAGCTGTTATTTTCCCATCACAGAAAACAGAAAGGTGAAAGGGGAAAATACCTCACTTGAAGAGAACTTGGTAGTTGAACACTAGACACATTTGCTAGCTTTCCACGGGCTAATGGACCATGCATAGCTGCAAGGGAGACGAGAAAATACGGTCTTTGTCCTCAGTGGTGATGAGCCCTGCTAAAAGTCACAAGTTGATGACTAAAGAAGAATGGAAGGGTAGACACTGGGGATGACCCGCCTGCTCTGCCCTAGCTGCCATGGCTTTTTAGTTCCTTCCCATTTCCCTATCTTTTTGTTTTCTGTTCACAAAAAGTAATCAGTATGATTTCTCTGATTAAATGTAACCAAAGGAAGTCTAAGCTGTAAGCAACACATCCATCTAACCATGGACCATTTACCTTATGTTTATTGGTTTTCAGAATTGGCAACATATTACCTAGCCTTTTGCCTATGTTTGCTATGCAGAGTTGTAAAAAGTGAAAAAATAATAATAATACCTAATGCTATGTACTAGGGACCAGGAGATACCTATTTTAATCCTTAGAACAATCCTATGGAGCAGATTTCATGACTTACATAGAAGGATAAAGAAAGTGAGGAGGTTAAAAGTGTGCCTCAGCCATCCTATTGCTGAGGAGCATAACTAGGATTGGAGTCCAGGGCATTCCAATGCCTACATCCACTATGTAATCTCTTTGCAATGCTTAATAACAGTTAACTGTTGAATGCACTGTAAATCATGTAGACATAGTTCTGCATCCTATACATTTTAATTATCTGATATGTGATTATTTTTCTTGATGACAATTTTAACTGTTCTTTGCACAACACAACACATATGGAAATGTGATATGATAATATATACCTTTTAGGAATTAAGGCTTAATAAATCATCTCAAAATTTCTCACAGTTTTGTTGCTTTTATCATTAGAACATTCTTTATTCAAAGTTTGTGTCTTATAGATCAAATAGGGAATTAGAGGCATCCTTTACCTCTCAGTTTTTCAGCTATACTCTAGCATGGTTAGAATGAGCTAGAAAAGATGATTTAAGTTCACAGAGCTATGCTTAGAAAGACAAGAGCACATGGAGCATAATAATTAATTACTATAGTTGCTTACTCAGCCCCTTGTGGGATGCAAACTGTCTTCAAAACTGTTCTCTCTACACCACCCTTTGTTTGGTGTGGCCATGTTAAAAATGAAAATGAAAATAGTGTTCCAGAGGAGCAGGGTGGGGAAGATTTGAGTTTCAAAATAAAGGGATATAAAGGGGTGCCTGGGTGGTTAAGTGTGTGACTTTGGCTCAGGTCATGATCTGATGCTTCATGGGTTCGAGCCCCACATCAGGCTCTGTGCTTACAGCTCAGAGCCTGGAGCCTGTTTCAGATTTTGTGTCTCCCTCTCTCTCTGCACCTCCCTTGCTCTCTCTCTCTCTGTCTCTCTCTCCCTCTCTCTCAAAAATAAACATTTTTATAAGGTTATAGAATGCTCCCATCTGTATTAATTTCTCATGGTGATGGAAAATAAAATGTAGAAGACAAATATTGGAGCAAATGCTCAACTAAGTCTCCATCCTTTCAGAACTGTTTGTCACCCATCCTCGAGATCTGATAACAGTGTTTGCCACGTATGACCCCTGGCCATAGGCAACTGGGCAGGTGGGGAAGTTCTCCTGACTAAAACTAGAACAATCAGATTATTTCTGTCTTAGGAGTTTGTAATAAGGGCTGAGAGGCAGTCAATCATTTTAGGCTTAGAAATGACTATTTTCCTTGCCACTATGCAAAGAGATGGAGAAAACTGAACTGTAAAGAGTCAAAAATGAAGCACATGTGTTAAGAAGACCAAAGATATAAGATGGAGAGGTTGAGTGCTCTGCATTCCCTAAGGCTTTTTGCCTCCTGGTACCCTCATTTCTTTCCCTTTTGCTTGCTTTGGGTTGATTTGATTTCTGTTATTAAATGTAACCCTAATAACCTTAACTAATTTGGGCAGGAAACAATATTAAGAAAGGCAAAGTGGGAGAAGTACTTCTAAAATAGTTTGCTACTGCACAGAAATGAGGCAGAAAAACCAAGAACCCCAGCGATCTGAGGCAGCTTGCTGATCATACCCCTCCTACTTGTCCCTCTTCAGAGTGGAGACCAGTTTTCTCACATGTCAGGCTACTCATGACAGTATCTAATCACCAAAATCTCTTCCAGAAAGGCGTTCCAGGAACTCTGCCCTGAAAAATATTTGCAACTGAACTGTACAAGCTTATAAACAGACTTCTAGTTTTCACAGTGTAATGGAAACAACAGGACTCCCTATGCATATCTTTAGGCAGGGAAATCTCCTAGAAGCTATGAAGCCTGAAACCAAAGATTCTTTGGAATATATTGCATGAAGATGATCTTTTTCTTGGCGCTCTTCCATAAGCCTTCAATCACTCTGTGAACTAAATTTCTGTCCATGTGTTTTTCATTCATTTACATTTAAGATAAAAATTATTGGCTCTGAGAGCCATTTGATGAGTGGTGATTCAGTGATTCTTTTCATTTTGATCTCAGTTCAGTGATGATGCCTATCGTCCACAAGATGTTCCAAATAAGTGGAATCATTACTGATGCTGACTGAAGTCATCACTTAGTAATAATAGACTTGCATAGATTATTTTAATCCCCAGCAAAGAAGTCTGAAATAGAATCAGTATCTGTTCCGTTGGTCTATTTTGAATTCATTTATTTTGAGTTCATTTACTGAAAACCTAACATTCTAACTAGGACAAAGACCATTGTTTAATTTTTGGAAATTCTATGTCCATCTATCCCAGTTGCTGCTTCTGAGAACAGACTAAGACAAAATTCAGACCTCTCAATCTAATTTTGACACCTCTTTCCTTAGTTTACATTCTAGGGAAACATCATTATTTGATTTATTTTTAATTATTAAAAACAATGAAAAACTTTTTAAATATGGTCACATTTATGCTACACTGAGCAATTACTTCATTTCTTCTTCTGACATTGCCAGTATGTATCATAACATTCAAAATATAAGCATAAAAAAAACTTTCAAAAGCAGCCACTGGTGTAAAATATTTTAGCTATTCACCCTACTATCTGCCTGCCCATATCCTGTCTTTGATGAAATGTAATTTCTCTCTTGCCTTCTCTGAACCTGTATCTGTCTACCTGATAGTGAAATACCAAATCATTGTACTAAGACAGTCCAAAATCATGACCACCATCCATTTACCAAGACCAATAGTGACTCATAGCCCTAATTTTTTTCCTGATTGGGATTGTAGATAGGGAAGTTTGTCTAGATGTAAAGATAAAATAGACGTGGTTTTGGAGAAATTATTTTCATCGTTTAAGAAAAAAATATATATTCCTGAGCCTTTGCTGAAACTGTCCCACTTGGGTTTTTAGAATGGCAAAAGGCATATTTTGCCTCATTTGCCTGTGAAAATATGCCTTTTTGAGTGCATAGAAAACCTATATTATTTGAAGTGCAACTTGATAAGTGTTTCATTTTTTATGAACCCCGGGAAAATAAATTTATTCCATTTTTACAAATAGTGAAGATTCTCTTTTTATTCTTAGAACCATCTCTTCACTAGAAATTGGGATCATATACTGAATATTTCCTGTGTAGATGGGAATTATTCATAAAAGATAGGAGAATACAAATTTACTTAAGACATTATTAGAGCTAACTTTGAGGTTTTAATAAGTGCCGAGTATTTCACAAACATTATCTCATTTAATCTTTCATAAGCCCCATTTTGCAAACAAGAAAATGAAATTGTTAAGAGTTTAAATAACTTGACTGTAGTCACATATCTGGTAAGAGAAAGAGTTGAGGCTCAAGCCCAAGTTCATCAAATTCCTAAAGCTCAAGTTCTGAAGGTATATCTATTATAAGTTTTGAAAACCACCATTAAGGAGAAGAGATGCCGGGGCTACCCTGCCATTTTACTCATAAAGTGGGCTTGAGAAAGGTGTGTACTTCTGTATATATATATATATATATATATATATATATATGTGTGTGTGTGTGTGTGTGTTTTGTCTTTCAATAACACAGGGATAATAATAACTTCTGTGACTGAGAGGGTCAAAGAAGGTAGTTTTATAAAAGTACTCTGATTCTGCCAAGTGCTCTTCATAGATATGATGGAACTATTAAGCTCATCTACATCTGCAGTCTTAGAGCTTTCTAGTATGTGTTTGCTCTTTAAGGTCACAGATAAGAATCAATGTGCACTGGGCAGCAGGGTTATACATTCTTTTTGAGTGAGGAGTGATTGGCACTGATTGCTCCAGCTTTTCAAGGCATCTGTAGAAATAGAAAATATTGTGCTTTATCTGAGGCAACATGATACTGTTTCTCAGCATTCACATTCTCATCAATTTCTCTTGAAGAACATATAATTATACAATGGGTGGATCTGAATCCTGAGAGTAAAGAGTAAGAGATGGAATTGCAGAAATCTGTAAGATGCAAGGCATGTGGTAGAAGATGCGTATTTGCATCCACTTCCTTCCCGGAAATGATGGTTTCATTTTCTGAAAGAGAAATGGTAATGATAGTTTATGAGAGAAATAGACTATTCTCTGAAACATCCTGAGGAATATTTTTGCTCAGAATAAAAAGTGGTTACAGAACTCATCATAGATCCAATTTTTTGGGTCAACTTTAATGTTGAGAAAAGTTCATTGGATGAGCTAATTTTAGTATTGGCATTCTCTCTCATATGTATATGTAAACATATGAGAGAAAAGGTAGCATTGGTATTTGGAAAACCACCTCTTAATGAGCATTTATTAGGTACCAAGCAAAGGCCTTCTTTTCCCCTATCTTATTTAATCATTTCTACAATGTAGGTTATTTCAGATGAACAGTAGAGGCTTGGAGAGGTCAGTGACTTGCACTCCTTACATCTGCTAATAATAATATTTGAGAGACTGTTATGTGCGACATTTTATATACATTGTCACCAGTCCTCACAACAACACTACAGTGTAACTGACATGGTTCTCATTTTGCCATTGCAGACACTAATTCTCAGAAGACTTGAAAAAATACCAGAAGTCATACATCTAGTAAGCCACGCAGCTAGGAATCCATGTCATGCTGGACCAACTTCAAAGCCCAAATCCACACTTCATGGTACAGATTATGAATGGTCAATAGGTTCACTAGCAGTTGGCAGAATTTAGTTCCTCAAGGCATCACCTCACCTTCTCCGTTGTGTGGTGCTGTCCACAATATAGCAGTTTGCCTCTCTAAGACCAGTTACAGAACATCTTTCTTTAGGGTACGAAAACTGTCCTAAAAAAAAATATATATAATGTAATAAGTAGAATGACATACCATCACCCTTGGCATATAATGTAACTTCACCAAGAGAGTGACATCTCATCACCTTTATTATATTCTTTTGGATAGAAATAAGACACAGCTTCCACTTTACTCAAGGAGAGGGGATGATACAAAGATGTGACACATGTCAAGAGGAAGGAGAGGTCACTTAAGAGTATGTCTGTCACAGCTAGTACACCAAATAATTTTACTTAGATTAGAATTATCATAGAACTTAAACCCTATCATTCTCTTTTGTATCATTAAATTTACACGTACTTGAAGGATCAAAAAAGGATACAATTTTCTTTATAAAATTATGTAGCCTACATAATATATATTAATGATTTTGTTATCACTATTTCCCCACATATCTAGTTCTTGATAACCATTTTGTAAGTATTTTACTCTTTCAGTGATTCTTTCAACATTTATATACTTCAGTTGTTTGATATAACTTACCATGTGAAGCTCAATAGGAAATTTTCTTTCAAGTTATATCTAAAATGTGTGCCTATATTTGAAAGTGAATGTTTAGATATCAACAATAAACATAAATGATATACTTTGTCCCTATTAACATAGTTACAATGATTACTTATGATCGGAAGCTATTACTTGTGATACGAAGCTTTGTAATTACATAAGCATAGATAATGTAGAATTTCAGGCATGCCAGATATAATGGCGAAGTAGGGATGAGGTTATTCAGCTTCCAAAATGCTGAGTTTCAAATTGAACCCAATACCAAGGCAAAAGCCTTTAGTGTTGTTTCTGCTGATTTTCACTCATGGTGGCTTTAGAATTCCTATTGTAGCTGTAGTTCTGGCCCATTTTTCATTCCTATTTTCATTTACTTGTGCATCCTATAATTTCCTCTTGATTAATTTCACCAAAGCTTTGCCTGTTGGTTTTCTTAAAAAATTCTCTTTGGATTGTTTTATTAAATTTTTCTATGCCTCAAATTATTTTCTTGTAAAAGTGGAGATAATAATAGTTCTCCTTAAAATTTGTTTTCTATTTCAGTTGATTTCTCTTCTTATTATCTTGTTTTTTCTACGATATTTGGTTTATACTGCTCTTCCCTAAGTTCAGTTCTTTACTTTTTAATTTCTTTTTTTTGAATATGTGTATTTAAAACTATATTTTCCTCCAGCTACTTCTTTAGCTACATTGGACAAGTTTTGACACACTGTAATTTCATTATCTTTCAGACCTAATGTTTAAATTTTTTAGTAATATTGATCTTCTGACCTAAGAGTTATTTATACGTCTGAGTTCCAATTTGACAGATGCCTTGTTTTCATTGACCTATTTATTGCTTTCCAATGTTCTGTGGTCAGAGAAAATGATATGACATTTCTTTTTCTGAAATTCACTGGTACTCCCTTTATGGACTGGAATATGGCCAATGTATTAAGTTGCTGAACATTTCAAGAAGATTATGTATTGTTTAAAAGTTTTTATTTCATAACCCATGGAAATCTTGATAAATTAACATAATAGAAGCTTCTTTCTCACTCAGGTTAAAGTCCAGATATTGGTAGTCACTTCAAGCTGTGATTTAGGATTTAGGCTGCTTCCAGCTTTTGTTCTGTCATTTTTGAAATGTGATTTTTTTTTTATGTTTTATTTATTTCTAGGAGAGAGAGAGAGAGAGAGACAGCGTGAGCAGGGGAGGGTCAGAGAGAGAGGGAGTCACAGACTGAAACAGGCTCCAGGCTCTGAGCTGGCAGTCAGCACAGAGCCCGACGCGGGGCTCGAACCCACGAACCGCGAGATCATGACCCAAGCGAAAGTCGGACGCTTAACCGATTAAGCCACCCAGGCGCCCCTGAAATGTGATTCTTAAAATGATCTTATAGAATCTCTCCATTCTCAGTACGAGAGGAAAAAGTCATGGAGACCAGGTTGGTCACATGACTACACATGACTATAAGAGCAGCTTAAAAATATAGTCTAGCTCAGAGCCAGGAAGAAGAGCAATAGATTTTGTTGATTAGCTACAATATTACTACAATTCTGATATTTTTTTTAACTCAACAAATTAAACACTTGTATCATTTTTTAAAATACAGAATTACAGGGGCACCTGGGTAGCTCAGTCGGTTAAGCGTCCAACGGCTCAGGTCATGATCTCACAGTTCATGGGTTCAAGCCCCGTGTCAGGCTCTGTGCTGCCAACTAGCTCAGAACCTGGAGCCTGTTTCGGATTCTGTATCTCCCTCTCTCTCTGACCCTCTCCTGCTCATGCTGTTTCTCTCTCTTTCAGAAAGAAATAAAGTATTAAAAATAAATAAATACAGAATTACAAATATTTGTTTAGATTTTCCTTTATGTCTACTAATACCTATGTTCATCATTTTCTTAATTTGTTTTTTTGTTTTGTTTTTCATTTTTTGATATTTTATTTTATTTTATTTTATTTATTTTATTTTAGTAAAAGAATAGGCAGGCAATACAGTAGGGACCAATTAATGCTGAAATCTCATTGGGTTAATCCATAAAAAAATTATTTCTCATTCACACTAAATGTCAGATGAAGGTGAGAGGAGCTGTTTCTCCTTAAAATCAGTCAGGGACTTCATCACATTGTGCGGCTGCTCTGGAATTACACGTGCCACTGGCCCCGCACGCCCTCCCTCTCATGGCTCATGAGTCAGAACCTGTGGTATGGCCTCCAGCTGACTGTTGTCGCCTCATAGCAGAAATTGGGTGGTGAGCACACTGTCTCTGTTACACTTCCCTCTGGTTTTATTTTCTTTTTTCCTTTAGAAATTTCCTCCTGTGAGCTTCTGTTGGTTGTAAACATTTTTATTTTTTGTTTCTCTGAATATGTCCTTATTTATCTCCAATATTTAAGTATAGATAGTTTTGTTAGAATCACCATTATAGGTTAATTATAACTTTCTCTTGACGTTTTGAAAATACTATTCCATTATCTTCTGGCTTCCACTGGGCTTCTAGAAGTAGAAGACATTTTATTCTTTTTTTTTTCCTGTAACTTTAAAGTTTTTAAGTTTTTAGCACAATATATGTGTGTATCTTGTTAATGATGTCAGGAACTCAATGGTCTTTTCTTGAATTTTAAGGTTTTTTTCCTTCAGTTCAGCGAACTGGTATTCTATTATTTCTTTGTTCGTGATTTCTCATCTGTTCCCTTTTGTCCCCTAGTAATTATATAATTCATACATTAGATATCCCACATCTCTCCTCCACTTCTCATATTATTTTGATCATATTTTCTGTTTCTTTGTAAATATGTTCTGCATTGATGGTTATCTCTTCAGTTTGATCTTCCAAGATAACTATTATCTATAATAACTATTTCCTGCCATGTTGTCTTTCTTTAGAACTGTAGTATCCCTTCTTCTTTTCACTCAGTGTAACCAACATATTTCCCAAGTACAGAAGCTTCTAGAGAGATCTGCATCTTCCAACTACAAATTCTGCAAGTAACTTTTTTGTATCTGTTATCTTTGCTTTTGTCCTTATTACAATGGTCGAATATACTATCTGTACTATAAGTCCTAATACCTCCCATATTACAGTTCTTTTTTGTATTATCATTCATTTCTCTATTTATTTGCTCATATCAGCAAACAGCTCTACACCATGATGCTTCTGAAATCAGACTATGGAGATTTAAAGCTTAAATCTGCCAATTTCTAGCCTTGGGACCCTTGATAATTGAATTACATTTGCTTTATATCTCTTTTATATTAAGGGAGGAAATACCAGTATTTGCCTCTTGGTATTATTAAGATGAGATACTTTATTAATTTGAAGCAATTAGCATAGTGCCTGACCCATAAAACTAAATAAATAGAACTTAATATTTTTCATCTTAAAAAGTAAAAACAGGGACGTCTGGGTGGCTAGGTCAGTTGAGTGTCAGACTCTTGGTTTTGGCTCAGGTCATGATCCCAAGCTTATGAGATTGAGCTCCAAGTTGGGCTCTGTGCTGAGCATGGAAACTGCTTAGTATTTTCTCTCTCTCTTCCTCTGCCCCTCTTCCCCTCTCACATGCACTCTCTCTCTTAAAAAAAAAAAGTGAAAACAATGTCACTTGAGCTACAGAAAGCCCTGATTTCTACCCAGCTGTCTTTTCTCTTTCACATAAAAATTGTTCTCACAATGTGTCCACAAACTGCCTCTCTCCTTCTCTGAATCATCCCATACATTGCTTAAGTTGAAATATAATCAGCGTGCTTGGAACTCTCAAATTTCTCTTTACCCGCCAATCTCCTTTGCATCCTAGACTCATATGTGCTTATTCAGTATCTCTACTTTTATGATTCTTTTGCATCTCACTCTTAACATGGCCATAAATCAATTCTTGATCTTGCCCCCTGTCAAATGGCTTCCTTTTCTACTCTATTTGATCTCATTAAATGTCACCACTACATACCCAGTTTTTTAAACCAGACTCTTAAAAATTATCCTCAATCCCTGTATTTCCCTTACCAACCACATCGTCATGTATAGTTGGTTTTACCTTCAAAATGTGTCTTGAATCTAACATCTTACTACTGTCTCCAAGCCACAACCTGTTCAATCCAACATCAATGCACACACATTGCATTTTACAATAGCTTCCTAATTACCCTGTGCATTTTCATTCTTGCAAAAATAGTCTCTCAACCTGTTCCCCAGATAATTCCCAGAACCTCCCTTTAATAAATCAAATATCATCATGTTGTGATCCAACCTAAGATTCCTACTTTTTTTTAGCCTAAAAGTATATAACTTTACAGATATCTGCCTGATGGTCTCCTACTGCCTATCTCTCCTGTTTTATTTTGATAATTCTCCTTACATTCACCATGTTCTAACTAACTTGTACCCGTAGTTCATAGGGAATTTGAGCTCCTTCCTTGTCTCAGAAATGTCAAGCTTTGTTTCCTGTAACTAGAATAATATTCATTTGCCAAATCCCTCCACTCCTTTGTGACTGTGCTAACTAACACCTACATGGAAAGGATTTTTCTACAATCCTACATAAAGTAGGTGAGACCTCTCCCTTTATTCCCTATCTTAGAATCGTTCTTCCTGTCTTCACAGTATTTCATACATCCTCTTATTTTCTTATATTGTGGTCCCTTGCTTACTTCCTGTCTCCCCACTTAAAATAAGTTCCATAAGAGAAGGGTCATCTGTCTCGTACCCTGTTAAACACACTGTACCTGGTATACAACGGATTCTGAGAGATTTATTTATTAAATAAATAAATGAAGACTAAATTGTTTCTGAATGATATTATTTTGTTAATTTATCTTGCAAATTTTAAAATAAAATAATATATCTCTTTTCATTTCCAGCAATCCATTTTTGTGTTTTAATTATCTCTCCTCAAAATACTCTATTACAGTTGTATTTAGTTTTTCCCTTTCTTCTTTCATTCTTGTTTTCTTTCTTTCCCTCTTTCTTTTCTTCTTTTTACTCCAGTAGTTCTACATGTACAAAACCACCAAGCTTGTTTTTGGCTTGCTTTCCCTCTTCTGATTTATTGTATCAATTTAAATTGATTGTGATGGTTCCATAGCTGGTCATGTTTGAATTGGCCAGTGGTTGATGTCTCTCAAGCAATGGTGGACTGGAAGTCAGTGAAGATAAAGGAGCAAATTCTTTCTCAGTGAGTCAAATGAACTGTAAATCAAGTGAATTGTAAATCAAGGAACTCTATTTTAATTCATGTGTGATGAAACCTCTCTGTTTCTCAGGTGCAAGACAGACTGTTCTCATCTCAGTATTGCAGAAGCCACTAGTGCTGCCTCTACTGAAATGAACAATAATATTAGTCTTTCCTAAAACTAAGCATCATACATTGACCAGAATCATCTCCTCCCTGTGCTGAGAGGATACTCCTAAGTTTGCACTTTTGTGACCCTCATCAGCCTCCTTCTAGATTTGAAAAGAAAGGTACAGCATATTTCCAAGCTTCCTGGTTCTTAATATTTTCTACCACCTTGATTAATCACACTGTTTAAACAGTTGCATGCTGTTCTGGAACCTAGTAAATTAAGTCTTCATATCCAGGTGTATCAGGACTACCTTCTGGTCAACTATGATACTATCAAAGGGAAATTAGGAGAGAGGCAAAGGGTCAAGAATGGGTTTTCAAACCCGCATTTCCCATCTGTGTTTTATTTAGAAAGCCTGAGTTGAATCAAAAAAGAGTAAATGTTTCTATATGCTCCTACAACATAAAACTTGACTCAGATGTGGAAAAAAATTAGGTTTGGGATGAAGGCACAGGTAGCTGAGAAGAGGTAGCATGAAGAGTTATCTAGAAAATTTAATGACTTTGCAGGTGTTTTTGACAGTGGAAAAAATACTTCAATTTATGTCAATTAATTGCCTTCTAACATGGTTTAAAATTATTAAAATTTGTTGCAAATACACCTTATAATGTATTATAATGTGCAATGCATATGATGCATATATGATATAAATATGACAAGATCAAACACTTTGTTATTAACTAGTTTCTGCTGGCTGGTGGATTACCTTAGATGCTCACCTTAAGCAGCTATCAGTGAAAATATGTTAGAGAATTTATAAATAAACTGTGATTTAATCTGGACCTCAAAGTTTGATGTTTATCTTGAGTTTTTTTCAGTGACGAGAGGTAACAAAACTAGATCATAAGACAATCAATACAGAATGTGATTAAAGGAACTAGCACAGTTCAGCTAATAGTATACTTCCTGCCATTTTTTACAGTTACTTCCCTCTTGATCTACTATAATCCCAATACTTAGCACAAAGCATGGGGAACAAAAAGCACTCACTGGGTAGAATGAGTGACCTATGCTCTAGAATGGAGAATTTAGTCTGAGTTAGTCATTATGGATTCTATTCTTCATTATAAAATATAGCAGTCAGAAAGAAAACTGTGCTAAGGGTGCCTGCGTGGCTCAGTCAGTTAAACATCTGACTTCAGCTCAGGTCATGATCTTGTGGTTCATGGTTTTGAGACTTGGGTCAAGTTCTGTGCTGACAGCTCAGAATCTGGAGCCTGCTTCATATGCTGGGTCTCTCTCTCTCTCTCTCTCTCTCTCTCCCTTCTTCCCCTGCTCACGTGCTCTATCTCTTTTTCTCAAATAAATTTAAAAAAATTTTTTTTAAATTTTTTTAAAAAAGAAAGAAAAGTATGCCTAATGCTCAAAAACAGTATTGGTTTTATAAAAGTAATAAAATATATAATAAAATAATTACTGAGCAAGAAAAATATAGATTTTCCGAAAGTCAAAAATCAAACTAAAAATCTCAAAGGTCAAGAAAGAACCAGAAAAAATAAAACTCTGAAGGAAAATAGCATGTTATAGAAAGCAAAGTGTAAAAAATAGAAATATTAGTATATCTCTTTCTTCTGTATAAAATGTCTACCTAGGCAAGCATTCTCATTTAATAAAACTAATCAAAGGAATGTGTCCAGGTGATATGACTTGATATGAGTTCTCACAGGAAAAGTCATTGTTTTAAGGAAATCGGTCTCTCATTTTTCTCTTACTATTAAACCAATCCAGAAATAATAATGTAAGGGAAGAATGAAAACTAGAAGGTCTGTCTGGATGGAAGCCTTTACTTTTTCTGAGGCTTGAAACTTGTTGAAAACAAAAAATAAAGGCAGTTTATGGGAATATTGGCAAGTTTGTCCATTTAGTATCCTGGTAACTGGGTTTATTGACACTTGAATTTTGTAACAAGCCCACAAATAAATTTTGATGAAGGGGCACAGACTACATGGGTGGCAAAGGATGACACATTTAACCTTAGTTTGTTTCTATTTAAAGAAGATGATTTTTGTTGGCTGAATTTCCCCTGACTAGAGTAATTTCTGGACTAAAATGCAATGTTTCAGAAGTATTCCTAGTACTTGGAAAGGGCTCAAGAGCTGGTACATTATCTTAAATGTTATTTTGATGGCATAATGGTATTTAGATAGATGTGAAAATTCCTCCTCCTGCATCTTTTGTGGGAAGGCTCTGTGGGAATGTGCAGTTGGAATCGTCCCATGACCTCTTGCATGTTTATAGTGATAGCTGCTTTAAGACAATGAGAATCTGAAGTTTGTGGAATATTCTAATTAATCTGATAATATACAATGCCCCCTGTGTAGAGATGAACATCATCATATATGTCTGAGACATAGAGGCTAAGCCAGAGAATTCTAGAACAGAATTAATAAACTAAGGATGCCAGGTATTGGCATATATGGGGATGGAAACATCCCATTTTTGCTAAGGCAAAAGGAATAAATATATTGTTTCTTATGATGTAACTAGGGAAAAGAAGTCTGCATTTAAAAACAAAAAGTGAATGACAATAATAATAGGTAAGGTGTGTTGAGTACTTAACTAACATGCCAACCAGCACTTTGTGATCAGCACTTCACAAGCAATAGGTTATTACATTGTCTCAAAAACCTAATGAGGCAGAAACTGTATTATCCCTATTTTAAAGATGAGAAAACTGAAGCTCAGAGAGATTTAATGACTTACTCATGATGACATAGATATAAACATACTGCAGCTGGACTTTTAACCCTTGAGTCTCTTATTCCAACATGCTTACTCCGTATTGTCTCAATATGCGTGTATTGATCTGTATAAGATAGAAACATTTGCCTATTCTTCTAAATTGAATTGTCTTCTAATGTCTACAAAGAGCAGCACTTTTGAATCTAGAACAAAAAGCTGCCTTTTTATTTTGGCTTAACTATGGGTTGTAAAATTTTAATTACCTTTTGTTTGGAAAGTGCTATAGAACCTGAACTTGTAATCAGTGCTGGAAGTAGGCACACCAAGGGGTTGTTGATTTCCCTAGTGAATTTGAGTATCATTTATGGAAATGTAATTACAGTGGAATCCTGTTATAACGATCAATTTGGGCAACCCCCATTTGATCATTACATCCAAATGATCACCACACACAGACCATAAAACAGCGAGCCTCTCGAACCAGACAGGCTCAACAGTAAAATATCCATCTTGCAAAAACAGTATTATTACCACTAAGTACTTTAGAACCAGCACAGGTCAGTCAAATTATAGGCTGTAATTAGCCCTTCTAAAGGCTATAACATTCTTTAGCTAAATCATAACAGCTTATATGAAAGTTTTGAAATTCAACTAAGACAACAAGTATTTATTACATACGTGCTCTGTACTCTGACAGGGGTGAGGCACTGAGGAGAATGTAAAATAAATAGGAATTTATTTTTGCAGCTCACTATCCACTTAGGAAACAAGTTGCATAAACTCCTTGAACAATCTTGCTTAAAATGAGTGGGTACTCACAAACCTCCATATTGCACTATTGCTTGGTTTCAGAGGTGAAAACTTTGGCACCAGCAGAAAATAGTTTGGAGAATAATCATTTGTTGCAAAAATAACTGCAAAAGGAGATGGGATAGGAAATGGAAATAAATAGTTCTTTCCTACAGAGCCAGCACCTTAAGTCAGAGACAGCAAAAGGGGATCATCTCACATTCCAAATTCAGTGAAGTGTTACCCAAGTCAGGGAGAGAAATGAGATTTTATCTCTCATATCAGGATTGATGAACTGCTAATGGATAATTGCATTGTTAGTCTGAGAAGGATCTTGAGGCCAAATCAAGACACATGGCTAGGTGTATGTATATGGATGAGTAACTCTGGGCATGGGGATTACAGGTGGAAGCCACAGGTGAAATACTGAGCATTGTCCTTTCTTGGACTTCTTTAATTTCAAGATGTCTGGATTGACTGGATGCCTACTATCTAACTACTCTCCTAAAATCATAGCACAGAAAGCACTTCACTGTGTATTGCACATAGTAGGCTATTCTCTTTTTTACCTTTTCTACTTTTCCTTCCTTTTTACCTTCCTTTGCTCTCACACTCTGCTGTAAGAATTAAGCAGAATTCAAATTGCTACTCTGTCCACATCAAAAATCCCCAGCTGACCACTCTTAAGTCTGTACTCAACCCAGATGCTGTAATCAGCCACTTTAACATTGCACTAAGAACATAACATACCTTATGTTCTAAGCCTTTGATATTCAGCCTTTTTCTCAAAGCCTTTTGCTCTAGCCAGTAAACATAGAGCCCAGCAAAAAACCTCACCACTCTGTCCAGGCAGATACTTTCTCCCTCGTCTCACTTTTAGGAAGCCACAATATATGCAAGCAGTGGTATCTGTCGACGTTAACTGCTATCTTCTCCTGTAACTACATGTTTCTAAACACCTGCCTATTACTTAGGGTAGAAGGCAGTTACTTTGTATTTTGATTGTTTCCAATACCTTCCTTATTTCCCTTTCTTCTCCAGAGAATCCACTACAGAATATTCCCTGATGATTCTCCAATGTATTATATTCCTGAACTTCAGTCCCAATTCACGTATGTTGTATTTTAGCACACAAGGTATATTCTGTGAAGCTTCCCCTAACCTCTCAATCTTTTGTATAACCATTATATCTTGAAATGTGCTAATATGGTATCATTAGAGAATATCATGATGGTATCTTTTCAAGTCTACCTTTCTCACACAACTCTGGGCTATGTCTTTTCATTTTGGGGTCCTTATCACCTGGCAAAGTTCCAGACAGCTAGTATTTTCCCAGGGTACTTTTCTAAAGCTCTTTGGGCATTTTAAGAAATGAGCCATAACCAGGCTTCTTGACCATCATTGTTTTTTACTTTAACACATACTTTAGAGAAAAGAAATATGGCACACACACTTGCAACAACCTTCTAGACTAAACTAATAGTAAACTAAACCTGTTGAGAATGCTTACCTTATGGAGCTGAGCACTGATATTTGACCTACCCTTCAATTATCCCCATTATTATGACCATAGCAGTCAGCAATAGATTCCCCCTAACTCTCTGATAAGAATAAAATCATACATGAGGACTAATTATGTACTGAGCCACAACACAACAGGGGCAGTGATTACATTTATCCCAGCAGCTTTCATGATTATTAAGATTTCTTGACCATAGCAGTTCTAGTGTTTCAGCATTTAGGGACCCTTCTACCCAGACCTGGAGCTCTGGAGGGTAAACCTCATAGACTAGCATGTAGTGTGTGGTTTGCTCTGAGGGTGAGCAGTAGTAAAGCAGGATTTAAAATGAAGAAATAACTCGTTAAAATTCAAAAGAAGTGAAACAGCCATTTTAAAAAAATGACTAGTGAAAAAGAGATCAGTATTATTTCATACAGAGAAGAAAATAGAGAAAGCTAAGACTGTAGCAGTCAAAATAAATGTGTATCATCTTGACAGTCCTATGGGATGGAAGGGACAGCCCAGAGAACCTGCACTGAAACTAGCATTTTAAAAAGTGCATTTTGTAATTGCATTCCCTCTCTTTGAAGCCCTAAGATGGGGAGAATAAAAGACAGATTAGGATCTATTGTAACTAGGACTTCCTCCAATACTAACTGGTAAAACCAACACATCCCATTTTTGCCTGTGACTTTTCCCATATATCCTTTTCAGAAACACAGAAAGTTTTTCCACTTTTACAGATCCTGGAATGTAGATGACTCCTACTCACTTTTGCTGATTTTCTATTAGAGTTGTTAGACCTGAGGGTATGGGCTGTAAACTGCTTTGGTGGTAACTGTAGTCCTGAACAACTGAGAGAAGTACAAGGGTGTGGGAAGGTTTAGCAAAGGCGAACTTTGAGCTCAGCCTCAAAAAGACATCATCTAGCCTATCACTGAGGTGGGTCACAGGCTTGGAAAAGAAGCCCAGGCAAGAAAAACACTGGGTATTTGGTTGGAGTGTTCTCTCTGTTATACTTCTTAACCTAAGAACAGTAGTTAGAGATTATTTTCTGTATTGAGCACTTGGAAGACACATGATCCTAATTCCCAAGTTTAATTAGTGAGTGAACTTTCAGAATTAAATAGGCATAGAAAAAGAACCACCAACTAGGTCAGATTTGTTGAAGATCAAAATGGTTATGTAGAAGGAAAATTTTAGTTTAGGGAGATAAGCAGGAAAATCGTATGGAGATGATGGAGGGATTTTTTTTTTTAATGTTTTTTTTTTTTAATTTATTTCTAGGAGAGAGAGAGAGACAGAGTGAGCAGAGGAGGGTCAGTGAGAGAGGGAGTCACAGACTGAAACAGGCTCCAGGCTCCGAGCTGGCAGTCAGCGCAGAGACCGACGCGGGGCTCGAACCCACAAACGCGAGATCATGACCTAAGCGAAAGTCGGACGCTTAACCGACTAAGCCACCCAGGCGCCCTGGAGGGATTTTTTTTTTTTTTAATGTTTATTTTGAGAGAGAGAGCACATGTACGTGAGCACAAGTAAGGGAGGAGCAGAAAGAGAGAGGGAGAGAGCGAATGTGTGGGGCTTGGTCTCAATAACCACAAGATCATTACCTGAGCGGAAATCAAGTGTCAAGCTCTTAAGGGACTGAGCCACCCAGGCACCCCTGAAGGATTTCTGGAGCACAAGTTTTTCCATCCACTGCAGATTGTCTGCCTACCACATACAGCAAAAAGCAGGTTGAATGAGACACTTCAAAAGGCAATTATAGGCCTTTCATTGAGATGTTGGCCAATTTTTGAACTTCTGAATGATAAAAATAGACCAAATAGTGTTCTCCTACGAGAGTTGTAAGGACTCAGTGAGACAGAGCAAAATGTCTGGTATGGAGTTTGATGTATATGTAGCCATTCATACATGCTGTTTCCTTCTCTTCATTTCCCTCCATTTTTATTAGGTTATGGGGAATTAATCTTGAATATGCTTATGAATTTGTTTCGTGTTTCCTGGGCTGCTAAGTCAGTAATCAAGGAATCCTGGGACCCAGTACCGTTTCCCTTGCCACCACTTGCACTGCAGGGTTTGATCCTTTTAGTCAATCTGTGAGCCTGTGTTTCCAATGTAAGTTGTTTGTTTCCTCCACTGGTTTGCATGAGAGCAAGAAGATAAAAGCCCTGAATTTGTGAAAGCTGTTGTGAGACTAAGGCCAAGCACATGATTTCTGCAGGTACTGGCCCCTCCTTGAGTGAACCAACTTAACTTTAAGCAGAGTTATTATGTGTGTCATTCGGCACCATTGCTATATCCAAGATGAATATAAGATATCAACCTCAATATTGTGAAGATTGTGGAATGCAGACATTGATGGATGACAAAGACTCATTCAATTACAATTAGGACAAAACAAACAGCTTTTTGAAATGAAGCTTATGGTGGGAAGGGAGGGGGAGAAATTCCTATCCTGTTGTACTGATAGGTTTCCTTTTCTAAATGAGCATGACAACAGACAGGTTATACAGAAATGCCTCTGGCACTAGAGATGACAGTGACATTAACAGCATTTGGGAAAGAAAACAAATTGGCATCATCAAAGTACAGCATGCACCTTGTAAATTTATTTCTTTATTATTTCTTTTACAACTTGCATAGCATACATTATGTATCTGTAATAGCGGTTGAATGGAGTCACTGTATAGTACAGAATATCTAGGAACTGCATATAGATATGTAGTTCAGTGCACTAATTATGGCATTAAGTATTGCCTCTTTAAATAGAGGATTTGGCATAGTAGGAGTCCATTAAAACAAAACTAAACAAAAAGAGGCAATAGTATCGATATTAGAGTGACTCAGACCTGGGCTCAAACTCTACCTCTACCTCATAGTAACTCTATGTCTTTTCCAAGTTTCACATTTTTCCATTGGAAAATGAGAATATTAACACCTATCCTGCAAGGTAGTTTCTCTTGAACTATAATGAACACTGGGTGTCTTGTTTTTTCCTAGGTATTTCCTACTCTCTTTGTAAACTGACATACAATCTTGGACGCCCATCTGTAAGCCCACCAGAGAATTAAATGGCCCTTAATTTGAGAAATTTACTTCAACTACTCTGAACTATAAATGCCTGTTGACTTTGCTGTCTCCTTCAACTAGACTGGAATTTTTTGACAAAAGGACACAATACATATTTTCTATAAACATAAATTAGTGCACGTATATTTTAAACAATCAAAAATTTGACACCTCCTGCTTCTTACCAAACATTATCAACTCTCTGGCATTCAGTGTTAGAAGAGGTAACCTGAAACGGTATCTTCTAAATTATTTCTCCAGTGAGCCATCAGGGAAAATCAGTTACCAATGTGACTTTAGCTGACCTTCATGCTTAATTCACCCTCAGATGGATGGGCATAATATGAAATAGGTTTTCATATTTATTTTGAATTTAGAAACAAGATCAGAATCTAGAACTAGAAAGTTTCAACATTTTTGTGAATAACCACTTTTTCTTTGCAGAATTGTTTGTCTTATTTATATAGATAAATAATAGTATAACTTTATGTGTAACTTATCTTTATAAATCCAAGTGCTATGTATTGAGATCAGAAAATTATTCATTTAAAAAATTTTTCTCCAAAGGACTCCAAAAAACTGGTTCTATAAACACAAAATGTAAGATAATAATCCAAATAGAACTATATACTTTTAGGCAGGGAATAAACAAGTAACCAGATGGCTGTTAGCAAAATTTTACTTGAGCCTGAAAACAAAGGTCTTTGCATATTTTATGGAAAATTTTCAAGCTTATAAAAACATTAAAATCTTATATATGTGTATGGACATATAAAATATGCAATGTGTGCATAATATAATGTGCATTAACATATATGTATAATACACATATATGCATTTTAATGTGGAAATAGTTTTACATATATAATGTATATGTATATTATATATACATGCATACACACACATTCACACATGTGGTGGGGTTATGACGGTGCAGTTTTCATCAAAGAAGATAATTATGGTACCACTCCATTTATGACACAAATGTTTTCCCTAGTAACAACAGGAAAGCATAAAAGGTAGATATTAGAAACAGAAGCGCTTTTTTTCCAATGAAATTACATTTTTTTTCCAAAGCATAGATTAGATTATTTTCAAAGGGCTAATCAGATGTATTCTTAGAAAATCATGAGAGAATAAGACACACACACACACAAAAAATATATAATAAAATTTCAGGATGAAAAATGCTGCTCAAGTTAGTCTTTCTCACCAAATGCTGCACCGCTTCGTGGTGTTCTGTCCCACTCAACTAATAGTTTTCCACTCTAGGCCTTTCCACATCTTAGAGAATTCAGAGGCTAAGAAGACAGTTTGCAGAGGATTTTCTTGACCCTGTAGACTGACCTCTTTGTGACCCCTGCCAACCCCCATTCCTGGATCAGCATTCACTGTGTTGAGAATGAATGGCACTGATAACATTGTGCATTCCATTTTCTTCCTCTTAGACTTGTGTTATTCAGATGCACTGAACCCATACAATGTTATGAGGTAAAAGCTACACTCATGACCTGTGAAAATAAATGTCACTTTCTGAAATATTGGGGAAGGGTTGTGCCCTGAGAGAATGTGCTGCCTTCCCTAACTGCGATGCATGCATCACTGCGATTCTCAGAAAGTAACAACGTTCTCTCTTCCCAAAGAAGAATGGAACATATGTGAAGCAGTTATTTTACTCACAACAAGGTCAGAGAACAAAGCACTGCGAAACCAAATGAGGAAATTGGGGCATGAAGATAATTATTTTAGAATATTTCTGAAAATATGTTAACCAGTCAAGATGGCATTTATTCTAAAGTGTGGCATTATAATTTTGCATGGGAATTTTCTATGAGCATTTTTTTGTCACTTTCAGAGAGATCTATTATGATATGTAGTGCTGAAGGGAACATGTTGACATGTCTGAGAGCTAAAACAAACGTGAAGAATGAAGCCGAAAATAGCAGGCTGTGAAGAAAGCATTAAAAAGCACTGGGTGGCACTCAGCATTGTACATCTAGAATTCAGAGATATGTTGGGAGAAGGCGTTAACATGGCATTCGTAGTACGCTTTTCTGAGAAAGAGTTAAGAAGGGCACATCATTTGCTATTATAGACTAAGGTAATTGGTGTCTACATCTCTATGCTTCCCAGTTGCCAATAGGGAAGCACATGAAAAAGATGCAGTGCCTCTCTCCCTACATAGTGCATTCCTGAAAGCTCTATGCAAATCAAATCCCATTATGAAATCAGAAATGGCTATTATTTTCTGATTAGTCTTCAGTAGAAATGACTCCTAATATTTAACCTTTAAGATCCTTTGCCTAAGCCACATGAGGTTCAATTCCCTTTCCTATGCTAGCCCTTTCTAACTATTAGTTTTCTTTTTTTATTGAGATATATTTAACATAAAACATTAGGTTAGTTTCAAATGTGGAACATAATAATTCAATGTTTGTATACATTTTGGAATGATCACAGCAGTAAGTCTATTTCCCTCCCCTCCCCACAGTATAAAGTTACATAATATGCAAAATAATATTACTGACTGTAGTCACCATGTTGTACACTACATCCCCATGACTTACTTATTTTATTAATGGAAGTTTGATGTATTGATTTCTTTTTTCCATTTTGTCTACCTCCAAGCCCCCTCCCATCCAGCAACTATCAATCTGTTCTCTGTACCTATGGATTTTGTTTTCTCATTTGTTTTTTGGATTCCACATTTGAGTTAAATACTATGATATTTACTTGTTTTTATCTCTTTGACTTATTTTACATAACATAATACCCTCAAGGTCCATCTGTGTTGTCACAAATGGCAAAATTTTATTCTTTTATATGGCTGAGTAGTATTCCTTATTTATCCATTCATCCATCAATGGATACTTTGGTTGTGCTCATATCTTAGTTATTTTGAATAATGCTGTAGTTAACATAATGGTGTATATATCTTTTCAAAATCGTGTTATTGTGTTCTTTGGACAAATACCTAGAAGTAGAATGGCTGGGTAATATGTTAGTTCTATTTTTTTTTTTGAGAAATATCTGTACTGTTTTCCATAGCAGCTGAGTCAGTTCATATTCGTACCAACAGTGCAAAAAGGTTCCCTTCTCTCCACATCCTTGCCACCTCTTGTAATTTCTTGTCTTTTTGATAATAGTCGTTATGACCGGAGTGGGGTTTTGTGTCTGGTTTTGATTTGCATTCCCTGATGATTAGTGATGTTGACCATCTTTTCATGTGCCTGTTGGCATGTGTATATCTTCTTCGAAAAATTATTATTGAGTTAATATGAGTTACTGAGTTCATATGAGTTCTTTATATATTTTGGGTATTAACCTCTTGTCAGATCTGTGATTTGGAAATATCTTCCTCTAGTCAATAAATTGCCTTTTCATTTTGTATGATGCAGAGCTTTAAATTTGATGTAGTCCCATTTGTTAATTTTTGCTTTTGTTGCTATTGCCTTGGGAATCAAAGCCACAAAAGTATCTCTAAGAGCAATATCAAGGAGCTCACTACCCATGTTTTATTCTAGAACTTTTATGGTTTCTCCTCCTTTTGCCTGTGGCTATCCAGTTTTCCCAACACCATTTATTGAAGACACTGTCCTTTCCCCATTGTATGTTCTTGGCTCCTTAGTCATAAGTTAATTGCCCATATATGTATGGGTTTATTTCTATGCTCTCTATTCTGTTCTACTGATCTGTGTGTGTCTGTTTTTATGCCAATACAATATTGCATTTTGATTTCAGCTTTGTAATATGGTTTGAAACAAGGGAGTATGTTACCTCTAGCTTTGTTTTTCTTTCTAAAGATTGCTTCAGCTATTTAGAGTTTTAGGTGATTCCATACAAATTTTAAGATTGTTTGCTCCATTTCTGTGCAAAAATGCCATTGGACTTTTGATAAGAATTGCACTGAATCTATAGGATGGATGCCTCGGGTAATATGGACGTTTCAACAATATCAATCCTTCCAATCCATGAGCATGGAATAGCTTTACATTTCTTTGTATATTCTTCAGTTCTTTCATTAATGCCTGTCATTTTCAGTGTACAGTCATACAACTCAATTTTGATACAGATGTAAGTAGGATTGTTTTCTTAATTTTTCTGACTGTTAGTGTAAAAAATGCAACATATTTTGAGTATTAATTTTGTGTCCTGAAACTTTACTGTTTTGTTTCTTAGATCTAACAGTTTTTGATAGTGTCTTCCGGGTTTTCTATATAAAAAATCATGTCATCCATAAATAGTGTTAGTTTAACTTCTTCCTGTCTAACTAGGGTGCCTTTATTTCTTGTTCTTGACTAATTGCTCTGGCTAGGATTTTCAATAGTATGTTGAATAAAAGTGGCAAGAGTGGACATCTTTGTTTTCTTCCTGATTTTAGAAGAAAAGCTTTCAGATTTTCACTGTTGAGTATAATGTTAGCTGTAGACTTGTCATATATAGCTTCTATCATGTTGAGGTACATTTCCTCTATCTACACCTGTTGTTTTGAGAGTTTTTATGTAAGTGTATGTTGAATTTTTTCAAATGCTTTTCTGCATCTATTGAGATGATCATATGACTTTTATCCTTTATTTTGTTAACAGTGTATCATATTGATTAATTTGTGGAAGTTGAATCATCCCTGCATCTGAAGAATAAATCCCACTTGATCATGGTGTATGATTTTTTAATGTATTGTTGAATTTTGTTTGCTAATATTTTGTTGAGGATTTTTATATCTATGTTAATCAGAGATGTTGACCTATAATTTTCTTTTTTCTTGGTCTGATTTCAGTATTAGTGTAATACTAGCTTCTAAAATGAAGTTTGGAAGTGTTCCCTTGTCTTCAGTTCTTTGGAAGACTTTTTGAAAAAATGATGTTAAATATTCTTTAAATGATTAGTAGAGTTCACCAGTGAAGTCACCTGGTCCAGAAGTTTTGTTTGTTGGGACATTTTTTATTACTGATTCAATCTCCTTACTGGTATTTGATTTATCTCAAGTTTCTGTTTCTTTGTGGTTTTCAGTCTTGGAAGATTATGATGTTTCTAGGAATTATTAATATCTTTTAGGTTGTCTAATTCATTGCTGTGTAATTGTTCAGAGTTGTCTCATGTTCCTTTGAATTTCTGTAGTACCAGGTGCAACTTCCCATCTTTCATTTCTGAGTTTATTTATTTGAGTTTCCTCTTTTTTTTTTTTTCCTCAGTGAGTCTAGCAAAGCTTGTCAATTTGGTTTATCTTTTCAAAACTAAGGTTTCATTTAGTTTTTTCTATTGTATTTTTAGTTTCTTTTTCATTTATTTTTGTTCTGATCTTTATTATTTCTTTTTTTTTTTTTTTTTACTTCTACTAACCTTGGGTTTTGCTCTTCTTTTTCTACTTCATTTAGGCATAATATTAAATTGCTTATTTGAGATTTCTCTGGGTTTCTGAAGCAAGTCTGATTTGCTATGAATGTCCTACTTAGAACCATTTTTATACATCCAAATTAAATGGCTTTTTTATTCTAAGCTTATGTTTTTTAACCTTTTGCTGTTAAAATGAGAAGACTTTCTTTTATGAAACAGAAAAGACTTTCACTTTATTGTGTAGTTTAAAATTTTACTAGATTGTGAAATCCAAAACTATTTGGACCACAGTATACAATCACACAAACAATTTCAATCAAACCTTCATCAAAAGCTATTGCATTTTTTAACAAACAAATAATTATAGGACTTCCTTTATAGTGAAAATATGCCAAGCCTATTTTGTAACACAAAGAGATGTCTTCTGGCATTTCTAGAGTTTAGCATATTCTTTTTTTCCCCCCCTTTAGCAAACTCATCTGACTGATGATAAGAATAATAATAAGGTCTATATACTTGAAATATTGTAGTTTAACCATCTTGAAGTTCACATTATGCAGGTTACATTAGTCAGTGCTCTTATAAGAACAGGATTTTATTGGGGCGTCTGGGTGGCTTAGTCGGTTAAGAGTCCCACTTTCGCTTAGGTCATGATCTCGCGGTTCGTGGGTTCGAGCCCCGCGTCGGGCTCTGTGCTGACTGCCAGCTCAGAGCCTGGAGCCTGTTTCAGTCTGTGACTCCCTCTCTCTCTGACCCTCCCCTGCTCACGCTGTCTCTCTCTCTCTCCTAGAAATAAATAAAACATAAAAAAAAAACAGGATTTTATTTATTTATTTAGTAGACTCCATGCTCAGCATGGAGCTCAACACTGGGCTTGAACTCACAACCCTGAGATCAAGACCTGAGCTGAGATCAAGAGTTGGGTGCTTAATTGACTGAGATACTTTGGGGCCCCAGCAAAAAAATAATTGGGGCACCTGGGTGGCTCAGTCAGTTGAGCATACAACTTCAGCTCAGGTTATGATCTCATGGTTCATGAATTTGAGCCCCACATCGGACTCTGTGCTGATGGCTCAGACTCTGGAGCCTGCTTCAGATTTTGTCTCTCCCTCTCTCTCTCTGTAGCTCCCCTGCTCTCTCTCTCTCTCTCTCCCTTTCTCTCTCTCAAAAATATATAAAATAAACATTAAAAAAAAGAAACAGAATTTAAGTATCCCCTAACCATTAAGATCATTTATGAAAATTGAATATGATAATGCACATAGTTGAACACATAGTCAAAGCTAAAAAATGTTATATATTATCACTTCCTTGAAGAATTATTTGGTGGTGAAGAATGTTGGTTATCTTAGCACAGCCATACTACTTACAAAAAAATTAGACTAAAAATACGATGCATGTGGTAGCTGACATACTCTGATTTGCCATAAAGAGTCTGTTCTGGCAGACCTTAACATAGGATGTTGAGTGTTTTTGTTCTTGGTCATGAGTCCTAGTCTCCATTTCCCCTCCTCCAGAGGAGATATCCTACTTAGCACCCTATATCATAGTGTATGTTATAGTGGGAATGATAGATACTAATCCATCACTGAAGTGTATCATTGTAAATGACAATAAGTGCTATGGCAAGAAACATACATGATAAAGTAAAAATGTATGACCAAAGGACCTGATGTATATCAGCAACTTCCCTGAGGAAATGACATTTGAACTCAGATTAATAGGACAATTAGAAGTTAATGAAGTATCCCCTGCAAGGGTAATGGTCAAGATCAGGATCCAGGAGGGAGTAGGGTGAATTAAAGAAATTGAAGGTCAACATGGCAGTAGCATGTGGAAAATGGTGTCATGATAAGGGAAGAGGCAGCTCTCAAGCAATATAGTGAGACAGACTTATCTGAACAGACACCTTCACCCAAAAAGATATAAATGCTTGATATTTAATCAAAGGTGATTTTTTACTATATTACCAACATCTAAAGGTAGAAAAGGAAATTTCCATAAGGTAGAAAACTAGATTGGTTAAGACTTGTAGAGTACTGATCCACTGGGTTTTCAGATCAGATATTGACCATTTCTACAGCCCATGTAGAGACCAGGGACATATTGATGGGCTGTGTGAGATGTGGGATAGGACCACACTCCTTAGAGAAAAGCTGAAGGACTATGGAAAACCCTGAGGCTTCCAACAGAAAAATATTGTTATGCTGTGTAAGAAAATATTAACAACTTAGGGTACATGAACACCTCAAAACTTTAACAAATTAAAATTCTACTGAAGGTGCATTCCCAATTAAAAATGACAAAATGAGGGGGGCACCTGGGTGGCCCAGTCAGTTAAGCATCCAACTTCAGCTCATGTCATGATCTCATAGTTTGTTGGTTGAAACCCCAGGTCAGGGTCTGCAGGGGCAGTTCAGAGCCTGGAGCCTGCTTCAGATTCTGGTTCTCCCTCCCTCCCCTGCTCATGCTCTGTCTCTTTCTCCCTGTCTCTCAAAAATAAATAAACACTAAAAAAAAAAAAAAAAGACAAACTGAGGGTTGATGGAGGGAGTTGGGTGAGAGATGGGCTAGGCAGGTAATGGGGACTAAGGAAGGCACTTGTGCTGAGCATGGGTGTTATATGGAAGTCACGAATCACTGAATTCTACTCCTGAAAACAGTATTGCAGTGTGTATTGGATAACTAAAATTTAAGTTTAAAAAAATGACAAATCATACCATACAATTAACCACCAAGGAAGAAAATCAGAAGAGACAGCTTTACTGTGAAGCTAAAGAAACTGAAGTTTCAAGTCCCTTTAGTTGAATATGTCTCTTAAAGTTCATGGGAAGGTCTTGATAATATGTCCTCATGGCCATATATGACTTTATAAAATTTTCAAGTAATATATTTTAAGTGTAATCAATTTAGACTGTTTTCTCTTTTTGCTGTAATTTCCTCTCCATCACAGTTCCTCTTGTGTTGAATGGTAGTAGAGTGACCTTAGGTATATTTTGGATCCACCGGAAGGAAATTTAAGTTTACTGGGATATACTCATGTGATTCTCAATCACTTTCTTGTGTAGGTAAGTTGTTACTCACTCACCCAATGTAGGAATGATTTCTAGACATCCTCCCAATACTCACTGGATCAACTCACCTGATATTGTGTCTTTAAGGTGCAGGACGAGAAGTTGTATTTCAGAGTTTGCTTTCCTATGAAACCAAGCACCCCAGACATTGGGGTAGCAGGAGAAAAAGAGAGAGGGAAAGAGAGAGCACAAAGTATTAACAATTAACAAAACAAAGTGAATGATATAGAGGAGTTCATTATACTATTCTTGCAGCATATCCTAGGAAATGAAAATAAAGTAACTATAAAGTTAGAAAATATGAAATTTAAAAGGTCTTACAATTTATTGTTTATCATTTTAAAGAAATATTTACTTTGACATCTAAATTCATATTCGCAATTTTGTATTGTTCACTTATAGAAGGCCCTAAAAATTGTACAGATGTCATATCTCACAATACCTGTATGAGCCAGCACAAATAATAACAACAAAAATGAATTAAAGCCTAAAGAAATAGAAATAACCCCTAACATGCCCAAGAAAAAAAAGAATAACTTGAAGATTATAAAATAAACATGTTTAATACACTTAAATATATTTTTGAAGAAAATTAAATCATGAAGCAGAAGTGTCTATATAAAAACTACAAGGTATTTTGTAAAATAATCAACCATGCCTTCTGAAAGTAAAATATATATAGTCATTGAAATTAAAAAACAAATAAGATATATAGACAGTTTTGAATGTAGAATTAATTAACTGAAAAGCATAAATATGAAAGGATCATTTTGAAGGAAACAGAAATGAAGAGATAAAAGTTAGAATATTAAGATAGATAGGTCCTTGAAAGGAAAGTCACAATATATATTTAGCAAATTTGCAAAAGAGGAGAATTTTTAAAATGGTAAAAATTGCTATTCACAGAAAGAAGAGGTAAGAATTTTTTTTAGAATTATACATGATATTAGTCTTCACATTGAAAAAGCACACTGAATCATAAGGAAAAATAACAAGAAATACAAACTTGGACACATCATGCTAAAATAGCTTTTAATGAACACAGACTGTATTAAACTACTAGAGAGGAAAAAATAGTTCATCTACAAAGTAACAAGAATCAGACTGACAGCAGACTTCTCATTAGCAATAATACATCCCAGAAGACAGCTAGAGTAAACAAACTGTGACTGTAAAAATTCTATAAAGCATTCATTCAAATTTGAGTAAAATAAAGTTACTGACAAGAAAACAAAGAAGTTTGTTTTAATCCTCACAGACCTTTACTACAGAACTTCTCAAGGAGAAGTAAGTTGTATACCAAAAATAATGGTGAGGGGAAAAAAGTATACATATTAGTAAATCTAAGTAAACACTATATAAATTAATAATCATAATTAATACCTTGGGAAACGCATAAATGAAGGCAGAAATAACTTACTCAATACATGAGGAAGCACTCCTTTGACTGGTAAGAAAGATAGTGATACTGATTCATTTATTTTTCATTAAGCTAGGTAAGAGCTCTAAATATTAAAAGTACTTGTAAATAACAAATGTAAAGCTTCAAAGTCAAATAGAGAAATAGAGGGGAGTGGTTAAGAGAACTTACTTGTCTAATACAAGGAAGGAAAACAGAAAAAATGAAGAAAGCATCAAAAAGAGAAAATACAAATTAAGTTGACAGTAATCATTCCAATTATGTCAAGAATTATATTAATAGAAATGATCATACGTACTCGTCTAAAAAAATAGGATTCTATGATTAGATGAACAAAGTCTCACTATCAAACTAGATTCAATTTATAAGAAACACATAAAATATTAAGAGCACAGAAATATTGACAGCAAAGGATGGATAATAATATTACTCAAATAACAACAAAAAATAACATATGCTAAACTAATGAACATTAATTTATAAACTATTATTAAATGAAGAAGATAATATAAAGGGGAAATGACAGAAAGGTATAAGAGTTATGACATTTTATGCCAAAAATATAAAAAATAAATTAAAAAAACATACAACAGAATTATAAGGAAAAAATAAATATAAATTACAAATGGACATTTTGTAATAGAAACATCCATTAGAAAAATATTATTAAGAATAGTAATTTGAACAAAATAATCATCATGATTGATGGATAGATATATATCCACAAGCTCCAATTTGAATGTTTTATTTGTTTGTTTCTGAGAGAGAGAGAGAGAGAAAGAGACAGATTGTGAACAGCGGAGGGGCAGAGAGAGAGGGAGACACAGAATCTATTTATTTATTTATTTATTTATTTATTATTTATTTATTTATTTATTTATTTATTTTTGAGAGAGATAGAGTGAGAGTGGGGAAGGTGCAGAGACAGAGGGAGGCAGAATCTGAAGCAGGATCCAGGCTCTGAGCTGTCAGCATCGAGCCTGGGACAGGGATCAAATTCAGGAACTGGGAAATCATGACCTGAGCCTAAGTCAGATCTTAACTGACTGAGCCACCCAGGTGTCCCCTCCCCTCAAACTCCAATTTTGATAATCTGATAATATTCAAAAGATCATTTATAAGCATAGACAATTTTTATATATGTTTCTATGAAAAGATATATTTAAATGAATATATAAAATATATGCTTTATTGAGTTCATACATTTAAAAATAATTGACAGACAGCTCAAGAGAAAAATTAGCAAGGAATGATACCAGATCATTTTTTTAGCAATTTTATTTATTTATTTATATTTAAAGATTTTATTTTTAAGTGCTCTCTACACCCAATGTGGGGCTTAAACTTACAACTCCAAGACCAAGAGTCACATGCTCTACTGATGGAGCCAGCTTGGTATCCCTACTAGGCAATTTTTAAGACAACTTTTCTGGTTAATAAAAATGTGAAAAGTTGTTTATTAATCAGAAAATTGCTAATATATTTGTTAAAATTTTTTAAACATTTATTTATTATTGAGAAACGGAGAGAGACAGAGCATGAACAGGGGAGGGGCAGAGAGAAGGGGAGACACAGAATCTGAAACAGGCTCCAGGCTCTGAGCTGTCCACACAGAGTGTGATGCGGGGCTTGAACCCAGAAACTGCGAGATCATGACCTGAGCTGCAGTCGGACACTTAACAAACTGAGCCACCCAGGCGCCCTGAAAGTTGCCAATTTAAATGAGGCAAAATTTCCTATTCATTGGGTTGTCTAAAAATATATGATTATCTAATTGTTGGATAGTAGGCAGAGAACCAGAAAATTTAAAGTCAAGAGAAAAATTGGAGCAACCACTTTGAGAGAAATTGTCAATATTGACAAAATATGAAAATACCCAGTTCTGCTTTGAGTTGTAAACTCTAGAACAGCAGCTTCCAAACTTCTTTGACAACAACCCACAGTAAATATACATATTTATATATTGTATATATTGTATTTATATATATATATATATATATACTTTCTATGTATGTATATAAATAATAAGGATAGACTTGACCCTTTAACAATACAGATTTGAACTACACTGGTTCACGTATATGCAGTTTTTTTTTTAACACCACAGTACTGTAAATTATATTTTTTCTCCCTTATGATTTTCTTAATAACATTTTTTCTCTAACTTTATTATAAGAATACAATATATAATACATATACTATACCAAATATATATTAGTTGACTATGTGATCTGTAAGGCTTTCAGTCAACAGTAGGCTATTAGTAGTTAAATTTGGGTGGAGTCAAAAGTTATACATGAATTTTCAATTGTGTGTGGGGTAGACACCCATAACATCTGTGTTCAAGGGCCAACTGTATATAAAAAATACATATATATTTTCCCATTGCAAATCAGAATATATATACCTACTCATATACATAAAAATTGCACAGTATAATACTTAGCCTTTAATATCTTATTTGATAGAATCTCTTATTCTATTCTATTTTATTCTATTCTTTTCTGTCCCATCCCATCCCATTCCATTCTGTTATAGCCCATCAATTCCACACCTCTCCTTGAGTGGACAAGGAATACAATTGATTTCAAGATATCAGTCAGTTGTATTCCTCAATTTGAACATCATCTTGTTAGAAAAATTCTCACACATACTCAGAATTATCCAAAGGTTTTTAGTGAAGTATTGTCTGTAATAATGAAATATGTGACCAATCGAAATGTCATTAAGTCAAAGAATGGATGAATAATTGATCATATATAATCATGTAGTGGAGTTACCTGGAGCAGTTTAACTCTCATGATTTTCCTGGGGCAGTCTCTGTTTCCCCTATGATCTTAGTATTCCATATAGTTATCCTCTCCTTTTGCTCTCAAATGGGTCAAGTGTGTGATAAAATCAGAGCCAACTTCATGGGCAGATAACCAGGACACCGACAAAGGAACCCACTCTCAGAAGAGGCCCAGAATGCAAGCTTTATAACCTGTAATATTATCTTTGAATTAGCATTTTGGAAGGAGGTTGATGAGGTTGATATGACAATGGACAATAGAATATGTATGGGGGAAGAGAGGCTTGGAGACTCATTTCCTGCATGATTTCATCTCCTCCCACATCTTCACCTTCTCTGATGCTTTTTGGCTGCCCCTTTCTCTGCCAAGTGGTGCCACAATTCCCACTTGGGCCCCATCCCTGCCAATCGCCATTAACTGCTGCCCTTTCTCCTGGGACTCAAAGAATCTTAAGGTCAGCTGAGTTCTCATAGCATCCTAGGGTGGGGTATGGTACATAAAATTCGTAAACCTCTTGTCCAGCCCTAATCCATATGCCAGCAGACAAGTTGCAGTCCTTAAGGATGAACTGTCTACTACAAGTTGGGGCATCAGGCCTCTGAGAAGGGGAGATGCCTAAGAAAAGGAATTATTTCCATGCCTGAAGAAAGACATTAAACAGCAAATAACATACTCCATGACAGGTAGAGAAAAAGAATATAGAAGAAAGACAACTTTACATTTTAGTATCATTATGAGATTTTAGTATCCTTTTTCTTGCTTCCTTTGAACAAATTTTGTAACTAAACCTGCATAAAATATATATTGGATTCTTTCACAGAGTAATGAGAAGCCATCAAATTGTTTTCATCAAGGAAATGGCATGATTAGATTTATGTTCTAGAAAGATCACTCTAACTCCTGTTCCTGCTGTGAGTTCTTGTGTCCATCTTCCCCACGTGAATGCAGTACACTGACACATCCACTGCTCAAGCACTGGTTTTCAATTATTATGAACCTGTTATAATTCTATTATAAACTTGAATCACTAGAAGTCAAAGAAGAAATGAGAGCAGTCTTCCGCCACTTGCCCTGTCTTCTTCTTACTCCATGTCCACTCCCATATCAGATGTTTCTCTTCACTTCTGATTGTCATCCATTTGAGCCCCCCCTTATATGGGTGGAGGGTCCTTTAGCAACACTGCACCTGGAGCACTTACTGTACATTCTGGTGATTACCGTTGTTGATTAGTTTTGTCAACTCCTCTCATCCTTTCAGCAAATTTAGTTGGGTCACCTTGAGGGTACTTCAGTTTTAATTTGAATACATTTTTTTAACTTGCTTGTGTTCTCTGACAGTTGCTATCATTCGGTTCGCTCTGTGAGATGTTCTGTAAATTTATTCTCCCATCTTGTTTCCCCTAAGATATACTGAGTTCAAAACTAAAATCATAAAATAAGACTGAAAGTTGGCTTCCAGAGGTTATCACATCCCTTCCCTCTTCAAAAGGACTGCAAGGGAAGCCACATCTGAAAAAGAAAAACTCTATTTTCATAGATTTCTGGAGAAAAAAGAATTCATAGCCTCTCTCTATACCCACGTAGAGGCTAGCGAGGCTTGTCAGGGAATTTTTTCTAATATCTAAACTAAATCTAGCTTAATGTTCCTTTCAGGGCAGGCAGAGTACACAGTGTTCATTTAATACTCAACTAAGGCTTTCTTTTTGCTCTGACAGGCCATGCCCCAAGGTGTTTTAGGATGGTGGTTGAATATGTCAGAGAGAAAATAGTTGTTTTGTTTTTTTTGTTTTTTGGGTTTTGTTTTGTTTTGTTTTGTTTTTGGTTATTTGGTCTGAATCTCCATTAGGTGCCTATTTCTCTGGACAAACAGGCAGGAGTGCCCATCTTTAAATAATGAGCTCAGAGTTACCTGGAGAATTACTTACCAATGAGTGTTACCTTCAGGATGAGAAAAAATAGCTGATAAAATCATTACTAAGAGTTATAAAACACCCAGGTGGGTAGTGTGTGCAGCTTCTGCCGGGATAAATCATGGCTTTCTAATCCAGTTGGAATTTTTGAAAGAGCTAACAAAATCATGAAGAGTAGAGAAGTAGTGGGCATTAAATATTTAGACATTCAAAAGGCTTTTGATCAAGCCCCTAACCAGAAGACATTTAGGATCCATTTCAGCCTTATGTAGGACCCAAGAAGTAGGAGGTAAAATTTTGTCTTATAAAACCTTGACATTAAAAAAAAAAAGGATAACAATGAAACTGAAAGGTAGAAATAAATGATGTTGTTAGCCTGAAAGGAGGTTAATAGAAAGGTGCCCCAGGGAATGGTATTGGAACCAGATTTCTTATGTATGTTAACACCAATCAATCTGGAGAGCCTTCTGAATAATGAGGTTGCAAAATGTGTTGGTAACAGAGAATTATTTAGCTAGTTAGGAGTGGGGGAATATTTTTGAGGAACTCCAGAAGGAACCACAAAAAGTGGGTAGTTGAATAATCCTTTGTCAGATACAATTGAGCCAAGACAAGAGAAGCATACTTTATATTATGAGGCATAATTTAAGCTACTGATGCACACTGATAGATTCTGAATTACAGTGTAACCTCTCAGGAAAAAAGGTCTAACAGTCATTATGAACATCTCAGTAAAGGTATCTGCTCACAGCAGAAAGACTCTAGGAAAGGTCTACAGAAGTGCAAGCAAAATGATTAGATGCACACAGGAAAAGATGAAGAAGGTCAAGATTATTTCATTTAGAAAGGAGAGAAAGTAAGAGGAAATTTGTTAAAAGAGGGTAAAAGTTGAAATTTTAAAACAAAAAGTTCAGTTGAGTACTCTTATTCACTCTTTCCCATAATACTAGGAATTCAGTGAAATTAGATAATGGAAAATTTAAATGAGAATGGAAAAAAATGTTTATGTAATTCATAGTTAACATTGCGAGCCCCCTGCATGGAATGTCGTTGAGCTGGATACCAACTACTGAGCAAGGTATCAAATGGGTTACACATTCACAGGAGTGGGCTGAGATTAAACTCTTTCTAGAAGATCCTATTAGAGATGATATATGCATGTGTATTCAGTCTCTCTTGTATTTGAGTTAATTTATGTCTGTCTCTCTTTGGTTATAAACCTCTAGAATGCAGGAATTTTTGTCTTACGCACCCTTGTATCCTTTCCCTTTTCCTCTTCAGTGTCTAGTAATATGCTTTGCGTCTCAGTACTCAGTAAATACTTGCAGATTTAGAGCATGTGTGGCTTGGGATTGAGCAATGGGAGAGAGGATTTTCCTCCTTGAGTCTATGTGCCCCGTCATTGCCACTAAACATCTGTTAACTCATACTGCACCCATCAAGCAGCAATGAAATGGGATGACATCAGATAAAGGAAAGGAAGCAGAGAAGTAGAATTGGAAGCCATTAATCATAATCCACAATCTGTGTGTGCCAAGCACTTTGCTCTGCATTTTGATGCATGTCTTATCAACACCTTAAAACAAAAACAAAAACAAAAAAAAACACCTGTAGTAAGGAACAGTCACCACTTATTTGGCAAGGAAATGGTCCTAACTTTTTTCCCTGCACTTGGTCCACTCCTGAAAATATACAAGAGCTCAGAGAGTTGTCTTTCTTAGAAGTTATTTACCTTAAATGAAAAGCACATAATATAGAACCAATAGGGTGTGTGTGTGTGTGTGTGTGTGTGTGTGTGTATTTTAAGGAATTTAGATTTTAAGGAATTGGATCATCTACTGATGGAGGCTTGGCAAGTCCAAAGTCTTCAAGATGGGCTGGCAGGCTGGGGACCTAGAGAAGAGTTGAAGTTTGAATCCAAAACCCATCTACTGGGAAAATTTGTGCTTTCTCCAGAGAGATCAACATTTTTCTGTAAGGCTTCAGCTGATTATATCAGGCCCACCCACATCCTGGAGCATAATATGCTTTGCTCAAAATCCATTTATTTAAATGTTAATTTTATCTGAACCATACATTTACAGAAACATTTGGAATCATGTTTGAGCAAATATCTGTTTAAGTTGACACATAAAATTGACCATCACAATACAGCTATTATAGTCAATTTTTGGTAGGGAACAACTTATAGGAAATTAAGCCTTGGCATGAATGCAGTGGTAGATGGGTGCAAGGTAGCAGCAGCTGGGGCTGTCAGTCAATTAGTTATGCTCTCTTTGGGAGATCTGAGCAGTGCCATCATTCACAAGAAAGCAGTGATTAAAGCAGGATCAAAAGTGCTGTCCCATATGTAACTATATGCAAATGCTATAGATTTGAAGAAAATCAGTGCACAAATATATGAGACCAGGAGAGTGCATACAAAATGAGCTAAACAGGTAGCCACAAATGGGGCAATTCTTTGAAGCTGAAAACAAAGCAGAAAATCTAGAAGTGGTAGTGTGAGCAACAGCATTGTATAATAGGCACTATGGTAGGTGGAAGCTCATCTAATCCTCTCCCAAACACAATTAAGCATAAATTAATATCTTCGTGTAGATAAGCGTCATTGGCTCAGAGAGTCTATGTAACTTGGCCAGACTCATCTGGCCAATAGCAAGGAAGCCAGATGAAGAATTTGTCTTCCTGATCCTGTATTCCATCTTTTTCGACTCTGTTATACTGCCTTTCTCATCAGTCTCAGGACAAGAGAACTGTTAAGGAAAGAGACAGGCATGGGGCAGCAGAAGCAAAACATCTTTCGCATGAAGCACATCATTTGCCTCAACTGAGCAGCATCTTAATTTGTTTCCTACTGAGGCAACTTCCAGTCCCTGGGGAAGTCCAGGTTCAGGCCTGCATGTGAAAGCAAGAAAGTAAGTAGATGCAGTCGGTGGAAGCCATGGGGATGAGGGCAGAGGCATGAGCTGATCCCGACATATCTTTGTGGAATGGGAATGAACTATCAGAAACAGAAGGCAGTTTTCCTTTGAAAGTCTGTCACATTCACAATGAGAGTGATGAAAGACTTTGCTTCCTTGCCTTTTAGGTGACTTCAATATGGTCAGACTTTGAAATCTAATACTGTACTGAATTTTGTATTGAATGTGGTGGTGCGATATTGAACTATAAAGCAGGGGCTGGAACAGTACTTTTCAAATACTTGCTGCTCAGAATCCCTTTGCCCTTTTCCACTTACAGGTATGATCGTATCTATTGATATTTTCTGTCTGAAAAGACCCTCTGTCTATTCTATCAGGTTGCCCTATTTTTCATTGTGTAATAGGCTGTATTTTGAAAATGAATAGCCCAAACAACTTCGATATATTGCTATTACTGTGCTGTTCTTTTGAAGAAATTCTTCACTTGGCATTTGCACTTTAATCAGACTTCAAGCTGCTATGATAGCAGCGTCCCTCCATTGCCAGACCCCACCACCACCCAGGCACTGACTCCTTTGTAAATCTCAATGACTTCTATCATCCTTAACGCTGAGAGTGCCTCTCCTGACATCCTGAGTTGGTAAGGCGCAGCTGGGGGCTTTCTTCCCACCTCCTTCCAGCAATGCCCACTGCTACCACTCTGCAGAAATCAGCACATGTACTGTGTGGCTTCCTTTATTCTTCTCAGTGCCCTATTCTGCCCACCTTTGTTCTTGATGCCACTTAAGATCCTTATGCATCACATGTGCAGGTCCTCATGGGCACTAGATCTAAAGTGAACATGCCAAAAAGAGCTATGGGCAGGCCACAAGTCTGTGAAAAGCTATTTGTGTTCTAGAAGCATACTGAAGAGTGAGCCCACTTGTATAAACACGGGGCACATTGACATGGTGATATTTTAGCTGCAGTTGGGAGAATTTCTAAATATGACTGGCCTGGGTACAAAATATAATTATATAGATATGAATAGTATCAGCACGAGGTAGTCCAAGTCATGATAGAAATGAAGCTAACAGTATAGTGTGGTGAGCATCTCCTTGATTGCAATGGTTGAAGACAGAGGCTGAAACCCCCCGCACTCTGAGCATTCCGATTCCCTGCTGGCACAATGGGTACTCAGTCAGTGTGTATTTATCAGAACTGAACTTTAAAAAGCAAGAAAAATTGTGATTCTTAAGCTTATTTGTGTGGGATATATTTCAGAGTTTGGGATGATTGGGTAAAAGTTAGGAGCTCTCCCTCCAGAAACATACACACACATAAATTCGCATCAAATTTTAAGTGGTTCTGTTACCCACCTAACACACTGCCATGAACCACATTTGAGGTTTTCATATACTCAAGAGTCTAATGTAAAAAATGTAAAAATTAGAGGAAGACCCATGAAGTATCAATAACCAGGATTATATCCTCTTGTGGCAAAAGGTCAATGATCTGACATTTAAATACAATCCCAACATTTACTGTTTATATGAGAACATTTCTTAACCTACCTAAATCTCAAGTGCAAAACAGGGATAAAGCATTTTTTCTTCTCTATGCTATTATGGCATTTAATGTGATAATTTATGTGAAATAGTTATGCAGCCTGTCCAGAAACAGTATTATTATTGAGAAAACCTAAGCTGCCTATTTTATGGTTGCTTGTTTCTTTTCATCTTCTTGTTTTTCTTCTTCTCCTTATGCTTCTTATCTTCCTCCTTTTCCTCATCTTCCTTTTCCTTCCCTGCCCCTCCACATTCTTATTCTTTTTCTTTTGGCTTGATATTTGTTGAAAGATGTTAGTATTTTAGTGGTTGTACATGAAGAGTCATGAGCAATGAAAATACCTAGACATCCCATTAGCATCTAAGGCTCCCACTGTTTATACAAAAACTTGGTGCCAGAGCTTGAAAGATTGTAGATTTGAATACTTCCTTCCATTTATTTTGGGAAGGCAACATAACAATCTTTTTGTACAATTGTACTTGGAAAGCTTGCACTCTTGGAAAATGGGTATAATAATGATAAGATTATTTGAGAATTCAAGAGACACTATACTTAAAAATAATACTTTGTGAATTGGAAAGCACTCTGCAAGAATTACTTACCATTAGAAAATAAAGATGAGAGAGTGCCACTCCACTGCTCTTTCACTATCTGAATACTGTGAGACTGAAGAGGGCATTTATGATTTTGTCTGCCAGCCCCTCTAATGAGATCTGAATTGCTGTTTAGATTCTACCCTGTGCTCTCATGTATGGGAATGAGAACTTCTCTATACTCTTCTTTCCAGCTGCCATGACTTTTCTTGGGTTGGCTCAATCAGAGACTTTCCCTAAAATTTTCCAAATTAGAGTTAACAGAAGAGGAGCTTATCCTTTCCAGGAGCCAAGCTGGGAAGTTGTATGTCTGGAGTCTTATGTGGCCATAGTTTAGCCTCAAGTGAAAAGGCTGTTTTGAGGGGATAAAGCCAACATACAACAGCAAGCATAAGAACAGGACAAAATGGATTCTGAAGTGACTTAAATCCCTGATATCCAAGAAGTCACCTCAGTCCCAGAAATCACATTCTTGAGGCTTGAATGTTCTAATGTTTCTTAGTGATATGATATGTTTCTGTTACCACATCTTTGAAAGTTTCTTTGAGGTGGGTTTCTATCATGTGCATCCAGGAAAATGCCGGCTGACACAGACCCTGAGTGTACCTTCAGAGAAGGTACAGAATACAGTTATCAAAACGATGTCTCTGCACACCTAGAGATAAATGCCTCCCTGGCCCTGCTTTGGTCCTAGCCCAATCAAACCACTTTTCAAGCTTTGCTTCCCAAGGAAAGCAATATGATCGGTATTATCTGCCTAAAAAGCCAGGAAGATGCGTATCCACAGTTTAAAAAATAGCCTTTTCCTTAGCCCAGAGCTTGTGTGAGAAAGCACTGGGCATCTTGTGAATTCGTTTCTTGCAGCCACAGTGTGTTTTTAAGAAGCCCAGCTGAGGGAGACGGCGTGAATAGGGCAATTTGGGTTGATTGGAGAGGAGACAAGCATGAGGAGGGAACAACAGCAGGAAAGAAATGATTTCTGAGCAAGAGTAGATTGCCTCTGTTTGGCTCTTTTAGCCTATGGGACCCAATAATAATTCCCCCCAAGTTTCATGTTTCCTTCCAATCCAGTCCTATAATCACATGTGTAGCAAGGTCTGAATTACTTTGCTTGTCAAAGAGGAGTATTGTTTATAAGGGGAGAGCTAACATACCTCTGCCCTCAAGTCAGGTGAAGACAGATCCTTTGGAACAGAAATGAGGGAATACCTAATAACTCCCACTTAATGCTAAAACAATCTGGAATTTTTAATTATTCCAAAAACTGATCAGAATACTTTGTTTTAGGACTTGCAATAATTAATCCTGCCATCCTTTGACAGTTGAACTGTGACAAAGTAATACATTTTATTTAAAACAAACAAACAAACAACAACATCAGTTTGCTTGTGTAAACCTATCTATAGAATGTATCACTTTCAAAACACAAGATACAGAGACTAGGGACAAACGTAAAAATAGGCTTACTAACTTTCCCTAAACCTGGGAACTCTGTCAAAATTCTGCAGAATAAAATACTATTTCATTTCTTGGGCCTTTGTAGTGTGAATCTTTTATAGGCATTTCTAAAAGTGATAGTCTTTCATTCCCTCCATCACTAGCTAGTCCTGATTCCTACCCTCACCTTCTTTCTCTTTTCTTACATATTTGTGTTTCCTATGTTTTATATTCCAGAACTTTCCCAATGTTTCAGGAACTAGTCTAAGGGTTTCTGCTTGTTTGTTCCTATCTTTAGGTACTTAAAAAGCATTTTGTTATGTTAGCCCCTTCTAAGTTTCAAGGCTGTCTGAAATTAAATGAATTTATAGAAATAGTTGCTAATTTCTTACTGTTGTACTCATTTTTTTCTAGGTGTTATTGTACATACGCCTAGAATTAATCTTTAAGGTGATTAACTTTATCATTTGCACATGCTACACCCCTTACATCCTCACATACTCATTAAAATACTTTGATATTTTAACATTTAGTTTTGAACTTCATTTTATAGAAAACAATCTTCCCCCCCTTCTCTTGTCTAATTTTCTAGTATTTATAAGACATACTTTCCTGGTAACCCGACTCTACAAAAGAAAGATTAATAAATGTCAGAACAAACAACTGTGCCATTATATGTATCATTTAATAGATTTTTTATTTCTTTCTTTCAATTTTCCCTAGGTCCACTCAATTTTTTTTTTTAGACAATTGGATTTTAAACATTATCCTTCAGGTTTCCAAACTATATTGATCTAAATATGATTCATGTTGTCAATTGAGTTTTTAAAAATGTATCAGCCTGTATTCACACATAATTCAAGATGTGTATAGTTTTTTAGTCTTTAGTCCTTTTTCCCTGCATAATGTATAGTAAATCTGTAAGTACAAGTAGCTTATGTCAGGGTGAATTATTGAACTAAAAATTTAATATATGATCTGGGTAAAATACAACATGTTCACTGAAGACAAACCATGAATCTCTTTGGGGCAATTCAAGTTGACTCCTTATATGCTTATTTCAAGTGTTTTTTGTTTTTTTTTTAAAAGACATGCAGTTATATATCTATATCTTTATATTTATGGATATATTTCATTTTGCTGTTAATAAAAATGTTATAGAAAGTGCTAAAGATGACATTTCTGTTTCTGTAGAAGCTTTAAAATATATTGGTGTGCACCAGTCAGAGTGGCTAAAATGAGCAAATCAGAGAACACAAGATGCTAGCAAGGATGTGGAGAAACGGGCGCCCTCTTACACTTTTGGTGGGAATGTAAACTGGTACAGCCTCTCTGGAAAACAGTGTGGAGGTTCCTCAGGAAACTAACAACAGAACTCCCCTAGGACCCAGCAATAGCACTGCTAGGAATTTACCCAAGGGATATAGAAATGCTGAGGCATAGGAGCACATGTACCCCAATGTTCATAGCAGCACTCTCCACAATAGCTAAAACATGGAAAGAGCCTAAGTGTCCATCAACAGATGAATGGATCAAGAAGATGTGGTTTATCTATACCATGGAATACTACATGGCAATGAGAAACAATGAAATGTGGCCATGTGTAGCAACATGGATGGACCTTGAGGGTGTTATGCTGAGCGAAATAAGTCAGGCAGAGAAAGACAAATATCATATGTGTGCACGTATAGGAGGATTAGGAGGAACTTAACAGAGGACCAAGGTGGAGAAGAAGGGCAGAAATGGTGGGGGAAAGGGGGAGAGGCAAACCATGAGAGACTCTTGAATGCTGACAAAAACTGAGGACTGGTGGATGTGGGGGGGAGGAGGGGTGGGCATGGAGGAGGGCACTCATGGGGATGAGCACTGGGTGTTATGTGGAAACTAATTTGACAATAAACTATTTGTAAAAAAAATAAATAAATAAAATAAAATAAAATATGTTTAACTGAAAAAAAAACAAGAAACATATATTGGTGTGCAAATCAATGACACAACAAATCGAGTGCTAATGTTGACTCACATGTGATTTGCTTTCATGTATTCCAAACATTTTTCCACAATATAATTTTATTTACTATATAAGTGGTACACAGCACATTCTTAAATTATAACTAAGTAGAAGCATGTAAGAAAAGTGTGAATATCCCCTTTATTCTTTATCCCCTAATCTCATACATACATGTACATGTTTATACATCTCACACACAACTACAAAAACCCCACTTCCTTCTATAGATAGGATCACTTTTGTGGTTTAATGTGCTTCCTTTCAGAATATTTCCATATATATATATATATAAAATTTTTAATGTTTTTTTTTTTAAAGAGAGAGACAGACAGAATATGAGCAGGGGAGGGGCAGAGATATAGAATCCAAAGCAGACTCCAGGCTCTGAGCCGTCAGCACAGAGCCCCATACAGAGCTCGAACTCACAAACCATGAGATCATGACCTGAGCCAAAGTAGCACGCTTAACCGACTGAGCCACCCAGGTGCCCCTGAATATTTCCATATATGTAAATATTTTTTAACATTTATTTGTTTTTGAGAGACAAAGAAAGAGAGCACGAACATGGGAGAAGCAGAGAGAGAGGGAGACACAGAACCCAAGCAGGCTCCAGGCTCCAAGATGTCAGCACAGAGTCCGATACAGGACTCAAACTCATGAACTGTGAGATCATGACCTGAGCCTAAGTCAGATGCTTAACTGACTGAGCCACCCAGGCACCCTTATCCTTTTTTTTTTTTTAACGTTTATTTTTGAGAGACAGAAGGAGACGGCAGGGGCAGGGGAAAACAGAGAGAGCCAGAATATTTCCACATATATAAATTCACATATGCAGCTAACCCCAAATATATTTATGCTTGCTTTGTTTTGACTTGCCATGAGCTTATACCTAAACATATAACGGCTTTACATTACCCTTTCCCCTTCCTGAAATTGTCTTCCCCAAGATGGACACCAGGCACAGCTCCTTACTTCTTTTATTTCTAATCTCTCCCTTTATTGAGACCTTTTCAAGCTCCCCTGCTAAAAACCGAAACTTCCTGCCATATATTCTCCTCATACCATCCTTGTCCCTGTAGTACATGTCATCATAGTTCTCACATTATGGCGTGTTACATAATTTATGTTTTTGCCACGATGTGCCCACTAGAGTGCAAGATCCATCTGAGCAGATTTTTCATCCAGCTCATTTATTACTATGTTTTCAGCACCTAAAGAGTGCCTAATGCAAGTAAATATTTAAGGTATTAATGAATGAAGATTGTGGTCACTAAAAGTGATTGCTTTGGAGCCAGATTGCCTGGATTCAATCCTAGCTCCAACATTCTTGGGGACCCTGGGTGACTCAGTTGGTTAAGCACCTGACTCTTGGTTTCAATTCAGGTCATGATCTCATAGTGTGTGGGACTGAGCCCCACATCAGGCTACATGCTGACAGTGAGGAGCCTACTTGGAGTTCTCTTTCACTCTCTCAAAACAAATAAATAAACTTTAAAAAATATAAAGAAGATAAACTTTTTGTTCTTTGATTTCTTTTTTAGTAGTATAAATAATGCCTATCATCTGGGTTGGTATAAGGAATAAACAATTTACCATGTATACAGAGCAGTGCCCAACATATAACCTTCACTAAACTGTTAGCTAGTCAATGTGACAGCTGTAGGAGTAATGTCAGTAGTAGTAATAATAATAGTAATAATGTGTAATTAGGTCTTTCATTCAACAATGTCTTATAAACATTTTAGTTGTTAAATATAGGTCTACCCACCTTTTTAATGCTACAAAGTATCACATTGTATGGCCTTCTTTTCATGTATTTAACCACTTCACTATTGGTGAACATAAAAGTTCCCCACATTTACATGTTACAAAGAAGTTGTAATTGCAAATGATATTCCTCACTTATGTGTTGTGTACAAATTTATGTGATGTCATTGTTATACATAGTATATGATTCTCTCGGTCAAAGAATATGTCTATTCCAACATTCTCTCTCTCACTTTCTCTCTCTTTCAATTGCCTTTGCTTTACAGAAATTTAAAAATGTTAGTCAGTTAAACCAAGTACTTTATGGCTTCGAGATTTAAAATTATAAAGTCTTCTATATTTCCTTCAAATATCTTTTATTGTTTTCTTTATTTAAGCACTTAAATCCATGTGGTAGATAATGTATCCCAAATATGTCTATGTTTCTGCATTCTATCTTTTTATTAATGTCTTTGTATATTCATATGCAAGTAGCATATTATTTTATTTTTTATTTATTTAGTTTAAATATACTTTATTGCCCAACTGGCTAACATACAGTGTGTACAGTGTGCTCTTAGTTTTGGGGGTAGATTCCCATGGTTCATCGCTTACCTACAATATCCAGAGCTCATCCCAACAAATGCCATCCTCAGTGCCCATCACCCATTTTCCCCTATCCCTCACCCCCTTCAGTTTGTTCTCTGTATTTAAGAGTCTCTTATGGTTTGCCTCTTTCCCTCTCTGTTAGTAGCAATTATTTTAATTACTGTAGCATTGTAGTATGTTATGAAACTTAATTTTTTGTTTTTAATTTTGTAGATGATGCTTTCATTAAGGTAAATTCCCAGGAATTACTGAAGTCCAAATTAGCTTGACTAGTATCACAGTTCATATTTTTCTAAATATATTTAATATCAATTTTACTTATTACTATTTGCCAAAATAATAATTCATATTAACAATAATACTCCTGAAATAATTTATATTAGTGTAATATTATAATATCTTAATGCATTAAGCTTTCTCAAATGATCTTCATCAGGAACCACACATCAAAATAAACCTTTTAGACTAGGTTTCTCAAAGTTGGCACTATTGTCATTTTGACCAGTGAATTCTTTTTCCTGTCTTGTTATATGTTGCCTACAAGAAACTAACTTCAGCTTTAGGGACACATATAGGCTGAAAGTGGAAATACAGAAAAATATATTCCAAGCAAATAGAAATGAAAAGAGAGCAGGGCTGTGTATACTTGCATCAGACAAAATAGACATTAAGTCAACAACTATATCGAGACACAAAGGATAAAGAAAAAGGATATAACAATCATATATGCACCCAATATCAGAGCACCTAAATATATTAAGGAAATACTAACAGATGTGAAGGTGCAAACAGAGAGCAATGCAATGATAAGAGGGGACTTCACTACCCTGCTTTTAACAATGGATAGATCATCCAGACAGAAAGTAAGGAAATCATGGACGTGAACACAACTTTAGACCCAATGGACCCAACAGACATACACAGAGCATTTTACTCAACAGTAGCAGAGATACCAGAGATAATATGTTTTGGCTAACTTCTGTCTCTCAGAGTGCCACTTATACAGTATTAGGCACTCAAAGACTTTAATGGCTTTTAAACTCCTGTGATACTGTGACTTAATAAGAGATGTAAAGCTGGCCTTCTTCCCTGGTTCCTGACACAGAGGTACTAAACTTTTAGAACTTTTGTGATAGGGATAAGATCATCTTTTGTTATCCATAATGAGCCCTTTCCAACCATATCTGAGTTTATGTTAACGAGATAAGTCTTGGAGGATGAGAGCTTGTTTCCAGAGGAACCAACCATGTGATTAGAGGGTGGGGACTTTCAGTTGCAACCTCAGACCTCAGGGAGCAGAAGAGGGCAGAAGATTGAGTTCCATCACTAACAGCCAATGGTTTAATCAATTATGCTTGTGATGGAATCTCCATAAAACCTGTAAACAATGCAGTGCAAAGACCATCTGGTTGCTGAACACATCAAGTAAGGTTTTGGAAGTGTGGCACATGTGGAGAAAGTGTGGAAACTCTGCACCCCTTCCTCCATTCCTCGCCCCGTGCATCCCTTCCATCTGAGTTGTATTCTTTTACAATAAACTGGTAATCCTGGAAGTAAACTATTTTCCTGAATTGCCTAGCCTTTCTAGTAAATTATCAAACCTGAGAAGGGAGTCATGGGAACCCCTAATTTATAGCTGCTTCATCAGCAGTACAGGTGACAACTTGGCACTTTGTGATTAATGTTTGAAGTGGGGGAGGCTTGTATGACAGCTCGTACTTAGCCTGTGGGGAGTCTGAACTAACTCTGAACAGTTGGTGTTAGAATTGAGTTAAATTGTAGGACACCCAGGGGCGCCTGGGTGGCTTAGTCGGTTAAGCGTCCGACTTTCGCTTGGGTCATGATCTCGCGGTTCGTGGGTTCGAGCCCCGCGTCGGGCTCTGTGCTGACTGCCAGCTCAGAGCCTGGAGCCTGTTTCAGTCTGTGACTCCCTCTCTCTCTGACCCTCTCCTGCTCACGCTGTCTCTCTCTCTCTCCTAGAAAAAAAAAAATTGTAGGACACCCAGTCTGTGTCCACTGAGAATTCGAGAACTGTTTTGCGTGGAAAAACCCACACTTCTGGTATTCTGAGTGTTGAGAGAATAGAGAGAAATAGGATAGTTTACCTTTAACTCCACACTACATAACAAGACATTCTGGGAACAATGAATATTGCTAAAGCATTTTGAAAATGCAGAAATCTTTGCTTTTAGTTTAAATTTGGCTTTTTCCTGGAAGCCTGACTTTGATCCCTTTCCAAAATTCCTTGGATTTTGTATAGCTTGACTGTTATACAGTACATTCTTCTTTAAGAAGATGGGGGTGATCCTTATCAAAAAGATTTTTACTGGCTTAGACCAGAGAAAAGTATCCAGTGAACCTACCAATATATTCTTTTTGAAAATGATTTCACCTGTATTAACTATAAAACGGATTTCCTAAATCTCAATGATATCTTGATAGCATTTGGAATTTTCTTTAAATCAGTGATATCACAAAATACTTGAATACCTGTTTCTCTTATAAATCACTGCTTAAAATCTTAGCAAACATTCTTAGACAATTTAGATTCTGTGAGTCAGCTTGAAAAACTTGAAGTAGAACATGATTCTATTGTTGTTGATGTGTTGGCAGTGGAGTGTGGGACAGACAGATAGAGGTTTGCATATATCCTAAGATCAAAAACTATGAAAGAGCAAAACCTTTGACCCCAAGCAGCCATCACTCAGATTCATTATTTTGTCAAAGAAGAATGAAGATCCAGTATACCATTATTTCCCTTATTACAATTTGTGGGTAGAGAGGAGGAATTTGAAAATGAATAGAAAAGGAAAAAAAAATAAATTTAACGTACATGCCCTCTTGCTTGTGAATTGGCAGAACTGTATTTACATATAGAAAAAGCATTCCGTAACCAATTTCCACCCTTGATCTGACAGTAGGGAAAACAGTCTAGTGTTAACATCAGCTGGAATACAGCCCAAACATTCTCTCTTATTCACAGTTGCTGTTCATGAGTTTAACACCCAGCAGAGAGACCCGTGTGTCCAACCTTAGTCATAAGTGTGGCCAAGAACAAGGCCATGTGACAAGTACTCTCATAGGCCTCATAGGTGACAGAATAGGAGTTTCCCTATAGATTCAAGCCAGTTCCCCACAAGTCCATGCTGCCTCTCTTCTGCAATTTCTAACCCTAAGCTGGGGTGTAAGAGAGAGAGGAATTCCCTAAACTAAGATATTCTCATTCCAGGCTTTGGTCTCTACTTAGAACGTACTTTCTTTTTCTCTATTCAGAAAAATTCTCAGAAAAATGCTCTCAGTCTTTAAATTTCAACTTGAGGGGCACATGGGTAGCTTGGTGGGTTAACGATTTAATGATCCAGCTCTTGATTTCAGCTCAGATCATGATCTCATGGTTCATGAAATTAGCCCTGCGTTCCACTCTGTGCTGACTGCACTGGGCTGACAACGTGGAGCCTGCTTGGGGCTTGGAATTCTCTCTCTCCCTCTTTCTGTGACCCCTCCTTATTCATCTGATCACTCTGTCTCTCTCCCTCTCTCTCCCTCTCTTAAAATAAATAAATAAACATGAAAAAAAAAACATAACTCTAGCATCACTTTTTTAGAGATTTCCCCACCTGCCCACTTAGGCCAGAACCTCCCTGTGTGTTTCTGGGATAGTCTCTATTTTTCTGATTTTTTTTTAACTAGAAATTTTTACTCACACATACTCACAGAAGGGTAAAGAAGACTATAAGAAATTGATCCACAGCTTGAGAATTAATTAATATTTAATTTTCTTTCCTTCCAATGTTTTCTTCTGTATGGAGTTCACTTTGATTGTTTACACTTAATCCCACTTGCTTCTGGCCCTGATCAAGAGAAATACTATCCTGGGCTTGATTTACATACTTCACATCCACTCCTAATCCTTATACACATATGCTCATAAAAACACCATTAACAATAATACACCTTCGCAGCTTTTATGTTGTACATTTACAGAAATATATCATTTTGCTATCGACATGTTTTTGGTATATCCATGTTGATAGTTACAGACATAGCCCGTTTTTTTAAATTACTATGCCTTATTACATCATTCTTCTTATGTCTTTTACATGTATGTACTGAATCTTATTGACTATTTCTCAGAAAACTTCATGAAATTATGAACTTCATTCACCATTTTTTCTTTCATTGCATACCACAATACCTGCTATTCTATTGGCAAACTGTAGAATACTGAATCAAGTTTGCTTTTACATTTACCTTGAAATGGGTATCTATAAATACATATATATATATGTAGGTAGATATATACATACACATACATATATACTTACTATATATATAATATATATGTGTATATATGTATACACACACACACACTAAAATTTATGGAATCATTCAGAGATGATGTTGATGAAATTATATTGACTTAGATATTTGGTCTTAATTTAGAGGGATTTTTGAGAGGCTTACTAATGTTATATATTGCTGGGCACCCAGTAAGCTATGGTAAGTTCATTAAAAATGCTGCCAAGTGCAGAAGAGCTCCTGAACAGGGCTCAGTCCTGACTTGCATGACTCTGGACATACTATTTCTGCACTCTCCAAACTTCAGTTTTATCTGTCAGACGTGGTAGAAGGTGATAATACTTCACCTTCAGAATTAAAACAAAATAACCCATATAAAGCTGTTACTTAGTGTCCAGTATACCATATGAGTACAACTGAACACTGGTGGCTACACAGATTACAAACTATTAAATTCTCTACATTCTAAAATGCTGAGTTATGCCATAAATAACTTCTTTTGTGAGGTAATCTAATCATATTTGCTTGAAGAGACTTTAGAAACTTACCTTTAAAGTTCACAAGTAATACAATACCTTCCTACAATTATTATAGTGCAAAGAGTAGAGGCTTTGGAATCAACCAGACCTGAGTCTAAGGTGCTAATAACTGGTTAGTCGTGTGACATTGGTCATGCTATTTCACCTCTCCGAGATTCAGTTTTTCATCTGCTGATCACACTTTCTTTCAGGGAGTCTCATACTTCCTTAGTAATCTATTGTCATTACTTTCTCTGCTTCCAGCCTGTCACCTGATATGAAAGTGAGGAAAAATAGAATTCTCAACACACACACAATGATACTGGTAAGGGAAGTTTTTGTGAATTAACTAAAGCCATCACAATAAATCTGGATGGTATTTTCTTTTCCTTTCCTCTTCTATATTTGCTGTGGCATGTGTGGCTAGGTTGGCAGTAGGGATTTGGGATCACTCCCCACCCATATATCAAAAACAGGAACTAGACTGAAGCCAAATAAAGAATACATGGAATAGAAATCTTAAGGCAGTCTTAGGACCAAGCCTTAAAGAGGTGGGTCCTTAAGAACCTTGTGTGGCTTAACCCCATCAAGGCAGTACTGCAAGGACAAATATGGGACAGGTACTTGATCTGTAAATAAAATGTGTCTCCTTACTTCTAGTATACTTTGCCTATAGAGCCTTTGGGAATTCAGTAATGCACGGGCACTTGGTGGTTAGATAAAATTGTAAGGACTTGGGGTCCACATCTTCCCCGTTTACTTTTCAGTGGATCTCATATCACCACCAACTTCAGAGACATTATGCTATCTAAATGAAATTATATACAGGAAGTATTTTGCTTATTCTCTCTTGCTACAAGTTCCCATTCTTAAGGATCTTGATAGGAGCAAATTCTAAGTAAAATGTCAAAGTGGGTGATGTTGTCTTTGGCATTTTCCCTTTTGCTTCTTTGTCCCCTGATATTTTATCTTCTCGCTGTCCATTTTTGCAGAGTCTTTGTCTAGCTACACCCAGGAATAGGGTTTCTCATTTGTTTTTTTCACCTTTGTAAATATGAGACTTTAGGCAGCCCATGAGTAATCAGGAATTTCAGAACCCTTGAACAAATAATAACATTTAGTAAACTTCTTGCTATCCAACCAACTAATCATCATGTCTTATCCAAAAATCTGCCTGCTGCAGTTATGATTAAGTATAGACTACTTAAGAAAGAATTTGCCTCTTTACCCACTCACTCAGAACTAGCTATTATGAAAAACAAGTATCTACTAATAAATAACCTTTCATAGATTTTATTTTAAGGGAGTTCTCTTGAATATTAAGTAGGATTCAAAGCAACGAGTTTCTATATGGAATTTCAGGTACAGTCTGATGGGAGCAAGTGATTAAGGTTTCGAGGCTATAGCAATTGCTCACTGATGAACAAATGAATGAGAGATATTTTGGAAGGGGGTACCTTCATGGAATTCCTTAAACCATTTAAAGATGGTACCCCTGGACTCGATGGTTATTTCAGAAACTAAAAACTTTATCCTATCTTCTACATATCCTTGTTTTCTAAGAATGCACATGGGAGATCTGACAGAATAACACATACCAGGGTGGTAGAGGGGAATGAGTCTCTGACCTTGTGTGATACCTGGAATGCGACCTACAGACTGGAGTACACCTCTCTTTTAAAATATTTCATTCTTACAAAGCTTGTGTGCATTTATAGCTTTAAGGCAGGAATTCTCTCAGGCTTAAGACATAAATTAAAGCCATGCAGTGTCAGCTTCAATAAGGGCCTCTGTTTTTCAAATTTTTTGACTTCCACTTAGAGAGACAACATTGCACTAGGAGGTTACTCTTTTTGATCAGTCTCAACTTTTTCCCAGCCATTCTCAACTCCCCTTCAAAAGAATCTCCCTCTAGAATTACATGAATATTGTGCCCCCAAGGTGAGTGCAATGTTTGGAACAACAAAATATTGATTTCCCATTGTGTAACTCCCATTTAATTTAAACCAAAATGCAAGAAGGGGAAAGAGTTGGTAAGAAAGTACACTGATGTAACCCTTTCCAGTGATCCTTAAAAACTTCACACATTTCCAGTGTTGAATATTGTTGACAGATACTTCGTTCAGTCACATTTTGGCCTCATGTATCTCTTCAATGAATGGTTTTGAAAAAATCTCAAATCCTTCGTAAAGCTTGGCTTCTCTAGCCCAAGGTGATTCCAAGAATTGGTATGGTAAACATGCAACTCTAGCTGTCCAAATCAGTCTAATTCATTATAGTTAGTTTAATTCTTAGGACTTATACCAAAATAGCCTCTAAAATTATTGGTTATTCCATAAATGTATGAAAAAAAGCAGGTCTAATACCACCTCCAGCAACATGTACTTTGTCTTTGCAACCCAGTTCTTCCAGTCTAAGAGTAATTTGAAAACCTCTTGAGCAATGTTCTACCATTTTGTATATTCTATTATCTTGCTAAACATTTCCTGATCTGATTTTCTCCTCATACCCAAAAATCAGCAGCATTTTCCTATGATATTTTTCTCAGCCTAACATTATTTTATAAAATTATATTAAACAAATGTATTATTGGTTATTATTTTTTTGGCTGTTTCTCTGCTGGATGGTTGAAGTCCTTACATCTGATTGCTTTAGACAGGAGATATACTGGGTATTTTTCTCAGGCTTTATCATTTTTATCACTTAATGTATAGTATAGTAATTCTTCTCATTATTAACTTCTATATTTTATAATTAATACATTCATTACATTCACTCATTTAAAGTATCATTTAATAATGCAAAAGAAAAGAAAAGAAAAAACAACCTACCTCTACTGGACCATGCTAAAAGCCCTTTATTTTGTTTATTTTTTAAATATTTTTTAATGTTACTTCATTTTTTGAAGGAGTGACAAAGCACAAATGGGGAAGAGGCAGAGAGAGAGAGAGACAGAATCCAAGGCAGGTTCCAGGCTCCAAGCTGTCAGCATAGAGCCCAATGCGGGGCTTGAACCCACGAACCTTGAGATCATGACCTGCACTAAAGTCAGATGGTTAACTGGCTGAGCCCTAAAAGCATTTTATATACACCATTGCATATACTTTTCACAAAAACTTTAGGAGGTTACTTCTGCTATCTTCATTTTACTGATATAACTGAGGCCCAGAAAACTCAGATAATTTACCAAAACTTACACAGGTAAATAGGAAAAGCAAAATTATAACCAATAACCTTCACTTTCAAAGCCTGAGTTTTAGCCTTCATACTATTCTAAATTTATCGGTGGATCACTATTTTGAGACATAATGTTTGCTGGTAAGAAGAGAAAAATAAATTTAGAAAAGATACTGTCTTTTCAAACCTTGCAATAGAAAGAAAATCTATATATACCAAAAACTATAATACCTGATATAAATATGACACAAGCCTGGGAAAGATAGAGTTCTTCAAAATAGAGAATTTTCATAAAATGGAGAAAGAAAATGTGGATCAAATTTATTAGTTCACATAGTTGTACAGTTCAAGAGTAGATTGGGTATCAGAGAAGCTTGGGCCTGTGTTTCAATGGTATGAACAGAACCAATTTTTTTTTTCTCTTCCCTTTCTCTTAGACATTTCGTCAGTATTGGTCTCATTCTCTTCTGTCATTTCAAAGCTTCAAGGTGACATGCTTCCTGGTTTACATCCAGCAAGAAAGAGAAAACTTCCTTCCTCAATAACTCAATCAAAAGGCATGGAATTTAGGGAGTCATCCATCTCTTAAACCAATCACTTTTGCCCAGAGGTATGTTAATTGGCTTAATTTAATTAGAGATTACTGCTGAGTTCTGGATGGAACCGGTTAGATTTACAAAGCACACAGCAGAGAAAATAAGAATATTATCAGAAAAAGGAAGAGAGTAATGCACTAAGGATTTGTGCCCTAAGATTTCATGATTTGTGTATGCTATGTCTTAAACAGAAAAAATATTCAATTATTTAAAATTGTGAAGAGGTATTCTCAAATGCTATCTACCAATATGCTTTTTTATTGGGTTTGATATATGATGATTCTTTCTAAATTAACAATTCACTGTCATAAGGACATTTCTTATTAGTTCATCTTCTGATTTTTTCTTTGCTTTTGCTCTTCCCCTCAACTGAAATACATTCCCTCACTCCTCTAAATTCTTAACAAGCTAAAGAGCACACCTTAAATCCATCCTTAGCAAGTGTCTTTCCTGGCCACTTTTCCCCAGAGCATTGTCTAATTCTAGTCATATTTAATATCACTGCTTGTTCTGTTAGTTGTTTGTCTTTATTTATATGGGTTGTCTCTTCAATCTGATAATAATCTTCCTGAGGTCGCTCACTGAATATGCAGGCTGGTTGTATATTAAAAATAAAGAGCATTTGTCATTGCAATTACAAACACAGTTCATTTTTAACAGAACAGTGCTTCCTAACTTGGTGAGATGGCAGGAGACCTAGAAAAGCATTAAAATTATTATGTTGTAAAGACACCAATATATCTGAGATTATGCAACTAGATATACTATTTTATAATACGTTAGGTAGGTAAGTGATAAGAAGCAACAAAAATAGAAGGATAAAAAACTTATGAGAGGAAAAATATAAAAATTCTATTAGTGGGTATGTCTTACTGATATTTTTCTGTCGTGTATTCCCTTGCTTTGTTTTTTTGGGGAAGCAGGGGAAATTTAAGCGTTTGAAACTATTAGTGATACAATTCCTTGATTTAGTGCAAAAGGCCTTGGAGTTCTGTGGGGTCACAGGTTGCAGACTTCTGCCACAGTGGCAAAATATATTTATTCTTACATCAACCTGCGAGACAGGTAATGGTGACACATGTTATTAATTACAATAGAACTCAGACTCTCAGTTATGCTGTTAAAAGCTTGGTCTTGAAATCAGATCTAACCACTAAGTCCAAGACAGTGTTTTGACGGCCTTAGTACATCTTGTTTTGATCTTTCAGGTATTTAGCCCCATCTTCCTATTTTTCCAGAACTCTAAAAAAGTTTTTGGGATGTTGAAAAAGTAGTAAGCATTTTCAGTACTGTTATTTTCTACCAGACATTTTTCGGTCTTTAATAAACAATGGACAGGAAGTAAGAGAAGGCACGAATATTTATTTAGCCCTAATTATGTGCCAGGTACTTTGTATGACTTAATTTATACATTCATTTACTCGTTCTTTAACATACATTTTTGGAGAGCTAGGAGGCAAACCAAAAAATATAAAAGTATTACCGTGATAAGCAAAAATAGACTTACTCTTTATATTCATGAAGCGTGTATATTCTAGTGGGAAAATCATACACTAACCATATTCATCATTGTAAACAGTGTTGGAAGGGGGAAAATGTACTTTTATCTTCAATAATCTTTTAAGGAGGCACGCTGTTCCCTATTCATAAGTGAGGAGATTAAGGAACTTGTCCAAATCCACAAGGTTAGTAAAGGTCAGCAGGGCTGCCAAGAATTGCTGGGCAAGTGTTGTCCTGTACATCTCCTGGGGGTAGGAGCCATCATTCACATCAACTCTAATGTGACTGAAACTCCTAGAGTTTTGCAGTAGACCACCTGCACAACCATATGCATGGCCTTGAGTCAGATGGGATTCAGTACTTTGTCCATATTACCCTAGTTAATGTAGATTTTCAGAGTAACACAGATCTACAATGTGTTAAGTTTGCTCATCAAATCCATTGTATATGAACGTAAGTTTTATGGGACAACATCTAAACAATACCCTGAGATATAATTCCTCATTAAATTAATAAAGGATTGTTTGGATGCCCCGGGTATGTAAAAAATAACAGCAAAAAAAAAAAAAAGATGTTTCTTGGCCTCACAGATTTTCTAGTAAACCAGAAAAATGAAAGGAATTGAGATTGGCCATTATGACACAATGCATTTAGAAGGCTTGTTAGTAAAAAAATTTTGTTTCTCGTAGAGGTTCATAATACTTATAGGATAGATGCTTGGCAAGGTAACCAGAATGCTTGGATAAAATGTTTGAGTTTTCTTACTCTGGTCAATGATGGACCATTGTCAATTTGGGGAAATGGGAGTTCAGTGCATCTCATAATGAGGGTGGTTACTCTAACCATGCAAATACAGGATGGAGACCAAGTCACAGGAAATCTGGTTATAAGGCTTTAACAAAAGGTCCATTGAATGTGATAAGTTCTTAGATTATGATGATGACAATTTAAAAAAAGGGGGCAGGAGGATAAATGCAAAAAAAAAAAAAAACACCAAAAAACCATACTGTTCAGAAGGAATATTGAAATCTTGCTTCTCCTTGTTTTCTTAGAGTTCAGCTTTATGTACAAGTAACACTTAGTAAATCTTTCTTACTTATTCACTGTAATATAAATGAACAATTTTACATAGCTCATTTCTCAGCTCGTTTTAATTAGTATCAGAATAGGAGAATGGGTATCTCAGGCTATTAGTAATTTGATATAGAACTTTTCACCTCCAGGTCAATGGTAAGTGAAACACATTTACATATTTTTAAGTGGATTTATTGCTCTTGAAGGGAGCCCAGTTGTAATCCTTCACTCCAGAACACATTATTGCCAGAAAGCCCACAGGCGTTGAAACATTGATCAGGAAGTAACAGGGAGAAGGGGTCCAATTTCAACTGCTCTTCAGTGTTTGGCTTTCAAGATATTCTTAAATTGTTTTAATTAATCCTAATTATGATTCTATTTTTAAAGACTGATATCTATCTGATGACAAATTGGATATGGACCAATAAGCTGGGCTTATTTCAATTTAGAATGTGTGCTATGCGGTGACTAAAAAATAATTATCCATATCAGAAAAAGCAAGAAATTTACTAGAGAGCTCACTTTGTGCTAAGGGGAAAAAATGAGTGATAGAAATTCTATTACAAATTACAGTAATAGGAATATGGCTGTTAACAATTAGAAAACAATAGCGCCATTTACATTGATCTTGGCTTCAAGAGAATTAGAAGTTACTTTTTCTGGATGTGTATACGCACTTAACACCCCGAGAAAAGCCCATAATAGATTCAACCCTGTCCAACTTCCCCAGCCTCCAAGGCAACACATCCATGGCAACAACTAAGCATCATTACAGTTTCTCAGCTGCGGAAAAATAACAATTCCTTAACTAACTTTAGCCCATACAATAACAATAAAAAAAAAATAACAAATCCCAAAATGTCAATTCTATCCTCACTATATATATGGTTTGTGAGACATATGATTATGAGATGGGCATGTAATAATAAATAAAACACAATACTTGTGTCATAGTTTGAAGTGCAAGGGATGAAGGACTTGAGAAAAGAGTTTGCATGCAGATTATTTATTAGAGACATGATCCCCAAGATCAGGAGTGAGAGACAATGGAGGGAATCAAGGAAGAAGGGAAAGCCAAATGAAGGATTACTGGACTGGCCAACACCATGAGCAAATGGTGTTCCATCCTGCCAGATTTTCTAAGGAGACTCATGACATGTGACTCAGAATTTTTCACTTGGAAGACAGAAGAGAGATGATTTTATCCACTGGCTCCTGTTCTCCAGCTGCAAAATGGGACTTTGTGGACATAAACTTCCCTGCATTGCCCACTTGGCACATGTGTGACTAGCACAGGGAAACAACCATGCTGCAGCGTCAGGGAAGCTCATGGGGTCTAAGCCAGACATTGGAGGAAGAGATCATCAGAGTTAGAGGATTTAACGTGGTCAGGGACAGGTGTCTAACACACTCTGCCCTTTCAAGACTCAGCATTCAAGGTCTCCCCAGGGAGAAAACAAGGAAGATTTTTAAATCTTTAGGAATGTTTGCAAATGCATCCTTTTAGAATTATTGTAGAGAGGGTGGCTAGAGATTAGATGCATGGACTTTGGAGTCAGATAAATTGTAATTTGAATACTATCTCAAATTCTTACTCATTGCATGGTACTTGTCAACTCATTCAGAATTTCTTGATCAGTAGGGTGAGGAGGAGGTAGAGTAGTTTCTGTCCCATGCAACAAGTGTGAATATATGTTTTTAACAGTTTGTGAACATGAAATAAGATTAGGTATGTGTAGCACCTAGTCCACTGTCTTCCAGGGGTACCATAGCAAAGACAGACACAGAGACAGAGAGACAGAGAGAAATAGATACTGCACAAGTTAAAGACTGGCAATCTTCTCATTTTTTTATCTCCATCTATATTTATACATGAAATGATGCCATGAAGCATAGTACCTTTTTAATACAACTTGAAGTTTACTAGAGTAAGAATATGTCTCCTCAAAACTGAAAAATAGGCAGCTATATTTTGTCTTAAGTCTTCCATCAGAGTTCAAACCAGAAATTGTTTTCACATTCATTTTCAATTCACAGAGTTTCTTTAAAGTCTACCTTATGAGAAGGCAGCAGACGATTTGGTGTACTAGTTGTTATACTAACTTTTTAAAATTTTAAGGAAAAAAGTTGACGTTTGGCTGAGCTGTTTCTTGAAACATCAGTGACCCTGAATGCAGTCTTTACAAGCTAAGAATTCCCTGAAGCTCAGTTGGCGAGTTGATATCTTAACCTACACAACGGAACAGCAGAATCAGGCAAGTCGCTGCGCTGAGACACCACTTGGGGCCAGATTTTAATAGCTGACAACTCATAATGGATTGACAAAAGCAAAACATCATTAACTTGAATCTACAAAGTCGACATTTCCATATGCAAATTGGAGCAAGCACATATGTGCCAGTGTACAAGTCTCATTGCTTGTTTAGTTATCTGTATGTCCTTTAGGTTGCCTTCCTTTGTCTTTAAGATCCCAGTGGATGAGAACCACGTCTGGTAACCCACTTTGCAAAACAACAACAGGTGCACAGATTGGGCCTCACTAAATGTTTTTTATGGTAATGATGGTGATATTGTTGAATTTCTTTCTCACACAAGAGAGAAAGAACTAGAAAGAACACACATAAATTTCTACATCTTATTCTAAGTTCCTAATACTGACCCTTACTAAAGATGTGTCCCACGTTGCAAGGTAGGTAACTTTTGTATTTATCTTTCTGGAAAATGATGGGGCCGTGGCATTTTACTTTTTAATATAATTCTGCTTGGTTCGGTGGCTTAGAAAAATTATAGCCAGCCTAATTCTGTCCCATGGGAAAATGATTTAACCTCTCTGAGCATTAAGTTCCTGAGTAATTGCAACCTATCTTACAATCTTGTTGGGTGGATGTGGTAAGATCAAGCAAGATAATGTAAAGTGCTATAAAAACTTAAGCTGCTGTTATCGCCCAAAATGCATCCTTTGGGCTGCGCTTACGTGACTTGAGGAAATAGCCAATTATGCTGTTTCCTTTATGAGAATATGATCTTGGACTTATTGTTCAGTACGCCTTTATGAACACACCACAAGGCTCAGCAGCCTCTTAAGATTCTTTACTCATTACTTTCTTTCTCCATTTTACCCAGTGAGCTGTCCTTTCTTGGCTTGTCTTCCCTTTTCTGTTGTGTATACAAATGTTGTGTGTTAAGATCAAGGGGGTGGACACCTGGTTTGCTTCTCTGAGTTCTATCACTCACTCTCATAAAGATTTTGCTTTGGGCATTGCAGCTGGCATTCCTCTCCTTTCTTTTCCTTGCTGCCGAAGAGTTACACAGGAAAGAATAGTGAAGGCTTAAATTCTCCAATCCTGCTTCCTATCTACCTCGCATCCTCCCGTTACCAAAGGGGAAACACATGTTTTTCAAACTCAATTTTTGCTGACGAAAATTTTGTTCAATTTCACAGCTTGACTTCAGAATTTTCCCCACTGATGGTAAATTCCATTCCCTTGCCAAACAAGGAAAAAATCTACAAGCATGTTTGGAAGGAAAACTTAGAAATCTCCCTCCAGCTCTCATATCAGATAAATATAAGAAAGAAAAGAATTTGTTATGCTGCCCTCTCTGTCATTCAAAACGCCAACATGTTTGATGATTGTAAGTTTGGGGAAAATATTTAACATAGGCCAATGGAATTTATTGTTACAGAAATGTAAAGTCTGAGGCACAGATATTCATAGCAATGGTAGCATTCAGATCCTGAAAAGACCAAGATAGAAGTGAAGCTTGCGTGTGGCTTGGATTGAATGCATATTTGTTGAATCAATTACAGTTGGAAAGAATGCTCAATTAGATTGTCTTCCCCTTGTGCATTCTATTATTTTGCTTAGAATCATTTTTTAAATAATTTACCTTTCCTTGTGAAAACTTATTTCTCTTATTCCTTTTATTTACTTGATGGTTACTTAAACCACTGTAATTCCAAGTGCCTTTTTCTTTCCTTAGTGCACCACAGCCTAGATCAAAACTCTTTCGATAGGTCACTTTCATTAAAGGTGTTATAAAAATAAATGGCTTGTAACAGGTAGGGAAAACATGAGCCAGGGGAATGGTGCAGAATCTTATTTCCCAGCTGTGCCACAGGAAGCCTTCATGTTCTTTGGGGTTTTATTTCTGTGTTCAGTTCCGGCCAAGTAAAACCCCCTGCCTGGATGTCAAGGGCTAGTACTGAAAGCTACAAAAGGTGGGAGAGACCTTTCTCCCTGAAAGGGGTTTTGGAAGTGAGCTCGTTTATTTAATCCCCAGGCAAACCTGTAGTCAAGCTAATAAGAATGAGGGAAACAGCTTCCTACATGTGAGCTAGGACTGTGAGAAATTGTTTTTCAGGGTGTTTTATAGCCAAAACCCTTCAAGGGTATGGAAGAGCTCTCCAACCAGGGGCACAAATATTCAAGGAGAGCTTGTTTGTTTTATGGTTATTCTTATCCCACAATCAACAGCTTAAATTTGCAGACTATACTTTTTGACTATAAAGTGGGTTATTTCTCAAGATGCTGGTGCTTTCCCATAACAGATGGAATAAATAGGAGAAAATGCTGAGAATACACCACTGAAATTCTGATTTATTCAATCATTAACAAAAAGAAGTGCAATTTCAATGGTAATAGAATGAAAACCCAACTGTTTCTGCTTTCCTTCTGAAAACTTCTTTTCTATGGAGAATGCTGCTCTTAGACAAACACCTATTTAAACCTCAGCAATGTATAATCTTAACTTCAGATAGCATGGTTGTATAGGTTCAGTAATTTGTAATACCTCTGCAACTAGGGATAAAATATTAACTTTCAGTAATAGAAGCACTTTCTGCAGTACAAATGGTGGGGGGAAATACCACACACATTATTTCTGAGGAAAGATGGCTCCTGTATATATGTTATGTATATCTATCTATATCTATAACTATATCTTTATCTATATCATCTATATCTATATCTATATCATCTATCTATATCATCTATATCTATATCTATCTATGTCTAGACACTTTACGCTTGGCTTTCAGTGTTTCTCAAGGCATTTGCTATGCAGTTTGTTAGAGGCAACACAGTCCATGCATAACCTTTGGGGAGTTGGCAGTAAGAACAAACAGTCCATTGTCTTTCTCAAGACACAATTAAGAAGGAGGGGAAACAAAAGTCATTTAAGTGCAACAGTGCTTAAAATAATCATAGTGAGGTCAATTCAAGGTTGGAAACCACGCTAAATGCTTCCTGGGACAATTGTTTGAATATAATAAAGGCAAATAAAACATTGTAATAGACATATAAGAAAAACGGAAAACTTAAAAACTCCATGATACACACCGATGTATAAAATGTTCATGATACACACACATGCATGCACACACAGAACATTTCTGTTTCCAATGCATATCATAATTAAGCCTGTGGAATATGAAGATATCAGTGTAGGCTTACTTAAACTTTTCTAATACTTTAAAATTAGTAAAGTATTTTCTGATCTGGGTGGACCTAACAGAATTCACCTAGTATGCAACCAGAAGCACAAGTGCGGTCCGGCCATGTTACTAATCCGTGGCATGACATTGGCTAACTCATTCATTTTGTCTCTTAGGATATTTTTTTTTTAATTTGGTAACTGGGCTCCTAAATGATCTTACAAGGCTATACCATCTTGGGGCGCCTGGGTAGCTCAGTCGGTTAAATGTCTGACTCTTAGTTTCAGCTCAGGTCATGATCTCACGGTTTTGTGAGTTCGAGCCCCACATCGGGCTCGGCGCTGGCACTGCAGAGGCTGCTTGAGATTCTATCTCTCCTCTCTCTGTTCCTCCCCAACTTGTGCTGTCTGTTTCTCTCAAAATAAGCAAACTTACAAATAAATAAATAAATGAATAAAATTGTACCATCATAAGGTTTTCTTTTTATTTGTTTACAATTGAACATATCCTTCCTTACTTTAAGCCTTTTATTAATTAAAAAAATTAATGTAAATTTACATTTGGGTGGTGCAGCCACCTATATTGATGAAAGAGAAAGATGTTTGTGACAGAAACCCTTCAGTTTCACTCTTTATTAACTTTGGTTTATAGCAGGTGGAAAACTTCTCTTGCCCTAAGATGGCATTTATAATCTATTAAGCTTAGAATGAAAATTCCTGAAGTCATTTTATAGGGGACCCAATTTAATAGATTCACTTCACCTGTGTTTATCCCTCTCTTTCCCCTTTTATCTCAGCCCTAGCTCAATTCTTAAACTCTTAGACAGTGAATAGACTTTCATGGTAGTCTTTCCAGGAGATCTCACAAAGCTACGTATATGAACACAGCCTTGTTAAACATTTTCAATTTACATATTCTGAAAGTTGATGTGGCTTCTCCTGTCTTAATGATGTGAGCAGAATGCAAGATGGTTGCTCAACCCAGCCAAATTTTTAAAAATGTGCTGCCCATTTCCTTTCTTCACCCACCAGATAGTTGCCTTTATTTTTTAAAATCTTTTTAGTCTGTGCCCACAGAGTATTATGCCTATCTTTCTGTGCAGGTGTGTATTTTCTTGGGGTTTGTTTACGATGGTGGGCTTGATTGTAAAAGCCCTCTTTTATGAATAAACCAATGGCTGAAATGAAGTGGAACCTTGATTTATTTGGGTAGGACCGTTTTCCAGTGCTGTAAATCATATTTTGGTGTTCATTTACCTTTGCATTCTTTTTGAGCCACTGGCACAGAGGCTGACGAATGGGAATCAAATGAAGTGTGCTAAGTGCTTCTGCTGGAGGGTTTCATCTCCCCACATGCCGGGGCGTGATTTATCTCTGCAATACATCACTCAACGTATTTTCCTTTACTTATTTTATTTAGTGTTGTCACGAATAATATCAATTGGCCGTTGACTGTGAACTCTATAAACAGTAGTAAATTAATGAAATAAGCTACATCTACAGAACTCATCTGTCCCCAATTTGATTAGAGCCACTTTGGTTGCACCAAGCCATTCACTATAGATGAACCTCATTTATAAAACAAGCAGCTTCATGAGTTCTGTGTAAATTGTTATGCATAATATTTGCAGTGATTTTAATGAAACACTTAAAGCTGACTCTTTTATATCTCAATCACTATGAGATAAACATATAACTTTATGTTTGCGGAATAGGCATTTTCAGTCATCCTGTGACATTAATCTAAATAACTCTATCTGAAGTAACTGTCCATTTAGGGAAGGAGATGCTCATTCTTTTTGTTTCTGGTAAAGACAACAGGAGCAAGGGAGAAGCACAGGGATTTTTAGAGAAAGGGCTTTGTGGAGAAGGTGTCACATGAGCATGGTTAAATCTTAATCACAGCACAGAGAAGGGACTCAGTCTCTGAGCAAGCATTCCAGCGTTTGGCTGCACTAGCATATCAAGAATGTCAGACCACAGGAATGCAGAATTCCAAGTGTTCAATTTCCCTTGGGATTTGGAAAGGTAAGTTTCACCAAAGGAATGGCTTTATAAAAACAATCTGAATAATTCAAATAGATAATACCTATGTGGGGTTTTTTTTGGTTATTTTTTGTTTTTGTAGTGGCTAAAAAATGTAGGGAGTCTAAACATGTCCCAGAAAAGGCACAGAGAGGTAGGTAAAAGCTGTAAATCAAAACCAAGGGAGACATAAGTAAGTTCAGTTTGAAACAAGGTGACAGCGTCTGGGCTCTAAGGCAACTGCCCACAGGATCAGGAGAAGGGATGAGGGGTTTAACCGTCGGGAACATATATCCAGGGCTATCCTGGAATGGGAGGCTCACTATACAATTTCAATGAAAAGTACAGGAACAAAAGAGAGCAACAAAGAAGTCCTAGTGAATGAGATAAGAACATTCCTGGGAGGTATCTGTATGGGACTAAAACAGAATAAAAATTGGAAACATTTGGTAGAATTTGTCTTTTTCCAGAACATAAATGAAGGTGGGTGGTGGTGATAGAACACAGAGTCATCCTACACATTCGCCGAGGACATATGCCCTCCTCATGAATCCCCTTGATGAGACCTACTGCAGTCCAGATCTGATTAAAGAGCTGTGAGGCAATCACAGTGAAACTTAGTGTTAGAATTTAGAGCATATTCAATATTATTGCCTTACTAAAGAATGTGATGCATACCAGCACCTCAAACCCACATACGTTTTCAAAGAAATTTAGAACCCTAGAAGTCTTTATTTTTGAGAGAGAGACAGAAAGGCAGGGAGACAGAGTGCAGGTGGGGAGGGACAGAGAGAGAGACACACACACAATCTGAAGCAAGTTCCAGGCTCTGAGCTGTCAGCACAGAGCCCTGTGCGGGGCTCGAACTCACCAACTGCGAGATCATGACCTGAGCCAAAGTCAGACACTTGACCAACTGAAGCTCCCAGGCACCCCTTAGAACCCTACAATTCTAGAACTTGCAAACTGTAAATGAGGATTTAGACATCGCAGTCCCAAAGATTCTGTTGTTTCCCGAGAGTTATTTCAAAATGTTTCCATATACAGTTATTAATTCAAATCCAATTCACTGGTACAAGTTCTTTATTTTAAATAGAACTGAAAAGTCCATTGAAACAATCACCTGATTAGGGGGACCATTTCTAGATAGGAAGGAAGAATAGAGGAAGGGATGGAGGGCTTGCAGTTGATTAAGTATATATTTTTCTTATTATTACTGAGTGGGTTTTATTGTTTACTGCATTATGCAACATATAGATATGATGCAACATTTAGTTTGAAGAGAAAGAAGTCGAAAAATACTCGATAAAATACATCTAGGGAAATATGCCCCAAATGAGTTTCATAACAAATGTTTCCTAGTCAAAATATTTGGAAAACAAGCACAATTATTAATACTTCTTCAATATATACAGTGTACGTAGTCGAGGTTCTGAAGAATCCTGCAGTAAAGAAAGCTGTTTGAGTTTGTTTTAACTTGAATTTCAAAAACACATTTGAGTAAAGTAACTTTTTTTCATTTAATCCCTATTAACAACTATGACACTGGTGTTCCTTGGAACACATTTTGGGAAATGCTGCTCTCAGCACATCTGGAGAACTTACCTACAAAGTCTAACTCTTTCAGAAATTATACATAGGAAAATGTTTCCAAGGGTAGAGTTATCCACAAGAAAATCAAGGTTTATGAAAAGAATCCTTAACTCTGAATTCTTTAGAAGTGACTGATGATGAATGAAAATCTCATTTTGGAAGTCCCCAACTCCAAATATGTTTTATTTTTCCCATAACTGAACTTGAAGTTATAAGTTTAGCCTTTAGAACACAGTATTATCTCCACCCTCCCCCCAAAAAAACCAAAAAAACAAAAACAAAAACAAAAAACACACTGCAAATCAGGGACTCACACTTAGCAACATTCTTTTTTCCTGGTTTTGAAGTTGTATACGTGACTGAAACCCACCTATGAAAATTGCAATTTCTATGCAATGAGTTTCTTTGTTATTTGGATTTCACATCCTCTACAGCAACCAGGCTGCATAAATCTCCCTCTCTCAAATTTGCAACTAAGCTCTTCTGATTATTTTTCAGAGTCAGCTCCCTTGATATATTTGATATATATCCTCTCAGATATATTTGATACTGTTGATCATTATCTTCTTGCATGTGTTCTGGCCCAGGTCCTCTGTGCCACTGACCTTCTTCTCCTCTCACCTCTCAGATTCCTCTCCTGGTCACCGTTTGCTAAAACCAGTGACTTCACTGTTTCCATGTCACGAAGCCCAGGTTCCAATCAAGTGTTCATTTTCCTCCATATTCATTCTACTAGAGTCCACGCTTCTTCTCTGTTTTCCAGTTATCTTTAAAAATATGCCTGCCCAATGTGTCTATCTCTCCCAGCTCAAAAGCTATCTTTGTAGTACCAAAATTACCATTCTGATATATACAATTTAACAAGTGAACACTAAACTTCCCATCTACCCTAAGCCAGTTCCACTTACCAATGATCTTCATGCTCTGTGTAGCAACAGTGTTTTTCATGTTTAAAATGTAAGTTTTCTCCAGTGCCTTGTGTACATTTGCTTTCTGCTTGATCATGAAATTCTATATAGCATGCATCAATGGGTTGTTAAATACGTAGAATATTGCCACTACAATAGTAGGCATTGATACAAAGTTACTTGACCTTCAGGAAACTCATGATTTAACATGAGATGTAGAATGTAAACACAAAATTTAAATAAGTTCAAGGCTACAAGCATAGGATGTATAGGTTGTTATGGAAGAAGAAAAGAAGGGCCCCAGAGAGACATGCTGATGTAACAGTTTTAGAAAATGCTTAAAAGGAAACATTTGAGATGGGTCTTGAAGAATGAGTTGAAGGTCACATGAAGCATATGAGAAAAAAGAATAGTATTCTGTGCTATAAATATTCATAACTTATATAAAGCAATGACAAGAGTGTTGGTGTGCCTATGAGGTGGGATCAGGATTCATACCACTCGATGTGTTTGGAGGGAATATTAGGAGATGAGACTAGAAAGATGTTGAGCCTGCTTTACTATGGACTTTAAATAACTTGCTAAGAAGTTTTTACTTAACCCTGAAGGTGCTGAGATGATCAGAATTTGAGCTGACAAGTGCACTCATATCTATACCTTAAAGTTATCATGATGGTTAAAACAAAAAGACAAGAATGGGAAATAGAGGATGGGGTAGAGGATACAAAACTAGTCTCCTGCTTAGTTTTCTTTATTCTCTCTTTACTTAGTTCCAATCCTCCTGAATGAATCTATGATACTTTATTGCACAAATACAAACAAAAATATTTCAGCAGTATTTCCTTCTTTCTTGTTGCATCAAAATTAAACTGCCTGACTTTCAGTGTTTACTATAGGCTGAATGTGTCTCGCAAAACTGTTATGTTGAAACAATCTCCAATGTGATGGTATTTGGAGGTGGGGCCTTAGGAAGGTGATCAGAGAGTAGAGTCCTCATGAATGGGGTTTGTGCCCTTGTAAAAGAGACTTCAGAGAGTCTCCCCACCTCCTCCACCATGTGAAGACGCAGGGAGAAGATAGCCATCTTTGAACCAGGAAGGTGTTCTCATAGGACACTGAATCTGCCGGCGCTTTTATCATGGACCTCTCAGCCTCCAGAATTGTGAGAAAATGAATTTCTGTTCTTTATAGGCCATCTAGTCTATGAAATTCTGTTTTAGAAGCCTGAATGGGCTAAGTCTGTGTCCTTCATGCTTATTGAAGGACTTATCTCTGAATATGGCAAAGTTTATTCCTCTCCTAATGCTCACCTTTTTTCCCCCCAATCAACACTTTCCTTGCCTTTACCACATGGCCATACCCTAGTACTCCAGCTGAATGTGTTGCCTTTTTCCTCTCCGATGGGACATTCTTCCTCCTGGACTCAGATCAGGCTTATTCTTCAGTATTAAATTCAAATCCTTTCTTTTTCTATATCTTTCTGGAAGCTGTACCTATGATCTCACTGTGTTTTGTTTGGTTTTTTATTTTCCAAGTGCTGATCTCACGATTTATGTCTTGTCTTCACTATTTGCTACATTTATATTTGAGGCTAATTTCAAATAATTTTTTGTTCCTTAGGACAAGATCGATATACTTATTATACTTCTGAGTTTTTAACTTTTTTATTGGACAATAAATAATTACAAATTATCAACATCCAAAAAGAAATCTACAGGGTTCCTATTAGAACGTTGTTTTCAATGCAAGAATCTGTAATTAGAAAATCAATGTCTAAATTTATTGAGCACTTATTATATGCAAAGCACTGTGCTAGGTGGATCTATGCATAAGCCTCATAATACCACTATGTAGCAAGTATTTATTATCCTTGTTATTGTTATTAATATTATCATATCATCACCATATCCACATAACGAAAGTGAGTTAGAGATACATTAAACAATTGCTCAAGATCACTAATTCATTCATCCAATTCATTTTTGTTGAGTTTTTAATAATGTCCCAGGCATGATTCTAGGCATCACAGAAGTAACATGGAACAAAGCAAATTTTTTTAAGTTTATTTACTTATTTAATAAATAAACACAAATGAGGGAGTGTCAAAGGGAGAGAGGGAAACACAAAATCTAAAGCAGGGTCCAGGCTCTGGGCTGTCAGTGCAGAGCCCAATGCAGGGCTCAAACCCATGAACTGTGAGGTCATGACCTGAGCCAAAGTAGGACACTTAACTAATTTAGCCACCCAGGTGTCCCTGAGCAAAGCAAAATTTATTCGGAAAGCAGGGCATTTTGCTTGGGAAGATAGACCGTTAGAAGTTTAAACATTTTAATAAAACAGCGCAAACAAATGGTCTTCTAACAATGTCTGGTGGAGTGATGCATGCTATAAAAAATCAAGCAAGGCAAGAGCATGGAGTACAATGAATAGTAAATCATCCAGCCAGCCTGGGAAAGCAGGCTGTCCAACTCTATGTCCTCTGTAATAAGTCCCCTATTATTTATCAGCCTCAGGTACAACTTCATTACTAACATTTGAAGCCTACAGTAATCTCTTTTCACACACATATTCTAATGTAACTCAGGTCTCATCAACATCAAATCTACATTCTAATGGGACAAGTACTACTATCTTCACTTAAAATGTACTCACCACGGCTTTTGTGTTTCCCCCTGCTATTGTTTTAGTACATGAGCACACGCGCGCGTGCACACACACACACACACACACACACACACACACTTTTTTATTTTAACACACATTTAACATACTTAACTTCTAAAACTGTTTTGTCTGTTAGAACAAGAGTTGCATCTTCAATTCTGTTAGCAATCTCCATCATACGTACTATTATTCTAGACAGTTTATAAATATGTGTTGATGGACAGTTTCTGAAAATTATGAAAAGAGAACAATATGTCCATATCTGAAAACCTGAAGAATTAAAACTTTGGATCTAACTTTCTGTAGTGTCTGCATTCACAATTGTTTTTAAAATTAAGGTGTAAAGTGTGTAAAGTTCTTTGACATAATGGACCTTCTGATTAAGAAAAACACTGAAGATAAATACAGATATGATATGCATTATGTTAGACTTTGAGTCATTTAAAAACATTACATTCAAGGTAACCCTTAAATCCTTGTATATTACTGTTATTTAAATTTTATATCCTCCAATTCTGAAAACATATGAGAAATTAATTAAAATGATAATTTATGTCATTTCAGCCATTAAATGTTTAAGCACATTTAAAAATTGTCGCTCATTTGCAGTGAAGAGAATGGTTCCTTTCTGACAAAAGATGAAGCAGGTGTATTTACAGCTAAATGGGAGAAACTCTGTTTGGAGACAAAGCAAAATGCTGAAAATGCATATGATAATTGCAACATCTCAAACTAATGTTCAGGTGACCTTGCCAATAATATTTATTCTGAACAACCACACAAACAAACAACTGGCTTTTCAATATAAAAAAAGTACTCATTGTTCTTTTTTTGTTTTTTTATTTCTAACCATAATAGAGAGTCAGAAATAGGCCTTGGCTAAACTGTGATTGCTATTTCTGCTTTTCATACTTTTCTAACTGTAAAATGTCTTTCAAAATACAATTTGTGTATCTTTGTAAGCAAAACAGAGCTATTCACTGTACTCAGTAGCAGTTAGCATGTGTTGTTAAATTTGATAGATTCAACCAGAGAAACAAACACAAATAGCACATAATAAAGTCCTAAGAAAGTTGCCATTATAAATACCGCACCCATTTGTTAGGGCTACTGTGACAAAATACAGAAAACTGTTCGAAATTTATTGACTCACAGGTCTGGAGGCTAGAAGTCTGCTATCCAGGTGCTGGGAGGTTGGTTCCTTTGCAGGGTGGAGGCAAAGGAAGGTCTGCTCCAGGCCTCTATCTGTATCTTGTAGTTGGCCATTTTTATGTTCACATACTCTTCTTCCTGTATATGTGTCTATCTCCACATTTCCCCATTTATTAAAAAAAATGGCACCGGTCATTTTCAATATGTGTCCACGTTAATGGCCTCATTTTAATTTCATTATTTCTTCATAGGTCTATCTCCAAATAAGATCACATTTGGAGGTACTGGGGTGTAGGATTTCAACATATGAATATTGGGGAGGGGCACAAATCAACACATAACTGACACTTTCCTCATTTTTCTTTGAAACGTCATTTAAAGTTTTATTTTTTTGCCTATAATCAAAAGGATTATAATATATGTATTAGAAATAGTATTTGATGGTTCTTCAAAACGACTTCGATTTATCTAAATTAGGAAGGAAGAAGTTAAATTACCTTTGTTTGCAAATGGCATGATACTATATATATAAAACCCTAAAACTCCACAAAATATGTTAGAAATAACAAATGAATTCAGTAAAGTTGCATGATTCAAAATCAATACGCAAAAATCAATTGCATTTTGATACACTAGTAAAGACTATCAAAATAGAAGTTAATAAAACAATCCCATTTATAATAGCATCAAAAACAATAAAAAAGTCAAAAATAAATTTAACAAAGAAGGTGAAACATCTGTACACCGAAACTAAAAGATACTGATAAAAGAAATTGAAGAAGACAAAAATAAATGGAAAGATATATCCTATATTCATGATTTGGAAGGTTGATATTCTTTAAATGCCCATATTACCCAAATCTATAGATTCAATTAAATCTTTATAATAATTCCGATGGCATTTTCCACAGAAATAAAAAAAAAAACCTAAAATTCATATGAAGTCACAAAATGCCTTGAATAGCCACAACAATCTTGAGAAAAAAGAACAAAGTGAGACCCATAACACTTCCTGATTTCAAACCATACTATAAAAACTACAGTAACCAAGGGGCACTTGGGTGACTCCATTGGTTAAGTGTAGAACTCTTGATTTTAGCTCAGGTCATGATCTCACAGTTTATGAGTTAAAGCCCCACATGGGGCTTTGTGCTAACAGAGCAGAGCCTTCTTGGGATTTTCTGTCTCCCTCTCTTTATTCATTCTCCCTCTCAAAATAAATAAATAAACAAACAGTTTTTAAAGAAAAAAACTACAGTAACCTAAACAGAACGATATTGGCCTAAAAACAGAGACAGAGATCAGTGGAACAGAATACAGCCCAGAAACTAATCCATGTATGTACAGTCATCTAACTTTTCACAAGGAAACCAATAATATACAATGGGAAAATTATGGTCTCTTCAAAAGTGGTGTTAAGGGACACCTGGATGGCTCAGTCAGTTAAGCTTTGGACTTTGGCTCAGGTTATGCTCTTGTGCTTCATGAGTTCAAGCCCCACCTCACGCTCTGGGCTAATAGTTCTGAGCCTGGAGCCTGCTTTAGATCCTGTGTCTCCCTCTCTTTCCCTCCCCTGCTCTCTGTCTGTCTGTCTGTCTCTCTCTCAAAAATAAATAAACATTAAAAATAGTGTTAGGAAAGCTGGATATCTATATGCAAAAGGATAAAAATGGACTCTTTCCTTATAGCATTTATAAACGTTAGCTCAAAATAGGCTTAAATGTAAGACATGAAACTGTAGAACTCCTAGAAGAAAACAGAGGGGGAAAAGCTCCTTGACATTGATCTTGGCAATGAGTTTTTTAGATATAACACCAAAAGCACAAGCAACAAAAGAAATAATAAACATCAAACTACATCAAACTAAAAAGTTCTGGTCAGCAAAGGGAACAATCAATGAAGTGAAACGGCAATCTATGGAAGGAGAGAAAGTACTTACAAACCATTTATATGATAAGGGGTTAATATCCAAAGCATATGTGTAACTCCTTGTAGTCATTTTCATGATGTATGCATATATTAAATCATGAAATGGCACGTTTCTTAAAAATCACACTCTGCAGGGGCGCCTGGGTGGCTTAGTCGGTTAAGCGTCCGACTTTCGCTTAGGTCATGATCTCGCGGTTTGTGGGTTCGGGCCCCGTGTCGGGCTCTGTGCTGACTGCCAGCTCAGAGCCTGGAGCCTGTTTCAGTCTGTGACTCCCTCTCTCTCTGACCCTCCCCTGCTCACGCTGTCTCTCTCTCTCCTAGAAATAAATAAAACATTTAAAAAATTTTTTTTAAAAAATCACACTCTGCAACCTAAATATATGCAATTTTTCTTCGTCAATCATACCTCAATAAAGTTGAAAATAAGAAATAAAACCAAAGAAATAATAAAAATCTGAAAGAGCTAGATTTGAAGTAATAAGTAAAATATTTAGAGTTTACGGTTGTTTGTTTTAATTATGACACATTCCAAGTTCAAATGAACTTCAAAAAGTGACTGAACATGGCTATTCAAGTTTATAAGCTAAATGGACAGCTGCCTATCATTTGAGACGCATTTGAGCTCCCAGAAATTGTACTTCCAAATTGTGTGCATTGTCCATGTCTCACCAATATCTTATAATTCACTAAAGATTATCTCACAATGAAATGAACGTATTTCAGCAAGTAGTGCTAGATCAAGCCAATCATCAATCAGAAAACTTGTGCTGAAACTAACTGTAATGAATTTCTTCCAAGCAGTAGCTCTTTCCCATCCAATAACACAGTCCTGTTTCTCCCCCAACCAAACATCTCTACCATATGTCTGAGGTTCTCTACACTGTCAGCTTCCAGTCCAACATACTGATGCCTCCTGCCTGAAAAAGGGTCTTAATTGGATGAATATCTTAATTCCTTTATTCAGCAATCATTTATGAGGTTTTCACCATGTACCAAGTACTGTCATAGATGCTTGACTACCTCTGTGTGAGGTTTATCTAGGTGGGTATGGAAATGCCTTTTTTGTTTGTTTGTTTGTTTGTTTTGGTCTTCCTCCATTTTGCTATCCACACAATACCCAGAGTGATCCTTTCAAAGGGAATTCTGACCATGTAACTCCTCACTTAAAGCCTTTTTATAATTTCCAATTGCTTTTAATTAAAACCCGAAAGCCTTGGTGCAGACTTCAAGGCCCTGTGTAATCTGGTTTCTATTGCATTTGTACCTCATTCCATTTGGAGCTCCCCCTCACCCACTCTATCTGGTCACACTGGTGTTCTATCTAGTGGTGCCTATAACTAAATATCTCCCATCTCAAAGCATTCACATACTTGTTTTTTTAGGATCTCTCTTGCTCTTCACATGTCCATTTACAAGTCTTCCTTCCTGTTTCAGGAGAAACACCACTTCCTTACAGATGGTTTCCTAACTCGCCAAATTTACCCAGTATTCCTGTGTCACCTACTTAGATCTTCTCATGTTTAACAATTGTAAATCATTATATGTATAATGTTTATCTCTTTAATTGAATTCAATTAGGACAAAGGTCACATGGGTTCCCAATTTCTTTCTATACCTAGCACAGTACTGGATAAATAGAAAGTACTTAATACATTTTTATTGAATGTAGGAGGAACTAAGAGAAGAGGAAAAAGAAAGAATATCCTTACTGCTAATAAGGCCTACATTAAAATGGAATGAGCTTGAAGTGGGATGAACACTTACTTACGGGGTAGAAGTTTGGATTCTGGGCTAAAAACTTCAGAGAAAACAACTAATTTAGCCCACATTTTCCAAGTATGTTTAATGGCAGACCAATCTCACAAAATGTTTCTCAAAGGCCTGATACCATGGTCAAAGAAGTGTGTACAATATTTTCTTTAAAAAAAAAAAAACATTTTATTTATTTCTGAGAGAGAGAGGGAGGGAGAGAGAGAGTGTGTGTGAGCAGGGGAGGATCAAAGAGAGAGGGAGACACAGAATCTGAAGCAGGCTCCAGGCTCTGAGCTAGCTGCCAGTACAGAGCCTGATGCGGGGCCCAACCCACCAACTGTGAGATCATGACCTGAGCCAAAGTCGGCTGCTGAACCGACTGAGCCACCCAGGTGCCCCTGTATACAGTATTTTCTGATTCTAGAGATTCCCAATGCATATTATCACCTCCTCTTAAAAACTCCAAGAAGACTTCTAGTTAAAAAATAAAAAATGTGTTTAACAAATCCCTCTCTTCCTCTAGAATAGCTAGCAATTCTCAGAAGCACTTCCACTCCCTTGCCTATTCCCTCATAATTAAAGGGATTTAGATGGGAATGCTCATTCTATATTTTCCCTTGTCCCAAAAGACAGCCTTGGATGCCTTACCTTCAGAGCTTTTGTTTTTACTTATTGATTGAAAACTAGTGTTTCAATCAGGAGTCTTGGACCCCTTCTTTACAATATAGGATTTATATAATTTAGACAATTGATGTATCCATACATATGGATTTATAGTATCATAATAATGGTCAGATGTTTTCCACCAAAATTTCTTCAGCTTAATAGTGTTATAGACCAGGAATCTTCAAACACTTTTTAGTTAAAATTTCTAGTACTTGTATATTTATTTGTATAAAATAATATAAATATATCACTATACTTACTTATTATTTATTTTATAAACCATACCCCAAATAAAAGCTTTAAATAATGAGGTAAAAAAAATATAATGAGAGGCCTTAATATATTCCTTTCACTACTCCACGGGTCATTTTGCATGTTCCCTATATTACATGCATATACCTTACTTTAGAGGTAGCTTTTATAAACTTTAACAGGGATACAGCTTACTAGGGAATAATGGGACCTAACACTATTGTTTGAGAATTAATGACAGTGTATTATAGGGCTTATAGTTGTCATTTACCCTGAAAATGACTCAGCTGTTATCTATTGGATGTAATTTGTTTAGGTGGGTAAAAGGAACTTTATCTTTAGGGAAGAAATTGGAATGTGTACAATGAATACATCTTTATAAAGTTTATGTCAGTATTGAGATATTGCATAATTTACTACCATAATGTCACCAGATACAGCTCTGTCTTCTTTACTCTGGCTTGGAATGTCAGGAGGGCATAGTTACAAAAGCACATGGTCCTCCTGTATGACCAAACTACAAAGGCAGTCTGATCCCTTACGCATGGCTCTACCAGGGGTTCAAAGTACAGAAAACAGAAGTTATGAGGATGGAATCTAAAATTTAGCCTAATGATTTTTACTCAGGGAGAGTCCCAAAAAGCAATTTCCAAGTTAGTCAACCTGAGAACCCTAACAACAGTGCCTGGCCTAACATACTTGTCATATGGTATAACCAACTTAGTTTAATCCTCTATCGTGGGAGACACTACATTCAGAGAAGCTCTTAAAGGGGATTCATTACAGACTTATGAGTTTAACAGCTCCTTGAGTTCCAGATTATTTATCAGTAGATAAAAGCATCATATTTATTTATGAGTAGTATTCCAGAATGATTAGGAATGCAGGCCTTGAAGGGAGATGAGTCTGGTATCAATTTCTACTTTAAACAACTTGAAGGCTGTATGATCTGGGATAAAATATTTCATCTCTCTAACCTACCATAAAATGTGAATAACTACAGTTCCTCAAATCCCACCTTAAATTAAAACACTTAGCACAATGGTGCTATAATTAGCACTCAGTATAAGGTAGTAAAAAATAGTTCTTCTTTTTCTCCTCCTCCTTCATCTTCTACCTCTTCCTCCTCCTCCTCCCCCATTTTGCTCTCCTTCTGCATCTCCTCTTCCCCATTTTCTTCTTCTTCAGTACTGCTTTCAGTCCCATGAAGGAAATGAGAATTGTGTATGATCCAGACTGTTTTCCAGATATGTAACTGAACCCTAAACTTGTTCCTTACATTATGAAATGTAAGGAACTTGACTTACATTACAAGTGCATAGATGCACTTGACTTACATTAAACCTAGTGACCATATGTAAGCTGACAACTTTGATTAAGAAATTTTCAGTTTAAACTTGACTTAATCTTTAGTTTATGTGGAAAATCTGGTAGTAAGACTTTCTCTCCTCTGAAGTTCTATTAAACATTGTGATCCATGGAGACAGAATGGGGACTTAAGCCAAGGAAGCACGGCATAAGTAAAAAAAAAATGTGGAATTGAACCCAGAAGCAATTATGAAAGAACTGGAAAAAATACATACTCAACACTGCAAAGCCAAATGACTACTGTATCATGTATTGGGTGAATTTGAGGGTGAAATGACTTTCACAAAATGAAATTCTTAATGATGATGAGTTACAAATAACACACTCATTAATCTTGATTTTGAATGGTGTTCTAGAACAACATTTGAGTTCTAACACATTTGTAACAATTGTCAAAGTTCTCTACTACAGACTGGATTAAAAATTAATCAGCAATAAGTTTTATGTGTCATATTAGTCTAATCAGCTGCTAACCCTGCAGAGATAAGTTGTCACATGAAGTAAATTGGAAGTAGAAATTATCAATTTTTCCTTTCCTCAAAGACAAGATAGATGTTTAAAAAGTAATTTTTTTCCTTTACAAAAAAAGACCCAGGTTCCATAATCAAATAACTTGAAGTAGGTTCATTGATTGCTCTTTACGGACCTGGAACAGTTCATGAAGCAAGCACAGAATGGAACAGTATAGCTTCAGCATAGAACTGATGTTCCAGTTCATGCTCTTTAGAATTACAAATGGCAGTGCTTTCCATTATAATTCATTTCCCACTACATATCTGCAAAGAATTGTTTAATATGTTTAGAAAAATAATTTTCATTGTGATTTTATTTTCAAGGTCTAGGAGATTTTAGATTTCTTAACTCTTTATTATGCTGAAATAATCAAGGGTAAGATAATCTGAAGAGATTATTTTCTTAACATAAAAGTACAGCTAATGGAGAACACATGTAAAACTTTAAACTTTTGCAAACCAACATAACAACCCATGCATGCAGCAAAGATTGACCATCATCAAACACTTTTTTTCCCCTTTGAACAAGTTAAAAAATAGTGTACATTGGGCTTGTACCACTAGAACAGGGCCATCTTTACCAGAGTAAGCATTGGATTCGTTAGCCTAACACCCTCAAGGTAAAACTCTAATGACCTTTGGATCATAACAAGATGGAGGTTGCAGGAGAGCCATTTAACTCTATTCCTAACATAAAGTTATTTATGAAAAACAAGACACAACTGAATTGTTTTTTGCATGAATGCTATAGGTACTTTTTATTAAAATAAAAACAGTGATAGAAGAAACAGGAAAGGAGAGAAAATACTCCCAAAGCAACCAGTCATATTTAACAAGGATGAGCCCATTCTATTTCCCTGGAGCAAAAATATGTGGTTTAACATATGAGAAGGATATTTCAGTTGGTGTATGTTACCCATCATAGCTGTACCAGCAGGAGCAGCTAAAAAGAACGGTCCATTAGCTTTTCCATAATAAACTCTTTTTTCACTGGAACCCTCTTGGGATTCTTTGACATTACTTCAGTGTAGTTATTGGTGGATGGCTTCAATAATTGGAACTCTCACAATCTGAAATTAACATTTTCCATGTCACTCTAGTATATGTTAAATATTATGAAACTTGATTTTAAGGGCAACTTCTCCCATATATGTGATTCCAGAAGGCAAAGTTGTAAATGCAAAATGCTCTCTAAAGTTTTGCATTTCAGGATTTGCATTTGTTTCTCAAATTAGCATGTCAAGACACCTATTCAATATAACTTTATCATTCTCAAGGAAGGACTAATGAATGAGAGCTAACAGCTCCCAGTTGGAGTCTCCAATGTGTCTAACTTATACCTAAGGCAACAGCCTCCACACAAGGGAGTTTCCTGAAAATATATGCCCTAAAATGTATAAGCATAAATGAAAATTGGATAGAAGTCTTCATTGAGGTTAAAAAAAAATCAACACCTAATTTCGCCAAGTACCAGGAAGAGAGACATGGTTCTTATGCTAAAAAGAAATCATAGTCTAATACAGAAGTCAGGCATTTAAATAACAGAGTGAGATAGATTCAGTCAGAGAAATACACAACCATTTAAGGAAGAATACGGAAAAGATGTGATTTATGCATATAAAAACACTCCTTGGAAATTTTTCTTAAAGCTACAAAGAATGTGAGACTTCATCTATTCAACTTTATGACCTCTCTAAATATCATGGATAATACTGAAGCTTGAAGATGTATAATGACTCAAGCAGGGACCCACAGCTCATTTACCTCACGTCTCCAAATTCCAAATCTATTCTATTAACTCAAGCATACACCTCTTTTGAAATACATGGTGGCACATCCCAAATTCACAATACCATTATTACTCTCTTCTTAAGGCTACAGTGAAGTAAGGAGGGTGTGGCCTGAGGGACACAGCTAATTTCTTACTTACTTTTCCCTTCAACTGTGTTTAATAAATTACTGAGAGACCAGGAACTTAGAAATGAAGTCTAACTGAAAGTCTGAGAAAATAAGCAAAACAGAGAAATAGTCATTGTATTAGTCCCCATGGAGTAAGAGATGACAGGTTTAGCATTTAAAATAACAACAAAACTTAACATCTTTAGAGAAAAAAATTTTTCAGAAAAAATAAAGGAAAGAAACAATAATCAGGAAAGTTTAACCAGCTTAAGTAACGTCATTTAAGAAATATTTATTGAACATTTATGTTTATGCACAGTGCTGGATACTAAGTGTTGTGCAAGAGATGTCAAAGTTACTGTTTTTAGAAAGTTATTAGTTTAGTGGGGAATAAATTGAATAAACACATTAATAATCTGACACAAATCAAATGCTCAGTGACAGGAACATGGTTCTTATGAGGGGTTATAATGAAGAATTCTGACATAGTCTGGAAAGTCAAAGAAGTTTTACTGTACAAACTGATATTTGAGCTGAGATAAAGGATAAATAATTAACTAAGCTAAGAAAATGAGGCAAAGGAAACAATATCCAGACAGTTAGTGGAAGAGAACTGAGTGACATGGGTCTGTGAGCCAGAGACTATGTGTAGAATGTAGGTCTTTGTAGTAGATTGATTGCATTAATGGCCTCACTCTATCACACCTCCCAAAATCCATGTCCTTTTTTTTACTGCTTCCGCCATGACTCTGAACTTGCCATGTAACTCACTTTGGCCAGTAAGACAATAGCAAACCAGACATAAATAAACTTTCATGTTGCTACTTCCTTTTGCTCCACCATGAGGAGAACATGCTTGAGCTTGTCTGCTGAATAAGGAAATGTGAAGCCCAGCTGAGTTGCCCATTGTCTCTGCTGAGGCCCACCTAGGCCACTTGAACCCCAGCTACACACCTGAGAGAGCCCAGCCAAGATAAGCAAAGTGGCCTTGCTTACTGCTAACTAGTGAATGAATTCTGCTAAGCCCTGCTCATATCAGAAAGCTCCTCAGAAGACTCCCCCAAAGAACCACACAATCAATGCACAGATTTATGAACTAAATAAATATTTAAAGTCTTAAGCCTCTGAAATTTGTGGTTGTTAGGCAGCATCAAGTATAGCTATAGATAGCTGACACAGTGTTAAATGTAAAAAAATGGATATGTAGTGGTACATGGTGTGCATAAGAGTGGAATGATTTTCAGGCTGTTATAGTAAATGATAATGGCAACTTGAACTAATAGTGAAGATGAGAACAAGACTACACAATCAAAGCAATTTGGATTTAATTCTCTAGAAAATGGTAAGCTGCTAAAGGTTTTTAAACAGACAGATAGTGACAGGAACAAAGCTCTATTAATTTAGGAAAATTAAATTGACCATGTTTTCATAAATAGATTACAATAGAAAGAGAGTAGAGGAACAGAATATAAGAACAAAAAATGTAAAGAAAAAAAGTTAAATGCCAGGAGAGTATTTCTTCACCACATGAACTTTAATGAACAGCCTCATACAATGAAACCATTCATTCTGAGGCTCATATGTAAGAACAGATTCTCACTCTTCAGAAGATATTCTTTCTAGATGTTAGTAGTTTCATTAAAGGCCTCTTTGATAGCCCAACATCAATTATTAGAGTCTTGAAAGTGGAATGGAATCCATGGATTTAAAAAATGATAAATTAGTTCTAAGACCTTTTCCATTCAGTGGTTTTGTAGATAAATAATAACAGTTTATAGGATATGGAGTTTGTTTTAATGTTAACTTTCATATTATTGGCAAGGAATCACTAGAGATTAAGAATCTAATTTTTAACAAGTTACTCTTTTCTGAGCTTCCAAAATTTTCCCCACCTATGCTCACAACCATCATAAAAATTATATCTCATAATATAGAGAGACATATTATATTCTCTCAGTGAGTGTTTAACCACTCCAGAATATTCATGGGTGCAATATGGACTAGAAACTGCTTAGGAGACTAAACAATGGATTATAATTTTATCTCTGTTTGAAGACAATCCTTCCAATGGTATATAAATCCCATTTCCTCTTGCTTGTTTAAAGACTTCATTCCAGAAATTCCTTGAACAGGGTAACTCCAGCCATTCTTCCTTCTTCCTTCTATATCAATATTTGTCTCTTTCTCCTTTATAAATGAAATCAGTGCAACCACATCAATTATATCTAAATTCTTAAAGAATTCTCTCTTTTCATCTTTCTTGTCACTTTATCTATCATTAGGTTGTATTTATTTTAAAAATTCCAAGGTAGTAATCTATTCTTGTAGTTTCTAATTCTCTCCACCCATTCTCTCCCAACTCAAGTTTGGTTTTTCCCTCCATCATCTCATCAAAACTACTCTCATCATATTTACCACTGATTTCTGCATTGACAAGCCAATGGCCACTGTCAGCATCAACAACATACTCACTTTCTTGATAGATTTTCCCCATTTGCACTTCATACCATCCACTCCCTTGCTTTTCATTTTTCTTCACTGTTTTTCCTTAGTCTTGCCTGTTGGATTCTATTTTTCTCTCCAACTTCTTTATTTTTTTTTAAATTTTTCTTAATGTTTATTTATTCCTGAAGGAAAGAGTGAGATAGAGCATGAGCAAGAGAGGGGCACAGAGAGAGAGAGAGAGACAGAATCTGGAATGGGCTCCAGGCTCTGAGCTGTCAGTACAGAGCCTGAAGTGGGGCTCGAACTCACAAGCTGTGAGATCATGACCTGAGCTGTAGTCAGATGCTTAACCAACTGAGCCATCCAGGTTCCCCTTTATCCAACCTCTTAATGTTGGAAGACCCCAGAGCCTTGCCACAGTCTCATGTCCTTGGTGATCTCATCCAACCACATGGATTTAAATATATGTTATATGGCAATTGTTCACAAATTTATTTTTTATAATTTTTTAATATTTTATTTATTTCTGAGAGTGAGAGAGAGAGAGACAGTGTGAGCAGGGAAAGGTCAGAGAGAGGGAGATACAGAATCTGAAATAGGCTTCAGGCTCTGAGATGGCAGTCAGCACATAGCCCGATGCAGGGCTCGAACCCGCAAGCAATGAGATCATGACCTGAACCCAAGTCAGACGTTTAACCAGCTAAACCACCCAGGTGCCCCAATTGCTCACAAATTTTATCTCTAGCCCATATCTCTATCCCAAATACTAAATTTGTATCTTTGTCTATTTAACTATTCACTTAAATGTCTAATGAACATTTTAAAATCCATATGCCCTAAAAACGAATAAACATGAGTCTACTCCACTTACAACCTTCCACATATCAATTGATAGAAATTCCATCCATCTAATTGCTTAGGAGAAAAAAAAATTATACATATATAATATATCCTTAACTCTTATTTTTTTTTCATACACTGCATCCATCCTATCAGTCAATTCTGATATATATCCAGAATCTCATTACTTCTCTTCATTCCCACTGCTACTATCCTTGTGTGGGCTACCATCATCTGTCCCTTGAATTACTATGATATCTTCCTTATTGGTTTCCACTATTGTCTTCTGACAGTGTATTCTTAAAACAGTAGCCAGAGATATGCTCTTAACATTTGAGAGAAATCATGTAATTCTTCTATTCAAAAAAGTTTAATGGCTTCATTTTAATGCAGACTGAAAGCCGAAATTCCTTTAAAATATTAATTGACCCCTACCCCTATACCTGAATCCAGTTATCTTTTAATTCATCTCCCAATATTCTCCCCTCAGTAGAGCTATGAGATCTCCTTACTTTTCCTTAAACACAATGAACCTAGTCTCACATTTAGGAGTTTTCTCTAGTTGTGTTCTCTGCTTAACATACTCTCCCTCCACATATATACATCACTAATTCTCCAACTTTCTTTTAATATCATCTTCTCAATGACTCTACCCTAACCTCAGTGTAGCAGTCTAACTCCATTCGCTAAGCCTTGACACTCTTGTTTCTCTTTGTACTCTTTCCCTTTCTGTTTTATTTTTTTTTCCATAACACTTATAACCTATAAACACACTAAATAATTTTCTTTTTGATTATATGTTTATTATTTATTTTTCCTGTCTCCTTTCTCTTGAACACAAGAAATTTGAGGTTAAAAATCCTTTTTCCATTCAGTGAAATATTCCCAAGGACGCATAGGGTAATAACACATGAAATCACTAAGTTATATACTGAATGAATGAATGCATGAACAAAGTGATATTTTGTTGTATTTTGAAAGGATATCTCCCACCCCCAACTCAGCCCTATGTCTGGATTATGAAATGTTATTTTTTGTGTGGTTAAAATTAATGCTTTTTTCTGTTGGCTGATATAATCAGAATAATTTTTTAATGTGAATTAAGGCATCCTTCCGTCACTTTTCTCCTTTTTCTAATTTAATTGCCTACCTTTACTGCCACTTTGTATGCAGTGTGGAGACCTTGTTCTCACTGAATATAAAATGTAGAAAGCACTGAGTGACTTGTGAGTTTGTGGAGTGTGCAGTAACAAATAGGAGTCAAAACCCTAAGAGATAGATAGGACAGAAATCTAGTTGAGTGATTTACCCAGAGTAACATGGTGAATCACCAATGGAAATGCAAGAATATGGGATTTGTATTTTCTGGTGAAGGTTATTTTCACTAGAACTTACCGCTTAGAGTCTAACACAGAGTTCCAAAATTAGTGGCTTGTTTCCTCCAGGATCAGACACCTCAGGCTACAAGCTCTAAATGATGTGTCCCCATGGTTTGAACCTCGTCATCCTCTTTGCTCTTTTTCATTATATTTAAGTTGAGGGCCCAAGGTGTTTAAGTCCTTGTATTTCCTAGAGTACTCTTATAGCAACTGCTCGATATTTGTTTGTCGTGCATACACACACAGTCCACGTAATGGTGAAAATTCAAATAAATCAATGATGGTGAGAGATTGTCTATGGTAAAAAAAAAAATGAACAGTATCATGCGGACTTTAGCAAAAAGCACACTTCAACTTTGCCATTCTACCTTTCTTCTTATATCTATCACGTATGAGTGAAAGTCCTTATATTTTATTTACATTCTCCCTGAATTTTGCTTGAGTTGTTCTATGCTTAGACAGTGAACCCTCACAGAGACTAACCTGTTAGATTACAGAATATTTCAGCTTCCCATGCTCCGACTCCTGATTCTCATCCAGACATAGCATTGATTGCTATAAATACAAAATTAAGGATGGAAAGAAAATCATAAAAGAAATACAAAGGAATGAATAAACATGTATGATTAAGTACGGGACTATACTCTTCACTAAATAATACCAAATAAATGGTAGCTAATGTATAAAACCAAATGGTGAGGAGTTTATCTTTTCTTTTTTTTTAATATATTTTTTAAATTTTTTTGTAGGGGAGAGAGAGAGAGACAGCGTGAGCAGGGGAGGGTCAGAGAGAGAGGGAGTCACAGACTGAAACAGGCTCCAGGCTCTGAGCTGGCTGTTAGCACAGAGCCCAACGCCGGGCTCGAACCCACGAACCGTGAGATCATGACCTGAGCGAAAGTCGGACGCTTAACCGACTAAGCCACCCAGGCGCCCCGGAGTTTACCTTTCTTACAGTAGCTACTTTGGTATTTAATATTTTAATGACTTTTGAACTATGATCTGTTCTCGTGTTCGTATGCAATCAACTGCCCAGTAGATACTTATTTTATGCAGAATATTAGATTCTGCTGAGGTTTAGCAAACTATTTATTTCAAAGGATGACATTTGTAGAAACAGTATTTGAAACTTCTTCTTCACTACAGTGATTCTTAATTTTCCACCACATATATCCAAACAATGTGGTTCCTTATGTTCACAACTTCTTAAGGACCATGCCTATTTCTTTTCTTTATCCATTTTCCAGTAAATTATCCTCTATAACACATGTTATTTACCTCTTCCCACTTTCTCTCAATAATCTTATCCTCTGAAAAAAAAAAAAATCTTATCCTCTGGTCCAGACTCTTCATGCATTATCTGTGCTAGAAGAATAATTATATGGGTTGCCCTTCACTTATTCAAAATTTTAACTAATTTATTAAATTATGTATTTGTTTAAAGCTTGTCTCAAATGTCCACCTATGTCATTATTTTTATAAAGACAATAAATTCTTATGAGTGAAAGAAAAAGCATGTTAACTGATTTTATAGAGTAATAGCACTCTTTTTGCAAATAAATACAAAACATTTAGAGAGTGTTAATAGTAATTATATTAGATTCTCAGATTCACTGTAATAATATTTCCTTAACCAGCCACAATCAACTATGAGGAGTTCTATAGCATAGGAATATTAAAAAGAGGGTTGAATGTTGGTATTTTTTAATGAAGCCTACATCCCCACATTAGTGAGAGGCTGCCTCTCTCTACTTCTGAAATGTGGTTTGATGCTGGCAAACCTGTGCTGGTGGCTTGAGGGAACTTAGAAAGTAAGTTTCTTCCTCACATTTTCATTAATTTATCCTGCAATTACAGTGGGATCCTTCTGTCATTTCTCCTTTTTCAGCATTTATTTTATCTTTAGAGTGGTTATAGTAGTGCTTTTCAATAACTGTGGTCGGATACTAAGTAAATAAATAATAACAGCCCTTCTAAAATACAATGTTATAAAAGCAGAGTGCTTAAAAATCTCATCCCCCACCCCCCCAACACACACACCAGATAGGAAGACTATTTAACTGATGCCGCATTTGAAAAGAATTCTATAAAAAAACTCTGTAATCCATTCTACAGTTGATTTATCCAAATGCTACCTCCAACATGAACACAATCCCAGGTGTGGTTTTGTTTTGTTTTTTTTCTTTTTGGTCTAGAAAGAAAAGAAGTGTTCTTTAAAATACATTTTAAGTGTAAGTTTCTAGGCACAGATAACAGAGATGTAGTGTTTTAAAGGATTACTTAGCTCCATAATGAATACTTTTAAACCAAGAGGCAGATTTCCATGAAGGAAGAATGAAGATTAAAGCATGGATATCTGACAGAACAAGTTCTGTGAGTGAATTAGAGAACATGTTTGTACGTGCAATGGAAGATGTAAATATAAAGGGCAAAGCTGAGGAAGTCAGAGAGTGATTTCGGAGCAAAACTTAGGACATTTAACAATGGGGCAGAATCTAGATAAAATTTAAGGTCAGGGAGAGAACTGGAAGGGTTGACTCCAACTCAAGCACATGTACAGTAGAGCAAGGAAAATCTTAGGGACTGTGCGTTAAATAACTTTTATGTGAAAGAGGAAGAAGCAAAATATTCTGTTATGAGTGAAAGGATAAAGATTCTAGGGAGAATACTATTTGGATATTACAACAAAAGAATAAAATCATTATCAACAGGCTTATATAAAGCAAAATAATTTGTTTTTGTAATAATACCATTTTCCTAATATGTCTAGAATATCCTGTTTTCTTATACTCTGTAATCCATATTATTATTAACATTTAGCTATTTGATTAATACTGAAATATTCTGTTGATGTTATCCTTCAATGTTTAGACATTTTAGGGATATTTTCATGCAAAATAAATAGGATGCTTTGAATTACAATGCCCTCCATCCTGCACAGACCACATATCAGGAATATGGTACCCAGTTCTAGATATCTTACATAAAGGCAACTGGAAAAATAAAGACATCCACAGAGAGTTAGCAGCATGTGAGGGCTCTGGCCAAGCCATCTGAGAAACAATTTAGAAAACGAAAGCTATTTTTCCTAGAAAATCAAAGAATTGGAAAGACTCCTAAAGGTCATTGAATCCAACTGCTTGCTGTGAGAACTTTCAGATTCTTCTGCAGATAAAACACAGAAGTTTTTACTGTCCTTGCTGAGACTAACCCTTCCAATGAAATTCTTTTTCCTTCTTTCCCTAGAAAGAAAGTATCTGAAGTAGTGACAGCTAAATCTGGGAATATAATTCCCTCTTTCTTTCTCTAAAACTGTGATGGTGAGATTTTGTTATATAACAATTATCTCTCTGTTCTTTGAAATATAGCGTGCCTTTTGCCTAGTTTTCAAGATCCTCACATTTTTGTCCTACACTATATATATCCTAATTTTATTTCTCTTCACAGTAGTCAAGTTAATCTCCTCATTCCAGTCTCTATGTTCAATAGGAAGCTTGTTCTCATTCGATTTTAGTGGCTATTTTGGGTTACTATTGCTGTCTATTAAACCACAGCAGAATTTAGTGGCTTAAAATAACATCTTTACTTTTTACTCTCAAGATTCGGTAGATCAGGAATTCAGGAAGAATGCAGGTGGGATGTTTTTTGTTTCAATTGGTCTCATTAAAAGTCTTTCATTTTGTAGTCATCTTTCAGTGTTAGAAATAAAGAGTATCTTTTTTAGTATGGCTTCATTGCATTATATTTTGTGAAGGTATAAATCTATTTACCCAGTCTCCTATTGGCAAGTATTCAGATTATTCTTAATTTTTTCACTATTGCTGCCGTTGCTGTAATTAATGCCCTTTAATGACTCATTTGGATTTCTTTTGGATACACTTCTACAAGGGAAATTCCTGAATAAAAATAAAAGTTCAAATAAACTTTAGTATAAATGGATAAACCAACCAATAAAAGGTAGTTCAACTTGGATCAGCATTGGAGGATGACCACTTTTTCATCCCATTTCCATTCTGATAGTGAACTGTATTGCTGTTATTTTCATTTGCATTTCCTTGAATATTAGTGAGTTTTAATATATTTTTTTCTTAAGTTTAATAATCATTTGTGTTTTTTTCTGAATTTTCTTTTTGATTTGGATGTTTTATTTTTTCTTTTATTTTATATTATTTATTATTATTATTATATTATTATTATATATTATTTATTATTATATCACACTGTAAGCAGTGGGATATAATAAAGATATTAAGCATTTGAGAACTATAATAGTTTTCCACAAATAAATTCTCTATTAACTTTTTTTATAGTGTATGTTTCCCATAAAAAAAGTATTTAAAATGGTTACAGTAAAATTTGTGTGTGTGTGTTTTTGATTCTTTATAATTCTGGGTTTGGTTTTATGCTCCTGCTTTTAAATATTATACAAATATTTACCTAAATTTTATTTCAGTGTTTTTTGCTTTATATTTTAAATAAATATTCCACTTATATGAAATTTGTGTATATGGTATGGAAATTTTCAGATAGCCAGCTAATCCACTATCATTTATTTAATAATCCATCCTTTCTCAACTAAGATGGAAAATAATATTGACTATATTTTGACCCTACTCTGTATCACAATTGCTTTACTTCTTCATGCACAAATACGAACTTCTTTAATTTTTCTAGCTATAGAGTATGTTTTAATATCAGTGACACAAGTCCCTATATTATTATTGAAATTTTGGGGTATTCATGTAAATGCATTTTTCTAAATGACACTTAAGAAAATGGTAATAATTGGGTCATATAGTATCACATAGCTTTTTACTTAGTTAATTTTCTAGATTAACTTTGGGAAAATACAAATTTTTACAGTATTGAATCTCCTCATCAAAAAATACATATCATATTATGATGGTTTTATTTTACATTTATATAAATACTTTTTTATAGTCCTAAATTTTATGGAGTAATTTTATATAGTTATTTTCTTTTTATGCTGCAATAAAATTTTTTCTGATATTTTCCTATTATCTTCTCTTTTGCTATTAGTAGTATATAAGAAAACTATTGCTTTTTTTACAATGTCAAAATTTTGTGGAATATCAAAGCTTTACATTAATGAAATATTGGGTCCCTTCAATGACTTAATTATTTCTTTTAAAATTTTTTTAAAATGTGTATTCATTTTTGAGAGACAGAGTACAAGTGGGGAGGGGCAGAGAGAGAGAGAGTGAGGGAGACCCAGAATCTGAAGCAGGCTCCAGGCTCTGAGCTGTCAGCACAGAGCCTGACCTGGGGCTTAAACCCACAAACCATGATATCATGACCTGAGCTACAGGTGGTTGCTTAACCAACTGAGGCACCAGGCACCTCTCAACTATTTCTCCACTAGTCAATTGACTAAAGAAAATTTTTAAGTATAATAAATTGTTTTATACTATGCTTAAGTAATAATCTTTTGGGATCTGCTTTTAAATTAACAATGCTGGTGAGGAGTCCAGTCACTACTGGAAAGCTGGCAAACTCTGGGATTGTGGAGAGACTGCTCAGCTTTCCCCTGATGTTGCGGAGAACACTTTGTCATGTTGGGCTACCTCAAGAAACAAGCCAAAGTACACATGGTGGAGAGTCCCAAATACCACTACAACTAAGGAAATAAAATAACCAAAGTCTCAACAAGAGAGACCAAGAAACACCATTCATAGAACACTTCCTGAACAGACAGGCCCTGGACAGTCAAAGAGCCTTCTTTAATACATCAGTACTCACAGGTACAAAGTGCATAACAAGCTTTTAAAACTAACAAGAGACAAAAAGCTAGCCCAAATGATGCAAGAGAAGAACTCTCCTCTAAAGAAATTCCAAGAAAATATAACAGCTAAAGAACTGCTCAAAACAGATATAAGCAACATAACAGAACAAGAATTTAGAAGAGCAGTCATAAAATTAATCTCTGGGCTTGAAAAAGGCATGGATGACATCAGAGAAACTATTGCTACAAAGACTATGGAGCTTACAAATAGTTGTGATGAATTAAAAAAATGATATAAATGAGATGCATAATAAAATGGAGGCGTCCAATGCACAGATTGAAGAGAGAGAGAGGAGAATAGGTGAATTAGAAGACACAATTATAGAAAAAGAGGAAGCTGAGAAAAAGAGAGAGAAACTGATCCAGGAACACGAAAGGAGATTTCGAGAGCTGAGTGATACAATCAAATGGAACAATATCTGTATCATAGGAATTCCAGAAGAGGAAGAGAGAGGGAAAGGCGCTGAAGAAGTCCTTGAACAAATTATAGCTGAGACCTTCCCCAATCTGGGGAAGGAAACATACATTGAAATCCAATAGGCACAGAGAACACCCCTCAGACATAAATTGAATCCATCTTCTGCATGCATATCATAGTGAAACTGGCAAAATATAAGGACAAAGAGAGAATTTTGAAAGCAGCTAGGGAGAAAAGGGCCCTCACATACAGAGGGAAACCCATCAGAGTGGTGACAGACCTATCTACTGGAATGTGGCAGGCCAGAAAGGAATGGCAGGAAATCTTCAATGTGATGACCAGAAAAAATATGCAGCCAAGAATCCTCTATCCAGCAAGCCTGTCATTCAGAATAGAAGGAGAGATAAAAGTCTTCCCAAATAAACAAAAATTGAAAGAATTTGTCACCACTAAACCAGCCCTACAAAAAATCCTGAGGAGGACACTATGAGGAAAATGTTGCAAGGAATGCAAGGTACCAGAGACACCGCCAAAAGCATGAATCCTACAAAGAACAGAATGACTCTAAACCCACATATTTCAGTAATAACACTGAATCTAAATGGGCTAAATGCTCCAATCCAACGACAGAGGGTACCAGAATGGATTTAAAAAGTCCATCTAATTGCTGTCTAGAAGAAACTCATTTTATACCTGAGGACACCTTCAGATCGAAAGTAAGGGGATGGAGAAATATCTATCATGCTACTGGAAGTCAAAAGAAAGCTGGAGTAGCTATACTTCTATCAGACAAATGAGACTTTAAAGTAAAGGCAGTAATAAGGGCTGAAAAAGGGCATTATATAATAATTACAGGGTCTATCCATCAGGAAGAGCTAACAATTAGAAATGTCTACGCACCAAATACGGAAGCACCCAAATACATAAAGCAATTAATCACAAATAGAAACAATCTTATGGATAAGAATGTGCTAATAGCAGGGGACTTTAATACTCCACTGACAGCAATGGATAGATCAACTAGACAGAAAATCACTAAACAAACAATGGATTTGAATGACTCATTGGACCGGATGGATTTGACAGATATATTTAGAACTCCACATCCTCAGGCCATGGAATTCACTTTCTTCTCAAGTGCTCATGGCACATTCTCCAAGATAGATCACATACTGGGACATACGCAGCTTTCAATAAATATAAAAGAATTGAGATCCTACCATGCACACTTTCAGATCACAATGCTATGAAACTTGAAATCAACCACAGAAAGAAGTCTGGAAAACCTCCAAAAACATGGAGGTTAAAGAACACCCTACTAAAGAATGAATCTGCCAATTAGGCAGTTAGGGAAGAAATTTTAAAATATATGGAAACAAATGAAAATAGAACAATTCAAACTTGATGGGATGCAGCAAAGGCAGTCCTAAGAGGAAAGTACATTGCTCTCCAGGCCTATTTCAAGAAATCAGAAAAAGCACAAGTACAAAATCTAACAGTGCACCTAAAGGAATTAGAAGGAGAGCAACAAGAGCACCCAAAACCCAGTAGGAAAAGAGAAATAATAAAAATCTAAGCAGAAACAAACAATATATAAACAAACAAACAAACAAGCAAACAAAAAAAACAGTTGAACAGATCATTGAAACCAAGAGTTGGTTTTTTGAAAACATAAACAAATTTGACAAAACTCTAGCCAGGCTTCTCAAAAGGAAAAGAGAGCACCCAAATACACAAAATCATGAATGAAAATGGACCCCTCAGAAATACAAACAAATATCAGGGAATACAATGAAAACTTATATGCCAAGAAACTGGACAACTTAGAAGAAATGGTCAAATTCCTAAACACACACTCACTACCAAAATTCACATGGGAAGAGAGAGAAAATTTGAACAGACGCATAACAAGTGAAGAAATTGAATCAGTTATCAAAAATCTCCCAACAAATAAAAGCCCTGGGCCTTTTGGGAAGATGGCTTCCCTGGGAAATTCTACCAGACATTTAAAACAGAATTAATACCAATTCTTCTCAAGTTATTCCAAAAAAATAAACATGGAAGGAAAACTTCCGGACTCATTCTATGAAGCCAGCATCACTTTGATTCCCAAGCCAGACAGAGATCCAGCAAAAAAAGAGAACTACAGGCCAATATCTTTGATGAATACAGATGCAAAAATCATCAACAATATAGCTGCAAATCGATTTCAACAGCACATAAAAAGAATTATCCACCATGATCAAGTGGGATTCATTTCTGGGTTACAGGGCTGGTTCAATATTCACAACTCAATCTATACATCACATTAACAGAAGAAAAGATAAAAACCATATGATCCTGTCGATAGATGCAGAAAAAGCATTTGACAAAATATAGCATCCCTTCTTAATAAAGACCCTCGAGAAAGTCAGGATTGAAGGAACTTACTTAAACATCATAAAAGACATCTATGAGAAGCCCTCAGCTAATATCATCCTCAATGGAGAAAAACTGAGAGCTTTCCCCCTGAAATCAGGAACACAACAGGGATTCCACTCTCACCACTGTTGTTCAACATAGTGCTGGAAGTCCTAGAATCAGCCATCAGACAACAAAAGGTAACAAAAAGCATCAGAATTGGCAAAGAAGAAGCCAAACTTTCACTTTTCGCAGACGACATGATATTCTACATAGAAAATCCGACAGACCTCACCAGAAGCCTACTAGATCTGATCCATGAATTCAGCAAAGTTGCAGGGTACAAAATCAACGAACAGAAATCAGTTGCATTTTTATACACCAATAATGAAGCAACAGAAAGAGAAATCAAGAAACTGATCCCATTCACAATTGCACAAAAAACCATAAAATACCTAGGAATAAACCTAACCAAAGATATAGGAGATCTGTATGATGAAAACTATAGAAAACTTATGAAGGAAATTGAAGAAGTCACAAAGAAATGGAAAAACATTGCATGCTCATGGATTGGAAAAATAAATATTGGAAGAAGTTAAAATGTCATTACTACCCAAAGTAATCTACACATTCAATGCAATCCCAATCAAAATTGCACAAGCATTCTTCTCAAAACTAGAACAAACTATCCTAAAATTTATGTGGAACCACAAAAAACCCCGAATAGCCAAAGTAATATTGAAGAAGAAAACCAAAACGGGAGGCATCATAGTCCCAGACGTTAGCCTCTACTACAGAGCTGTAATCATGAAGGCAATATGGTATTGGCACAAAAACAGACTCATAGACCAATAGAATAGAATAGAGAACTCAGAAATGGACTCACAAATGTATGGCCAACTAATCATTGACAAAGTGGGAAAGAGTATCCAATGGAAAAAAGACAGACTCTTTAACAGATGGTGCTGGGAGAACTGGACAGCAACATACAGAAAAATGAAAGTAGATCATTTTTTCACACCATACATAAAAATAAACTCAAAATGGATAAAGGACCTAAATGTGAGACAGAAAACCATCAAAAAAGGAGAAAGCAGGAAAAATACTCCTTGACTTCAACTCCAGCAATTTCTTACTTGACACATCCCCAAAGGCAAGAGAATCAAGAGCAAAAATGAACAGGGGTGCCCGGGTGGCTTAGTCGGTTGAGTCGGTTGACTTTCACTCAGGTCATGATCTCGCAGTTCGTGGGTTCGAGCCCCATGTCGGGCTCTGTGCTGACTGCCAGCTCAGAGCCTGGAGCCTGTTTCAGAGTCTGTATCTCCCTCTCTCTCTGACCCTCCCCTGCCCATGCTGTCTCTCTCTCTCCTAGAAATAAATAAAACATTTAAAAAAAATTAAAAAAAAAAGAGCAAAAATGAACTATTGGGACCTAATCAAGATAAAAATCTGCATGGCAAAGGAAACAATTAATAAAACTAATAGGCAACTGAAGGAATGGGAAAAGGTAGTTGTTAAAGACATATCATCTAAAGGGCTAGTATCCAAAATCTAGTAGGAACTCACCAAAATCCACACCCGAAAAATAATCCAATGAAGAAATGGGTAGAAGACATGAATAGACACTTCTCCAAAGAGGACATCCAGATGGCCAGCAGATACATGAAACTATGCTCAGCAACCCTCAGCATCAGGGAAATACAAATCAAAACCACATTGAGATACCACCTCACGCTGGCCAGAGTGCCTAAAATGAACAAATCAGGAGACTCTAGATACTGGCAAGGATGTGGAGAAATGGGCACCCTCCTACACTGTTGGTGGGAATGTAAACTGGTGCAGCCCCTGTGGAAAACAGTGTGGAGGTTCCTCAAAAAATTAACAATAGAACTCCCCTATGACCCAGCAATAGCACTGCTAGGAATTTACCTGAGGGATAGAGGAGTGCTGATGCATTGGGGCACATGGACCCCAATGTTCATAGCAATACTCTCAACAATAGCCAAAACATGGAAAGAGCCTAAGTGTCCATCAACGGACAAATGAATCAAGAAGATGTGGTTTATCTATACAATGGAATACTACATGGCAATGAGAAAGAATGAAATCTGGCCATGTGTAGCAATATGGATGGACCTTGAGGGTGTTATGCTGAGAGAAATAAGTCAGGCAGAAAAGGACAGGTACCATATGTTTACGCATATAAGAGGATTAGGAAGAACTAAATAGAGGACCATGGGGGAGAAGAAGGGGAAAAATAGTTGGGGAGAGGGAGGGAAGCAAGCCATGAGAGACTCTTGAATGCTGAGAACAAACTGAGGGCTGATGGAGTTGGGGGAGAGGAAAAGGGGGGTGATGGGCATGGAGGAGAGCACTTGTTGGGATGAGCACTGGGTGTTATATGGAAACCAACTTGACAATAAATTATCTAAGAAAAAAATTAATTAACTACTATTTATTTATTATCATTTCAATGTTTATCACATTGGGTAAATTCACTTGAATAATATTAAATAACTTTTAACTAATTTGATACTTATGAAAATGTATTTTGTAAAAAGAATTAAATTTTGTTTAATTAATTCATAAAAAGAGACTTTGTCAGTGAGTTTATGACATGATGCCAGGCACTATAATAATTACCATTTGTGGGATGAAAATTGAGAATAGCTGACCATATTTCTTCCAGTGTGCAATGCATGTATCAGTAGTTCCGGAGCTATAAGACTGAGAACAAAGAGCGTTGGCTTCTTTGGGACAATAAATGGTTCAATTTAAGATTTGAGGATTACAGTTTTTTGTTTTATTTTGATTATTTTTTTTGGTCCCTCCTGGCTGAAAATTAGTGTTTGAAAGAAAAATAGAGGAAACATCGAATAGTAGGCAAGGCAAGAACTGAAACTGATGAAGCAACCACAGATAGAACTTGAATGGATTCATAAGTGATTATGAAGTAAAGATGGAGAAAAAAAAATGTGTAACTTGAAGGAATGGGCCATTCTCTTTTGTTCTACTATCTAGTTGTAGCAATTAATGGTGTGACCAGCACATAGAAAGTGCTTACTAAATATTGTTAAATGAATGAATGAAGAATCAGTGCAACTATATGGACTAAGTGTCCATCTTTGACCCAAATGTCAGGTCTCCTCACATCCAAATGATTTCTCACAGATGCATTAAGGTCTACTGTTAACATCCTCACTCCCAATCATAGTGAATATATGAATCAGCAGCCTCTTTTCCATAACTGAGGATTCTAACTCAGCTTTTAGGGCTGTATCTGGTGAGAGGGGGAGATTCAGGGCCAAAGACAAAAGGGAAATGTTTAGTTAAACTAAATAGGTTCTTGGTGTTCCAGGCCATCCTTCTCCTCCTAAGTCCTTTTAAAGAAAATAGGAGAGTAGAAAAGTATGCATTGATGGTAAGGAAGATAGCAAACTATCTACCATTGGTTCAAAGTTGCTTGTGATCCATAATAATACAATACTTTAAACGAACGGGGGTGGGGGGCATGCATACATCATATAAATTCCAGGACCCATTCTCTGAAGCAAGACTACACAATTCATGTGAAAAAAAAAAATGGTGTGAGGAAAATTGCTATCCATATCACACCACCAGAGAAAGCTTTATTCAGGACCTAAAGAAATGTGAGTGTCTAAGATCTCTGAATTGAAAAGCACATTTCTAAGCCTCAGTAACTTGGTAATGCCTAAATGCAGACTTTCTGACCAGGAAGGTTTGGAGCCAGAAATGCACTGATGATTCCGCCACGCTTTAGGGTACTTGTTTCAAATGCCACAGTATTATATTTTCACATAAGCAGAGAAGCAACATCAAAAAATATTAATTATGACAAAAAGTTCTGAAAACCTAAAACAAAATCCTGTGGCAACAAAAACTGTATGAGGAGATTTCACATGCTCTGATTTACTCATAGCTGTGGGCTTTTTTAATGCTTTTCATATGGTGCATTAGTTCAAACATCCCAGCTTACTGAAATGCACATTACTGATTTAAGTAAACTTTTCTATATACTTTTTTGTACTTTCTGCTAAATGTGTCATATATTGGAAAGAATATGAAGATAGGAAAACTAGGTTCTACACCTAGCTCTGATAAGCTCAGTACTTGTGATTTATGTAACCTAATTTCTCTGGGGCCTAAATATGAAATGAATGGCTTATCTCCAAAGCTGATCCTAAAAAACCTTCCTCATCTAGGTAAGGCCAAGTGGGAGTGGGCTTTGGTATGGTTGAATATTGAAAATTGAACTTAGTAGGGGGTAATTGAACTCACAGGTGTGAAGTCCACTACATTTTTAATCAAGCAATATAACCAGAAAATCCAGATTAAAAAGAAGAATGGATCAGGTCATGAATTGAGATGATAATGTAGTTAGGAAAAAAGATGAGACATTATTTGAGCCAGGAAAACATATGTTTGCTCTATTTAACAGGTCTGTTTAGGGCATTCTGAGCAACTTTATGTGGGTGTGTGCTTTGAGGGCCGAGTGGGAGAGAGTTGCAGGTAAAAACAGTATATCCATCCTAAAAAATCTAATCTACTCCTCACACAGAACTTTTATGCCTGGCTATCAAACCTATAATCCACAGCAACATCTGAAAAGACTCCAGATCACAGGCTGTATTAGCTGGGTTTGGCTGGGCCGGATAAGCTTCCGACCTGCTCTGTGGTGGGCTGCAGTGATGTAATTGCAAGAGAAGTAGAAGAGACCATGTATAATGACACCCGCTGGCTTTATCTGTATAACCAGACACAACAAAACAACCCTAAAATGGACTCTGCCCAGCCAATTCTGTTTCCTCGGCCATATCCATTGCCTGTTTGGATTGTGGGAACAATCTGTCTGAAACTCTGCTGCAGGAGAACCATTCAAGTTCTGAATCAGCTGTGCCAGGTGATCTCCTCTGTGCTGTCAGTTATCCTCACTTCAAACTCTGTGGCAAAACTGTTGAATGTGGAAAACTCCAGGAGGGGGGAAAGGCTCGTAGTAAGATCTGGACAGGCTATTGGCTATGCCTGGGGTTGCTGGGAGGCCAGAAGATTAATAGAAAATGCTCACTTAGAACTCAGTGAAAGTTTTCCCAATCACCCTGGGGAAAGGTCTATGCTGCACTTTCACATTTGCCTACTTGGGATATAGGAAAGAGGGGATGGAGGAAACAAAGCCACGAGTAGAAGGACCAGGGTTCAATATATGTAAATGTTTCTACATAAGTTGATATGAAACACATGACTCTGAACGACTTCCAAAATGCTTGAATCCTATAAGACACACAAAAAAATGAATGATCTGAACACCATCTGTTTGTCCTTTTGGTACATGTGGTAATGGTCACTTATCTGACTACCTGTGGATATGGAAATGCATTTGAAATAACGAAGGACCCTCTGCTCTATTATAATGACAACTACCAGTGACATTTGTAACCTTAGCAGCGGGTTAGAAACTATTTATGTCCACTCCCATTAAGAATTTTACCTCTTTTGACACATCCATTTGGTTCTGTTTGAAAGAGAAAATCATTAGTCTGACCTAAAACCACAAATGAAGACCAACTATTCTCAAGTAATTTGCATATGCTTAACTATGTATGAGTTTCCTGCTGAGCATCAAAAGTGGTTATCAATCTACCTACACCCCAAACTACTATAGAACATTCAGTTTCTGTTAAAAGTATGCTCAATTCCCTATGAAATGAAATTTGAGGTCAGAAGCATAACAGACAATACTTTCTTTCCCTTGGGGACCATTTTGGCATTTTCTGCAATGAACAGAGTTTATCCATTCATCCAGCATATATTTATTAAGTAGCTACAATATGCTGAGCCCATAGTTTAATTTTGGAACATGTTTAGATCTTCAAGAGCGTAGTGTATTAAAATTGATCTTTTTTTTTATCACCATCTATTCTTTGACCAGCATTCATAACCATTCCCTCCTCCTACCATAATTCAATTCGTCACTTGTTGATAGATGGGCTAGATGACAAAATTTGGCAAGCAACAAAACATGGAATATCTCTTATTTGAAGCATGTGTACCAGGAGACTATCAGATCTTTAAATGCATTCAACAGAGCCAGAAATAATAGTACCTCAATATGTACTTCTCTTTTTTGCTTGTATATTTATTTCTAGTTTTCCTTTAATTTGAATTTCCATCTGATCTATAACAAAAGCAGCAGTTAATACTGTTGTATTTAATATCATTCCAGTGCCTACAGTGATGAGGCAGCAATCTCAAGGAAATTACTGCTGTTGCAAGTAAATAAGTTATTCACTGTTTTGTTGAAGGAGTTACACTTCCAATATCCAATGCCTTAAACTTTATTTATTTTACAGTTTTGATGCAAATGACTTGCTATCTTTTTTTGCTAATCTGAGAGTACATCTGAAACAGAGCCTTAGAGTCTTTTCAAAGCAACCAATGCTCAGCAAATTTCCTGAAATTACATGGGTCAAATAGCAAGAAGATTGTTTAGAAAGTACAGACTAGCATCTTAGAGATTTGGGGAAAGACAATTTTCCTTCTGACCACTAATGACTTCTGAAGTCTTTAGTCCACAATAAGAAAAATATTTTAGAAACTAAAACAAAATATGTTTACTGATGCCCTTTACAATTAGTCTTTGCCTTTTAGTATAAAAAATAGAGCGCATTTGGGTTTTTATTTCAAAAGTGTATAGAGTCTATTGAGTTCCAGCTGCCACTGCTGAAGGCAAGTTTCAAGATTTTCTCTTATATGATGAAAATTCATATTTACATGGCTTTGCATCATATTTTTGTGCTGTATAATTATCAAATAAACTATTTAGGAGTTAGATGGGGGAAGAGTGGGGGCGAAACCTAAACCACTTTCCTGGGGCTTGTTTGTTTTTTTTCTCTTTCTTCATAAAGTGTTTATAAAATAGGCAAGTCGAGGGGAGCTTTCTAATTTGTGGATGGTGGTTCCAAGCTGTGCCTATACAGTTTTATGACTGCTTAGTTTCAAAATATATAAACACATTACCCTTCTACATAGCAAAATGCCCAGGAGAAGGCAATGTAAAAGAAATGAAGCAGAGGAAAATATATTGCACCATTTTCTTTCTTTTTTTTACATTTAATTTAAAATTGATATAAAGTGATTTCAACTTTGAGAAGCTAGTGAATATTTTCCACTCACTGTTTCCTCATTTTATCTCAGCTGCACTTGGCCAGCAAGCGAATTCTACCCAACTTCTTCTCAAGCAGGTACTGAAGGAAGACACAGTCTGTTCTCTGAGAATCAGCCGTTGAAGTTCCTAGTATTTATTTTGGCATTACATGATTTTTTGTTTGAAGTGTGTGTGTGTGTGTATGTGTCTGTGTGTCTGTGTGTCTATGTGTCTGTGTGTCTGTGTGTGTGTGTGTGTGTGATTCCCCATAGTCTTAACTTTGCAATGCAAACCAGTTTTTCAAAAGGACCTGCAAAGTTCAGCCATCTGCCAACGAAATGCTTGCACATCAGCTTCAGAAAAAAAATGACTGGAGGTCAGAGTGCTTTAATGTAGACTTTAGTATACTATGACACTGTATATATATAAGTAATTTGTATGCAACTGAAAGAATGTTCCTCATTTAAGAGGTTCTATTGTCGCTGTTTGGCTGAAAAGCATGAGTTTTTGATGAAAATCCATGATTCTATGTTGATTAATATTAAATACATGAGGAAAAATCCAGGAAAGCTTTGATACATAGTAGAGTCAAATAACATACACTGGGTTTAGAGGCTTCTGGGTGGCACAGTTGGTTAAGTGGCTGACTTCTGATTTCTGCTCAGGTCATGATTTCACAGTTTATGAGTTTGAACCCTGCCATCCTGCGTTGGACTCTACGCTCACTGTGTGGAGCCTACTTCAGATCCTCTGTCTCTAATTTTCTGATCCTCTTGCGCTCAGTCTCTCTCTCTCTCTCTCTCTCTCTCCCTCTTTTACTCTCTCTCTCAAAAATAAATAAACATTAAACAAACCTAAAAAATAACATACATTGAGTTTGAATCTGAATGTTACAGATCCTCAACAAACTCCATGATTTTGAGAAAAATAGCAGAGTATACTCCTGCTGGTACAGAGGAAAGGAGTCTACTTCTTGTCCAAACCACAGAGGTTAACCTAACTAAGCTTTTACTCTGGTACCAACTCCACTGGGAATGTGGCCATGAGAAGAACGGCAAACAATTCAGACTTTGTTTTTGAATATGAGAGGGGCCCAGAGTCATGTGGCTAGTGCCCATCTTTCCCTGTGCAGCACAAACAAAATTCTTGAAATGAGTTGATTGCTACTTCTCCTGTCTCCCATTTACTCCTTAAGGCATTGAATAATCTGCTACTGGAGTGGCTTTTGTTTTCAGTCCTTATAGAAATTGTCCATTCCCAAGTCCATCTGGAGGTCTGTCAGTGGCCAATGAATAGATCTGCTTTCATGACTCATTTTTTGATATCCATTTGACACATCATCTTCTCTTTGAAACAGATCCTAATCCCTTTAGCTGATTTAGTGACTTCCTCCTTTGTTTTCTCATAACAAATTGTTTATATCTCTCTTATTATAGTTACTCTAATGTGTTATGATTTTTCTGCATACATATAGCTGCTCTGACCAGATTTTAAACTTTTAAAAAGCAAGAAATATTACTTATTCATTTTAAGCACTAACATATAGTAGATAAAGTGACCATATTATAAAAGCATGATAAATACTTATTGAGTGAAGAATGAAGACATTTTTGACCAGTTTTAGAATAGCCTTGTTGCGCTCTATGGTATAGTATGCTTTATCATTTACATTAGAAAACGGAATCAAAAGATGACACTGGGGCACCTGTATGGCTGAGTCGTTAAGTATTTGGTTTTGGCCCAGGTCATTATCTCATGGTTAGTGAGCTTGAGTCCCACATCCATCAGGTGAGCTCAAGCCCTGCTTTAGGTGAGCATGAGCCCCATTTTGAGTAAAATATAAGCCCCTTTAGATGGGGCTTTAGATGAGCCTGCTTCCCTTTCTCTCTCCCTTTCTCTCTATTAAAAAAAAAAAGTGACACTGATGCCAACGGCATGGCTTCCTCCTACTGGAATATAGCTTTCCTGGAAAACCTTTTTTGTCATCCTGAATCTCTGTTCCATCATGTATATAGCTAGTAACATTAAACATCAATGAAGAGGAGTTCCTAGTAACTCCTTTCAGGCTATACAATCAAGACAAACTCCTTGGACCTGTCTTGCATTTTTGACACGCTTTATTTTTGCAAGACATTCCACCAAAGCTCATATATTGCATAGAAGATAATGGTCTCTGACACTATGAAGTACAATTACTTTACTAAATGTTCCAAAGGTGGTGAATGAAGGGAATCAAGGAAGAAAGGAAGAAAAGTTTCCTAAATGTATTTCTATTTCTTTACCAGAATAGAAAAGATTTCAAATTATAGATTCAGTTTGAGTTGATATTTGATGGCATATATGTTTAAATTGCTTCACTGTCAAAAACACCAAAATGTAAATTAAAAGCAAAATGTCAAACTAGAAAATAATTATAACAATAATTCAGGTAAAAGGTTATTTCCTTAAGGGGGAAATGCTTAGAATTAAATTTAAAAATAGACAAATACCATATACAAACACACACATATCACAAATTTGAATGACTAGAAACTGATTTAAATGGTATGATAATGTTGTTTTATCTATAAACATGATGATATATATTTTACATGTAAACATGATAAAATTTTATTTTAATCTTTATATTTTTTTGGCTTGAGTGTTGTTTAAGTTATAATAGTCAATGTGGGCTGGCATATGTTGGAACAAGCACTCTCATAAACTGTTAGGGAGTTCAATCAATACACATTTTCAAAATTGGAAAAATCCTTGACAGTGTTTTATTCAAAGCTGAAATTCTCTATACTCTGCCAAAGAAATTAATCATATAACAACAACAGCAAAACAGATAATAAATTCTCAGGTCACATTTTTGAAACAACAATGTAATAAAATAAACAATTTTAAACAGTATAGACCTTACACACACACACACACACCACATATACATATACAACAACAACTTTGAGAATTTTGAAAAAAAAATTATCAACAAGGCACCTGGGTGGATTAGTCAGTTGAGCTACTGACTTCGACTCAAGTCATGATCTCGCAGTCTGTGATTTAGAACCTTGGGTCAGGTCCTGTGCTAACAGTTCAGAGCCTGGAGCCTGCTTCAGATTTTGTCTCCCTCTCTCTCTGCCCCTCCTTCACTTTCATTCTCTCTCTCTCTCTCTCTCTCTCTCTTTCTCTCTCTCTGTCTCTGAAATAAATAAACATTAATTTTTTTTAAATTATCAACAAAATACTTTCTTAAGTTAATACTGGATTCAAGAGGACACCAAAATGACGTTAGAGACTGCTTAGACCATAATAAAAGGTAAATACTTCATATGAAAACTTATTTGTAGATTTCTAATTCAAGATGAAAGCTTCCATTTTAAGAAAGCATATTAACCACATGTATTATTTTCTTCCTTCCAAAGATCCATTTGAAATTATAGTAAAGAAGTAAAATAGTTTAAATCAAAGTGACAAAAAGAATTGGGGGCAGGGTTGGGGCAGGGATGATCAATAAGCCTAAGAGATTTCATCAAATTTCTGGGAGGTGGAAGGCAAGTGCAGGAGGAGTAAACAAGAAACAAGCGAGAGGAAACTTCAGTCAAGAGTGTAAAGAGTTTCTCAGTCAATTTCTTTTTCATAACCAAAAGCAGACAGAAGTTAGAAATACTAGATACCCAGGAAAGTATGAAAGAGCCATGGGGCCTTATTGAACTACAAGTTGTGGATGCACCTTGGACTTCATCGTATCCGGAGACTAACAGCTGAAGGAAGGAATCACTATTGTGATAGGAATAATTGACTCCAATCAGCGTATAAAAGTAGGGCTCCACTTACACAATGAGCATAGTACTCCTTTGAAATAATGGAACTGTGATGAAAATGATGGTAGCCTTTCCATCCTAAAGGGTATGATTGCCAAATATTATGAACTGGTATTTGTGGTCCCCCCAAATTTATATCTGAAGTCCAATCCCCAACATAGTGGTTATTGGAGGTGGATTTTGGGGGAGCTAATTAGTTCATGAAGGTGGAACTCTCATAAATGGGATTGGTGTCCTTATAAGAAGAGACCAGAGAGCTAGCTTTCTTTCTACCATATGAGGGAACAAGAAATCCACGCTCCACAACCTGTAGAAGGGTTCTCATCAGAACACAACCATGCTGACACACTGATCCCTGACATCTAGCCTCTAGAACTGTGAGCAATAAATATTTATTGTGTAAGGCACTCAGTTGATGGTGATCTGTTATAGCAGCATAAACTAAAACAATAACCTAGGGCTCAGATCCCATAAGATTGAAGGTTTGGATCAGACCATAAGGTAAATCACCAAGACCTCCTGAGGAGATAAATGAGAGAGTGAAGATAATTTGGATAGATAGTGGAAGATAAAGAGAATGAGTTCCAGTTGTGGCCCTTAGGCTACCTGAACATTGGAGGCTATAGTTTACCCTTAACCTCTATCTTCTGTTTCTTCTCAGGAAGAAAAGCCCACGCAAACCATAGAAGACTTACTCTTTATTCAGTAGATAGTGAGATACATGGGAAAGACTAAGGTGATAATTATAAGACACTGCTCAGATCTCCTGCTGTAGGAAGCATACTTGATTGATCTTAGCATGATGGTGGTTCTCACCAGCATGTTTGCATTAAGGCCACACTATCCACAGGCTGCTCCAACCTAATGAATGAGCAGAGTGGGGCTTCCTATGCAAGCCCACTCCTGTGAGATAAGAACTCCTTTAAGGTGTTTCTTTTGCTCCAGAACTCTCCATTGGCACGGTCAAACTTTCTTAGAACTGCACAGCCGTTTAAGACTATTTTCCCTGCCCTTTCCTTTCTCTTCTCTATCAAAGTGTTCAGATCTACCTCACTTTCTGAAGAGGCCTCTACCTCATGTAGCTCCTTCCACTTTTTCTTTCACCAGTGTTTTACCAACAAATCTCTTGAATGTCTTTTCCTGTTTTGGCATCTGCTTCTCAGAGGACCCAAACTAAAAATGTCTAAATTCAACTAAAAAATAATCGTAGAATAATAAGGAGACACTAACAATAAAACATTCTCTCAAAAAAATTCACTTTGATTTTTTTAAAACTTCTTACACATAAGTGTGAAAAGTGTGATAGAAAAGATAATAGACATAAAGAATTGATATAGAAGGACCAATATCAAAGAATCTATAAAGTGAATAGAACAGAGAAAACAGTGGAAGAGAATTTCTGACTGCTGATAAGAAACCCAAAATACACATTGAAAAATTCGCTACTGAATTAATGAAAAATGATCCACTTATACTCAGGTATTTTGAAGTTTGAGAACACTAAATATACAAACAAAAGTCTAAAGCTTTCACATGACAGAACATGTCAACAATGTGAACATGAATCAAAACATAATGGATTTCTCAACAGCAGTAATAGATCCTAAAAGACTACGAAGGAGGGGTGCCTGGGTGGTTCAGTCGGTTAAGCGTCCGACTTTGGCTCAGGTCATGATCTCACAGTTGGAGCGTCAGACTCTGTGCTGACAGCTAGCTCAGAGCCTGGAGCCTGCTTTGGATTCTGTATCTCCCTCTCTCTCTGACCCTCCCCTGCTAACGCTATCTCTCTCTCTCAGAAATAAATAAAAATATTTAATTTTTTTTTAAAAAAAGAAGGAAGACAATTCATCACAGAGAGTAGTTCAAGGCAGCTCAAGGAGATAGCTCTGCAAAAAGCCTAGAAGCAACCACATTGGGTTGGAAGAGTTAGACACAGGGATTTGGAAGGGAGTGATTTTTGTGGAAAAAAGATATTATAGTCCTAGTGGAAAATAGTAACTGAGAATATAAGAAGGACAGACAGAGCATGAATAAATAAAAAGTGATTAGAAATTTCTGGAAAAAATATCAAGTAAAGAAAACAAACATATACACAACTTCTGGCATAGAACAACACTCACATCATCAATAATATGAATACTCCTTTTTGATTTAACTAAAAATAGCAATATAATTATATTGGAAAGAGGAGGGATTATAAGGCAACATGTTAGGGGCACCTGGGTGGCTTAGTCGGTTAAGCGTCCGACTTTCGCTTAGGTCATGATCTCACGGTTTGTGGGTTCGAGCCCTGCATCGGGCTCTGTGCTGACTGCCAGCTCAGAGCCTGGAGCCTGTTTCAGAGTCTGTGACTCCCTCTCTCTCTGACCCTCCCCTACTCATGCTGTCTCTCTCCTAGAAATAAATAAAAACATTAAAAAAAAAATAAGGCAACATGTTATTCAAATGATAAATCTTCATCTATCATTGTGTAGTTAATAAATAATATCTAAAATTAGTAAATCAGTACAGAATAGTAACCACAGTTTTAGAGACATTCAGGGTTAATCACTTAAAAAAAAAAGAGTTCAAACTAGTTGCTCTGATGCCTGGTAGATGGAAAGAATGGAGGAGAGTATATTAATATTTTGTTACTATGTAAGTATTTGTTTATATCATATTGGTAGTTTATTTTAACCACATTAAAATTAATTTAGCATAACTCTATATAAAAAAAAGAAAATTTTAAAATTTAAAAAGTATGTAAGTATTTAACTGAGATTGTAAGCCAAAAACAAAAAGAAAACACAAAAATAAGATTAGTGAATGGGATTTTCTAAAGTGTTTAAATTTTTTGAAAAGACCAAAAATACATTAAATTGAAAACAATGGCAAGAGAGGAAATATATTTGCAACAAATATGAATCTATATCCTTAATGTAAAGAACTCATTGCAGGTCAATAAGAAAAGTCCAAACATTCTCATAAAAACACTGGTCAAGTACATGGACAAGTCACAGAAGAATTAGGAATCATCAATAAACATAAAAGTATGTTTAACCTCTGTAATAGTCATATTTCTATATATTAAAACAAAAAATGTACCTTTTTACTCATTATAAAATTTTTTTAAGTTTATTTATTTATTTTGAGACAGAGAGAGTGAGTGGAGGAATAGAGGAAGGGACAGAGAGAGAGAATCCCAAACAGGATTGACCTGGGGCTTGAACCAACCAAACCATGAGATCATGATCTGAGCTGAAATCAAGAGTTGGATGCTTAAATGACTGAACCACCCAGACAGCCCTCATTATAAAAATGATAATGCTAAAATTGATTGTGGTGGGAGTTTAGTGATGTGACAACTCTTATAAATGATACAAGAAGAATTAATACAGCTTTTCTAAAAGCATCAAGGCACTTTCTAAACACAGATAAATGAAATTATTTACCTCTTTCCTTCTCTTGAACATTGAAAATACTCAAATAAATTATAGAAAATGATTAATTCTCAAATTTACATTTATACTCATCCTTCTCGGATGAGAAGATATCGCTCTTCCTTTCCTTGGCTTGCTCTCTCTTTCTCTCCCCTTCCCCCACTCTGCTTATCCCAATCTCTCCTTTCAGTAACAGATCCTTCCTTTCCAGCCACAAGGAAGACAGATCTTACCTAGGTTACATCCTATGAGGACTCAGCTATCAAGTATGCAGAACCTTGGTGAAAGGCAAGGCTTACCAGGAAAGGCAAGGCTGGGCATTGGGCCTGCTAATGGGACTACAAAGAGCTCCTTAGGGAGAAATCTAGCAGTTTAGTTACCAATGTATAAACAGATGGGAATGGCTAATGTTCCACAGACTGGGAGGCAATGTACCAGCATGAACTAACTCAGGAAGAAGATTCTCTAGGTTTAAATCAAGGCTCTGCCACTTATTAGCCCTGTAACTCTGTAACAGTTACTTAACTCTAAGGTCTCACTTTCCTCTCATCTAAAATTGGGCTCATGTGACTCATATTGCTATAACCACAGGAAGTTTGTACAAGGATCAAAAGTACAATCCAAATAATTTAGTATAATGCATCACACAGTCAATGCACAATAAAGATTAGTTATTGTTATTAATTTCATTATTATCATTACCTGGCTGACCTGGTAGAGTTTCTTTAACCAGATTCATATAGTCAGACAGAAGACAATGGTGTTATCCTCATGTTTTCACTCTGATTTGAAGCCAGAATTCAATGAATCACCAGAGTACATTGTGGGTAAATACACCTCTTAAGTGTTACTAGCTTGCCTAAGATGACTCTGGGTGAGCCTGATGATTAACAAGAGCTTGGGAGAGTTTGTAATGATGCAGCTAGCATAGTGTGGATAGTCACAGAAAGCTCTCCTGAAGAAGAAACATGCAAGGTTTGGGTGGAAGCTGGCAGGTGGAAATGGAGAAAGAAAGAGGAAATAGTGATTGTAAAGGCATCGTGTGGTAAGGAGAAGAACACAAATAGAAATAAAAGGCCAGTGGAGTCAGCATATGGTGAAGAGGGAAAAGTGACTCAGGAGAGGCTAAATGGACTGACAAAGCCCAAACCACTCAGATCCCATTAGCCATGCTGAGGTAGTCGAAAAAAGACCTGGAGAGTGTGGAAGGGAAGGGAAAAGGATTATTCTAGGTTGGTTTCTGTATTCCCTTTTACTTAGAAAGGTAAATAACCCTACTGATTCTCATAGTCATTTCCTGTAGCCAGGCCAACCCTGACAAGTATTAGAAAGGGAGCTGAGGGGCTCAGTCAGTTGACCATCTGACTTCATCTGAGGTCATGATCTCATGGTTCATGAGTTTGAGCCCTGCATCAGGCTGTGTGCTGGCAGCTTGAAGCCTGGAGCCTGCTTCAAATTCTGTGTCTTACTCTCTCTTTCTCTCTTTCTGCCACTTCCCACTCACCCTCTGTGTCTGTCTCCCACTCCCTCTCAAAAAAATAAATAAACGTTCGAAAAATAAAAAGAAATGGAGCTGAAATATACCGCATACATGCAAAAAAAGGACAGATATTCAGAGTTTAAGAACAGGGACATTAAAAGAGATGAACCTTGTCATCCTTTGGTGAAAGGTAACCCTGTGTGGTCCTCAGTGGCACAGATAGTAACTAACTTCTTGCTTCTAATACCTAGGGAGTTGAAGAGTGTGATGAGGGCCCAAAGGAGCTCCCAGTTTAATGGGACATAAACATATAAAAGAGGTCAGGAAATGTAGAGCTTCTGGGATGGTTCATATGGTTGTAAGAAATCTGCATGAGTAAATAAATTTACTTCCCCAATGGCCAGACTACAGGCAAAAGCAAGATAAAATATAATTACAGTTCCCACATGACTCTCTCACAGGAATTCACCCCTGAGAATGCTAAGGAATGAGCTACTGGTTGAGAAAACCTTGGGTTTACTTGTTAGACTGGGACATATGAGAAGATTCAGTGGAGTCCGAAAGGTTTTGGAACACCTCTTACATCAAACCCTTGAATCACTCCTTATTTGTCCTATACCCACATCTGGCTTGAGGACCAAGCTTAGTGGAAGGTATACACATAAGTTGGGTTGGAATCCCATTTAGGTTTAAGATAGTGACTAAAGCAAAGTGACCAAAAGCAATGGATCGGAAAGGATCCAGGAGTGGGCCAACTCAAAGAATTGCTGTTGCAATGGTCATTTAATCTAATTAATAAATATTTACTTAGTGCCCCAATGTGCCAGACTTTATTCTAAAGCATTGGATAAAAGAGCAGTGAACAAATCAAGAATCCTTACCCACATTTATCTTTTATTCTAGTTCGAAGTGGTAATGCTGATTCATGTTGTGGCTTTGATGCTTGATTATGGCTTTTCTAATAAGCAGCAAAATAAATTTCCCCTTAATAATCTCTGTGGCCAGAGAGACCTCAAGGCTTCTATGTTAGCCTGTGTCATCTGCATGCCATTGTACACATACAGTGAGATGAACTCTGCTCTGATGAATGAATTAAATTGGCCTGATCAATCAGTAGACAGTTTGGTCTACACATTCTATCTCATTCTCACTGTGTGACTGAATCAGTGGGATGAGAATTCTCCATATATTCAGAATTTATCGTATACATGCTCTTATTTAAAACAACACTTTGTAAAAGTCAAATGATAACTGCATTTCTGCATTTGTCTTAAAATGGGTGTAATGAAATCTCCAAATTTACCTTGTTATTTTCTGAACTATTGAGAATATAGCTGGAATAGAAACACTTAGTAACTCAAAGAACTACCAAATAGCTCTCAAGATTATTGCCTATTTGGACACAGCAAGTGGAAATTATTGGAACTCCTTTGCCTGCTAATTTTTTTTAAAGAAGCATTTTTGTAATATTTTGGAATGAGTTTTTGTTTTAATTAGGGATTTGTCAGAGATCAGTGTGCTTTTGTTAAATTACTCAGATCCCATAAGCCATGCAGTTTGGAAAGTTCAAAAATTAGAGGAGTCATAGACTGATACTTAATTAACAAATAGTTAATAAGTCATGGAATGGCTTCATATTTATATTATTTACTTAGCAAACTTGAATTGACAGCCTACTGTATTCCAGGCTCTTGCTTTTATGGAACTTATAGCCTAGACTACAATTTAAAAATAATTACATAAATATAAATACACTTACAAATTATATTAAAATATAATTTTTAAGTATGCGAAAGAACCAAGAGCAATTTTAAAATACATAAAAGGCATAAGAAGTGCCATTTATTATGATAAAGAAGTCTAGAAAAGTGGCAGATTTGGGGAGGTCATAGTTCAGTTTTAACAGGTTTAGGATTAAATAGCCATGGGACTTCCAACAGAGATGTGACATAAAAATTTGCAGATATACATCTAGAGTTGTCAGTTTGTTTGTTTTTCCAAAGTGAAGATTGATAAAGCACAGTAATTAGGAAATAATCATTAGTCTAGTAAAAGGATCTTTAAAACATTGATGTAACTGTTGTTGGATGTGTGTTAATTGAAGGCTGGAAGTAGTGTAATATCAACAATATATGGCCAAAATGCTGCTTTACGCATTCCAAGTTGGCAAAATGCAGTACATAGGGACTGTTTCCTTAAAGTTGTTTTGGTTCTATAGGTCAACACAGTGTGTTTGGCAAACAAAATGCATTTACTCTTTATCAGGAAAAAGACACAAAGATAAATAACAAAGGATCTTCATTTGATCCTGCTTGATCACCACTACTCTGCTATCCTACCAATTAAGTATTACCCCATGATCACATATTCCTCTCAGAGAAATTACTCAGATGTCTTGGCACACAAAGATCAACTTTTGAATGCTGAAGGACTAGCAAGTAGTCCCAAGGAAGTCACTATGAGCAGTCCAATCAGAGGTAAGGGGTCTGAACAGAGAATTTAGGCAGAGCAGAGAAAAGCAAAACATATTGGCAGAAATCAAAGTATTTTCTGAATTTCCACTCATTTGGTGGAAAGCCAACTTTCAAAATAGTAGCTCTTCAGTAAGCAGGTTTTGTACTAGCCCTGTAATAGAAAGTTTAAAAGATCATTTACTAATCTGAATTTCTATGAGGAGAAGAGCAGCTACACTTGCGGGCAAGTGCTTCCTAGACCATGAAAGATCTTAAAGGTAACTGCTCACACTTTCAACTGTGATGAGCTGGTGAAAACTGACTCAAAACCTCAGCACTGGTGTTGTGAAAGATGTTTGACAGCCCTGGAGTTCAAAGACTGATGTGCTTTCTTCCACTGGCTGTACATATTGAAACTAAGTAAAAATCTTGAAAGTGAAATATTCTGAGAATAGGATCATTCACTTGATCAGCTTATTTTGACTTCTTGAGAAAGAAGAGGGGAGAACAAGAAAGAAAATGAGATTCAGTTTTTACTTGTTTGGCTGACCTTGAAGGCAATGATACTAATTTGGGTATAACTTAATTTCAAACAGTTAAAGTCATTTAAAAATAATTAATGAGGAGAAAAAAAGAAAGGAAAAAAGGAGGGAGAAGAGAAGAAAGAAAGAAAGGAAGGAGAGAGGGAAAAAGAGAAGTCTTAAGATAAAATCATTAAGCTCCTAAAACTGTAAGTAATCTTTGAAGTGGTCTGGCCCAGTTTGGTCACCAGTTTGGTAATTCCTTATTTCCCTGTAACTGTTCTTTCCCTGTCTTCTTCTTGATCAATCACAGTGAAAGGGAACCCAGTCCTTTCTATTTTTAGATACATCTATTATTCAGTTTTATTCCTTATGTTGAATTTAAATCTGTCTTCTAATAAATTTTACTCATTTTTCTTAATTCTATCCCCTAGACGTACCAAGATATGTCTACTTCCTTTTTGTCATGACAGTCCTTTAGTACACAAGGCCCTATGTTTTCTGATACTCAGAACCCTGATCCACGAGGATACCTGTCTCAGCAACAGCAGAGCAAGCAGAAGCAGAGCATCCCTCAAAGGGAGTGCAGCTTTGGGAGTAGGCTATGACATCATCCTGATTAGAGAAAATGTTGTAGCTGGACCCCTGTGTTGTGGAGCATTTGTTAAACATTAAACAGTGAGGCCCATCTCCACAGGGAAACTAGAAACAATTGCAAATGGGGTCAGACTGGCCCAAGGGAGCCTGAGGCAGAAGTATTCTGACATGAACAGAAAAGATTGATGTCTCCAAAGCAGTTTGTAAGGCAGTTCTTATATATGCAGTTTGGTTCAGGAACACTGGAGTAGTTTGATTCTAGTGAAGCTAAAGCAGAAAGTTTGCACACAAAGACATTGTTTTGTGTCGTGCCGGGAGAGGGGAAACTAAAGAATTCATGAAGAAGTATGGGAGATGGTGAGCACCGTGGAACATCCAGCTCAGGGTAGCTCAGATGTAGCCCTCAAGATGATGGACAAGCCCTGTGGAAGGGCTTAATCACAAAAAGGAGGCAAATACAGTAAAACCTTGGTTTGCGAACATCATTTGTTCTGGAAACATGCTTGTAATCCAAAGCACTTTTATATCACAGCAAATTTCTCCATAAGAAATCATGGAAACTCAGATGTTTGGCTCCACAACCCAAAACTATTCATATAAAAATGATTACAATACTGCAATAGAATACAAAAGAATAAAGAAAATACAAAATATAAAGAAAACTAAACAAATTAACCTGCACTTACCTTTGAAAACCTTTGTGGCTTATATGAGGGAGACAAGAGAGAGGAGGGTTATTGTGTAAGATGACTCTCACTATCACTAATGGAATCACTGCTGTCTATTTGGCTCAATGGAATCTTTTTCTTTTCATGCAGCTTTAACAAGGAACCTATCCAATGACAACTGCTTTTACCTCCTTTAGAGGATTTCGTGGAAATATGACATCGCATTGTCTTTAAACAGATTCATTGCTTGCACTGCTACAGCCTTATTTGGGTGGTGCTTTTCTACCAAATTTTGCACTGTTTCCAACGTTTTACACATCTCCCTAATCTCATTTGAAGTGAGGGATTCCTCTGCCTTTTTCTCCTTCTGCTCTGCAGACCAGATGCAGATGCAGACTTCTTAAAAAATCTTGCAATTTCACCCACTCACATACTTCATTCATACTTATTGATGATGTGCTTCTTAATTTCTACCATAATAATTATCTTCTTTCTTTTATGTTTATTTTTGAGAGAAAGAGAGAAAGACAGAATGAAAGCGAAGAAGGGGCAGAGAGGGAGACACAGAATCAGAAGTAGGCCCCAGGCTCTGAACTGTCAGCACAGAGTCCTATGCAGGGCTGGAACTCACATACCAGGAGATCGTTACCTAAGCCGAAGTTGGACACTTAAGGACTGAGCCACCCAGGTGTCCTTCATCTCCTTCTTCTTACTGCCTATCTTTTCAACCTTTTTCTTCATGGGGGCCATTGCATACACTCACATGGATATTGACTATTGTACAGTATTAATAAACTGTCATTTATGGTATTTAAAGTAACTGGCAATAAGGCAGCAAATGAAAGGGTCTATGTCTGCAGGCAACCTGACCTAGATGAAGCAAAGCATTTCTAAGCTTACTCTTGTATTGAAAATCAAAGGACTGTCCATAGGTGCTTTGAAGTGACAAAAAATACATTACTGTCAGTTGTGGGCACCTTCCAACATTCTAAAAACTCACTTATTTCTGCAAACACTGCAACCTGAGACAGAGCATCTGACTGAGCATGGGAGACGATCACCCACAACCCCACAGCAAGAGAGAGAGACAGAGAGAGAACTATTGACTCAGTTGTGATCATGTGACATTCGGCTTCACGTACTACTTGTATTGCAAGACATTACTGGTTTCTCAAGTGAAAACTTAATTAGAAATGTTTGTTCATCTTGGACAAACTCACAGAACAAGTTACTCACAATCCAAAGTTTTACTGTACAACGGCAGATCCAGTCATATATGAATAAACACATGGAGTATGATGATGTCAAGTTATTTGTAATAAAAATAAATCACCAGATTGTATGCTCTCTATTAAGATAGATCCTGATGGACTATAACCCTAGTGAGAGAAATGGATAGGGATTAGGTGGGCTCAAACATCAGATCTGGCATAGCTTCAATAGTGTTGATACAGCACCAAGAGTAGGAATAGCTGATGGTATTTTCTGTAGCTGTATGATTACAGATGAAATATTATTTAAATTAGGATAGAAAATTTTTCATGTGAAGCCAAACAAGAAATAAATTCGTTGCATTCACAACACTAGTCTTGGAGTGGTAGGTGATATTTATGTTGCTAAATTAGGCAATGTTATTCTCAGAAATTATTTCTTTGGGGTTGGTTTCTCAATTCACAAATTAACTCCTCAGTGATGCTTCTACCTTCTGAAACAAGCCTCTGATGATCTTGTTTATATTTGTTCTCACGAGTAATTATATTTTACATTGAAACTGAGCAGAAGGAATTCTAGTTTAGTCTGGGCTTGTGTTTTGAATGGAGTGCTAGAAACTCCGGCATCTGCCGTATGGTCCAAGAGGCAGAAGAAAAGCCAGCAGAGGGGAAAATCTCCAATGGGAATGCAAAAAAATGCAAATATGAGGGACACAGAGTCCTTTCTAGTTTATGGTTTTAAATTTACTGTACAGCTCCAAATATTTTCTGGACTGAGGGTCAGCATATGCCTTCTGGTATTTTTCATGAGCTACCTCTATATTCTTTTAATAAGTGTCTTTTCTTTTTCTTGAACTAATTTAGGTACTTTTTGTTTTTGTTTTTGATAACCAGAGTCCTGCATGCTACAGAATAGAGCTGTGTTCCTACTTTTGAGCAAGATTTTCCACAGACCTAACTTCAGATGCACAATCATTGTTTCTTACCAGTGTTTCCTGGAGTTAGTCTAAATAGCTTAGCATAACTCTGGGTAGGTCAAGCTCTTCAGAGAAGGCTTCTAGCAAAAATCAAGCATGTTGATTCAATTCACTTTAACCACTATACTTATACATGAATCACCTGTTAGGTGATTGGTTGGGACACCTGTCTGGGTGCTGGAGTTTCACTGGTGGACAAAATGTAGTCCCAACTTACAAAGAGTCTATAAAGTTTATGGTGAAGACTAAAGAGGAAATTTCAGTGTGATGTAGTGAGTCCTAAGAGAAGTAAATCTGGATGATATGAGAGCACAGAGAAGGGACATCTGTGCTCTTTAGAGAAAAATAAAGGGTTTCTAGGAGAAATGAGGCATAATACAATATCTGAAAGATAAGTAGAAAGTAAACCAGATTAAAGAGTTAGGGTAAAGTGAACAGATTTTTAGGCTACAAGTATTCCAAGTATTCCAAGGCCTCTAGGCAAGAGTTATCATGGGTAAGTTTTTGCTATGGCTGAATAAAATCCTGAGCAGAACTGGTGAGAAATAAAGCTAAAAGGATAGTAAGGTCCAGCTCCAATGTGAGGACCTTGGATTTGATGCTAAGGGCAGTGGAACATCTTTGACAAATTTCAAGCAAGGGTGTTACATGATCAAAAGTGTGTTGCAGGAAGATCCCACTCTTAAATGGGTTGGAGGATGGCAAGTAGGCCTTTAATGATAGCTGGGGAAGGAAACTGGTTTTCCAAGCCATGCAAAACATCATGATACATGATGATGATAGAGTAAGCATGAGGATTTAGAAAGTGAAAACAAAAACAAAAACAAATACACCGTGAGCTTATTACTGAAGCATTCCGCTGGGGAGACTGCACCAAAACACAAGAGATAAAGGGTTGGGTCACTCTTACCATGTTCCCCAAACCAAAAGCTTTGATCCTAATTGTCAGCACATCAGAATATTTCAGACTTGTTTCCATTTCAGAAGGAAACTTTGTCTTGGTAATTTTTTTAGTTATCTGAGCCTCGAAGAGCTCCAAGACTGGATTGAAAACTTTACTTAACCACTTTACTGCCACAGAAGTTACGAAGCCTGAGGCCGGCCATAAAGCTGTTAATTTAATGAATATTCATAATCAATAAATATTCATTAAACAACATTTCCGTTCCAGGCATGCTGTTGCTCCAGGCAGGTCCCGCCTGCATGGCAGAGTGCACTTGTTAAATGAGTGTTGCTCATCGCAGAAACACCTTATGGGATTTCATGAAAGAAGCTGCATTCATCTACAATACATACAGATGTGTAGAGACAAGTTTGAACAAATTTCGTACAAAAGAAAAAAAAAGCTTCTCCTCTTTAGTACAATGCTTGTGTTTCACACGTCAAATGTGTGGCCAAATACGTGAAATTCTACAGGGGAAACCAAATAGACTTCAAAGGGTTTTCTTTCTGTCTCTGTACCCTAGGTAAGTGCAAAGGCAGTGGTCTCTAACCAGCTCTATGGCTGACTGATAGAAGCCAGTTTTTAAATGCAAATGGAGAGCTGTGAACATAATGTTCAAAAACCAGTCTTTTCATTGTATGATGGCTTTTGAGAAAGCCATCCACTTAATGTTCCATGAAGTAGCTATGCTGCCATATACATGCCAATTGGAGTATGTGTGTTCTAGATAAATTATTTTTCTAAAACAATGGAAACCACTACTCACAAGTGTTTCTCATTAAGAACCTAGCATGGACGCCTAGGTGGCTTAGTCGGTTGAGCGTCCGACTTTCGCTCAGGTCATGATCTCGCGGTTCGTGGGTTCGAGCCCCGCGTCGGGCTCTGTGCTGACTGCCAGCTCAGAGCCTGAGCCTGTTTCAGTCTGTGACTCCCTCTCTCTCTGACCCTCCCTGCTCACGCTGTCTCTCTCTCTCTCCTAGAAATAAATAAAAATATTTAAAAAAAAAAAAAGGAACCTAGCAGAATTCTCCATGACCAACACCTAAAGAATCTTCACATGTTCTTGCACATTGATGATAACTTACAAAACTTACTGAATACTGACAGTAAACAGATAAATACTGCTACACAGCTTTACTTGCTCCAGAACGTCCTACTTGATGATGCATCAACAACAGCAAATATTCAATGCTTCTTTACATTTTTAAGATACCACAAGACCCTTGCAGTCTGCTGATTCCATAGATTGCCTCAGAGAAATAATTCTGCTTTGTTGTGTTGTAAAAGTGTGACGAATTTCCATTTAATATACAGTAATATTATCCTCTTTTTAGATACCTCAGATTCTTCCCCCAAGCCTGGATATGCACAGGCATTATCCTAATTGGTGGGCAGATGAGAAGATTAAAAAAAATACTCTAGTTGATCTGCTACCATGCTGCCAATTCAGTGGAAAAGAAATTTTGCCTGGCAAAAAAAGCATCTTTAGCCCTGGGCTTCAGGCCCTTCAAAGGAGTGAGCCAAGAAGGACAGAAGCCTCAAAGAAACGTTACAGGGAAATTCAGTGAATTTTGTTTGTTGTAGTGGTGGTTATAGTTGCCATTGTTGATTTTCATTTTGAGCAAATTCTTTCATAAAACTCCCCTCTGCATACTCGTAGCAACCTTCATTTCCAGAAATATGAGAGTTTGCCTGTAGAGGCCGATTTCTCCAACTCTCACAATTCAACCTTTTATTTTTTTTTCTTTAAATCTTAGAACTGTGATTAATTCTTGCATATTTCAGGTGAAATACTAAGGGTCATGATGCAGTAGAGACAGAATTTGCTGCCATTTTCCTTGACAATCTTCAGATAGGAAATGTGAGAGGTGAAAGAGGTCGGTGGGAAGGTCTTATCGTTTCAAGCCTACAGATGGAACAAAAAGTCTCAGCTAGGACACACTTTGAGGAAAAATGATGTCTTGCTTTCTGAATGAGCCTTCTCCTAATAGTCCTCATATCACATCATTTTCCTTTTAAAAAAGGATAATGTAGAAACCACAGGCTTCTCATAACAAAAACTGCCTGTCAAATCCAGGTCACTTATTAGGCAGATTAAGTTTTTCATGTATGCAACAAGCACTCTCACTATCGGGCACTTATTATTCCCCCAAAGGAAGCTCTAATGGTCATTCTATTACCTAAGCAACTTTAATTGCATCTTGTGGCATACCAGTAGTTTTATTAGTGGGCTGCTTAAACTTTCTCATGAATAATAATTATAAGATACAATAAATTTTTAAATACAAATTATAAGAAAAGTGAACTCAAACACTTTTCTTGGAGACTAATTTTAGCCCACCTTTGTCTATAAATTTAATTTTCTTCAGTCAGAGAATTGAAAGCCACCATGGAAAACTTCCATCTAATTTGGCTCTGTGTGACAACATACTTTACAAAGTTGTATTTTAAGGGAAGTGTAACGAAATGACTTGAAAACTATATATTACTATTAGCACTTTTGTTATGATGATGCCTTTGTTAATTATGAAGTTTCTTCTATCCTAGATTTTGATGATCTGTGTACCTCAGCAATAGACAGGTTATGTCTTGCTCCTAATTCACGGAAAGATAACATGTCAAGAGGACATTTTTTAAAATGAGTTAAAAAAAAAAATAAAGCTGAACTATCCATCCTGTCTCATAAGACAACTCCCTAGTCATCAAAAGTATTGCATTCCATGTAACAAAGATCATTTGTTTGGAAAGCCACATGAATATTGTCTTCTCGAAAAATGCAACAAGGTGATAAAGGAGGAAAGAATTGGGTAGTTTACATTCAAATCCTGTGCTGCTTACCTCAAATTTTACCCAATTCGAAATGGTAGTAGACAATTAAATATGATAATATTTTTGTTGTGGTAGACAGTCTTTCTGTTGATTAGGATTCTAATGTTTTTCAAACTTCCTAAACTACTCTACCCCAAAACCTCTCTCAACTGTACTGCTCTTCTCCAGTACTTTTCCCCTCAAATAAGTCATAGGTATTCTTGCCACTTTGACTTTGCTCCGGATATGTCTCTCCCCACTGTTTGCTCTCCATTCATCTAAGCCCAAGAGCTGCAAACCCAAAAGTGTGAAATGGCAGCTTATAAACCACTAAGGGGTCAATACAGCTTGGGGGAATGGAGTCAGATTTTTTTGAGCATTTGTGCTCATAACTCAAAACAAAACCAAGCATAACAACAATGACAGAAACAAACCTTACCAAACAACATGTGTTTTCAGCTTATTTTATCCTGTGAGGAGCCCGCCAGTTGCCCCGTTCTAAATCCTGTAGTTCACAGCCTGTTAACTCTTGAGACACTACAATAGATGGAGCTAAATAACTGAAGCGAGGTTCATAAATACCAAGATGGCTTCAGTTTTCTTCATTCTGATATATGTGGCTTGGAGAACCAAGGACATAGAAAAAAGTGAAGTCAGAGCTTGTATCCTGAGGGATATTGTCTCTCATTCTCCCAACATCTTTCAACAGATGATATCCTGTGCTTTCAGCATCTTTGCTGGGCTTGTTTGGAAACATCTCCTTTGAAACCAAATACCGTTTAATTGCTATCATTACCAGGTTACAGATACAACATATGACAGCTATCAGCCAATCGTGTCTATCATATATTTAATGGGAAGCCTTATCAGCCACAGAGGAACCTTAATTAATTAGAGATTCTCCATTGTAAAGTAATACACAAACATTCAGATCACACTTACATGAGATAAGCAGCATGAGTCATAGTGCAATTATATACTGGTTATGTGATTGGAGAAACTGAGACTAAAGTTAAAAATGATTCATACAAGGACACAGAAATAATCAACGACGGACCTCAGAAGGGAACTTGGATTTTCCTGCCTCCTGTCTGGTTCTCAGAAAACTCTTCCATTACCACCAGGGGCAGCAATAGCATTCAAAGGCCCTTTGGAAATATAAATGTTTTGCATACAGATTTAAAATTCACAGAAATAGAATTTTAAATGCAGCTGCAGGACATAGTAGAGATAGCTGACTCTGCTGACTGTAAACTGATAATCTAGTTGGTTTTCTAATTTCTATTCTCTCTGTTCCCGTAACTAAAGGAACAGAGGCATCCATAGCACCAGCAAGCTTGGCAATTTGCTTTTTTACACGAATATATTTTGGAAAGATGAAGTATGTATGTCAGTTTGCAAAACAGCATGACTCTGTTAGCCTTTGCTCGCTTTATCTCGAGCCAAAAAAGTATAGATCTGATAGCATCTGTTTCCACTACCCATGATATCCCAATTATTAAAAAGCATAAGGGTTGGGAAGGAAGTTCTGAAAACTTTCACATGCCTGTTCCTTACCAGGAAAGCCACTTTTTTTCTATGCATTCATTCTGCTTCCCTTCCTTGTGTCCGGCTCGCATGTTCAACTGGAGGATAACTTAGGAGAAAGGAAAGGGGAAAAGATCAAGGGTTGAGGATTGTATTAAGTTCCATGATTAACAAAAAAATATTTTTTTTAATTTAAAAAGAGCTGTCAACTATTTGAAATGAAAGCTAAACAGAATGGTCTTTATAAAGAGAAAAAGAAAAAGAAACCATCATCTTCATATCCTATGAAAATTGTGTTAGACTAAACTAGACCAGACATAAAAAATTTAACTTTATTGGAAAACTTCTGGAGACAGATCAAAATGTCTTAAGATACAGTGTAATAAAAATGGAAAGAAAAAAACCCGTGTGTTTACTACATCAGTTTCCTTGTAGAAATGGAGATGGAAGACTTAGGATTTCTTTTTTTTTTTTTTAATGGTTTATCTGCATATTTTATTCCTTTTTTTTTTTTTACAAATAGTTTATTGTCATGTTGGTTTCCATATAACACCCAGTGTTCATCCCCACAAGTGCCCTCCTCCATGCCCATCTTCCCCCATCAGTCCTCAGTTTGTTCTCAGCATTCAAGAGTCTCTCATGATTTGCCTCTCTCCCTCCCACCCACTATTTCCCCTCTTTTTCTCCCCTGCGGTCCTCCGTTAAGTTCCTCCTAATCCTCCTATACATGCAATCATATGGTATTTAAGACTTAGGATTTCTAAAAGCAAATGTACACAGTGGCATTCTCTTCCTTAATGTTATTTTTGACTTCATTCTTCTTTAAGTAAAGGCTAGGTAAATGTGAATTTATTCAGAGAAAAGAAAAGTTTGTGTAACATAGTCAAACTATTGCACTTAATCTTTTACCTCAAATAACTCAGTATTTGTGACAAGCACAAGCACAAGCACAAGGACGGACAGTGAAAGAGGGGCATTTAGAGGGGAAAAATGCTCTTTTTGTTTAGTTGTGTATGACCTTGGAGAATCTGTCCACTTCTTAACTAATTAGCAATGTTAAAGGACATATAGGAATATTTTCAGCATTGGATTATTGTGGAAAGTGTTGCAAAGCTTGTTAGTAGGAAACTAATCACAGAGGTATAAAGGTGTTTTTATAACATATTTGATTTATGTTTTGGAAATAAATATATACAAATGAACAAAAATTGGTATAATTTCAATAATTGTTTATTTCTTTTACAAATATTAATCAATTCATATAAAATAAAGATTTTAAACTTTAAATGGTGTTTAGATCATTGTGATTATTTTCCTCTTAATAAGCTTAGAAATTACTTACCATAATAATTTGATGCTTGAAATATTCTTATATATCATTTAACATGGACAGTGGGTTAAGGTCAGTGGATTTCTCAAGGTTATACACAACAAGCACTGTGTCTCACTCTCATTATACACTCAGATTAGATTTTTTCATACATATTCTTAGATCTGATTCCTCTACCCTTACAAATCTTTCACTTAAAACTTTCAGTGCCGTATTTTTAATACTGGAGGAAGCCTGATCTAATATACATGATTTTGCTTTATGTTTATTATTCATAGTTCTTTCTCTTTCCATCTGAAACTTAGTAATGAAAATCTAGTTATATGAGCCAATAACTTTGTGACATTAAGCCATCTGTCTATCCTTATATGTTTTGACTCAATAACGCAATCAGTGACTTCCCAGAAAATTAACAGAGGTTTTCACAGGGATGGAAAGAAACTTGTGCTTAATTATAGTCTTTGGAGAAGTTAACATACATTAACCTCCCAAATGATATACATTCCTAATACTACATTCTTACAAACTGTACTTACATCTATCATGATCTTCTATGTATGGTCTTAAATGTATGCAACGTATTTAAGCAAATATTTTAGTGCAGTATCAAACTAAAGAGTAACTATGCAGAAAATGTTTTTGGGTAAACTATCTAGAGTATGTATGTATGCATGACATTTAGCACATTTTATTGCAGTTTTTAGAATACCTGTTAAAATTTAATAAAATAAATATGTTTGATAAATGTGCCAACTTACCAAGTCACTATTTACTGAAATTGCTCACTCAGATAAAAATAAATTCAATCGTAGAGTAGCCTAACATAAATGGAATGTTGTGTTTGGATAGATGTATCTTTCTGTGTCAGACCCCTACAAATACCTTCCAAAGATAGACCTAATGCAATCGGAAGAAAAAAGGCCTGATCACACTGTCTTGCCCAGGTGCTCACAAAAATCAGACTGGTTCTGACCATGCATTTGCACAAATTCATTATCATTTGCACTAACTCAAATCACTTAAAGGCACCATAGTCTAACATGGAAACTAATCTACACTGTTTCAACTGAAATTTTGGTTGTCTGTGCTTGCAAAGCAATGTAGAAGCAATCATTTAAATATTGCACACCAAAAGAACATAGTCTTCTGAAAAAGGTGACTTCTAAAAGGTAAATTTATTTCATTTTTTACTCAAATTATTAAAATAATTATTCCAATTCATTTCATAAGTATAGAAAAGAGAGAAATGTTGCTTCAGGACATGACCAAAATAATTTTTTTATATATCTGTGAGGCATTTTATCATTTCTAAACAATTAGCATTTTGGAAATAAATAAATTCTGTTATAATTATTTAACTTCTTTGTGTTTAACTGATTTTTATTGCTTTTTTCCAAAATATGAAATTTTAGAAAGGAAGAAACAAACAAACTTGGACTAGAATTTCAAAAAATAGTTTTCTTACCAAAAAGAGAAAGGACGTTGGACTTTCTACTACTTAGTTTCAATCCAAATTGGATTATCTTACTTACCTGTATGATTTTGAAAAACTGTACTAACCTTTCTGAGCCTGTTTCAGTGAGCAAGATTATTATGAGAAATTGGAAAAATTTAGGTGATGGGCATATTATAGTATCCCACATCAAGTAAGAATTCAAAGAGATGGTAATTATTTGTTTTATTATTTTTTTTAAAAATGTTTACTTATTTTTATGAGAGAGAGAGAGAGAAAGAAAGAGACAAAGTGTAAGCGGGGGAGGGGCAGAGCAAGACTGAGAATCCAAGGCAGGCCCCAGGCTCTGAGCTGTCAACACAGAGCCCAAGGCAGGGGTCAAACCCACAGACCGTGACATCATGATCCGAGTCGAAGTTGGATGCCTAACTTCTGACTGAGCCACCCGGGGACCCTTAAAATGGTAATTATTTTAAAAATTCGTTTCATTTTTTAAATGTAATTTATATAATATTTAACTTAGGCTGAATTGTCAACTATAATTTTAAATATAAAATCAAAATAATTTCATTAGTGATTGTTAGAGTAACACAGGTATCTGAACAAAATAAAGATTATACATACATGGAGTATTATCCCTGTGTTTCACATTATTTTCAGCTACAAAGTTTTTATCTGTCTACCTGTAGTCACAGGGTCCTTATACTTTGTGCGTGTGACAGTGTGAATCTCAGCATTCTCCATTCTTGACTTTCCTATGTCTGTATTTGTAATAAAGTGACATTAGTAGAGGTTGCAACTTCAATTTATAAAAGGTGGCACAGGCAACTAAATGTTCCACTGTTAGAGATATGAGTTGCATCTCCACTGTGTATTCTAAACCACAATGCCATTTCAGTCTTGGAGTCTCTTGAACTGTAGATATGCAATAAAAGGAATCCTTGGGTCCTATTGTGTTGACTTGCCTGGCCTCATTTCTAACTATTTTGCTATTTGAGAGGTAGTAGCAAATATTTTTGAAAAATAATCCAAGACCACCTAACAATTATACTAAGAGTTAGAATGAGTCTATTATCATGATCACTATGGTTCTTATGTTAATAATGCAGAGAATTAAAGGAAACACTAATAGAATGACAAGTGGGTAGGGGCACTTGGGTGGCTCAGTAGGTTGAGCCTCTGTTTTCAACTCAGGTCATGATCTCATGGTTTGTGAGTTCGAGTCCCATATTGCATTCACTGGTGTCAGCACAAAGCCTGCTTCAGATCCTCTGTCTCCCTCTCTATCTGCCCCTCCCCCATGCATTCTCTCTCTTTCTCTCTCTCTTTCAAATATAAATGAACATTAAAAAAATAATGACAAGAAAGTATGGGGATTAGAATCAGGGACATTTTATCTGATGGAAGTACTGTATATAACTATGTATTTAGTTTTGCCATTTTGTTGCTGTATTTTGCAAATTTTTTCTCTAAAAGCATCAGAACTCTTAACAAATATTAATAAATTATTAAGAAAATTTTAGGCATGTTAAAGACTCCTTTTTTTTTTCTTTTCAAAAAGTTTTACCAGCTTGTCTAGCAAAGAACTCAATATAAATATCTTCCACTTGGGGAAATAATTGAATCTCTTGAACTTCAGTTTTACCATCTAAAACATAGCATAAGAATAGTCTTAGTTTCATTTAATCAGTAGAAGATTAAACTAGATAAGGAATAAAGAACTAGCACAGTGTTTAGCAAATAGAAAACAAATATTAGCAATTACTATTATTAATATAATTTTCCACTACTAGCTATAAATATGGTACATTTGACCAAAATAAAATTTTATAGGCAACACTTCTCTACTACACTTTCTCAGGTAAAGATATATCTTATCAGTGGGACTTGATGACAATTGTTGCAAAATGAGGATTAAGAAGAAGATATGATGGCATGTCTACAGTCTGTATTGAACAATGAAAACACATATGTTCAACAGTACATTATGGCTCAGTGAAATGTCACCACAGTGACAGGATATGAACTTCTCAATGTAAAAACAAATACATGTGATATAGCCAGAACAGACAGATTATAAATTTTTTCCACTAAACTGCTTAGTTGTCTGCCTCTCCCTCTAACACACAGTGAACTATATATTGCCAGCATTCTCTTTATCAATGAAAAATTAAAGAAAAAATAAGGTCAATGCAATATCGACTGTTCTAAAGCAAAACAATTAAAAAGGGATTAACTAGCACATATTCATTATTTTTCTTTAAACTTTACTGAAATCACCGACTTTGAAATGACTTGAGGAAGTGAATGTCTTTCTGTGTGTCTAGTACAATGATGTAGTAGTCTCAAAGATAGCATGCAATGTGGCAGTTGCTATGGTAACAAGATGTTTTTCATTGAACAACAGTAAAGAATGGTGGCATATAAATAACATATGTACAGTATATTGTCTTTGAGTGAATGACCTTTGCCCTTGGACCATAAGAACATGTTTTCTTCTTTTCTGAAATTCTTGTCTATTTTTGATGTGCATATGTATCTAATAGACTGGTGATCAAACTGCCCTCTTTGAAGCTATGCAGGGTACAGATCTGTGATGAGGAAATAAAAGGAGGCTCAATATTGTATATGCAGTTAAAAAGAGTTGATGGGTTGGAAATTAAAACACTTGAATTAAGTACTGTGCTGAACACATTTCACACTTTACAAGCCCACTTTGCAATTCAAACTTATAGTGGGATTATACTTTCTTATCATTTGATAGGAGGACTACTATATAGCAATTAATTGTTTACACACACACAAAACCCACAGTATAGCGGTAGGCAGAGAAGTTAAAAATCTCTTCTGTTCAGGGACTTAGTACTGCTGAAGAGACAAAGATGCTGCACTGGAAGTACCAAGTAGGCCTAGGTTTATCACCCCTCTGCTCTCTGGCCTTGGGCAAGTCATTTAGGGACTGTCTTATCTGTAGGATGGAGATAGGGCTAACCTAACTGTCACAAAGAATAGGCAAGGGTATCAAGGTAGCAAATGCAGATGAGTCTGCTGTGCACATGCAAATCATTGTTCTTATCAAGTATTATGAAAAGAAATACCTAGTAAAATCAAAGTTTAAAAATAGTCTGCCTTGCTTGGCTTTCAAATGATGGACAAGTGCCAATCGTGATTCAACTATTTTCTTATTTTGTGGTCAACTAGTAAATGTTGCTCAGCTAGTAATTGTTGATGTTTTAGATTATAATATATAAACATGCTAGTGTTATAAATGTAAACTTACTTGTGTATTTGATAGTATGGCAGGTATTCTGAATCCCTCTGACTGAAATAATCATAATTGGAGATTGAAATTATGTATGTCTATGTGTATATGTATGTGTATATAAAATCTATTCATCTATAATAGAGGAAATATATGAATTACATATAGCGTATGAGTATGTATGATATATTGTATTCATGTGCATAGACATATATAGAGAGAAATGCTACATATATTATACATCTACATATTTTATATGTAAGCCTTTTAGAGTTCCTGGATCCAATTCCAATGTGGGAGGGGATCCCTCTCACATAACATCAGCAATTCTCAGACATCAACACAGTGTCAACTCAGTTCTGAGGCTGTCTACTCAGAGATAGCATCAGATTCCACAGATTAAGGATTCAGTCTTACAAGACTTCACCCTACCCCTTACCTCAAATGCCAGTGACAAGCCCCAGGCTGTTACCTGTGCTTCTGACAGATGAGCTAGATTAGAGTTTCCAATGACCTTCCCTTTAACTTTGATTAATTTCCTAAAGCAGCTCACAAAACTCACAGAAACACTTATATTTATCAATTTACTAAGGTATATGATAAAGATACAAATCATTGCCAAATAAAGATTTACATAGGGTGAGGTCCCAAGCAAAGAAGCTTCTATCCTTCTGGAGCTTAGAGCCAGATTCCTTGGTACGTGGGAATGTATTGGATCCCCAAGGGTGGAAGCTCTCTGAAAAAAAGACCAAAAGGCTGTCCTTGAGTTTTTATGGTAGAAAATCTATGATTTTGTGTTGATAGAGCAAGGAAGAAGAGGACTGTCTAATAACAAACTCATTACAGGGGAGCCTGGGTGGCTCAGTCGGTTAAGTGTCTGATCTTGGTTCAGCTCAGGTCATAATCTCATGGTTCATGAGTTGGAGACCAGCATCGGGCTCTACTCTACACTCAGCGCAGAGCCTGCTTGGGATTCTCTGTCTCCCTCTCTCTGACACTCCCCTGCTCACTTTCTCTCTCTCAAAAATAACTAAATAAACTTAAAAAAAACCTTAAAAATAAAGACAAGAACATTACAAAGGTACTATCTCTGAACAAGTATGGAGTCAGTGCAAAAGTGAATTAGAAATAAAATTAAGTAAAGCTTCAAAGTATGAGTATGCAACAAAAAACTGTAAAGAATGATGGCACAGATTTGAAAATGATCCAAGGACTTTTAGAAATAAGAAAATCAATAATAATACCATGACTTTTATTCATCCCTTAATTGGAAGACCTACAAAGCACAGTAAGATATCAAGAAAGGAATAAAATATATACATATTATAAAGGAAGAAAACAATATTCATAGTTATTGAATGATGATGTGATAGTCAACATAGAAATTGCAGAAGAATCTATACGTCAGTTAGTAGAATTAATATGAAGATAAGCAAGATGGGTCAATACAAAATCAATATGTAAATATATTAAAGTGTATTCAACAGCAATGAGATTTTAGGCAATATATTTCAAATATAAAATGTTCCATTTAAAACCAAACTGTTAAAGTGCCTAGAAATAAATCCAACAAAACTGTAAGCTTTTGATGTAAATAGGCACTAGATCTTATCGAAATACATTTTAAAAATCCAATTAAATTGAAATATTGCCAGTGTTTATGATTGAAAGACTCAATGTCATACAAATACACTTTCCCTAAATTCAATGGAATTCCAACCAAAATTCAAGCATAAAATTTTAGGGAATTTAATGAGCTGAATCTAAAATTTGCATGGAAGATTGAATGACCAAAAATAGTTTAGATAAATCTGAGAAAGAAGTTCAAAGTAGATAGAATGAAGATAGAAAGAAAAAATACAAATATGAATATGTATTATAAAGCTAAGATATTAAAACAGTGTACTGACAAAGTACTAAAGAAATATTCACATGGAACAAAATGGAGATATCAGAACAGATGTGTGCATATATGGAAATTTGATTTATGACAATGTAGACATTATAGATCACAGTGGGAAGAATACTTTTTAAATTTATTTTTAAATATGTTATCCTAAGATAATTGGGTTCCCATAAAAAATGAAATTGGATCCGTAATTCATATATGTACAGAGATCAATTCTAGGTAGATTAAAATCTTAAATGTGAATAACAAACTATACACATGTTAAAAGAGAAGCTGAGGAAACATTTATTATACATATAGCATACAGAGAATTAATATCTACAAGTCATTAAGGAAAAGACAAACAGCTCAGTAGAAAATTGGGCAAAAGAATGAACAGACATTTCACAGAAAGGAAAGCACAATAGATTCTTAATCATATGAAAGTATGTTCCACCTGGTTATCAAGTAAGAATATTCAAATTAAAACCACTTTGATATCTTTTCACACGTACAAAATTGAGTGGAATAAACTGATATGGACAATGCAGATATTGGCTAGGATGTGAGTTGACTAGAATGCTCACTTATCTGGGGGATGTGTATAATTGTACAAACATTAGGAAACAATTTGGCATCTTCTACTAAAGTTGGACATTGGTACACTCATCATGAACGTATATGCTGTTATATGCCTTAAAGGAAATCTTGTATGAATCCATGGCAACTTTTTTCTAAGTTTATGGTAGCTTTTAGAAATAACCAAAATGTTGAGCAAGCATAAAATAGATATATAAATCTGAAAATGTCATAAAATGGAATATTACATACTAGTACAAAATTAAATTTCAGCTATATATATATATATATAGAGAGAGAGAGAGACTATAGAAAAAATTATGAAGCAATTGGAATATGATTCCATTTATATCCAATTCAAACTAAACAAAACTGAACTGTATATCTTTTAGGGTTTAATACAAATTCAATAAAAATAAGAGTAAAAACAAAAGGATGACCAAAATGGCATTTAGAAAAGAGAATAAACTTGCTTGGTAAGAGGAGTTAAATTAAAGGATTCTAATTGGGTAGTTATATTCTGTTTCTTTGGCTATGTGATGACTAAATGGAAATTTATTTGATTCTTTTAATTATAATAGACACATGTTTTATACACTGTAATATGTATATTTCATAATAAAGAATAATAATAAATCTAATGTCATCCAAATTTAGTTTACTCCTACATTAATTTAACACATAATCATTGAATGTCTTTAACCTACCATTATATTGATGTTAAATTGAATAGACAAGCTCTATCTTTTTAAAAAGCTAAATGCCAATAATATGGTTATAGACAAGCACATCAGAAATAACATTACAGTATTATCACACGTTTCATGCTAAACCTGTGCATGGAGAAAAGACAGTTAAATTGGTCCGAAGTTTGGGGTTTTTGTGCATTCACAGAAGACTTCTTATAGATGTGACAGCTGAGCTGAGCATTGAAACATGTATGAGGAGTTGTTAACCAAGAGAACAGTTCCAATAAATGCATTCCAGGAAGAACCAAATGTATGTGAGGAGGCAGGCATCCTAGCGAAGGCTTGCTTTTTATAAAACTTGATAAAACTGGTAATCTGTTGGCAATCACCATCTGATTACTTAAGTCCTTTGGAAGAAAAAAAAAAGTATTTGGTTCTTGAGAGGCAAAAATAAAAATGAGAGTCTTAGAAGCTGACAGAATCTAGCCTTCCTCAAGCATGGTGGCATGGTATTTTTCTGTTTACCCAACACTTAAATGGAAAGCTACCAAAAGGAATCACAAAGTTCTATAATTCATTTTTTATCTTATGTTATACCAACAGAGTGGGTATGGAAAATTGATTAGGCAAGAAACATGTTTTAAATTAAAACTGGTTAAACATCTTGAAAAGATAAAAGGATTGAAAACAAAAACAAAAAACAACACAAAAGAAAAGATGAAAGGATTTTTAAAATTCTACTATCTTCTCAGAGAAGAAGAGTTACTCACGAAAATAGAAAAGATTGTGTATTAAGAATAAAAACAAAAATAAGAATTGGAAAATTTAAAGAAGGACAATATGAATCAGAAATAGATTCATAAGGAAACCAAGTAGCTAAATTAAGAAATCTTTTTGTTTAGTTTTTCAGGCATCATATTTTAAGAGACACCAGCAATCCAATTCAAAATGTGGGGATTAAAGTATTGACTATCCTAAAATGGGAGGGGAAACTTACAAAAATTGGCAAAAAACTGACAAATGTTTGTCCTAGAGAAGGAGAAGCTCAAGAGTGAAGAAAATTGGTCTAAAGTCCATCAGTGTTGGATAAATACAGTGAAGTAAATTTTAGAGTAATATAAGGAAGAATTTTCCAGCTACCAGTATACCCTAAATAGGAAATGAGTTTTCCTGGTGTGGTGAGGTCTCTATCTCTAGGACTATCTTAGTAGAAACTAAGTTGGCAATAGGCAGAAATGATATATATTCAGTGGATCTATCGTATCCACTGAATATTACAATCTCTTCTAAACTAGGGGTTTTCTTAGTATTGTTTTTCATGCTTTCTTTACATATTTTTAGTATCCATTTGTAACCTAGTATGCATAACAGGGAATTTTAAGTAATGCCATTTTGGAATGAATAGTTATATAGAATTTTGTAGAAATTATACAAGTGAACACAGGTTGTCTCTTAGCTCACATGAAGTTTATAATTTGAATAGTGAGTGTGATAAGACCTGAAATACCTTTTGAGTTATTCTTGATAACAAGTTAACTCAAAACCAAATTGCTATAAAGGCATAGAGTACTTTTAGTCCGTGCTGCCAGTACCAAGAAAATGGTCAAAGTCACTGCTGCCCTTCTGAATCCCAAGACCTAGAAGTAACTTTTCCACATACTAAGAATGCTATGTGAGGACATGTAATCTCTGTTTCTAAGGATTCCAGTAAGTTACAGAAAAAATACCCTAAAAATATAGACTTTAAATGCAATTTTTTGATTATTACAGAAAACACCAGGTTCACATGCATCCATTGATGGGAGCCTACAAATGATAGTTAAAATACAAGAGTCCTTCACAACAGCAAACTGCATTAAAAGAAATTCTTCTGACTATTTAGATAACTTTAAATAGTTCAAAAAGTTGCTGAAAGAGTGTGCAAATTTAGGACATCACAGTAAAAAAACCATGATCTAAAAATTCAACTGCCCTGAAGCCAAGTATGTTTTTGCTTTCCTTTAGAGGAACCAAGAATTATTCAAATTATTCATGGCCTCCATGAATTCAAGCTATAAGATGAAAAAGCTATCAGTGATTTCTGAGCCCAGATGGTATATTCCCTACTTCATTTTTTTGTCTTCAATTAAGTGGGGTTGACTTATGTTCTATCTCAAATTTTATGTAAATTTGTTTGATTAAAGGGTCTTCTAAAATTTCTCTTTGAAAACCACTGGACAAGATGATCTTTAAGATCCTGTAAAGCTCTAAATTTGTGAGATCTTAAACTATGCTTATCTTTCATAACTCTCATTCCCACTACTCAGGACTGCCTAACCGTACTTCAGAAATAATGTTGTGTAGATGAATGAATGAATAAATAAAAGGTAAATTAATATAATTCATAATGCCATAGTTAAGTTCAAGAAGGGATATGCAGAGCATTACTAAGAAGTATCTTTTAAATGTTTCTTCATAAACACAAGTTCATTCATTTCCCAAAAGTGTGATGAGTACTTACTGTGTAGAGGTGCTCTTTTACATGGATGGAATACATCAACAAACAAAGTGGAAAAAGACAGACAATAAATAACAGATAAATAAATGCATAGCTTGGTAGAAGGTGATGGAAGCTATAGAAATTAAGTGGTAAAATATGGAACAGTATGTAAAGGGGCTTAAGAGGGCCCAGGCTGCTGAGGTGGCAGTTGTGGTAATAGTGTGGGCTTAGAAGACCTTACTGAGAAAGTGATATCTGATCAAAGATCTGAAGATGGTGGTCAAGTCAGCCATGAAGAATACCTGGCAGAAAAGAATTCTAGGGAGAAATAGCTGGTGCAATGTGTCTATGAGGTGCACACTTGATATGTACAAGGAACAGGAGAGAGGGTAATGTCTCTGGATTGGGGTGAGCAAATATGGGATAGGGGAAGATATGTTTGTCTTAGTCTGCTTAAGCTGACACAACAGAAATGTACCTCTGACAGTTCTGAAAGCCAGAAATCCCCAATCCAGTTCGGAGAGCTCTCTTCTGGACTTATAAATGGCCAACGTCTCACTGTGTGTTCACATGACCTTTCCTTGGTGGGTGTATGCATAAAGACAGAGATCTCCTTTCCTCTTCTTATAAAGTCACCATTCCTAAAATCCCACCCTTAAAGACCTCATTTTACCCTAACTACCACCTAAAGTCCTGTCTCCAAATATGGTCATGTTGGGGAGGTAAAGCTTCAATGTATGAATCAGAGTAGGAGGAGATCTCTGTAACAGAGATCAACAAAATAAATTTTGGGAGGCAGATTATATCATATAGGGCCTTGTAAACCATGAAAAAAATGTGGGCTGTTTTTTGTGGCATTTTCTGTGCAAGGAAGTTTTAAAATTCTGTGCTCTATCAGGCCATAGAATTTTTCTATTATTTTTGCTTTTTTGCTTGACTGCTGAAATGGCAAGAGACAAAAGCTAAGAAGATACTCAACTTGAGTCTCAAATGTCAACTTTGAATACTGGTTTTGAATATAATTGGAATAATTTGCCTGAACTTATTAATTGAATTCTATATCACAAACCTTGGAATTAAAGTCCTTTAATTTAACATGCAAATCTATGCAGAAACATGCAAAACAGTATTCATAAAGCAACTGAAACATATCCTCAGGCTTTACTATAGGGGTCAAATAACGAATGGCAGGGAACACAAATTCTTTAAACAGAGTTTCTGTGTGACCTAGTATGCCAAAACATATATTGGATGTATACTTGTTAACTGACTAGTTCAGCCAAAAATGAAGTGAGATACTGTTCAATTCAATGACACAAACTCCTACTGTGTGCTTACAATGTATACTAGTGGTCTAATAGATAACATACAAAGATGCCTAATTGTCACTAACGATCAACTATTGAGCACATATGTGCCAGAAATTTTTGGCACAGCATCCCTCCATTTAACTAGAAAGTAGCCTGTCCACTAGAAGAATTTAATTCAATCTTTGTTCAATGTCATTAAGAAAAAAATAAATACAGGTATAGGAAGTACTTAATACTGAGTACTGTACTGAGTAGTACACCTCAGAATTATTATCAGAGCTGAGTTAATTGTAAAAATTTTATAATCATGTATTATTTTCAGGCTTAAAACAATACTAGCATCATTATCACCAACAGTAACTCACAATATTTTATTCCAAAACCAGTTTTCCTTATGTGACAGAGTATTAGAATCCCCTGACACTCACACCACATATTGCAAATCTGTGAGGGGGGGAAGGAAGAAATTGCACTCATTTGTCTATCAGTCCAAGCAGGACCTGAGATCAACTGTTTAATCTCATTTTACAGATGAGGAAAGAGAGCCATAGAGGTTAAACAGTGAAATGTGAAAGGTGAATGATTTGCTCTCACACAGATTCAATGGCTTCACTCTTCTAATTCCCATTTAGTTCCACATCTAGTCAAACAAATAAATGAATAATTTTTTTAAAATGATTTTTGCACCATAGGATTGACTAAAATATACTCTTTGTTGTAAGTTTTACAAAGCAAGCACAGATTTCAACCCTAAATAAGAGGAATAACATTTTCTCAAGATGACCAGACTATATAATTTTATTAATTATATGTGTTAGTTAGGTCTGCAAGCTATTTTATTGGTATTTTTTTTAAGCTCACCCAGGAAAAGCTGTTTAGCCTTGTCTCCTATCCAGATAAACCCCCTAAATCAGTTTTCAAACCCTAAAGAAAGAAAGATATCCAAATTAAAAAATTAGCATCCATGCATAGATTTCTCTAAATGAGGAATTTTACACAAGATAGATCTATGCTCTTTATCTACATTAAATCATATTACCGAAAGAATACCTTAAGAACAAAAAAGAAAGAAAAGAAAAAGGCCACTAAAGACCTTTGTTATGACCCCATGCACTCAAGGGTCATTGCTCTATTGCAATCAGTGCTTATTGTTACAATAATAAGGTTGTGACTTCTATAACGCTGTCATGAGTTATAACCCTGAAAGCAATATGAAGCAAAGAAACCAGCAAAGCTGACCCAACAAAGACAGATATAAAATTAGCACTGGACTAGAGATAACTTTATGCCAGTTGCTAAGGGCAACGTACAACTGATGGATAATGTAATAACACACATTAAGCCACACTTATACTAAATAAGTTCACAACATCATTAATATCCGTAGCAGCAGGGGCACAAAGCTGACTGAGGTAAGCAAAGGTGTTGATGATGACTATACCTTAGAGAAAGGCCTAACCACTTAATGACCTGATAGGATGCATAACAGGAGAGTGGGGCGCTCTGGGGAAAGGACACTGTGGTTTCTGCTTCATTTGTCCTTGCTTTTAACTTAAATAGCCCCTGTTCCTCTCCGCTGCTGCCACATTTTACATTCCCTCTTACTGAAGATAAGGGATATATCTTTATTTTTGTAATCTGACAGACATAGATTCTCACATCAGCAAGTCTCTTAATTTCTAGTGTGTCCTACTGCTTTTCCCCACACATAGGCTGCTTCTTTGATATACCTATTGTTTTTCTCTTTATCTCTCTTTTGTTTTACTTCCTTTCTAGAAAGGTTGAAAACTAACTTCTAGGAAGCACATCCCTGCCAGTTTTCTGCTTTCCATTGCAGTGGGGTTGAGAGAAGGGTGAGGAGAAGAAAAGAAAATAGAGTGTGGGAGGAGGTTATATGTATATGAAGGTTATCGCTAGACAAAATCATGAAGGCAAAAACAGTGTCTGTCAACTACCAGTTCTTTATATTCACCATTCCTTGTTCTGAGGTTTCCAGTGATTTAGTTAACTAGTCCATTTTAGTATACCATGCCAATCTAGATCTTTTTTTTTTTTTGCCCTTCTTCCCTGTGAATGCCCTCACCTTCATCCCCTTAACAGCCAATTGACTTAATAACTTGATAACTGTTGCTGATTGATTTGAGCCCTTTATATAGAAAATGAAGGACAAGAAGGAGTGAATTAACCAGAGCAACTTTAGATCTTCTGACAGAATCTGGACAGAAGTCTGGAGCAGAGATGGCTGCACCATGGGATATTTTAGCTTCCTTAAATAATCCTCTCTAGCAGTCAGCAGTCTGTGCCCTGTAGAATGGATTTGAACAGGGACAGAAAATGTTAGAACTTTCAGGGACCTTAGAAATTTCCCAGCCAACCACCATTGCTTTGCAATTTAAGTAGCTTGTCCAAAATCAAACAACATTAATTGTAACTACAGTGCTCCTTGAGTATTCTCAACGAATAATAACCTCAGAAACAGGTGAGTGCTTTGAAATCTGTTGATGAAAAACATGGGCTCTAGATTCAGACTGCCTAAGTTTTAATCCTGAGTCCTAAAGCTTTCTAACATCGAGCAAGTTACTTAACCTCCATGTACCTTTTTCTTCATCTGCAAAATTGGATTAATAAAATTATCTACTTCATTGGACCAATAGAATGGCTATGAGGATTTAATAAAGTAATAAATGTAAAGCACTTAGCCTGGAACATGATAAGTGCTTAATAAATTTTATTTCATTATTTAAAGGAGTGGCAGAAAAGTCAACAGGGGTGGTCTGTACTCAGTGCTGTCTTATCTCCTTTTATCTTGCCTCTACATCTTCCCGCTCCTTCTTTCTCTCCAAAATTCATTGCTCTCTTCCAAGAATGCTCATTAAGGCCAAGGTATAGTTTTGTTCATGTTGTAAATGCAATTCCTAAAACAATTCCAGAAACGTAGTAGGCAGTTGACAAGTACTGGTAGAATAAATGCATATTATATCTGAAATTTGTGTTATCTCCAATAACAGATAGTGCTATCTGTTGAAATTTTTAACTGTTAAAATTTTTCAAAAAGGACAATGAGTCTCTTTCTTTCCTTTTTATTCTATTGCTGTAACAATTTATTCCTAAGACATTCTTGGAAATCTACTTTTCCCTCTATAATCCCCAATGGTGGCTAACCTTTACACTTACCAAGAAACTGGGACCCCAACTGTTCTGTGCTTATAGCATATAGAAAGGAGTGACAGTGCCCCATTATCACTGTGCAAAGCACAGGGCTTTGTCATCTGCAGAAACTAATATTTTTGCTGAATTGAGTCAAAGTCTTTGAAAGTTTAAAGATTAGAATTGTAGTCTCAACTTTACTGTTAAGCATCTCTGTAAACTTGGACAACTTAGCATCTGTGTCTTAATTTCTATCTCTATAAAAATGAAAAATTAGATTAGATGATTTATTTCTGAGGTACTTTTTTATTCTAAGGACCCTAGACTCTATAACTAAGAAATACAGTTGTTTTATAGCTCATAAGCTTTAATAAGTGTATGTTTGATATACTAGGATTCCACTTCAACAGCATTTCCTCTGAAATCTATGGAACCTCATGGTCTTTTTCCAATTTCAGGTTAGGAAAGACCACATTGTTGTAGCTTAAGAGACGATGGCTTCCAATTCACTTCTACCTCAGACTTCCAGTTATACTAAGTGGAAGTCCTAGAAATAGGCCAAACACATGTGTAGCAACATGGATGGACCTTGAGGGTGTTATGCTGAGCGAAATAAGTCAGGCAGAGAAGGACAAATATCATATGTGTGCACGTATAGGAGGATTAGAAGGAACTTAACAGAGGACCAAGGGGGAGAAGAAGGGCGGAAATGGTGGGGGAAAGGGAGAGAGGCAAACCATGAGACTCTTGAATGCTGACAAAAACTGAGGACTGATGGATGTGAGGGGGAGGGGGGATGGGCATGGAGGAGGACACTTGTGGGGATGAGCACTGAGTGTTATGTGGAAACTAATTTGACAATAAACTATTTGTAAAAAAAAAAATTGCAATAAAATAAAGGAAAAGAGAAAAAAAAATAAAAATTAAAAAAAAAAAAAAAAAAAAATAGGCATTAACAACAGTTACAAGTGACAAGAAACATTGCAAAGATGTTTCTGACATGATTTCAGGCTCACATGATTTGTGGTTCCTATCCATTGGAGACCCCTTAGTGAACTTAAAGGACATGAGCTTGCATGTTATGAAAGTTCTTAATAAGGTAAGAACCTACCTGGCCAATTCCTTCATCCTCCTTTATTAAACCTCCCTATTTCACTCTGGCGCAGGTAAATTCTTAGTATGATCTGGAGGAAACTCACTTTCCAGTCTGTCTGTACCTCGGTTTCCTCATCTATAAAATGACAAAAATAATGATATCTATTTATTGATTTGTTATAAGGGCCAAGAGAAAATAGAACTGTGGTAAATATACTGCGTTAAAGCCTTCTATAAAATGTTAAATATTTTATGAATTTCGAATTCTCCATTATTCACTCAAATTTCCTCTGCGCCAGTCTTGCTCCGGTAACAAAATCCTAGGATCTTTAAAAATGGGGATCACATTTTTTACTATGGTGATGCAAGCACTGAAAGAAGTAGCAGAAAACTTAGTATCATTCTGGACTGGCAGCAATCACTCTAATGTGAGGCTCATAACTTTACATGAGTCATTTCGATTTTCTGAGACTTGTGTTTAAAAAAATCTGTAACATAGTGATGTGATTCTGTCTAGTAAAATGATCACAAGACATAATACAAGTGAAATATTTTTAGCTATAAATTTCTTCTCAAATAAAATGCTTATTTTTTATTCTGAGATTTCAAAGTCTAGTTCTAGGCACACATTAAACGCTTAATAAAAATGTGACAATAGAGACAATCTGAGTGGGAAAGAACCATGGGGATTAACTAATTCATCTTTCTCAAATGCAGAGACTTACTGATAGTAAAATTTACACTTCCAAGAGTCAAACTAAAACATGCATGTGAATATGTTTACTGAGAGTGTGCTTTGTTCTTCCAGAGATGGCCAGGGGGTCACTGGTGACCATACAAGAGTAGATAGATAATCTACACAAGTTCCCTAACCCGTAAGAAAAATGAAATAATAGCATATTGAGCTACAATTATTTCTGTATGTAAAATAAGAAATTTCTCCTTAAAAAATGAAAGACATGATGGCACTAGCGCAACTCGGAAGGAGGATAAGTGGGCGCTCTGTGAATTTTGTCACATAGTAGAAGTCTCTTTGACGTACAGTGGATCATAATGAGACCATCCATCAAATTAGTTTGGGCACCGATTCTCTGATCACTTGTATGAGCTCCACTGTACATTAATTTAACACTCATTTTATAAATTTCAGTCTTAGTACTGGTCAAAGCACTGAACCTGACTTTGTCTTAAAGAACTACCTCTTCCAGTACCAATAATGTCTCTAATCAATCTGCTAATGGAGGCACCTCAGACTTCTCGTTTCAGCCAATTACTTATAAGGAAGTTGGTGCACTGCCTCACTTAAGACAGCATAATAGTACTGGGGCAGATAATTTAAGTCTAAGGCTTCTTAAGCCAGCTGCTTCATTAAGAGGTAAGCCAGTAACTGATATTTTTAATTTAACATTCTTTTCTACAGATCTCCTATCAGTTGGGATAGTGCCAGGGTAATACTCTCATAAAGGAAGAAGTAAAACAGGCTTGAAATTGTGCAGTGAAGAAATAAAAGAAATTGATCTAGGGTTATTTTTTACAATCCAAATGATTCACTTGGTAATTACTCAATACTAAACCTAAATGCAAATGCTTCAAAAGAGGGAAAGAAGGGGGATTAAGAGATTATAAAAGAGGATGTTGGGGCTATGGAAATTCAAATCAGCAGCAAAAGGAAGGGGAAATGGCCCAAAATAGGGCAGTCTCCAAAGGTTAGAAAGATAATGAAAAATCAGATGATATTTCTCTATATGAGTTTACCATCTGGTTTTTAGATGACTCACACATTAAAAGTTTATGCTGGACACCTCAGCTGATCCAGATGGAGATTAGATGGAGGAAGAAAAAACAATTAGTTAATACAAGATGGGATGCATTAATGGGCTCAGATACACATAAACAGAATGAGTACAATCACAATTCAGAGAAGAAAGAACGTAGCTGGGTAGGTCCTCAAAAAGTTTTGCTTACATACTGGCTAAAAAATTTTTCATCATCGTTAATTGGTTGCATAAAATACAATTATGGTATGTTGTAAGAATGAATATTTATTAAATAAAACAGCAAGGTCATTTGGTAAAAGGTATCCAACAAACCTAAATTCCTAACAATCTGCTAACACACAAATCCATTTGAAAAGTTACATAAGGAAGCCTTCTTCCAAATCGAAAGTTTTATACTATTGTTTCCATGTCTGGGATTCATATTCCATTTCAATTACCATATAAAATTATATCTTAATGTAACATATTCTGTGCTTGTCTTCCCTGTCACAAAATGTAAATTGAAATTTATTTTTATTAAATTATCTTTGACTCTAACTTAGGCTTAATATTATATAATCTCTTTGACCTAATATTATACAATTTTATAAAATTTTATTAAATATAAAAAGCAAACTTTATGAGAAATAATGTCTTACTGAAATGGGTAGATTATCATTTTTAATTAGTTCACATATCATAAAAGAATACAAATTATTTGTAAAATATTGGTGGAATCATTGACAATTATAACCTTATTTTTTGTTTGCTTTGAGAATATATCTGCTAAGAAAATATATTCCTATAAATAAGGGAATGTGAATAGAAGGAGTTTTATTTTTGCAACACTACTCACCTCTTTGAACCTTTTCTGAGGTACATATAAAAAATTACTTGATGACTTCTCATCATTCTTAATGATGGACAATTCAATTAAGTTTTTCTTCCATTTTGTTGAATGTACCAAATGGTTCCATAACTGTATGTTACTCAGTCATTAGAATTGCCTACTTTCTCTGTTTCAACAGAGTTTCCTAATACTTACCAAAAACTATTAATTCATGGGACATCTGGGTGGCTTAGTCGGTTAAGCGTCGACTTTCGCTTAGGTCATGATCTCGCGGTTCGTGGGTTCGAGCCCCGCGTCGGGCTCTGTGCTGACTGCCAGCTCGGAGCCTGGAGCCTGTTTCAGTCTGTGACTCCCTCTCTCTCTGACCCTCCCCTGCTCACGCTGTCTCTCTCTCTCTCTATCCTAGAAATAAATAAAACATTTAAAAAAAAAAAAACCAACTAATAATTCAATCTGTTCTTCTTCCACTTAGAGATATAACTTGTTTGACTTGATAAATACAAAGTTGGATAATACTCGAAAATGCTTTTATGTCACCACATGCTTTAAATGCAACTTCATCAAAAGCTTGGAGCTACAGATTTATTTAGTTCATCCGGTTTATGGAAAATGCATGTCACATGACCTGATTGGTAACAATTAGAGCCAGTATTTATATTCAAACCCATCAGACAAACCAATTTTAATTTCCAGTGCAATAAACTGGCTTGAATTTCCAATCCACGTAAATATATTAATATTCATGCCCATGACAAGCATCTAACTTCTGAATTCTCCAAGAAAGTAGGTAAGTAGATGATAGATGATGATACATATGTAAGTCAAGAAAACTTGTCATGAGTTTGCTACAGAACAAAATAAGCCACTCCAGTGTTTCTTTCTAAAGCTTTCTTTCGTTTGCTTTCATGAGTCTCTCCCTGAAGATTAATATATTCTTTAACAAAATCAGGAGATGGAATAAGAAAGGTAGTTAAAAGGAAATTGCTACCATTCCCACTGCCCTACACTAAAGATGTCCAAACACATTACAAAATGTTCCAATCTAATTCTACATATATATCTTAGAAACAAACAAAATATTCCATCCCTATATCCCTATACATATAATTTCATAGACACTTTTATAGCATAGGTTATTGATTATCCATTTCCATAAAGGGAGGTATTAACTGGAGAGCGCCAAAATGGCCAATTAAGTAAATATATCACCTCTACAATATGACTTAATCATTAATCTGACTATAGCATGAATAAGCTCCATTTACAAAGTTCTTATAATCTTTAAAGTGTTTTCTTATCAGTATCAGCCCAGATGAAGCCAGAAAACAGAGACCACTCTTGTTTTTTCACAATGAATGAATTTAATACAATGAATTTGATATATAGCTAATAAGAGTACAAAGAAGCCATTGAAGATATGGTGAGGGAAGTAAGAGATGGGCAAAAGCTAGAAGCTGCTATCCCTATGGCTTAAGGGACAACAGGAAGAAATGATAATATCAGAGTCTGGATGAGGGACCATTTGGTAAGAATGCGAACCCTTTGGGAGCAGTCCTGCTAGAGGTGGGACCATGGAGGAAATGACTGGCTGGTGCAGGCTGGAACCAAGGAAAGTGTCCTGGCCAGGCATGCCACCTAAAGAAGGGGAAACAGAGGAACAATATCCAGGCTTTTCCATAACTCTTAGCATTGAAATTTATTTATTTATTTATTTATTCATTCATTCATTCATTCATTCATTCATTCATTCATTCAAAGTAGACTCCATGCCTAGCATGGAGACCAACACAGGGCTTTTATTTTATTTTTTTTAATATTTTTTATTTATTTCTAGGAGAGAAAGAGAGACAGCATGAGCAGGGGAGGGTCAGAGAGAGAGACACAGACTCCGAAATTGGCTCCAGGCTCTGAGCTGGCAGTCAGCACAAAGCCCGACAGGGGCTTGAACCCATGAACCGCGAGATCATGACCTAAGCGAAAGTCGGACGCCCACCGACCAAGCCATCCAGGCGCCCCAGACCAACACAGGGGTTTAACTCACACCCTTGAGATCAAGACTTGAGCTGAGATCAAGAGTCAGTTGCTTAACCAACTGAGCCACCCGGGCTCCTCATTGAATTTTTAAAATCTGCTTCCCACTGGCTGAAACTATGAAGAAGTCAGAAAACAAGGGAGCATTTATAGTTTCCTGGGATACAGAGAAGCAAGTAAAGAAAGAGCAGAGACTGGATCAGACAGCAAACACATAATTGGTGGGCGCAGCATCCATCATTTGATTCTTGTAACTACTTCATGAGCTAAATGAGATATCCCAAGGATTCTTTTCTTTCTTTCTTTCTTTTTTAAAAGATAAGGCTGTTGGAGTTTGAAATGTTCATGCTGCCAAGAAAGCTTGGACCTACACTTCAAACTTGGGCCTTTTCTTCTAGAGCTCTTTCAAGAACAAGACAGGACTTGATAGACCATTTTAGTCTTTCAGATTTAGGCTTATGGAGGAAAATATGCCTTGTGGACGTTTGGATTTAAAAGGCAATGAAATGAAATGAGCTTCATTGTTGTCAGCGCACTGTATTGAGATTATTCATGCTGCTTATGAATCAATAACCTAACTATAGAATTAGGAATTAAGTATATGATAAATATTTATAGTGTTAAAGAACCTCTAGCCAAGACTATTGTTCGTCTTCCCAGCAGAGAAAAAAAAAGCCAGATTCACTAATGACTTAATGTTGCCCCAGCTTTGTAAGTAGGTTATCTCCACAAAAGCATATTCTCATGAGTATTCTCTGAAATAACATAAAGGTGGTTTACTGTGGAGATAGATTGGGGATGGTTTCTCTTACAGCCTCTGCTGTAGCTCTTCTCTCTGCAGGATAATATGCCAGTCTAGAAGAGAAGAAATAATATCACCAGTAAGAATTCTTAAGCAGGACCCTATGTGTCCCTGGGACTGAGTGTGTGTATGTGTCTGTGTGTGTGCGTGCATGTGCTCATGTGCATTTAAATGTTGATCTGCAATAACTACTGAATTACTAGGATCCACAGCAAAAACTCTATATTGCATAATTCTTTTCCTTTTATCACACATATAATTCTGACCTGAACTTGGAAATTCTGAATCATCCCAAAGAGAAAAAGAGAAAAAGAAAATGGCAGACAGCTGTTAGCCATTCTCTCCAAATACTGGCTCACCATGCTACAGACCCCAGCAAATTTTACAGTATATAAAATGATTGTTGGCTTTGGACTTCCAAGAGTTATTAAAGGCAAGTATCTCTATGATTTAATATCTTGCCAAGAAGAACCCTCTAAACCAGGGGAAGCAGAAAGAAAGATCACTGCTGTTCAGAATTTTTGTCTGCTATCTGCTATTGACATTCAGGAGGTGACATTCAGGGAATGCTGAGTTTGTGGAGGGGGTAACACAAACATTGCCACAATTAATTATAGTCCTTTTCCAGGGCTCTGAGAACAGAATATTTTGTCAGAAGAGACTGTTCTTAGAAAATAATAGAGGGAAATTAATCCAACATGTTTCCAAAGGTATTTGGGGCAATGCACATTTTTTGCAATATAGGGAAAGTTTAGCATCTCTTACAAGTCTGAAACCTGTGAACAATGAATCAAATTCTGAGATGTGCCTAAACAATTTCTTCTAAAGTTATCCAAGAGTGATTCGTAGTGTCATTGACAATGATAATAACATTTATCCAAAGAACAGAAGGAAGCAAAATTATGAAACTCTTGTTTTCCTTTTTAATTAGCAATATTACTTGGGGCTTCATAATTTTTTCATTTGCTATGAAGGATACCATGCTTTGTGGGCTATTATGTCTGCAGCAAGATTTCATTAAATGAGGAGTGGCTGTTCTCAGTTAAATTTATTCTTCATGGTTCAAACCAAATTCCTTTTGGTATCAATTTTCTATTGCTGCTAACAAATTGCCATTAACTTTAGTGGCTCAAGACAACACAAATTTATCAGTTCATAGTTTCTGTGGGTGAGGATTCTAAGCGTGGGCTGGCTGGGTACTGTGCTGACGGCCTCGCAGTTCGAATTCAAAACGTCAACCAGACTCTGGTCTCATCTGAGGCTTGGGACCCTCTTCCAAACTCACAGGTTGCTGGAGGCACTCATTTTCTAGTGGTTGTATGATTGAAGTCCCAATTTCCTTGTTTACTGTCTGCTGAGAACCACTCTCAGTTTCTAGAACTTTTCTTTCTTGTCTCATGTCTCCCTCCTTTACAACATGGCTATTTGTTCTCCTCAGGGCTAGCAGGAGAAAATCTCTCTTGACACTTTACGTTAAAGGACTCATCTGATTAGGTAAAGCCCACCCAAGATAATCTTGATTAACTCCAAAATGACCGATAACATAATTCTGAGAGCTATTTCATCATATTCACTAATTCTGCTCAGACTCAAGGGGAAGAAGTTTAAAGTGTGTGCAGACCAAGCAATTCTATCTTGAAGCTATCTTAGAATTCTACTTACCACAATTTTGCAGATTGTATATCTTAGTGTTCATAAGAATAATTGTAAATATCTCGAAGACCACATATTACAAGTAAATTCTTCTAGATAATGTATCCTACTTACCATAAATTAAGATTTTACGTAGATGAAGTTTGAGATTATTAAAAACATTCACAACAACAGCTGCATATATTTATACAGAAATACAATTGACCAACACATAATGCATATTCCAGATTAAACAAACCATTGCAAGACCAAATATAAGGTATTAGCTGTATTTTTCCATTTTTCAATGATCTGAGAAATCCTGCATTACTCTATCACTTTTAGCATATAAGTTCTAAGCACAAATATCAGCTCTATTACTTTGTAAGGAGTCACTACATGGTATTATTTGGTTATAAGCATGTTTATCTAGGGCAAATGGTAAATGTGTACATATTTTTAGGGTCAAGGGGTAGGGACAAAACTACAAGTTTAACTCAGAGGATTAAGTCCTTAGTCAAAACGGGGTACATACTGCATTAACACAGGCTCTGATTTGATTTGAATGCATAAGCTTTTGTTCTCTTGTTTGCAAACGCTCACAACTGACAAAAGAGCTAAAATTGTCATTTTTAGGTCATACCATGAGGTAAAAGAAATGTTTTGCATTGCAGTGTTTTTCATGGTACTGCTTAAAAAGGATTTATCAAAATGAGCAATACTTTTAGCTTAACGAACCTCATGGAATAAAATGGAATGATGTTTTTCCTACAATTTGGAGGTGATGTCAATGTAACTCATGGTAAATTCTAAAACAGCAAGGTATGAACTATAGCTTTACTCCTTTATAAGCATCTTCTTAGGAAATCAAGAAGGAAGAAGTAATTATTAACTATGTCTGTTTTCAAAAACTAAAAGCAGCAGTTTGCTATTTTCAAATGGGCCAAAGAAATCAGTTAGCATTTTTAAATAGGCAAGTAGTGGTTATGGAAGAGAATTCAGGTATGTGCAAATGGTCCTGAATTGCCAACTACTTTCTTTTAGCAGTATGGAATTATGAGTGTTTCTGTGTGCGTCTATACTTTATGGAATAATTTAGTCTACTCTGGTTTAATATCCTATACCTACTCAGAGATCAATGAAAGAAGTTTTATGTAAAAGTTTGCTACTGTGGTTATTGCTAAAATGCTACATGTTTGCTCCAGATTAATGATATTTAAACACTTCCCTCAGTAATTTTACTTCTCAGTCGAAAGGAAGATACATTTTAGGAGTGTACTGCTTTTTATTCCTTTAAACGAAATGCTCCTTATAATACAAAGCAGCACTCAGTGATCCATGCAGGCTTCCATTTATAATATTAATAGAAGACATGTTCCATGCTAATCCATCTCATTAATATTAAAGAAAGGACTCCAAGACTGGTGAGCACTTAATCATCTGCAATTAGCACCTAACTGTTAATTCTATGGAGGGCTCTTAGGGAGAGATGCAGAAGAAGTAGCTCCCGTTTGCTAAATGTTAGTTGATTTAACTCAGAGTATTTAATTCTGGGAAAAGTCAGTAATTAGAACAATTCATGTAGCTAGACAAGTTTAATTGATCAGTTAAAAATAAAAGAGTCCCCAACTGAGAGCAACCACAAGATATACATTTTGGAAATGTCCATGACATAGCCATTTTGCTAATTTATTTTATTAGGTTCTATGTACTTCTAGGCCAATGGATTTGGCATCTGAGCAGAGGTGAATAACTTCCAGCTCAGGCTACCTCCACGCAGGTCCCAAAATCCAATTAACAGAATGGGCAGGTTGTCTGGTTTGGCTCCAACTAGAGCAGCTTGCTTCCTTGATGTCAACTCAACCTGAAAAAAAGAATGCTTGTAAGGCTCCTACTTGAAGACTAAAAAGAGCGTCAAGACTCAGAATAGGAGCTCTATGCCAATGACTTAGAGCAAAATCAAGCTTCCCACTGTGGTGTGGCCTCTCTGCTTTCCTTCTGCATTTATCCTGCCATTTAAAGGGCTCTCTCTCCAAGCCCTGAAATCTGCCTCTTTTATAGGAGCAGATCCTATTATCAATCATTTGTTGAAAACTTCTTGGAAGAAATCAAAGGCTTTGGGAGAATCTATTACAGGGTACTGAAAGGGACTTGACCACAGGGTAGCCATGCTTTAAGAAAAGGAATCTGTTTGCGCTGTTTTATTGACCCAATTCTTCTTAAAGCTACTTCCAGCACCATTTTTTTAAATCGAAGAAAAGCTGAGGTTGGCAAGATTCCTTAAAAGGCAGTGGGGTTCCTTAAAATGAGTAGAGACAGGCTTGTCCATCTCTCGGTTAATGTCATTTACTCAATTAGTAATGATGGAATGCCCCCAGGACATACCACGCCAAATGTTATCTGTGGCAACCTTTAGCACCAGTTCCATTGCCAAGTCTAGTGAATTAACCAGATTTAACTAAGCACAATTCCAACAGTTTCTAATTACTGTGACAATCAAGGCATTTTTAACCTGTTGTTTTCATTTAACATTTGCAAAATTTTTATCCAACTCTCACCATGTTTCCTACACACTGTGCTCATTTTGCCATGCGTTGTTATCTGTCAGTTGCTCTTCTTTCTGTATATTTTGTTGTTGTGGCTGCCCTCTTCCTAGTCTTAAACTTGACTCTGCTTCTATTCACATTTGATAACAAGGCCATCTGCTACCTTTGCCAAATGTTAGGCTCTTATTTTATAGCAGTTCTCCAGATGTGTGTGGGCACTAGAGCTGCATAGCCAATGCAGATGGCATGGAGAAATCTGTTTTCAGCCTTCTGCCTTACAATATACCCTAATCTTCACCAGCTGTCTTGAAGTGCCTTAGCCTTTAAGGATTTGGATGAAAAAACATGGGTAAAGCAACTAAAGTCTTCACCATGAGACACATACCAGCCATAAGGATCCCTCATGGCATAGGATAAACCAGAAGCGGCACTCCAAATGAGTCTTGTTGAAGATCTAAGGGCATACACAGGATATTACTATGTAGGTGGAATCTAAAAACAGTCTTCATATATGGTAAATAGCAGATACCAGGTTTTGAGGTTCCAATTTATCTGAAGATGCCCTGAGAAAGCCCATTAGTTCTGAGGGCATATTTAGAGGACCCTTGAGAGATTCTGTGCTTGAGAAAAATAATGTGCATGGGAGGGTGGGGCGGCACAGGATCGATCTGATTGGATTTCATCTTGCAAGTTTACTTGTGCGAGATGCTGAATCTATTTCAGGCCATTTCCTCATCTGTAAGTTAAGATAATAATAATGTTTATATCATAAGATTCTCTGAGGATTATCTAACATTTGGCACTTAGCACTGTGCCTGGGATATAATGAATGCTTATAAGTGACAGTTATCAAGATTACAATCATTTTAGGCAGACATTTTGATAGGTGGCTTCTGGCATTCCTTTCTTGACATGTAGCAAGTCCAAAAATCTTCTCTAAAATTTTCTATGAAAAACAAAGACAGGGAATAGTTGAGTTTCAAAGGGGTCCACTGCTGGCCATGTGCAACATAAAGGGAAGTAGTTGTCAACCAAGAAAAAAAGTAAGGAAAGGAGCCTTTAAGCTGGAAAGTAAGACTTGTCTTGAATTAATCACTACTGTGAACTCCAGAGCGAAACCTCAGAATGTGTGTAACTGAACAAATTTGATGTTTGTGTGTCTACTGTCTCTCACAAAGTTCACTAGTCTGTTATTAGGTTGTGGTGCATACAAAATAAAACAAGGATACCTTTTTTTCTTTCTAACGCTTTGCATTTAACAAAGCTAGACAAGGAGGAAAAGAAGTAGAAGGTAGGGTTTAAATTCCAGTTTAGCTGTTATTTGCTGTGAATATTAAGCGAACTGTAAAACTTCTCTAAGTTCTTAGTTTCTACATCTGTAAAATGGGGTAAATGATGCCCATTTAGCAATAGTTACTGAAAAGATAATTATTTTGAAGTGCCTACTAACTTTCTAGAATGTAATAACATTTACATAAGGAAAATATTATTACTACAATCAACCTTCATCATAACTTTATTAGATTTCTATCGCTGTGTAACAAATTACCACAAAGATAGCTGCTCAAAATAATACCCACTTATTAGCTCACAGTTTTACAGGTTAGGAAGGAGTCCAGGCATACAGTGGCTGAATTCTCTACTCAGAGTCTTACAAAACTAAAATAAAGAGATCTGATGGGCTGTGTTCTCATCTGGGGTTCTTCCCAGCTCACATGAATGTAGCAGAATTCATCATTACAGAATACATCATCATCTCTGTTTCCTTGCTGGCTGTCAGCCCAGGGCCCCTCTCAGCTCCTGGAGGCCACCCAAATTCCTGGACACACGGTCCCCTTCATCTTCAAAGCCAGCAATTGAGAATCGCCTTTGCATGGAATCCCTCTCACACTTCAAATGAATCTCTTTTTTCAGGAAGAGCCACATTCTATTTATGTACTCACCTGTTTATATCAGGCCCAGGGAACACAATTTTCTTTTATGAGTCAACTGCTTTGGAACCTTAATTACACTGTAAAAGATTCCTTTACTGCAGCACGTAGATTAGTGTTTGTTTGAATATTTGAGAGAAGGTGTGTATATACCTGGGGGCAGGAATCTTGAAGGACATCTTAAAATTCATGCAACCACAATAATTTAGAGAGAAAAGTATTATTCATATTATTACTTTTGAGGAAACTAAGATTCCAAAAATTTAGTTGACTTGCCCAAGGACATTCAGCTGAGAAATAGTTCTTAATAGAATATCCCTATGGGGGGGCGCCTGGGTGGCTTAGTCGGTTAAGCATCCGACTTTCGCTTAGGTCATGATCTCATGGTTCGTGGGTTCGAGCCCCGCGTCGGCTCTGTGCTGACTGCCAGCTCAGAGCCTGGAGCCTGTTTCAGTCTGTGACTCCCTCTCTCTGACCCCCTGCTCACGCTGTCTCTCTCTCTCTCTCCTAGAAATAAATAAAACATTAAAAAAAAAAAAAAAAGAATATCCCTATGGGATATTTTACAATGGTTGGAGACATTCTTTGTTGTCACAACTGGTGAGAACCTGGAAAACTGCTATCTGGCCCAGGTTAAAATTCTATTAATATACAAGAAGAAAAGAACAGACACTGGGGACCAGTGCAGCCTCTGCCAAATATTATACTCACTTATGCCAGGCAATTCATGGAGAATGCAGCTAGAGTGTAGTGGAAACAGTCTTCAGCCTTCTTATATGCCCTACCATGTAATATATTAAATATATAAGAAGCTTTCAGTATGAAGTAGGATTTCTCAAATTCAGCGATAATGCCATGTTAGGCCTGATAATTCATTATAAGGGGCTGTTCTGTGTATTGTAGGGTGTATAGCAGCATACCTGGCATCTATCCACTAGATGTCAGTAGTACGGCCACCTCCTAACCCACCTCTGCCAGGTTGTGAGGAACAAACATTTTTCGGGGAGGGGGGAGGGAGAAAATGACCCATAGTGGAGAACCACTACTCATAGTGGAGAAAGAAGCCAGCTTTCACTCAATTGGCTTGAAGGTAGACATGGTACCTATAGCCAGAGCAGCCATCATGAACTACCCTTTGAAAACCAAATGCTGTGGATGCCTCAGCCAAAGCTGAAGGAGCCTGGTCCCTGACACCATGGCCTGGACTGCTGACACCTAAATTGTTACAGGAGATGGAAACAAATTCTGTCTTGTTTCCATCAATGAAATATAAGTTTCTTTCTCACTGCAGCTGTTATTTTTATCCTAATGAATACAGACGTCTTTCAAAAAAGCCACTCTTCCAGAGCTGGTAAGTGTTACACATATTGCCCGTTACCTTACAATCTTGTAACTCCATCTCCTTTTTGTTATCCAGCACGTTATCTTTATGATATAGCCTGCCCCAAAGAGGCGATATTTACAATAAGAATCTGTACTTGATTCTTCAGTAAATACATAGTTTGTTTGACCTGTTCCAACAGCCCAAATGGAGGTTTCTGTTGTAAACATTTGTTTCACAAGCAAACGCATCCAAATTGAAATGTTCCTTTTCATTGTTGTAGTGAAATATCCATTTGCTTTCAGTCCATTAGGGATTGCTGAATGCTTTTGTAAATGTTTCCACAGACTGCTGACCACCCTAGGCCTATCTCTCTCCCACCATCGAGGATTTCCTAATGGTCAGGAACTCCTGAGAGACTTGCCCTAGAGTTCAATGGTAGCCTGATGGAAGCCATCATCAGAATGTTCCCACAATGGGAAAGTGATGACGGGTTTTTTTTTTTTTTTATCAGAACAATTGTCGTCCCAGTGAATACATTACTCTCTTTGTATCTATTAAGCATATATAAGAAGCTCTGTTAATGATTTCAAGCCATTCATCAGTAGTTTATTAAATGGTTTTTTCGTGACCTTAAAAAATTACTTCTGTATCACATGCTAGCAGCAGTTTTTCTGTTATAACAACCAAGCATTTTTTAATAGTGTTTTTTTAAGTAAAGGCGAAAACCTAAAAGATAAAATGAATTTGGATCTATTTACAACTATAGGCACTAGATGTTGCCTGTGGCTTGCCTCCAGAATTTACCTAAATGTCTTCCCCTCCCATATCCATCTACTGAAATGCTACTTGTAGGGGCATCTGGATGACTCAGTCAGTTAAACGTCTAACTTTGGCTCGGGTTATGATCTCATGGTTCATGAGTTTGAGCCCCACATTGGGACTCTGTTAGTACAGAGTCCACTTTGGATCCTCTGTCCCTTCTCTTTCTGCTCCTCCCCAACTTGCGCGCTCTCTCTCAAACAAAAATAAACATTTTTTTAAATGAAATGCTACCTGTACTCCAGGGTTTGGTTTCACTCTTTCACATGGCATATGCGTGTTTGTAAGTATGTGTGTGGATGTGGGTGTGCGCACAGATGAGACTTTTTTTAAGATCACATGGCTAAGAAATGGCAAGGCTAGTATTCAAACCCAAGCTATCTTAGAAAAGTAAAATACAAGCGAACGTTAAAATATGTTATGTGATTTTTAAGAAAAGCTAAAAGTATAAAAGATTTATGAAATCCAGTGGATACAAAAGAGAGACAATAGGGGCACCTGGGTGGCTCAGTCAGTTAAGCGTCTGACTTCGGCTCAGGTCATGATCTCACGGTTAGTGGGTTCAAGCCCCACGTCGGGCTCCATGCTGACTGCCAGCTCAGAGCCTGGAGCCTATTTCAGATTCTGTGACTCCCTCTCTCTCTGACCCTCCCCTGCTCACACACTCTCTCTCTCTCAAATAAATAAAACATTTAAAAAAATTTTTAAAAAAGAGAGACAATAAAGTAAATATACAAATGAGCTGTAATAGTCCTCCTGATGCAAGTGGCTCTATGGCTTCTGACCTTCACCTTGAGGTGTTTAATGGAGAACTTCAAAGGTCAAGCATAAAGTGCAAAGAACATGACAGGACCTCATTTTCTGGCAACTTCAGGACTGTCAGGCATGTGGCTCTGCACTTTACTCAAAGACAGCATGCCCAGAGTTGAATGGCCAGAGGATTACAGGTCTCTGCTCTTTCATTGCTCATACAGTCAAGATGGAAGAAGCCTACTCACACAGCTTATTCTCTTCTCAGTGAGCTTCATGGCCCTGCATGACATTATCAGCAGGCATGCATAGGTTTGGACCTTGGATCTTGGTTCAGCAACTTCCTCACTGTAGAGACTCAGATGAGATTTTTAAACTTCATGCACTTGAGATTAGACAGACCCAATGCTGCTCTGAAATTAAAATAAGATTTAAGACACTGATCACATAATGGAGCCCATAATGGTTAGATGTGTGTCATCAGTACTTAAGGTATTAATTAAGTCACATTTGTATTTGTGTCACCACAGTCCACTCCTATAGCCCAGCATGCACTTGGGTAATGTTTAATTAAAATCAATTTACCACAGAGTTTAAGAAATAGTCCACATTCTTTATTTACTGTCATTGAATCTGAAGTTTTGAAATATGGCCCCTGTTGATTCTTTTTTTTCCTGTCTTCTGGTTAGATAGTAGCTTTATGATAATGATACTCATTGTAGTAGGGTTTGACCTGCATGTTTCTTCTTTTATATTAATACAATGCAGGAGAAGACAAGAATTAGACAAATGATAGACTTTGTGATTTGAATTTCTTGGCTGTTGTCATGCTATAATTTCCCAACTTTATATTTTTGAAATGCTTATTTTATAATTGGTTTGAACTGATTACATTTTACTCTTTAGCAGAATGGGTATGATTTTCATCCACATTTCTGCAAAGAAGAAAAAATTAATACACTCATATCTGGGGAAGATGTTCAATTATTTTGATTGTGCTTTCTGAATGAACACATTACTGCTTAATGGGCCTGACATTCCAAACAGTTCAGAGAAGAAATGTAAATGCAGACAGCCGACATTCAGGCCACTCTTCTACCTTTGGAGGCAGTGAATAAAAGGTGATAAAGTTTAAAATACTGTTATTGTTTAGCTCGGCCTTAAACATTTGGGGAGGGAAAATTAATTTTTCTGTTTTGACAGTCACTCAAGCAATCATTCCAGATGTCTTTCATATTACAAAAGGAGATGTGACAGAACCGGGCCAAGATTGGTAGGTCTCCTGTACAAAGACCTTTGATGTAAATCTAAAATCTTCAAATGAAAGACAAAGACGGGAGAGTAGAACACAGGCCTGGCAAATTCAAAGTTATTTCCTTTCCAAGCATCCCTCTCCCCAGATAAGCACCATATCAATCTTATACTGGCTAGATGTAAGAACATACATTAACACAGTATGAAGAATAGATGCCTTGGGATAGAAATCTGTGGATTTGGATCCCACACTGCCACTTAATAGCTATTTGGCCTTTGGAGAGTTACTTATATTCTTTATGCCTAAGTTTTCTCACCTGTGAAATATGATGCTAATATGACCCATTCATAGGAGGATTGAATAAGTTAATATACACAAATCAGTTAGAATAGTAACTGGCTGTCCTTAGCATATTAGCATGCATGAGTAAGTTAATAAATATTAGCTATTGCCTTTCTGAATTCCATGACATTACACATATATTTTGATGCTATTTGCCAGTTTGGAATGCCTGCTGCTCTTAGAATCCAGGTTGTTGGTTTTTTGAGGCATTGAAAGGAACACATGTATCTGCCAGTTTATTGATTCATTCATTCATTCATTCATTCATTCATTCATTCATTCATTTGGGAGAGACAGAGAAAACAAGTTCAAGAGAGAAAGAGAGAGAGAATCTCAAGCAGACTCCACACTCAGCACAAAGACTAACACAGGGCTCTATCCCACAACCCTGGGATCATGACCTGAGCCAAAAATCAAGAGTCAGACATTCAACGGATGAGCCACTCAAGTACCCCTGTAACTACCAGTTTTGATGCTGAGAGTATACAGGAGTGGGAGGGTGTATAAACATACCTACACACAAATATATAAACATAGGCAGCCAAGCACTCTGTTTATATCCAGATATCATTCATCGTGGATGAGGTACTACTTACTTTTTCCAAAAATAAAATAATTAAGAATATATTTATGCCTCTTTAATATTAGTTCTAGCAGTTTCACAATTGGCAAAATCTTTCAATATGATGACCCTTTATGTCTAACAAGCTTTCTGTTTGAGGCTGTACTTTCTGCCTTCTAAAATGTACTTAGGGGTGCCTGGGTGGCTCAGTTGGTTAAGCGGTCAACTTTGGCTCAGGTCATGATCTCATGGTTCATGGGTTCAAGCCCTGTGTCAGGCTCTGTGCTGACAGATCAGAGCCTGGAGCCTGCCACAGATTCTATGTCTCCCTCTCTCTCTGCCTCTCCCCTGCTCACACTCTGCCTCTCTGTCTTTCAAAAATAAATAAAAAACATCAATTTCTTTTTTTAAATAAAAAATAGAAATAAAGGGTACTTAGACTTTGTTTAAGCTATTGTTTTCTAGAAATGGTATTAGAATAAGCCAATGAGGAATAGGATTAAAAGGAACAGAAAGTGGCTCCTGGGTGGCTCAGTTGGTTAAGCGTCTGACTTTAGCTCAGGTCATGATCTCTCGGTTTGTGAGTTCGAGCCCCACATCAGGCTCCATGCTGACAGCTCAGAGCCTCAATGCTGCTTCAAATTATGTATTTCTCCCTCTTTCTCTCTTCCCCTCCATGTTCATACTGTCTCTGTCTCTCTCAAAAATAAACATTAAAAAAGGAACAGAAAGCAACTCATATACAGATATTGAAATAACAGAAAATTAATGCAAACTGCTGCTTCTTTGAACAAGAGCTTACCAATGGACTGAGTTTTCATTCATGATGTAAGCTTTTTATTTCTTTTAGATTTTACTAAGTGCTTTATGGAAGAATTTAAATAAGACAGACTTTCCTTTGAACAAGTGTACACACCTGGGAGTATAGAAATAGGTACATAGTTATTCACACACAGACAACACACACACAGACAACACACACACACACATACACACACACCACACACATGCACACACATTGCAAAATAATACAGTAGACCGGACTGTTATATCATTGTTACCGACACGTTTGATTGATAAATCACTCATAGAATTTTTCTCACTTAAAACATATTTCTTTAAAAGAGTAAGCTTCCTTACCGTGAGAAAGGGTTCATAACCAAACTTAGATGATCTACTTTTTCTTTACCTACTTTAGCTTATGGGTTATGTAAATTTTACTGTTCCCTTGAAATGATCCATCCCTAGTTCCTGATCAGTCCATGTTAACCAATCTGTCTTCTGCTCTTCATGATATTCTGAATATTTCCTTCTGTTTTTTCCCTGTATTTGGTAACATCTAAAATGGTGATAAAGTTTAGCCAGGAAACATGGTAAATACCCTTGTAAAATTCATCATTTCCTTAATTTAAGTCTTTCCTTTTCACTCTGCCAGATGCATTCTTTTTTTTTTTTTTTTTAATATTTTATTTATTTCTAGGAGAGAGAGAGACAGCGTGAGCAGGGAGGGTCAGAGAGAGAGGGAGTCACAGACTGAAACAGGCTCCAGGCTCTGAGTTGGCAGTCAGCACAGAGCCCGACGCGGGGCTCGAACCCACGAACCGTGAGATCATGACCTAAGCGAAAGTCGGACGCTTAACCGACTAAGCCACCCAGGCGCCCGGTGCCAGATGCATTCTGACAGGGTTGGAGTCTAAATTCATATTTGTATACTCAAGCCTGGTATATAGTAGTTCCTCAAGATATTTTTCTAGACTATTGAATTGAAATGACCATTTACTTTAGTTTTTACATCTACATTTATTCAACCTCACATATATTTTTGCTCTGAGCTAGGTAGTTTATTTAAGCAACTATTGTCTTCTACAAGCCTGAATGAAGTGTGTTGGAGATAAAAAGCAGATCACTTTGGAAACTGTCATGGAAAGACAATGGTTCCTCATAAAGATTTTTGAAAACCTGTTTTCTTCCTGGAAGAAAGAAGTAAGAAAGAAATAAGAAAATTTATTTTCTTCATGGAAGTAAGATTTTAGTTCATCAGTCCCTTTGATCATTTCCATAATCAAAATTAAATTTTATAAGAATATATAGTGATGTTGAACATGTTCATGTAATCTGTGTAAGAAGAATAAAACTAGCTTGGTTCTCTGACCTTTCCAAAAATAGAGATTGCAACAAGCACATTTTCTAAGAAGATATCTCTCACAGCCCAAATCTAAATGCTTTAGCCGAGTTTTCTGTACTTAAGTAATCTTAACAGGTACATCACTTCAAGTGTCATGTTTCTTGTTCCCAGAAGGCTACCTGGTCATACTTTGAAAAGCAAGGAACGTGTAAACAAAAGTATCCCATACTGTGCTTCTTAATAATGTGAAGTGATTTCTCTAATGTCAGAAAGGTGACTTTGCACAATGTAAGAAGCTAGAATTATATTCTGCTCCCTCAATAGCAACAATACTAATAACATGTAGGCAATACCCACTGCATGCCAGACACTAAGTGTATTACACTTATTAATTCATTTAATCCTCATAATGCCTTATGAGGAAAGTACTGACAGTTTTGCTTTTTGCATTTTCACAGACAGGCACAGGCTGAAGTTTAGGAGAACAAGGTCAGAAACAGAAGAGTGCCCCTGAATCCAAGAGTAGGATTAATTTCTTGGGTGCCTTTTCCTTAAATTATGAGAAAGTTAAATTAGGTAAACACTTTTTACAATTTTCTTCCTCTCATTGTTATCACCTTTAGTTACCCTAACACATTAGAAAGTCAATTGTATAGATGCGGACTTGATATATTGCAGAGTAAATAGACAAAAAGCAAAGGAAGGTATAGCCTAACTTCACACTTTTAGCCACCATGTTTTCAGGGTGGAGAAAGCTTTCAAGAGGGAAACTCTGCTCTGGAGCTCTAATGGAGACCAGGAGAAAAGTGACAGGGAAACTGACAAGGGGCAGAATATGGCCCCAAAGAACTGCTTAGACCAACTCAACAAAAAGAAATATTCTTTCTCATAGTACATACTAAAAATTAAACTGGTGATTTTTGTTGGGATGTTGGCTTAAAGGCTGGCACTTGGCTATGTATTGTCAACTGATGAAAATAAGAGAACGGTTTTGGAGAATCAGAATGGTAGAGTAAGAAGTTTCTGATATCAACACCCTCCCATGACTGCAAGTACATATAGACCAACTCTCTTTGATGATGACCCAAAGACCAGCAGAAAAGCTCTTCCACAGCTAAAGATATGGGTATAAGCCACTTTGAGATGGATAGAAGGACAGGGAAGAAGTCTGGTTGGGATCCACATCCCTGGCATACAGATCCACAAGCATGGAAATATAACAGGAACAGAGGCACACCAAAGGAGTGAGGGGTTCAAGCCTCATATCAGGTAATCCTGTCCTGGAAACCTATACCAATAAAACAAGCCACTGTAACAATTGGCTTTGAAAAACATCAAAGTTTAACTTCAGGAGAGCTAGAGGGCTATAGGAAACCAAGACTCTGTTCTTAAAGGTCCTGTGCACAAACTCACTTGTCCTGAGACCTGTAACAAAGGCAGCAGTTTGAAAAACATGTAGATCATACATGAAGGAGAGTAAGGCCTATGCTTGAAGAGCAGGGATCTACAGGAACTTTCTCTGGGAATGGAAGTACTAGCAGGTATCATTTCTGATACTCTCTATTTACCTTACTAACACCACTCATCCTATCTCATTGTTCCCCTGTGGACCCACGCTGACCAACTTGTCCATACAGTAGGCATGATTCCTAAGTGGGCCCCACCCCATTGTACATAACAGGTAGTGTCATCTGAACCCAAGGCCTCTCCCAAAGCAATGCCTGCCCACGGAGGGACCAAGTTCTACCTACCAACACATCTGTGACAACCACAACTGAGCCTCTCAGCCAGTTCATGCTGGAGACCAGCCCCACCCACCAATGAGCCCACAGCAATTGTAGTTAGGCATGAAAGCCAGCTAGACCAGGGACTAACCTCACCCATCAATACATCTGTAGCAATTTCAGCCTAGCCACAAGAAGAGGACACAGGCATCCCACCCAAGGACATGCCTAGACTGCCTGGTTCTGGTGATCAGAGATTATGCTTCTGGGCTCCACAGGACATCTTCTAATTAAGACCACTCCTGGGCACCTGGCTGGCTCAGTCAGTTAAGCATCCGACTTAGGCTCAGGTCATGATCTTGCAGCTTGTGAGGTTGAGCCCCACATCAGGCTCTCTGTAATGACAGCTCAGTAGCTGCTTCAGATTCTGTGTGTGTGTGTCTCTCTCTGTCCCTACCCCATTCATGCTCTGCCTCTTTCTCTCAAAAATAAATAATAAAACATTAATTTTTTTTTTAAAAGACCACTCCTTCAAGGCCAGGTGAAATAGCTGATCTTCCTATTTCATAGACACACAGAGGGTCAGACCAAATAAGGAGACACAGAAATATGTTCCAAATCAAAGAAAAAGACACATCTCAGAAAAGTAACTAAACAAAATAGAGATAAGCAATCTACCTGATAAAGAGTTCAAAGTAATGGTTATAAAGATGATCACTTAACTTGGGAGAAGAATGGATGAACACAGTGAATGGATGAACGCAGTGAACTTCAAAAAGGAAATAGAAAATATTAAAAAGAACCAATTAGAGATGAAGAATACAATAACTGAAATAAAAATATATATGCTAGAGGGAATCAACAGCAGATTATATGATGCAATATAAATCAGCGATCTGGAAAAGAAGGTAGTAAAAATCACTGAAGCTGAATAGCAAAAACAAAAAGTAATTTTTTTAAATTTTTTTAATGTTTTTTATTTATTTCTAGGAGAGAGAGAGAGACAGCGTGAGCAGGAGAGGGTCAGAGAGAGAAGGAGTCACAGACTCCGAAACAGGCTCCAGGCTCTGAGCTGGCAGTCAGCACAGAGCCCAATGCGGGGCTCGAACCCATGAACCGCGAGATCATGACCTAAGCGAAAATCGGAAGCTTAACCGACTAAGTCACCCAGGCGCCCCCAAAAAGTAATTTTTAAAAATGAGGACAGTTTGAGAGACTTCTGGACAACATCAAGGGCACTAACATTTGCATTATAGAAATTCCAGAAAGAGAAAATGAGAGGAAATTGTAAAAGAAAACTTCACTGCTAAAAGCAAAAAATAAACATAATGGATCAACCACTCAAAAAGCTAATATGAAGGTTAAATGATAAAAAGAATAAATTCAACTGTATCTACAATAAATAGTTTAGGAGTATACAAAATTAAAGATGTAAAATATGATAAAAACATGGAACATTGTGGGGAGAGTAAAAATATAGTGCTTTTAGAATGTATCCTTTCTTATTTTCATTTTGTTTTTAATTTTTTACATTTATTTATTTTGAGAGAGAGAGACAGATAGAGCATGAGCAGGGGAGAGGCAGAAAGAGAGGGAGAGGAGACACAGAATATGAAGGAGGCTCCAGGCTCTAAGCTGTCAGCACAGAGCCCCACACAGGGATGGAACCCATGAACTGTGAGATCATGACCTGAGTCAAAGTCAGACGTTCAAATGACTTAGCCACCCAGGCGCCCCAGAATTTATTCTGTCTTAAGTGATCATCAACTTTAAATCCACTGCTATTTATGTACAATTTTATATATCAGCCTCATGGCAACTATAAACCTAAAGCCTATAATAAATACACACACAAAAAAGAGAAAGAAATCCAAACATAACACCAAAGAAAGTTATCAAATGATAAAGGAAAGGAGCAAGAAAAGAAAGAAACAAAGAACTACAAAACATCCTGGGAACAATGAACAAAATGTCAATAAATATATATCTATCTATAATTACCTTAATGTAAATAGATTAAATGATCCAATCAAAAGTCATAGGGTGGCTGAACAGATTTGAAAAAAAAAAAAGGAAAAATTAAGAAAACAATCTCAGGGGCGCCTGGGTGGCTTAGTCGGTTAAGCGTCCAACTTTCGCTTAGGTCATGATCTCTCAGTTCGTGGGTTCCAGCCCCGCGTTGGGCTCTGTGCTGACTGCCAGCTCAGAGCCTGGAGCCTGTTTCAGTCTGTGACTCCCTCTCTCTCTGACCCTCCCCTGCTCATGCTGTCTGTCTCTCTCTCTCCTAGAAATAAATTAAAAAAAAAAAAAAAAGGAAACAATCTCATTTACAATTTCACCAAAATAATAAAATACCTAGGAATAAATATAACCAAGGAGGTGAAGAACCTATACCCTAAAAAGTATTGATGAAATAAACTGAAAATGACACAAGTAAATGTATAGATGTACCATGCTCATGAATTAAAAGAATAAAAGTTTTAAAATATCCATACCACTCGAATATGGATCTACATATTCGATGCAATCCTATCAAAATACCGATGGCATCCTTCACAGTCAGAACAAATAACTCTAAAATTTGTATAGGACCGTGTAAGACCCCAAACAGCCAAAGAAATCCTGAGAAAGAACAAAGCTGGAGGTATTATACTTTAAGATTTTAAGCTGGAGGTATTATACTTTAAGATTTTAAACTATACTACAAATCTATAGTAATCAAAACAGTATGGTACTGGCGCAAAAACAGACATGCAGGTCAGTGGGACAGAATAGAAAGCCCAGAAATAACCCATGCCTATATGGGTTATTTTCTTTGTTGTTTAGTTCACAACAAAAAAGATGAGCATATATAATGGGAAAAAGACAATCTCTTCAATAAATGGTATTGAGAAAACTGAACAGCTACATGCAAAGGAATGAAACTAGACCACTTTATGATACTATTAAAGAAAAATCCCTGAAAATTAAATACCTAAATATAAGACCTGAAGCATAAAGGACCCAAAAGAAAATGGGCAGTAAACTCTTGGACATTCATCTTAGCAATATCTTTGGATCTGTCTCCTCAGACAAGGGCAACAAAAACAAAAATAAGCAAATGGTACTACATCAAACTAAAAAGTTTCTGCACAGTGAAGAAACCATTAACAAAATAAAAAGGCAACCTATTAAATGTGAGAAGACATTTGAAAATGATATATCCAATAAAGGATTAATACTCAAGGGGCACCTGGGTGGCTTAGTCGGTTAAGCGTCTGACTTTCGCTTAGGTCATGATCTTGCGGTTCGTGGGTTCGAGCCCTGTGTCGGGCTCTGTGCTGACTGACAGCTCAAGGCCTGGAGCCTGTTTCAGTCTATGACTCCCTCTCTCTCTGACCCTCCCCTGCTCACGCTGTCTCTCTCTCTCTCTCCTAGAAATAAATAAAACATTAAAAAAAAAGGATTAATACTCAAAATATATAAAGAACTCATAATGGTAACCAGAAAAACAAACGATCTGATTAAAAGTGGCCAGAGGACCTGAATAGACATTTTCCCAAAGAAGACATATCAATGGCCAACACACACATAAAAAGGTACTGAACGATACTGGCCATCAGAGAAATACTAATCAAAACCACATGAGACACGACCTCATAACTGTTAGAATGGTTAGTATCAAAAAGACAAGAAATAACAAATTTGATGAGGAAATGGAGAAAAGAGAACACCTGTGCACTCTTAGTGGGAATGTAAATTGTTACAGTCACTATGGAAAACAATACGGACATTCTTCAAAGAATTAAAAATAGGAATATCATAAGATCCACCAATCTACTTCTGCAGATTTATTAGAAGAAAACAAAAACACCCATTAGGAAAGATATATGTACCCCTAAGTTCATCGCAGCATTAGTCACAATAACCAAGATATGGAAGCAACCTGAGCATTCACCAATAGATGAATAGATAAAGGGGTGTCTGGGTGACTCAGTTGGTTAAGCATCTGATTCTTGGATTTAGCTCAGGTCATGATCTCATAGTTCGTGGGTTTGAGCTCTGTGCTAGGCTCTGTGCTGATGTTGTGGAGACCTCTTGGGATTCTTTTTCCCCGTCTCTCTCTGCCCCTTTCCTGCACATGCTCACTCACTCTCTCTCTCTCTCTCAAAATAAATAAACTTACAAATATTAAAAAAATAGAGGAATGGATAAAGATGTGTGTATACACACACACACACACACACACACACTGGAATATAACTCAGAAAAAGAATGCAATCTTAACCATTTGTAACATGAATAGACCTAGAAGGTATTATGCTAAATGAAATGTCTGACAGAAAAAGAGAAATACTGTATGATTTCACTTACATGTGATATGTAAAAAACAAAATGAATGAACAAAAACAAACAAAACAGAAACAGGTTCATAAACAGAGATAACAAACTGGTGGTTGCCAAAGGAGGTGGGAAGGATAGGCAAATTAGATGAAGGGAGATTAAGAGCTACAAACTTTCAGTTATAAAATAGGTAAGTCATGGGAATATAAAGTACAGCATAGGGAATATAATCAATAATATTATAATAACTTTGTATGCTGATAGATGGTAACTAGACATCATGGTGATCATATTTAATGCATATAAATGTGGAATTACTATGTCGTACATCTGCAACTAATATAATATTGGATGTCAATTATACTTCAGTAAAAAATAAGAGAACAGTCTGGTACTAAAGTCTATGTGATTATGTTAGCAATGATTATGGATGAAGGAAGTATGGGTGACTTAATTGCTTTTAGTGCTGTTGTACATTCTCTAATATCATTATGATTTAAGACCAGTATTTTTATATCAGAAAATGGCTATGAAAAGGGAATTGTAGATTCGTAATCATGGATAGCCAAGATTGGCACTAATATTTTAAGGATCCTCTCATTTAGAAAGGCACAAATGCTGTCTCTCAGAGACCTAGGAGATTACTAACAAAAGCCTATTCCACCACTTACCAGATTTTGACTTTGGGCAATTATTTCAACTCTTAGTTGAAGTAATGAAAAATAAAAAGTAAAAAGTATAGAAACTTGAGTTTCTTTACTTAAAAGACAAGAACAATATTAATTTCTCATATACAGATTGCAAAAGGATCAAATTTATAAAGCACTGAGACAAGGATCCAGCATACAGTAAATGTTAGCTAATATATTTTACTTCACATAAACATACTAAAGACAATAATGAGGAAGAGAAGTTTTCCTTACTTGTCTAAGGTCAAAAAGTCAGGGAAATGTTGTCATCAGGATTTGAATACACATATGGCTGGCACCAAATTCAATATTCTGCCTAATATTCTCTTATTACTGTTGGTGAAAACTCAAGGACTCAGGATGATTGAGTGACTGATTCTTTGGCCATCTGACTAACCTATTAAAAGAGAGCCAACATCCCTTTCTCTTTCCTTTCTTATTTTCTTTGCATTTTTTCTTTTTTTCAGTTCTCTAGCCCAAAGTGAGAGAAATATAAATATGGATAAAGATAACATTGATATTGTACTAGATTAAGATGTTTAATTGAAAAATACCCAAAGACAGTGTTAACCAAGACAGAATTTAATTTCCACTTCACATGACTGATACACAGTCTGGACAGAGGTAAGCAATACGGAGTGGTGGGACAATGCTATCATCCTCAAAAGGTGGCTTCCAGAGTTGACCCTGGCATCATCTTTTCCCAGACAGCAAGAAAAGAGAGAAAATCCATGGCAAGTATATTTTAAGAACTAATTAAGAAGTTGCCCTCAGAAAGGCCCAAACCTGTATGGGAAAGGCCAAACCTGGGTCTAAGAGAGAATTGGAAATATGGTCTGCAGGTTCTGTTACTAAATGATGAAGGAGAGGGCAGATCTGGAGTGGGCAGTTTCAGACTCACCCATAAGAGTATAGAGAACATAAGTTCATGATCAGTAATGTCGCAGGGTTTCTCTCATACAGTATATCTGCTCCTAATGACTGATAGTAGAAAGTTTGCGCCTGGGTGACTTAGTCAGTTAAGCGTCCGACTTTCGCTTGGGTCATGATCTCGCAGTTCATCGGTTCGAGTCCCACGTCAGGCTCTGTGCTGACTGCCAGCTCAGTGCCTGGAGCCTGTTTCAGTCTGTGACTCCCTCTCTCTCTGACCCTCCCCTCCTCACGCTGTGTCTCTCTCTCTCTCCTAGAAATAAATAAAAACATTAATAAAAAAAAAAAGAAAGTTTGTGTCATAGCCATTGTGGAATGGGCCAATCACAAATTCTGTCATTGCTTTATTGTTGAAATCCGCACCTTTCTTCTATGAGAATAATTGATGCTTTTGCTTCCTGTTTCAGTACTACCTATGTGAACAGTGCCCCAAGAACTGTGCAATGCAGCAATGCTGGTAGAACTATTTTATATTAAATTTTACTATAATGCTCATAAATCATATTGAGTGGTATTATAAGAAATTGCTCAATGAAACATTCCAATGTCTTTTTGCTTTTATGGGGTGGGTGGTGGTATGAAGATGTAATTGACTCAGTCATTCAGCATTCCATGAAGATCCTCAGGAGGAATTTCTCCTAGGCCTCCTTGGTGGTTAAATCTTTTTTTTTTTTTTTGACAATTTTTTTTCTCCTATAGAAAGAAATGGGAACCATTTAACTGTTTTGTTTTGGTTACTAGGAAACTCAGCTTAATCCACAGCCTGCTTTCATACATTTATATGTTTCATGTGTTAAATTTTTCTTTTGTCATCTTGTTATTCTACATTATTTTCCTTCACTCTGATTTAGTTAATTTTTACATGTTTTTATATTTCACCTGTAGTAATGGTGGGTTATACCAACAAATAAACAAATGCTGATATTCTATCACATTTATTTAGTATACAATAATTAAATAGGTCTGAAGATCACAGTTTTTACTTTACCTTCAAGCATTTTTAACTTCTAGAATGAAAAGAAATTCATTAACAAGTTTGGACATTCCCTACAAAAAGACATGAATATAAAACTGCAAGTTGGTAAATTGAGAACTTATTTTTAGGTTGGAACAAGTGCTATCAATTTAACTTATGCTTAAGTACAAAAAGGTAATGCTTACATATGGTGCTGTATCTTCAGTAGATTTGCAAACTAAAAAGGATTTTGCTTATGATAGAAAACTGAAATGCCCATAATAACTTTAACTTTTTTTTAATCGTGAGGGTAAAAAGATGGATCACTCTGGGAGAGAACTTGGGGCTAACAATGCAAGGTTTAACACCTTTCTGTGATTACCTATACCTCTAGCAGAAAAATCTTTTCTGACCCTATGGGTCTTTGCCATGGTTTAAGCCAGTCGGGACTTTTCAGAATGGTGGATAATCAATTTAGCCTGATTAAATGCAGTTCCCATCTTAAATTATGCAAAACATAAGGACCCACGGGTCGAAACTGAGGTAGAACTGAAACCCATAGGCATTCTACCAGTTAAGCCATCCTAGCAGTTATGGAGACTGAGCTATGGGAATGTGATTCTTAGTTGAATTGCTTTGAATAATTCTCCTTGCTAAGAAGCAAATGATGATGCATGCTGCTAGAGTCCAAAGAAGAAAAATAGTTTAATGATTTAGATTATGAACATCAGTATGAAAAAACCTGAAATGTAAAGCCCCTTCAGTCGATAACAGGACAGTTTTGTAAACCACTTAAGGCTGTGATAAAATCCTACTTGACTGGCCCACGAGCAGATGTGACAAGTTGAATTTATTTCCTCTCTTACCAGGAAGCTTTGCAGGAAACTCTTAACATATGGTGCTTTTCGCTTCCATCTAGAGCTATAAATGTTATTGGAAAAGGATGTTCCCAAGAGCAGCGAGTTTCTGACGTCTCTGCCAAATGGAGTCCAAATGATCCTTCTGTGGTTCTGAATTCCCTGAGTTCTTAGGAGTTGGCAACCAAGGGTCTCTGATCTAAACACAGCTCACTAATTTAATTATTTTATTATAGATTTGTGGAAGCTCTTTCAGACCAGTGACTTAGCATCTGTATTGTATCTAGCTATACAGGAAGTATGAGTTAGAAGGGTGTAAATATTTTGTTTCTTAACTGCTTTCGTTTGAAAACTTGGAAATCATTTCACACAGAAACCAGGCACCACAAGCTGAACACAAAAGAATGTGAAATTGAGATAAGTCAAATTTGCAGAAATTTTTCTCATGTTTAGAGTTTTTCGTATCATACATAGATGCACAATCTACTACTCCATGTTGATGTGGTGGTAAATGCTCGCAATGATTAGCAGTCATACAAAAATGAAATAGTGCTAAGTAAAAAATCATTGACTCCGTTATGATAGTTTATAAGACTCCACAAAGTACTAAATACATCTTTATCTAATATCTTTTTGAAGCATTTCATTTTAATAAAATAGAAGGACGACATTGATACTTTGACCATTAGAATTTTGCTGCTAGATGAAACAACACCATGATTGCTAAAATAAAACTAATGGAACCAACTGCTTTATATTGTCCATGCAATGAGCTATGTTGAAATGTCATTCAGTTTGAGACAGCAAAGGCATTAAAGTAAAATATTTGAAAACTGGCATTTTTAAAGTTGTGTTCTAAATGATTATTCCATAATTTGGAACTGGTCATTAAGTCATACATATATATAAAACATGTGCATGTATCTTTAACACCTTATCACATTTTAATAATATTTTAGCACAAAATTATTTTTTTCATAAATATCGGGTATTTTCTAGCATATTTTATAGTTTCATAATACATGAGAGTCCTAAAGACTAAGGTTCAATATAAGTGTGTGTATATATGTGTTGTATTCTATATGTATGTCTCTATATATTTCTATGTATCACTATGGGCAGATAAATACCCATCACATATAATATTTAATGCATACAATTTATCAGGAAAAGCATACATATACTAACCTACCACTTATGCTAGAGTAAAAACATTTTACAGGAGTTACACTATAGGAAAAACATTGTGAAAATTTAATTGTAAATACAATTTAACAGATCTCTTTGAGAACCTAAATTATCAATTGAATCTTTGAGCTCAAAGACTTAATATGCTTGAGGGGGAAGAGAAAAATATAACAATAGCTATGCATTTGAAAACATTCAGCTGCAAAATTAAGTGTTAATCATTATAAACTAATAAGCAATACAAACCTTTTAAAAGTCTTATTTTTGCCAGCTTAATATGTAAGAATCAATAAACATCTTAAAATTATCAATAATATTCACTTCGAATGTCTTTATTTAAAATAATTTTAATTTCATTTTTCTTCAATGTGATGCAATCAAGTTCATTTTATTACCATGTTATTAAATGAATTTCTAAATTAACATAGCACTTTCAGAAATTCTAAGAAAATGTTGTCCTTTTTCTATTGGTATTTACTCTTTTCAGGAGACTACATCCCTAAGTTTAATTATTGTGAGCATTAGAATATTTTTTGATAGAAAAGTCCCCTATAGAAATGCTAAAAAATTGAGGACAATTCTAGATCCTATTCAATTATCATGCTATTGATCAGGTAGCTACCTAAATTAATACTGAAATTATTTGTATATGCAGCATGTTTTATTGTTAATATAAGCATACAACCATGCCACAGTTAATTTATTTTTTCAAATGTTTACTTTTTCAAATTGTTTTCTTTAGTTTTAAATGAAAAAGGAAATTTACTGGACACCTACCGTGTTATATATTATGACTTCCCTAATTTAACTTCTTTTCCCCAGGTTTTGGTATTTCACTTGGTTCTAAAACTAATTATAGGTTTTCAAAATATCCAAAAGAACAATGACATAAAAAAGATTCAGTTGTTGGGCATTCCTCATGCAATGATTAAATCATCAAAAACAATTTGATGGTTGACTGAAATTATCATGTTGCAAAAACCTAAATCTTCACTCATGTAATTCTCCTTTCTGAAGGGGGAGAACAGCACTATGCAACTGAATGTGGTTGAAAACACTTTTAAAAAATAGAGCTGTTTTCTAAACTCGTTGACATTTTAGAATTAGAAGGTTTGGTGTCATCTAAGACAAACCCCAATTTCTCATAAGAAGCAAGTGAACACCCAAATTATAAAGCACCTAGTTTTTGAGAGTGGCAAGGACCATTTAAAAAATCATGGAATAAATTGAAATCATGGCATTCTGGGTTATTTCATCTAGACAGGTGCCCTGAATGGATCAGAGTGCTGATGTCCACAGCTCCTGCATCTGGGCTCCTAAGAAATTGTTCCATGCACATTGCCACATGGGTTGAGTGAGGACAATTGGAATAAAAAAGTAATTGAGCTTTTCTGTTAGAAGGGCAAAGATTAACAAGTCCAATACTCTCTATCAATAAGTGAGGTCCACAGAAGTAACAGCAATTCCCAATTAAGTTCGATGTACTTTTTAATTATGTGTTCCAATTCAATGGGGTAATTTGCCCACTTTAGATTTTGTTAAACTGGCAAACACAGAGAGCTCAAAGGAATATAAAAGCTAATTCAAGAGAAGAATTGGCAACTTTTCTGAAAACCAAATTTGGAACTTTACTGAAAACTACTTTTTACTTCTATGGGTGTGAATAAATAATAACGAAAAGTGTCTATAAGTACATAATAAGGTTTTCCAAACTGATGAAATGATATTCAATTTTCCATAGAAATGTACCATCAAATAATATCTGGCTAGCTAGTATTTTTGTTTGGTAGGTTATGTCCCAGTCATTCTTCACTTATTATTTGACTCTTACCAGTCTCGTGCCTCACCTTAATATTTTTCTTGCTTTCCATGCTTCCTCTGATTATCCACCACATTTCATTCATACTAATCTCTCTATGGCACTTCCCCTTATTATAGTAAACTTGAAGCAGCCAACACTGAGGGCACAATGCCAGGAACTTAAAGATGTACCCCTGAGAGTTTAATTAACAATTCTTTGTCTTGTTCTTGATCTGCAGTATTGATACATACACATAACATTTAAAAAATGAGGATAAGCAAAGAAATGTTTTCACTATCTAGAAGAGAGAGAGAACTAGTAATTAGCTAGGAGTACATGTAAAAGGAGGTGAAGGGAAGAGCTGACGTTCATATTCTCGTTACTAAGGGTCATTTATCAGATCTTTTCATGACCTGGAAAATTCTATTCATTTGCCACCATTTTCTGCTTCCTACGCTGAATCTTCCCATTTGCTCAAGCTCTAATGACATTGGAAAATTGTCTGTCTTAAGTCACTTTTGAAATGGTCATCCATTAGTGAGACATACTGTGGCTGTGACATCGGGCAATCACTTGGTGCTCAAGCTAGAAAAGCAACCTTCTCCAGCTTTATGATACTGACACATAAACCCAAGTTAGTATAGCTTAAACACAATATCCATTTAAAAAGTGACTGAGGGAAGTCTTAAAAATCTCGAGATTTAAACCTCAGAATACACAGAAAATAGGTCCCTCACCGTCAACCTATCACAACCATGACTATTTCTGAATCTACCCTCCTCCTACGAGGAAACAAGTCGAAAAATAGTATACTTTGCTGGGATCACCACACAGTATAGTGGGAATTTGCACCCTCTTCTATAATGTGTCACAACCTTGACAGGTAGAGGTATACAGACTTGTTACCTGCCGTGTATTCGCTGACCCAAAATGAGAAAAAATTAAGTGCAGTATCTATATTGCATCTACTATATTAACATAAGTCAACTGGATAATGTTATAAATGAATACTTTCTTTTAATTCTTATTTTCTCTGCCTTGAAGTACTTGTTAAGATAAAGTTTATGCACTCAAATAATCATGTCTTAAAATTGATAATGCTTCTGTTTATCAAGTACAAATCGACAATTATATTTAAAAATTTGAGAGTATAATTAAACATGTATTTTTTAACTAGGAATAAGTGAGTTGTGTAAATTAGCACCTGCCCACAGATCCCACACATAAAAGAAACTGAAGTGTTATAAACCAAAGGTGGATAATGACACAACCCTTACGATAACATAAGGCACCAACCTTGAAGGGACGTTGGCCTTGGAGTCAGATGGCTTGCTCAGGATCCCCCTTCTGCCATTTACTCTCTTTGTGACGTCAGGTGAATTACTAACCTGCTCTGATTTACAGTTTTACAGTTTTATTACCTTTAAAAGGAACTGCCTCTGGTTTGTTGTGAGGATTGAGGGAATTCTTGTGTATGAAAGTGGCCTTGCTTGTTAAAGTGTAAACTCATCAGCATATTGAAAGATAGTTGAGGAAGATAATTGCCGGACATCAGATATACAGTTCTTGTGATGTATTTACAAGGTTCATACAAAGTTAGCTTTAAAACAAACAAACCACTGCAACAGTAACAAACTTTGGTTAAGGCTGATCCCTAACCAAAACCTCAGACCCCATTATTATTCCTCTTCTTATACTCTCTGAATGAAAGTACAATAAGTTTTGATGGTAAACTCCTATCATTAGAAGTCTCTCATCTCCTCACTTCTAATGAGCTCTGTTTCTCAGTCTCATTATTACTCCTCCCCTCCACATCCCTTGATAGCTCACTATTGTCTTAGTTCATCAGCCCCTCTTCTGGCCTCATTTGCTTGCCTAACCAGCCTTGACACTAGGGTCAGCCATTGTATTAGATTTTCACACTCTCTTGCCCCAGAGCTGCCATTCCAATCCCCAGGAATGGGTAAATACCCTCATTTGCCTTCTCAAGTCCCAGTCCCAGGCTGCCAAACATTGCCTCAGAAAGTCACAAAGCCAGGTTGACTGGTTCCACTACAGTTCCGATCTTTCTGAAGTCAGTTGGGCCTTCACTGCTGCTTGACAGTACTTGTTCTCAAGGATGATTTACAGCCCTCTGTATTCCCTGTGGTGTCAATTCCAAGATTTCCTCCCACCCTCAGTTTTTTTTTTTTTTTAATCTGATACGATCTCCCAGTTCTTAGAGAAAGTCAAGGCCAATGTTTGATTCCTCTTCTTTTCTTCTCTCCATGTAAAAGCTCAACTTTGCTTTCTGATCTCATAGGAAAGTGCTGTCCTCTCCTGTGATAAGCCTTTGACTAAGCTGAGTCCTTCCTTTATCACTAAGACTTTATTACATCATTTGTCAGCATTTTCCCCTGGTCCAGGCACTCCCTACTCCCTGGACTTGCTATTTTGCTTCCTTCCTTGAAAAATCTATTGAATGGAGAGTGTAGTCTACACTTATTGTTTCTACCTTTCGCCACCTACTCACCCCTTGTGCTCTGCTTTCTGCTTCAATAAGTAAGTCCAAAGATGGCTTTACGACCTTACTCATTTTTGTTCTTTGTAAAGCAATTGACATTATTGACACTGCACTGTCTTGAAATTCTCTACTAAGTTCTCTCCAAAACCATTCTCAGTCAGTTTGCATTTCAGTTTCAATGGTACCCATATGTCCCAGATACCTAGGGTTCAACCTCTAGAGCCATATTTGTCTCCTCACTTTCTTCTGTGCTTTATGACCAATAGTTGATGTGCTTATTGCTTCCATTTCTGCAGTATTTTTTACATTTATACTCTATCTGAAATTACTTTTTCTGAGACTACTGAAACAGATTCATATAGTTTTTTTTCCTAGCGTCTTCTCTTTCAAGTCTTTTCCTGACAATGTGTTTACATCTTGGGATTATCAAGGTCTTCTTTAATCTGTTCCAACTAAAAAATTGTTTTTAGTATTTTATTTATTTTTGAGAGAGAGAGACAGAGTGGGATCAGGGGAAGGGTCAGAGAGAAGGGGAGACACAGAATCTGAAGCAGGCTCCAGAGCCCCATGGCACAGAGCCCAACACGGAGCTTGAACCCACGAATGGTGGGTTCATGATCTGAGCCAAAGTAAGACGCTTAACCAACTGAGCCACCCAGGCACCCCTAATCTCTCCCAATTTTTATTCTTAGCACTTTCTACCTTTATCTTTTCAAAAAAAACCTCATTCTTCTTCTTCTTCTTATAAAACCTGGGATTACTTGTGGCGGCTTGGTGGCTCAGTCTTAAGCATAAGACTTTGGCTCAGGTCATGATCTCAAGTTAATGAGTTTGAGCTCTGCATTGGGCCGTGTGCTGACAGCTCAGAGCCCGAAGCCTCTTTCAGATTCTATGTCTCCCTCTCTCTCTGCCTCTCCCTGGCTTTTACTGTCTCTCTCTCAAAAATAAATAAACATAAAAAAATAAATAAAACCTGAAATTACCATCCACTTACTTCTACCCAGAGGTGGGAAGTCAGGGAGACAATAAATCACATTATTGGCTTTTTTGTCTCCAAACCAGTGATGCTGATACATATAACATCTCAGTAAAAAAAAGTACAAAATACTTGGATATACAGATGTTTTCAGAGTCCAAAAATTCATCAAATTGTACACATATGGTATATTAAATTTTCTGTGGGTATAATATACTATATTTTCTGTATGTATAATATAATTTAATAAAAACATATGTGCAATATACTTTTCTGTATGTATAATATATTTCTATATTTTTTTATTAGAACATTAGTGAGGACAGGCTTAAATGAGAAGAAAAGATGGCAACATACAGTCTGAGCAACAAGCTTTGTAGGACAAAATAAGCCATGCAAAATTTTCTTATCATGATTCACTGATTTTTTTTTTAATTCTTTGTCTCACAGAGTTCTTCCAAACATCTGGTACTCAAGCCATAAAATCTCCAGGTCCTTAAGATTATTATACTTATATTCTAGAGAACATTCTGTATTTGGTCAAAATGTATGACTGCACTATAGATAAGACTATTAGGAGGGATATTTGCAATTAAAAGCCTATGGGAATTTATAACATTATATGTTTCCAAAAAATCATAAAATGACCCAGGAAAGCAATTCATCAGATGACAAAAGTCAAGTTTCTAATACATTCATTTTATTCATTTATAGATGGGCTATCAGCACCATTCCAAAGTTAAAAAAAAAAAAAGCCTCTGGGTTATCTGTCCAAGTAACATACTTCAGTACTTAAGTAAAGATTCAGGGTCAAACAGAGCAGACCTGAGTATTGATTCCAGCTTAGCTATTTACTTACTGTATGACCTGGGAATGTAACCTGAACTCTATGAGTTTCATATTCTCCATTTGTAAAATGAACATGACATCAACTACCTTGCAGGAAAATGGTGAGGATACACAAAAAGATATAAGCAATTTGAATAACACAACATTGGAAATAATGTACATTTAATAAGTAGCTGCTATTATCTCTTATCTGTAAATAAGGTAGCTGAATTACATAAACTGTAAAGTCTTTTCCTCCTGTTCTAACTTCTAAACTGTCTATGTTACCAATACCAAGGTCTCCTTCTCCATAATAGCAGCAGTTACTAACAGGTCCCAAGAAAATACTAAAAGAGGAAACATCTAATCTGATTTGTAGAGTCTTAATGATGTCATAGTATCAATAGACATTTTCGGAGCTAAATTTTGGGCATTAGTCTATCTCAAAAAATTAACTATTCCCCATTTTGGCATCCTCAAGTCAGCATGTGAAATTGGTTTTTGCTTCAATCAGAGATTTTTTCCCAGGGAATTTTTTTCTAATCTGTTGTTTGTTTTCATTATATTTTACAATATCTCTTCCAATCCCTATTGCTAGATTAGACAACAACCAAAACTATATTCGACAGAAGACACTCTAAGGAAGTGAAGGCTCAGGTTTTCAGTGCCAGCCCATTTAATTTATAAGGAAACCAAAGTGAAAAAAAACACAGAATGTCCATTGTAACAGACACTGTAGTATGCCACCCAGGTCCTTCAGAATTGAGACACCCCTTCTTTTAGGCATTGGGAATGTTAGCTGCTGACTTCTCGTGGTTGAGTCTCTTTCTGGCCTCCTCCCCAGAGGCAGCCTATTATTCTTAGAGTTCAGTGGGCTTGCTTTCTTTCCTCTAAAAGACTATCCCATCTCCAGAGATTCTCATGGAATTGTCTGAGGTTTCTTTTATAATTTTTCCTTCTGTCCAATCTTGTCTCCTTCACCTTGATGGGTATTGTTCCCTACAAATATGCAGTTCTCTACTTCAGAATCCGTTTCCTTGGAAACCTGTTCTACCACATCCATTATTATCAAATATTGGGAAATAATTGGGAAGACATTTTCAACAAATAGCTTTAAAATCAGACATTCTCTGCCTAAGCTTAAAGTTCAAAATCGGTCTCCCAAATATTTTGAAGTTACCTTCATCCACATGACCAGACTTTTATTAACTCAGTCAACTTCTATAAATATAAGAAAAGAAGGAATGTAGAATTCAGTACTGGAATCAGGGATCCTATCTGTTTTTTATACAAAGTCTAATATAACCTAGAAGACCTGTGAATAATTAGGGAATTTGACCCTCTCTATTTGTAAAGTGGGTGACTTTGTAAAATTTGCCTATGGATAGAATGTGGATCACACTGACAAAGCTACATATCGTAAACTCCATGATGAGATGTTGCACTCAGAGCAATGTGACATGCCTGGGAATGTCATAGTGGCCAAAGGAAAGTGGCTGCAGCAATTGGGTATCATGGATAAACAGAGTATTTGATAAATGAGTTAGTATTATTCTCATTTCTACCCATTCTGTAACTATATCCCCCTGGTGAGATGACTGTCCTCCTGTCACATACCTACTCTGCCAGAGCCCAGAGTGCAAACATTGCAAACACTTGGTGCACATACCAGAAAGATCAAGTATCAACTGAAGAATGACCTAACCAGTTAACACAACTCCTTGTACCTGTATTTAAGTACACAGGTGAACCTAGCTCAACAAAGCTGCTTGAGACTAATAGTCCAATAACACAACTTAGGAAATCATGAGGCATTAAGTAAATGTCTAAATTAGCTGTTCTCAATCTTTTTGGACCCTTTACACTAACAAATTAGCAAGGAATGTAAAGGTTTTTTTTTTTCTATGTGAGCTACATACACCAATATTTTCCATATAAGAGATTAAAACTGAGAAATTGTCAATATATTTATTTACTTAAAATAATAATAAACCCAGAACATAATATAAATAACATTTTATTAAAAATATTTCTTTAAAACAAAAACAATTGTGGGAAGAATAGCATGTTTACTTTTTTTTAAAATGTTTTTATTTATTTCTGAGCGAGAGACACACACACAGAATCTGAAGCAGGCCCCAGTCTCTGAGCTAGCTGTCAACACAGAGCCCGACGTGGGGCTTGAACCCACGAACCATGAGATCATGACCTGAGCCGAAGTCGGGCACTTAACTGACTGAGCCACCCTGGCGCCCCAACATATTTACTTTGGCATTTAGTCTTTTGTGAAATGCTGCTTAGAAGCATGTAAAGATAATTTGGCCTCATGCAGATATGTAGCTGGAAGAAGAAAGAAGGTATATTTCAGTAGAAAACTATGAATATTCTTTAATATTTTACCATACCTTGACATGTGTTAGTTTCTTAAAGTTAGTTTCCATGTAGAATCTGAAACCATCTCATAAACTCTTCATACTCTCCTCTCTTCAAACTATTTGACTAAAAACAAACAAACAAACAAACAAACAAAACTATTTGACTAACTGCACTTTGAATGGATTTTTCACCCATGCATGATTCTGTAACATAATACATTAGGGGTTTGTAAAATATTGATTCAAAGAGTAATGCACATTTTCCAAATGTTGATGCATTTCCTAAGTACAATAGAAAATGATTACATGTTTTTGTTTGTTTGTTATTTTAGAGAGTGGTGAAAGAGTATGTGCACATGCAGGGGTTGGGCAGGGTCAAGAAAGAGAGAACCTGAAGCAGGATCCATGCACATTGGAGAGCCAGACATGGGGCTTGATCCCCCGACCCTGGGATCATGACCTGAGGAGCCGAAATCAAGACTCAGATGCTTATCTGACTTAGCCACCCAGGCACCCCAATTACATTGCTTTTTACATTGAGTACCTCAGTGAACACGATGACCATCATTATAGTTTAGTGCCACTGCCTTAATTCCTACTAGGGTGCCAATGGTTTTATCCACCATTGTTTTTATATCATCAGTGCAGAAGTTATTTCAGTGGAAATGACAAATAACATCTTACTATTTTATGAAAACTGTTTTGATCTTACAGACTTCAGGAAATGTTTTGCTTACACCCAGGGGTTCCATGATAAACATTTTGACAACCATTATTCTAGACTGGAGCTTAGCCAACAGGCAAAACCCAGCATTTTAGGTGAACACTTGGCAGTCACCAGGATAAATGGACAAGTAGAGATTCAAATCCCATTTACCTTTCTCTGCTCCTGTTTCTGCCCAAATCTCAAATACAAAAATGGGGTTGAAAGTAGACATGAGATTAATGGATATAAACGTTTTTTTTCCCACGTGGCAGCAGTCTTATAAAATATGCCCAGAGAATCTTTTGTGGTTACCCCTCCTGAAAGAAAATGTGGTCATCCCCTGGGGCTGGCTCAGCCTCATCAGCTCCCAGCCCCTAACGCCAAATAAATGCCAATTGCACTACAGTCTTAGGTATCCTGAAGAAAGACTATTGCACGAAATCCCTTCAGAGAGTGTTTCTGTATAGAGCAGCTTTTTATCTTCCTTCCCCCAAAATGTTGCTTTATATCTAACACAAATCCAAGGCTGCAGTGCAAATGTCCCTCCCTGACGGTCTCATTAGGTCCAGGTGGAAGAACTAGTCAGCACGCTCATTATAATAACTGGACGTACATTTAAACAGATAGTAAGTCACTCTTTAGCCTCTTTATTCCCTCAGCCTAAACAATCTCAGTTATTAACCTTCCCTCTCAGATTCTATTTTCTTACCCTTTTATCATTTCTGTTACTCTTTGCTGGACTCTCTAGTTTTGCTACATTCCTCAAAGTGTGAGGACAAAACTAGACACCATCCTTTATTAAGGTCTTCACTAGTGCCAATGCAGAAGAAATATTACTTCCTGGAGTTGGCATGTCACACTCTTGTTAATATATTACCATCCAGCCTTTTAAATAACAGCACTGTTTCTGCTGACTAGTATTCACTCATCGGTTGGCAGTCACTCTAGACTTTCTGTCGTAGTTGTACATATGCAGACAGCCCCTATCTTTAATCTTTGCATTTTGTTTCTGGTTTCTGATTGTCACATCTTGCCCTTGCCCTGTTTTACTTTTTCCTAGTTTTTCCTGCCAATTTCCCTAATTTGTCAAGCTCACACTGAACTATTCCTGGCATCTAAGATGTAAGCAATACCAACCACCTAATGTCATTCACACGTGCTCTCGATTCCATCATTCTAGACATTCATTTAAAAACACCAATTGAATTTGGGCACATTATTTTCTGGCTATAGAGGAGAGAAGTGCAGTAGCTAAAATGGGCTTCTCAAAGTGACCTCCTTCCTACTTTCTCACTACTCAGAAAGTAGAGAGGTGCTCATATGCCGCCAAAAATAAAAATAAAGCAAATCCTAGTTCTGCTATATTTTAGAATTCTTACCTGTGGAAGGAATATTAAGATGAGACCAAATTGCTGCATAAAAAAGACCAAAAAATACAGGTATTTATAGAAATAGACATTAATTACCTCTCATAATAGAGCACAGGTTAGCAGGCAGGTTAGAGGCAAGGACCACATGTATACTCAGGGATGCAGGTTTTTTCCATGCTGTTGCTCTATCATCCTCTAGAATATTGTCCTCATCTGCATGGGTCAAGCTGACTCAAGCTCAGCTTTTCAGAAGAGGGAATGAGTGTGAAGTTGTGCTCAGTGTCCTCAGGGCCAGGCCTCAAAATGTCATGCATCATTTCCACTCCGGTGTCATCTCCAGGAACACTGTTAACTGCAGGGGCCGGTGGAAAGTGCATTAGTTTCATTAGAAGATGAAAGAGTGGACTTTGGTAGACAATTGCAGCTTTGCCACCAAAATTCTAGGTTAACTTAAATGGTACAGACTATTATGCCCAGCATGGACCCTCCCGTTGGTCATGTAGAATGACCCTTCTTTCTATAACTATTTACCATCTTTGTTCATGTGGCTATCATAAGCCTTTTTAAAAACCGCTGTCCTAAAGAGGCCACATCTCTGTTTACACATGTGTCAGCCCATGGTTTCCCATTCTACTTCCATGTGATGATGAATAGAACCACCTTTCACTCTCTTCTCAAGCTGGTTGTTTCATAACTTGAGTCAGCTTGAAAGTCCCGAAAGATGCGTCAGGCTTCAGAATTAGACTCCCTGTAGTCTATCTGCCATGAATGAGAAAGCCTCAAGAATCTGGACTGTTATTAGGCTCCACGGTTCTGGACCATAGGGGAACAATTTGATTTTTGCATTTCAGTTTTATCACCTATAAAATAAAAATCACCCCACCCCTCTAATGCTTTCTGGGATCACTATATGTAGAGGAGGGTTAACAGTTCACGGCAATGTGTCGGTATTACTATAAAATGACCAATCTCAATCAGGTAAAAATAAAAACAATTTAGACCAGTTATCCTGCCCCCATTCTGTTTGCAATGCCCAGAGCCTCTTTGGAATTAACAAGAGGGATTGAGAGGGTTTGGATGGGAGACCAATGAAAGTGATGGCTGGTTTTGATTATGTAAAATAAGTACTTTATTAATAGTTGCCGGGAACAGAAGGACCACATATTCACATGAGAAACACCAACTCCACAAGGGACCAGGCTGCTGACCACCTGGAGGGGTTTGGGGGACCACACTTTGTGAACCACAACTCTAGAATTACTGAAAATGGATTTTCAAAAATCTTGGAGAAATGTGCCTGGCCTATTGTTTGAGCCCTCTCCAGAAACAATGACTGTGCATGGTTACTTTTTTTGCATGCTAATTCAGCTGTTTTATTTTTACTCTCTGCATTGGCCTTGCTTCTTAAAAGTGTTACTCACAATGCCCTGGATTAGTGCAATTCAGTTATACTGGAAAATGGTGGTTTGGGCATACTCTGGTTCTTTCTCTTTCGATCTTCTTCTTCCCGTCTGACTGGCTCACCTAATTACACAGTAAGTCACTGATTCTATGACACAGGGAGAAAAGTCTTCCTGAGCTAGTCAATTGATGCTTTTATTTCACTCAGGGAAAACTTATCAAAGGAGACAAGGAGCCCTAAATGCAGCAGATATTTGATGCTACTGGTAAGCTTATATTGTTGTCATAGCAACCTTGTCATTAAGGATGTTTCAGCATTTCCTATTAACCTCGATTTTCAGAGGTTCATAACTTCTTGGTAAAAATTCCCTCCAGGCTAAAATTTGGAATACATGATCTCAGACGTGCCAGGTGTCAGTGAATATATACATATATAGTATCCATTTTCTCGAAGAAATTCTGGTGAATGTCCAAATGAATTATCTCATTTTTCTTAGGGTACAAATTCGTTAAATTTAGTGTTAACTTGATTATTTTTAAAAGATTCTTATGGCAACATGACTAAGCACCTGTACGATTTACTGTTTTCTGTTGCTTTCTTTCCTTTTACCTTACTAGCTGGCATGGTCACAATGCTTTATCTCAAATATCATTAAGAGAGACTTGGCTGGCTCCAGATGAGTTTCAAATTCACCTAAACACAGGCAGTTAAAAGTGGACACTATGTGAATCTGGAGTTTTTATTTTACATTTATCAGAGTGTAGGGAAAAATAAAAGCAATGTAGCTGGTGGTACAGTGTAGGAGTCGGGAGTGTTGGAAAAGGCAGAGCTAAGGTCTGAACTCACTGTCTCTGTCTCTTTCTTTTCATCTCATGTGCAAAGTGGCCACATTTTCCATGGTCACCAGGAAAAACCCTGCAGTTTCCCAAGGATTAGAACCCAAGTCTGCCCTCCCACCATAGAATTTTAGAATTGAGTAACACTGCAGTCAAGCTTTTGTTTTGTCTTCTTTAAGATAGCTTGTTTTGTCTCTTTTGGGTAATTTCTTAACCCATTTTGCAATTTTTGCATTTTCTTCCCTTCTTATTTTGAAGCATTTTAAACCCATAGAGAAGTTGCAGGAATAATAGAATGAACATTCATCTACCTCTTCCATTAACCAATTGTTAACATTTAACTAAACCATTTGAGAGTTGTTAACATTATTATACTTCAGGCTTAAATATTTCAGGATGTATCTCCTAAGAATAAAGACAGCCCCCTATGTAACCACAAGACAATGATCACACCCAGGACATTTAACATGAATGCATATTACCTAAAATAATTCTTGTGCAGTGTCCTCAGCTGCCTCACAGATTCTTTCTAGCTTTGCTTTTCATCTAGGATCCAATCAGGGATCATGCATAACATTTGGTTGTCATATCTCTACAGTCTCCTTGAATATTAAATGTTTCTCTAATCAATTTTATCTTTCATGACATTGACTTTTCTGAGGAGTTTGGGTCTATGGGGGTAAGAATGCAGAACATCGTTCAGTCATTTCCTCGTGATTCGATTTGGGCTGCACATTTTTGCCAAGGACACTACACTGGTGATGCCAGTCTCTTCTCTGTATGACACCAACAGAAACATCATGACACTTTGGCACTTTGTCCCATTATTGAGGACTTTATTTCTTGGGTTAAGTATTTTAATTCTTTGTTAGTCCATTTTGTGTGTTTTTTTTTTTAACATAATGTATTAAACCACCCCCTCAGTGATAAGGTACTCACTCTGTTTCAGTTGCATTTGTGTATTTCCCCCCATGCCGTACACATGCACCTCTAGGTATATAAATCCTTACATGATTTTTAAATTTTCTTTCATGGGACCAATTCCTGGAAGTGAGATGACTGTATCACTCACAGTGTGCACTGTGTTTCCTCATACCACCTGCTCGTGTTGAGAGAGCCGTTTTTCACAGGCCCACCAGTGATAGTATTCTGAGTTCTTTCAGAGCTTTCCTCTCCAATAGGTGTAAAGTCATGATATGTTATTAACACTTTATTGCTTTTTTTGGACTAGTGTGTTGGGGCAGCTTTATCTGTTTATTGGTCATTTTGATTTACTTCTTCACATTATGGGTTTATTTTTCTAAAAGAACTTTTATTGCTACCTAATGAATTTGTAAGAGACATCTATTTATTAGACCTCTGTCTTTATATGTGTTATATATTTTTTTTAGTTTATGTTTTGGTCTATGATTTGATTTGATTTATGATAAGACTTGCCATTTAAAGATTTTAGAATTTTTTTAAAGCTGCTCAGATGTTGTTTATTTTTAAGTTTATTTATTTATTTTGGGAGAGAAAGAGCAAGTGCTCAGGAGTGGGGAAGGGCATAGAGAGAAAGAGAGAGAGAATCTCTCTCTCTGCATCAGCAGTGTGAAGTCTGGTGCAGGGCTCGAACTCACAAATTGTGAGATCATGACCTGAACCAAAACCAAAACTAGGACATTAACTGACTGAGCCACCATGTGCCCCAAGACTTTTAGAATTTTTATATAGTCAAATACGTGTTTTGTTTGACAGCCTCTAAATTTCCAGTCTTAGGAAGCAAATCACTCCTACCCCTGGATTTTAGATGTAATCTCCTAGATTATGTTGCAGAATACTTAATTAACATTTAATTTTTTTATGTTTATTCATTTTTGAGAGAGACAGAGAGTGGGAAAAAGAGAGAGAGCAAGAGAGGGGAAGAGAGAGAGGAAGACACAGAATTTGAAGCAGGCTCCAGGCCCCTTGCCATCAGCACAGGGCCCGATGCAGAGCTCAAACCGAAGAACCATGAGTTGATGATCTGAGCCTAAAGTCAGATGCATAACCCACTGAGCCACTCAGGCACCCCACTTTTTTCATACTTTTACAACTTTAACATAGCTGTAGCTTAATTTTATAATGAAAAACACAGTATTTAATTTTATTATCTTCCAGATGAATGGCCATGTAACAATTTTTTAAAGTAGTACGATGTATTAAATAAATATCTTTTCCTACTAAATAGAAATGTCCTGTTAATCATGTTAAATTTGTATATGTACTGAACTCTATTTCTTCATTTTCTTTTTCTTTCCACTGACTTGTTTTTTTATATGTCTATGCCATATGGATTTGAATAAATTATTTCCCATTTTAAGGTATCTATTCTGATCTGTTGTTTGTTTAATTCACAACTGCTCTCAAATATTTGCTTAGATTGAGATCCTTGGGTACTATTTTTTAAAAAGTATTATATGCACAAAAATATTTTTACCATAACAGATAAATGATGACTTGTCTGTGTATAGGACTATTGGACTGGGTTTCTGTTCCTTGGAAGTCTGTAAGGTATCTGTACATAGTATTCTTTCTTAAAACTTGCAGTGTTGCAGATGAGAAGCCTGATGCCAGTCTGATTGTTTTGCCTTTTCCAGAAACTCATTCTGGGGCACGTGGGAGGCTCAGTGAGTTAAGTGTCTGACTTTTGGTTTCAGCCAGTTTATGTCAGATTTCAGTCAGATTTCAGTCAGATTATTAAACTGGTTTCATAATCTCCCAGTTTGTGAGTTTAAGCCCCACATGGGCTTTTCTCTGACAGCATGGAGCCTGCTTGGGATTGTCTGTCTGTCTGTCTCTCTTTCTGCCCCTCTTGCACATGCTTTCTCTCTGTCTCTAAAAATTAATAAATAAGCATTAAAAAAGAGAAACTCATCCTGTCTCTCAAGAACTATAATACATGTTCTCGTTATTTATAGAATTCAAAAAAATTACCTGTATATATCTATCTATATGTGTGTCTTTACTAATCATTGCTTCTTGGGACACAGTGAGTCCTTTCAATCTACAAGTTCAGTTCTTTTTTCATCTTAGGCAACTACTTTAATGATCTGTTTAATTACTGTTTAATTAATCTCATGCTAAGGTTCCTGGATCTATCCTGTTAGTCTCATATTTCACCCCATCTTCCTTTCTCTATTATCTGTTAATTCCTTTTGTTTTGGTGATAATTTTAAAATTAAAATTTATTCTATTTGATATTTCAAGTCACCAAGTCACATCTCAACCGCATCCCTACTCTTCTTGTACAAATTCTTCATACTAAAAGTCATGATTTTGTGCCCAGCAATATCATGTATGCGCATGCGTGTGTTGGTGTACATATGTACACCTACCTGCTACATTTGCATCTTCCAAGGTGTTTTTACTGTTTTCCTTTGTCAGTCCCTGCCTATCTCTTTGCAATAGTTCTGAATCAAAGGGCATATGGCTTAATGGTTTTGATTGACATTCTCTCCAGTTGCTGAGCAACTAAAGTTACAATATTATTTTTCATCCAGACTGATTGATAATTGGTCTGATTGATACAGTTTCCTAACTGGTGGCATTCCCAAAAGTGAGAAAAAGAAGTGATCTTTCTGTAGGTCAGCCATTAGCATCAGATAGGTCTCAGGTACAAGGAAATGCAGTCCACCCCGGAAGCTGCTTGTTGGCCGCCTGTTGAGTGGGTACCATGTACACTAAAGTGAGTCAAGTTTTGAACTTCTCCTGAGAGAGCTATATACTCTTCTGTGGGCCAACTTATTCCAAATATGCATTGCTTTATAACTTTGTTTGTGGAAATCTCTGACTTGGGTTTCCAGGTTCTTACCAACCCAGAAAGAATAAAGCCCACATGAATCTCTTTTATTAGAATTACAGTGGATTTCAAGAAAAGTAGAAAGATTAGGATCAATAAAGAAAGCGGAGCAAGACAACCATATGCAGGTCCCAAACTGCTGAATGAATCCTTCCCCCTGCCTCTTTCTGCCATGATTTTTACTTTTAGTTCTACCAATGTTTATCTTATGATTTTACAAATACAAGCTTAAATTTATATTAAAATTTTCACTGGAGTCAGTCTAAAATTTTCCACTTTCTTTCATAAATGTGAAGTTTCTGAGACATTCCCAACACCTTTCTGCACACACATCTCTCCAGTGCTCGTTTTCTTATTTGAAATTATAAAGTCTATGAATTTTACTTTTTTTAATTTAAAGAAAATATCTTACCAAATTTTAATGACATTCAAAATAATATTAAAAATGTATCCCAATACAGTGAACACATTTAATGGCTCAAACCATCAGTTATTTTCAGCCATGATGTTCTCATTATAACTTGATTTGTTTCATCATTTTGGAACATATTTTCCAGCAGTTTAATTGTTTACCTTGGAAAGGAGACAAACTGGGTGACACGGGATTAAGGCCCTGTCCATTAGAGTTGCTTGCTCTTGTCTTCATAAATGAATGACAAATTTTCTGGAAATGGAATTCTTGGGTCAAAACATTTCCCCAAAGAATGCTAGTGCTGTTCCATTTTCTTCTCTCTTTTAAGGCTGCAGAAATGTGGAGTCATGCTTTACATCTTTTCTGATACAGAATGTGCTTTTTTTGCCCCCTTGATGTTTGTAGAATTCTCTGTCTTTGAAGTTTCCTATTTCACTAGGCCATTTTAAGTATGATTTTAGTTTTAAATTTGGCCAGAGCATGGTATGTACTCTTGGCTTTTAAAATAAATGATCTCTTTAGAGTTGAGAATAATTTCTTCCATCCATTTTGTTTCTTATATCTATTGTTTTTTCTTTCTAAAATGTTTTGTTATACTTTGGACTTCCTGAATCTGGCCTTTATGCACTCCCATCATTTCTTGCATGTTTTCCTTATCTGATCGTTTCTGTCGGGTCCTGTAAATTTCTTCTAAATTCTACTCATAGCTTTTACTTTCCAGCATTTACAATCTGCCAGAAAATAATCTCATTTCTCATCACAATATAGGCCTTTTTGATGGCTTTTCTTGTCTGTTGGCTTCGGATTTCTTTGTTGTAAAAGTTCCAGATTAATAATAATAATAATAAAAACACCTGACATTCAGACATGTCTAGGTATATATGTTGAAGCAGTGAAGTCTGAGGCTTGAAAATGTCCACTTTTGCATCCTGCTGCTTGAAGCTTTAATCTGATCAATAAAGCTCCATGTTCCTCCATGAAGTAATTAATCTTGGGATTGGTGTTTGGGCAACATGGAACCGTGAATTCTAAGGATTTGATAGAAAGAAGTCACCCTGCTATCTGTGAACTGCTTATTTCTGAATTTTACATAAGTTAAATACATTTCTTTTTCTTTCTTTCTTCTTCTTATTTTTTTAATTTAAGAAAATAAATACTTTTTCTTTAAACCACTCTTATTTTTCATTCCTTTTAAATGCCTTTCTAGGGATTATAGAGACCGACATCTCAAATTTAAATGACAGCACTGCTGCTTAATTCCTTTCATGGGCTTTAGATAAAGTACTTAGGATCTCCATACCTCGGTGTACTCATCCATAAAATGGGAATACTGATAGTACCTATTTCATGGTTTGTTAGAGTTAAATAGGGCACAGAATAGAGTTCTGACACATATTTAGCACTATATAAATGCCTCTATTATTATCTGTAGCTTTAGCTTAGAATTTATCTCTGTCCCATACATCAGGGATTACTACAGAAAAGTTGCCACAATGGCTATTTCTTTGCTTTGCATGTTTGCAAAGCACTCTTATTGTTATTGTGCCTATTGACTTGTTGAAGTAGTCTACACTGACAAGAAGTCTGGGTCATGTCTCTATCAAGGTTCAAAAGTTGGTGTGCTTTTTGACCAGACCCTACCTTGATATTACCTCTACTTCTCCCTTTACAGGAGCAATTTAACAAAGGATTTCTCAGGTCCTCTACTTATTATCTGTATTTCAAAATCTTCCCTGAGTGAAATCTATGCCTTAATGATTGCCTTTGAAACTGAAGGAAAACTTTTTTTATTCTCAGGACTTTTGGCCCCCCAAAATTTTCTGTGGATCCTGTTCTATTCTATGATTTCATTCAATTTGATTATTATCTACCCTGAGTTATCCCAAACCCCACAGGTTAAGGACTCAATCTTATAAGACTGCCCCCTTTCAGATGCCAATCAAAGTTATGAGTTCCACTATCACACACATTACTGTTCCCACAAGACCCTCCTCAGGTTTGATAATTTGTTGTGAATGGCTGATAGAACCCAAGGAGACACCCTAATTATTATCTTCAGTTTATTATAAAGAATACTGTAAAGGATACAAATGAGCAGCTAGAAAAAGAGGTACATGGAACAAGGTCTGGAAAGATCCTGAGAGCAGGAGTTTCTGTCCCTGTAGAGTTGGGTATGCCAGTCTTTTGGCACGTGGATGTGTCAACCCAGAAGTTCTCCAAAGTCTTTAGTTAGCGCTTGTATGGAGGTTCCATTACATTGACAATTGTGATCAACTCAATCTCCAGTCTCTCTTAGTTCTCCAGAGATTGGAGGATGGGGCCGAAAGCTCCAAATTTCTAATCATATTATTGGTTCCTCTAGCAACCAGCCCCATTCTGAAACTGCCTAGAGGCCTATCAGAGTCACCTCATTAGCGTAAACTCAGGGATGATAGAAAGGTGCTTGTTATGAATGACAAAAGATGTTCCTCTTATCCTACTAGCTCTTAGGAAATCTCAAGCATTTTAGAAGCTCTTTATCAGGTACCAGGGACAGAGACCAAATATATATATATATATATTTTTTTAATTATGTCTCAAAAACATTTTCCCATATGTACTACATCTTGCAGAAATTCCTCAACTCATTGATAGACTTCTGTGTTGACCAATATGAATTTAATCAGCCATAGATGTTTCTAATAATGACACAGGTTGCTTTTCCTATTTGTAAAGTTAATTAAAGTAGATGCTTGCATTAATTTTGCCCAGAAGTTTAGGATATGGCCATGTGTTAAGAGTGTCCATGAGAGATGGTGCCACATCTACATCTGTTTGTGTTCCAAGTTGTCCCAACTTCTCATATCCCTGCTGAATCCTAGTCCTTGTTGGACTGCTGACTTACTTCCCTTTTGTCCTCAGATTCACTTAGATTTCTTAAAGAGCAAGGGCTCATTTCAGAGAAAGATTTTTAATAATTCCTCATTGTGTATCTTGGGCACAAACTCAGATAAGAATATCCTGAATCCTGGCCCTGGTCTACACCACTGTAGGAATTCATCTGAAGGCGCACACACACACACACACACACACACACACATACACTGTGATTAGTAGTACTATCAGATTTTATTATTTTTTTTAAACTTTTTAAATGTTTTTTATTTCTGAGATAGAGAGAGAGACAGCATGAGCAGGGGAGGGTCAGAGAGAGAGGGAGACACAGAATCTGAAGCAGGCTCCAGGCTCTGAGCTGTCAGCACAGAGCCTGACACAGGGCTCGAACCCACAAATTGAGATCATGACCTGAGCTGAAGTCGGACGCTAACCGACTGAGCCACCAAGGCACCCCCATAATTTTTTAAATTTTAATCCTAGTCACACTATGTGGTGTAGAATCTGTATACAGTCTAATGACATGGGTCTCTCTCCACAGAAATGTTGGTGGAATGGATTGGGTTCATAATTACGTATTTAGAGCTGCCTGGGTCTTATAAGCTGTTATTAGACATTATCTTCTTTTTAAAATGTTTATTTATTTATTTTGAGAGATAGAGAGAAAGAGAGTGTCAGAGGGGAAAAGGAAGAGAGAGAATCCCAAGCAAGCTCCATGCTGTCAACTCAGAGCCCAATGCGGGAATTAATCTCATGAACCAAGAGATCATGACCTGAGCTGAAATCAAGAGTCTGACACTTCCTTCACTGAGCCACCTAGGTGCCCCAAACATTATTTTCTTATAAGCACTTATTATTCATTTAGTATTTTTGTGACATACTGAGATATCCTAATCATGGCTCAAATTTACCTCCTTTGACTCCTGGCATATTACTTCCTATAATTTTTTTCCCCAAAATTTGAGGTAAAAATCTAACTATACTTAAAGATCATAAGTCTCATAGTCTTGACCATATTTTATTTTGGAAACTGGCAATAGCATTTAACTATTTAAATTAGTTTAACTGCCAGGCAAGATGTTACTTAATAACTACAGACTATCTAAAGATAATTTTTTTAAAAATGTTCTATTTATTTCTAGGAGATAGAGAGAGAGACAGCATGAGCAGGGGAGGGTCATAGAGAGAGGGAGTCACAGACTGAAACAGGCTCCAGGCTCTGAGCTGGCAGTCAGCACAGAGCCCGACACGGGGCTCGAACCCACGAACCGGGAGATCATGACCTAAGCGAAAGTTGGACGCTTAACCGACTAAGCCACCCACTCACCCCCTAAAGATAATTTTTAAGAAGCTGGATGTCCATTGATGAGACGTGGGAAATTGAAATACTTCCTTACATTATTCAAATTACATATCACTCGATGAGTTTGAATCTCTAGTTGGCACATCTGTACTAAAAGGAACTCTCTTAATTGTGCAACTATGACTCCAAAATTTTGAGGTTCAGTGTTTTTTTTGTTTCCTGGCCTTATTCTCATAATCATTATTTTTTAAACTCATCAGTCACTGCTTGTTTGTACCATTGATCCAATAGTTGGGCAATTAGGGTATGAATAATTCTTAACTCAGACACGGAGTAATAATTTTTAGTCTGGGAAATACCCAAATACTGGATTATAAAGTCAAAAACCACAGAATACAACTCTCATAATGGTATTAAAGGACTGGCTACATGTGTTAGTACTAGAATGATATCATATTGAAAGACTCATTGTGACACTGGCAAACATAGGTTTGATTCTTTGATCCTCTATCTCCAAATCCATTAAAGTGACACCAGATTATGACCTTCTGCAACACGTCTTCTGTCCCCCTTCAGTTCTCTTGTACTGCCTACTTTATTTTTGCCAAACTCAGAAGTAGTTTGGATTCAGTGAAGCAGTTTGCCTTTCTCAGTATGGGTGGGTGTCACCGGATTGGTTGAGGGCCTTAATAGAGCAGAAAATGGAGAAAGGAAGAATCTGGTCCTTCCTGTCTAATTGGGCTGAGACATCAATCTTTTGTCCAAAACACCCCAGGTTCTCAGGCCTCTGAACTTAGACTGCAGCTCTCCTAGTCTGCAGCTTGCAGATGGTAGATCATGGGATTTCTCAGCCTCTGTGATTACCTGGGCCATATGTGTGTGTATATATCTATATTCATATCCAGCTATCTCTATCTTTATCTTTATCTCTATATCTAATCTATGTAGATCATCTATATCTATTTTTTATCTATAATTGTGTCCCGTGTATAACCTGACCAACTGACTTATATTGTAGGAGGATATTTTAATATTTTTAGGTACTTCCCCCTCCACCAAGTCTCTCCACATTATTTTAAATATTTTTATGCAAATTTCTAGACTTTTTAAATTTTACTTTGTTATCAATTCTCCATGTCACCCACATCCTATTGGTTTTGTTTCTGTGGAACCCTAATGCCCCAACATGCTATCCTTAACATTTTAACTAAGGGGGAAATGAAATCTTTTTTAATAGCTAAAGTGATTTCCACACAGTTACATCTATTGGTATCCAAAATGTGCTAGCTGAAATTGCTGGCTTGAAGCTTTGGCATAGAAGCCAATAGCTCTGAAATTCCCAGGCTCTAACTACCACCTCAAAATTTTCTATGCATCAGATTCCTTAACCCTCATTAAGAACAATGTATAGACCATAGATGGAAATAAAGCAGAGATGCATTTATGTTGAAGTTTAGAAATTCTAAAGAAGAATTTGGGGTGCCTGGGTGGCTCAGCGGTTAAGCATTTGACTTTGGCTCAGGTCATCATCTCACAGTTAGTGGGTTCAAGCCCTGCGTCGGGCTCTGTGTTGAAAGTCAGTTCAGAGCCTGGAGCCTGTTTCAGATTCAGTGTTTTCCTCTCTCTCTGACCCTCCCCTGCTCAGTGTCTCTCCCTCTCAGAAATAAATAAAACATTAAAAAAAATTCTTTTAAAAAAATTCTAAAGAATTTTAAAACATGGCCTGAGTTAATAACCATTATCTTCTAATTAGTAAACAATTATGTTAATAAATTTAATAACAACATTTTTAGATGCTTTTGAATGTGGAAAGGCTCAATAAGCCCTACAAAGTTCTGATTTCCTGGATTCAAGTCTCAGTTCTGACAATTTAATTACCAACCAATCTTGAGCAGATTGTTAAATCTCACAGTCTCAACTTCCTCATTTGTAAAATAAAGAAGATAACATTTGCCTGAATGTGTTATACTAATACACAAAATTACTATAGATGTCATTTTAATTTCTTTACTGTCTGATATATCTTGATTCAATTCTTGTGTTGTTTTTATGTCTTCTTTTCTACAAAGAGTAACTGGTTTACTTCCAGAAGATAGTAACTTCCTCCCTCCAAGTTGTAGAATCAACAAACCTAAGAAGGTTTTCTTATTCAAGAGAAGAAAATTGGGAAAAGAGTTATAGAAATGATGTACCTTATTTATTGGTTTGTTTGTTTATTCATTTATTGTACTACCAACTCTGAAAATAATCCTTTAGTTTGCCTTGTTATTCAGTGATTTTATTTAAGGATGTGAATTGGGATGGCTCTATATTCAGCCTTGTGGCAAAGAATGTATTACTGAAAATGTGAGAAAGAAATCATTGTAATTGTGTCCCTTGTATATACCTTGCATTGTATGAGAATATTTTAATATTTTTGGTATTTTTCCCTACAAATAATTCTGGTATTATTTTCTCCCCATTATTTTAAATATTTTTATACAAATTTCAAGACTTTCCACTAACGGCCATAGCTCACCTTATCTCTCTTTCCAGGATCTGGAAACACTCCTTCTGATTTCCCCTTTAGATCTAGAGATGGTAAACAATAAATATTTATTTAATTAATTTTAACTGAATCATTTTGAGTGAAATACTGTTTTCTCCTGGTGCATATGTCTTCTAGAATAAAGAAAGTGAATGAGTGTTCTCACATCTGACTGTCCATAGTTTGACCACTATATAGGCCAATATTTTCCATTCCACTTTTGATCTTTAGATGTTGCACAAATTAATATTTTATATTTTAATAATCACTTATTTTGATATATAGTAAAAAAAAACCTTAACTAGCATATCAGACCTATAGTTTTACGGATAGCAAATGATAATATACTCTTTTCTTATAGAATGTGATTAAGTGAAAACATTATCAGTTGAAAGAAAAATACTAAGTAAATAACATTTGCTTAATACTGGTGACAATGACTATGTAAAACTTAAGAGAGTATTTTGTGGCTGTCTGGAATTTGAAAAAATACTGCAATAAAGGATTTTGAGGATGCATCTTACTCAAATGGAAAAGGTTGTGGTAGATGGATGACGTCTGCCACAGAGATTGGAAAGACAAAAAGTACACTTGCCAGGCCGTGTGACATGTCTGGAGTCTCATCTTTTTTTTCACCCTGGCAATTTGGGGAAGAGAATTCCTGGTTCTAATATCTTGCCTTAGTTGCCATATTGGAGCCAGATATCCTAAATTAAAGCTGCCAGGTGCGGATGTGAAAAAATGCATATGACAGAAATTTATTTTTTCTTATTACTCCAGAAGTTAAAGTGAAGCTCATTCAATTTACCCCAATGGGCACAAATACTCTCTTGTATTATTAGATACTAGTAGAGTCACAAAGATCCTGAAAGAGTCATCAGTGTAATTGTAACTGTGTGAACAGAAAAAGGTACCACTCCCATCTCTGGAATCCATGACAGTGGAAGACATTGTATATTCATTATTTTAATTTTGGATAAAAATCAATAGATTGTTAGAATCCTGAGAGTAAGATTATGGGACGGAAGAAACTTTGGGGCATAAATATTTTATAGGAACTAAATAATTAAAAATTATTTCTGTGGCTATTGTCCTGGGTAGTTACTCAGTTTATGACTCTAGGCACACCATACTGGGACTGAAACATTCAGTAGGTCCAATTCTACAGAGACAAGTACTTCATTTACTTACTTCTGTATAATTTATACCCCACCTGCCTCCAAAACATATGTTACACCAAAGAAAAAGTAATAATAATGCACATTTGATTGGTTTTGAAGCACAGTAACAAGCTGTATTCATTAACTACACTTAGTATTTCCATCCCATTTAGTTTGGCTGTGATTACCCGAAGACTACCACAGCTTCAAGGATCCTAGGGCACCATTCAGACAAATAAAATGCTGGATTTAAATGTGTAAAGTTAAAACAAACAAGTAAATAAATAACAACAAAACTCAGGGACCTGATTAGTCCAGTTGGCATGTCTACACTGATTCAATTCACTCAATAATTTCAAATATCCTATTTGTACCTGGTACAGAGCACTTGTAGGCAAATACTTCAAGAACTCAAAGGGTTAATTTTTTTTTTTTTGTGGAGGAGGAGTATCTATTCAAAACCTTAGAAGTATCCTCCATTAAGTGACTGTCTAGTTTCTTTGTGTTCTAACCTATTTACAAGAAGAAAATGAGCCACGGCTATTCCCATTTTAAAAGACATGAGCTTAGTTTCTTAATGCTCATTACTCTATGTAGAAATCCATTTTTCTCTTTGCTGTCTCTTTAGGAAATCTTTGTTTAATAATGCTCAGTAAATTAGGCCTCCATAGGCTTGCCTTCTTCCCACCCTGCCAGTTTCTTTTCCTTTTTGTACCTCTGTAAGATATCTGCTTAGAGTCTCTGATTTGAAATGTTAATTAAGGTGGGTTTGGCCTCAGGTTACAGTGTACATCCCTTTTTACATGCAAAGGGATATGCTAACTAGGTTACTTGGAATCTGGGGGCCAGGAGGGAGGCTTCCAGAAGACAACAAAAGTCCATGAAGAATGGGGCGCTTCTCAGCAACTCTCTGGGAGTGATCGGTAAGACAGTGCTGGCTAAAATGAGTTATCTAGTACACAGAAGGGTCTGGTTTTAATTGTGGCCACTTTTTTTTTCCTTTTGTAATTTCTTAATGTTGAGTTTATATCCAGTTAACATAGATATAATACGATGTAATTAGATATTCAAAAAAAAAAAAAAAACAGATGTCTGAGTAATCCTATCTACTAATTTCAAACAGGTAACTAACATTGAATCTACTTGAATTCAGGACAACGGTCTCAAGATTTCAAGGTTTCTGATGGGGTTATTTATTTCAAATCTTCATGGCCACCATGAAAACGTAAAGATGATGCCTATCTTACACTGAAAAGAGAACGTCTGTGTGTTGTGATTATGAGTGTGTGGGCATGAATGGGTGTTTGTGAAAATAGTGTATGTGAGGTGTGAAAGGATTTCATAGACAGCTAGCTCTAGCAAGCTGGAGTTAGAAAGGCAAAATCTACATTTGAAAGCAAGGACATCGCAGATGTTAACTTTAAATCATGTAAGATGTAGCACAAAGAAATAAATTAATATTGTTGTGTAAAAAGTACCCTAAATTAGCCTCCAGAGACATGAATTGCAAAATAAATGCAAAAGTTACACCTTTAACTACTGTGGTGGAACCTTTGAGATTTTGAGACATTTATTTGTATAAATCACTTTCCTAGTTATTATGGAAAGTATTTTCAAACTCTTTTGATTATAACGTGGTAGATGAGAAATGGTAGTTTCATTATTCTCATACTTGTGAGGTTTAAATTTCTGTCTACTGGTGGGGCACATTTCATCTGCTGAGCTATAGAAGACAGTCATTCCAGCACACACAAAAAGAAAGCATTTAGTAGGAGTCATTTTCTCTTAGAGGTCAATCCTAACCCCCCCCCCGCAGTGAAACAGTCTTTCCTCCTTGCTTTATAGCAAGAGTTCACTGTGTGTGAACTCTACGGCCTCTCATAGCCATAGATGCCATGGAGTCATTCAGTGTTTGAATGTGAGTAGTCAGTCATGGATTTTAGGTTCTCTCCTTAAGTTTTGGAGGTTGACCAGCTCAGCCTTTCGTGTTAAAATCATTGAGGATAAAACATTTAAATGAGTTGAACAGTTGGTATTTTGGGCAAGCGTCTGAACACAAGATAGTGTAAAATATCCAGGGACAGAGGAGAGCTTGAGTTTTTACTGTCCACCCTAAGCCTGTGCCCTTTATTAAGAATAATACTGGCAACGTAAGTTGAGTAAGATGCCTGTGTTAGGATTGGGGGTACAGGGAGGGTTTTTCTAAAGAAAGATGAAGAACTTATATGTTTATGACCTAGGCAGTTGACACATTATACTGTCCTCCTCCAAACGCTATTCAAAAGACCTATTTGGTTTAAATATGAAAACTGAGCCCACCACTAGGAGAAAGAACCCCTTTTTAGAATTTATGAAATGTTTCTTTTTAAAGAAAAACTAATTCGAGCAATCTGGAGAAATGTAATGATACTTTTTGACACCTGAAGTCCACAAACTCATTTCTGATTGAGATTTGGACTTGTTTTCTTTGAGAGTCTTTTAAACACATTTTCCTTTTCTTGCTGCATTATTTAATTAATAGCATGTTTTATGCAGCTAGCATGATTCTTTGCTTAACTTCCTAGGTCCTGCTGATAAGGCAATATACTACTTTTGACCAAGGTACGGGAAACAAAATTAAGCACAGTCTAATTAGCTTGTGACTATCTAGAGCTTTCTCATACCATTCTCCAAAAATGAAAGTAGAGTAAATTTAAATAAATAGGTAAAGGTCCAAAATTACCCTCCACGTCATCCACTTAAAAATATGGCATCAGTATTATTATGTAAAATTCTAGTAGTCGGAGTCAAAACAATTTCATTTGGTATATCATCAAATAAAGTGAGTCGTGACCATGGTCATCGACTTTGTACGTCAGCACTACTATCACTTTCTCTTTGGCAGCTATAGAAAACTCTCATTCTAAAGTAGGCCACCTTACCAGAATGTATAACTTACTTTCCCCTCCATGGTTTACACTGACTCGTTAAGCTATTACTTTCCCAGTTGCTGATAATAATGATAGAGCCAGACTATTCCACTTCACAAAAAATATTTAAATAAAGTTTCTTCAAGCACAAATGAGATGCAGCATATTTACATTTTTATTTGATGAAGCCTGTTCCTGCTATCTTTGTTCTTAATTTGGTCTCAAAAGAATTAGCAGTAAGAGGAAAAATAGTCTGTAAATATGTATGAAATCAAATATAGAGGGTAAGCTAAAAGGTATTGACTGCCAACAGAGCTTAGCTGCAGGAGGCAAAATTTTCTCCATAGTTTTCTTCTTGGCTGGAAACACATTGCCTTCTATCTAGATTATTTAATCCTCAAAATGCACATCAAAGCTTCTCATCAGGTGGCACATGTCTTTATAGGCAGTTGAATGTCAAAGATCTAGCTTAAAGATTTTTGAGAAATGTAAAAACATAATAGATCCCAGATAATAACACAGCAGTGTCGCTTCTGTCCCATTCCTGCCGGCAAAGTACCAGCATCACAGGCTGTGGCTAATCTCTGTGGCAAGGAGAAGAGCACATTCTGCTGCCCGAGAATGTGTGACATCTCTCCAGCCACTAGAAATGAAATGCTTCAACTGAGTTCCAGACCAAAATTAGCTTGTTAACAATCCCAATCTCACTCTACACCTGTGGCTGAGGAGAACTCCGCGCCATAAATTCTGTCCTGCTCTCTTGCCCAATTAGGCAGTGGAACAACTTATGCAAAAATATGTAACAGGCATTTTCTGCCCTTCTATGTGCAGCAAGATGCAGGCTTCAGCACTAGCTCTCCCCTTTTAGGACTCATTTTTCAATCTTTGGCAAGGACAAATTGCTTGTAATGATTACATCAACTCCTTTAAATGATTATATCGTTGTGAGTTGAGTTTAAAAGCCCTTTAACACATTTATTTTGCACTTCAAAAGTTGGCTTTTGTCTTAGAGAGACAGCAAAGCATATGGAAAGAGACAAAAAGCCCCTATATTACTTGAAATATGCCATACACGAGGGATTCCGGGCTTTAGAAGGTCACATGCTAGGTGTAATAGACACCGCCTCAAATAGTTCCATCTTGGGCTTAGAGTTGTTTTCATTTATATGAATGATGCTAAGATGAAGATGCTAAGAGGAATAAGAGCAAAGCCTTTGCCTTTTTATTGAAATATGGTACCAGAGGCTAACTCGGAGTCAACATTGCATCCGTACCATCATCCTCCAGTATCTCTCCGCCCATTAACAGAAAATGTCTGCATGTTTGTTCACATTTGAAATTTTTCTCTAGTTATTAGTTTGCCCACAGAATGCTCTTTTACATATTTTTTAGAGAAAAGAAAATTAGAATCTCTGAGGAGTGCCAGCTATGAAGCACCTCCCCTTAATTAGGCTACCCCGAATCCGTTTCCATAATCTGCCCAGCAACTAGACACTTCCAGCTGTCTCTGGGGAGAGATCATTACAGTATTAATTCAAGACTCCTAGTGATCTGGGGCACCATAGCACCATGCGGCAGTTGTATTAAATGCATTATTTAAGTCTATAAAGTACTTGGGGATGCGCTTTGGCACAAAGATTCTACATAAAATAAAGTTTTATTTTATTAACAGAATCATGGGGAAAATGGGCCACGATATTCCAGGTGCAGTTTTAAGTACGGCTCGACATTTTGGCCAACCGTGGCTTTTTACTCCCCCATTTTCCTCAATTGGCTGCCTAATTGCATCCTAACCCTTACCAGGGAGGGGAAACAAGCCCTTCTTGAGGACCCTTGATGTTTTGGATGCTGTGGTGATATATAGCAGAAGTGTTTCCACAGTGCTGTGTTCTTTCTCCCTCTAAACATTATTATACAACGACTGAGGGAAAAAGAATGGTTAGGAAGCCGTGTATATGACCGACACCAACATTCTCCCACTAGTGGCTATTTGCATCTTCGCTCAGCTTGAAAATGTTGTCTGTTGTGCCAACGCAGCTTCCTCACTTGTAAAAAATGCTTCTCTCAGTTGGAGGGCTCATAAAGATATTCTTCGTACAAAATCGTCTTACAGAAGCTCCAATCCCTTTGGGGCATATTCTGCCGGTTTATGGTAGCGATGAACTGTCATCGGTTCCTCCTTGGTCTGTGAGATTGGGACCCGTAGAAATGGCTGTGACCGTTACTTTTCTCTTTGGGGATTTGCCCTTTTTACATTTGGTTGGAGATTGAGACTGAGCTTTGTTACAGAGAATTATCCTGTGGCAGTGGGTTGGGGAGATAAGTCTTTGTTGAGACATAAAACACATACAGACAAAAGTGTGAAAAATTGAAATGACAAGGTTGCTGGGGTGTTGATTCTTAAGTTTGGTCAAATGTTCAGACATAGGAAGTAAGGTACTCACTCTGGTTCATTGCTGTGTCCTTGACTGAATTCCACGTTCCCAGAGGAGAGGTAATGTATGATTGCATCATAGGTACATATGCCAAACACTAATGCAGGATCTAGTCCTTACCTTATCTCAGTGTGTATAAATAACAACTGTCTGTATTGATTTGGGTGTGACAGAGGAATAAGATGGGCGCCATCTTATAAGCTGGACAGAGGAATCAAATGAAAGCCAAGTTTCTTAGTATCTATTGTTATAAAGATTATAGGATTTATTCTATATGTTTAATACACATTAACATCTGTAGGGGTTCATATGAAGAACAGAGATGATATTTGTTTCACTTATTTTGTTTATTCTCATTTCAGTCAAATAAGACATTTATTTGTAGGCCTCAGATTTAAGATTTCTGAAGTCCACGTGAATTTAATTCAGTTTCTGTGTAGAATCTGTTAATACTAAAATACTACATCACCACCAACAAAAACAAAGTATTACAGAAATTCAACATCTTCAACTGAGTAGGAGAGCATTACTTGGTATCTACTTTAAATATCTTTGAAGCTTTTAAGAAGAGAATCTCTTAAGTAATATGATTTACCTTCTAGAAATATTTTAGAAAGTTGTGGTTTTATTATACCTTCCAACCTCTGAATAAATTTGTTTTCTTCATAAACATGATTTGAATCCCATTTATTATGACTCCAAAACTCTGGTAATTTTAAGACCCAATATCAATAAGTGGTATGGATGTAACATTTTTTTATTTGGTATGTTTTATAGAAGAAGTGTTTAAAAAAAAACAACGCAAGGTTAACTTACAGAAACTATTCTGGAAATCCAGAATTTTATTTTAACATGGAAATGCAAATGAAAAGCTGGTGAATGTTAAATAAAAAATTAAATAGAAAACTATAAACTGACACAATTCACTGAAAATTTCTTCCTCGATGATGCAAATCATCAAATTACATTAAAATATTAATGAACACAGGAACTTTGTAGTAGAAATATAAGATTAGCAAAGAAAAATAACTATTGGAATAAAGGTCATCGTAAGGCATATTATTACACTAACATTTTGTGATAAATTTTAATGTTTTGTATAACCTTTCTGCTCTTAAATTTATTCAAATTTCAGTATTTTTTAATTGAGAAAAATTACATTTAAAACCTTTTTTTTTTTCTTTTTCTGAAACTGATGGTCTGAAATCTGAAAAGATCTTGGTTCTCATCCTGGCTTTGTTCCTAATTTGCTACTTGCTAAGGCCAGCTATTAATGTCTCTAGACCTGGGTGTTCTCTTCTTCAACATTAGAAGATTAAAATTAGATTTCCTAATCTTTTCTATTACCATGGTCTGTGACTCGACTCTTAATTTTTTTGTTAGTTCCAGGCAATCTTTTGCAAAGGAAGTTGTCACCTTAAATCCCAGTGTAGGAGATCCTGCAGTCTATTACTATTTTCAGTCTCTTATTTACTCACCTAATAAAATGACATTTCAGTGTTGCCAAATCACTTCAAATTGGTTTAAAGTGAAAAGCTCTCTCCTAGTTACATGCAGTGCCTGAAAAAAAAAAAAGACATTTATCTCTTTTACATATGGTTTAAAGATTATCATTAATTTAATTTTATATCATGATATCCATTTCAGAATATGCTAAATCATTAACAAAGTAACTTTCTGAGACATTTAAGCTAAAGATTTTAAATAAAAGTTATGGTAAGTCTACATTGAAGACTCTTCAATTTCCCTAGTAAGTCTTATGTATTTTAAATCAGTATTTATCTAGTTACATATTATATATTTTTCTTTGTATTTATATAGCTGGCTGAACATAAAACATGGGTGAAATAAATAAATCAAAAGAAACCAGAAATAAAAGCCATCCACTCTTAATTGAAGAATACTTATTATTGAGAAATTACTCTTAGGTTCTCTGCTAAAAACTAGTAATGTAAGCAATTCATATTTGTTTTAGCTTCAACCTTTTACACACTTTATTTAATTCACAAAGAAACCTCATAAGTAGTAATTGCTATTCCAGCATTTAGATAAGTTAACTGAAATACATAGAAGTTAAATTACCTATCCAGGGCCATGCAACTAAGCGAGATGCCTGGCATGTCCTCATGGCTGGTGCTCTGAATCACTTTTCTCTGTCTTAACTTCATATAGTTTTAAAGTGTCTGCATTTACTACAGTAAATAAGACATTCCCAACTCTATAAAATAAAATGATTCAAGTTCTCTAAAGCAGACCTGGATAATTTTAGAAAGTAAAAGGAAGGAGACAATTTTGTAGGTTTGGGTTTTGTTTTGTTTTTCTTTTTGGTTTAGTTTGCTGTTGTTGTTTTTTTGTTTTTTGCTTTCATTTTTTTTTTTCCAGTGGTAAGAGTGGAAGACATTTTTATGTCTCAAAATAAGTACCCACTTCCTTGAGAAAATTTCATTGTTAATTGAAAGATGTCCCCACAACATAACTTGCTCCATTTCCAAGTGTGCTGACAGGACGAGGCTCTGTGGACAGTTGCAGCCTGGAGTGGACTCCAGTGGGCTTCCTGCTGCCTAATTATGCCAGCAATGGGAGTTCTAGCTGTCTCGCTCTTGCTACTTGGCGACATTGAATAGTTCTTGACTAGGATGGTAGCCTTAAGTTGTGCCCAGAATTTGTGTCATGAGGGATAATCCGAGGATGCCCCACAGTGGGGTTAGCCAACAAGATTACAATGTTCCTCCTTTCTCCATTTCTGTCAATTGCATTTTCATGAATCTGTTGGAGGACCACACAGTTGTTTTCATAAACTAGAAAGTCCTTGTAAACAGTTTTTTCCTTTATGTTTCTGGTTAGCACAATTCCTGTGGAACTTCCTTGTTCTTTTTGGACAATTACCCCAAGTCAAATTTGAAATCGTAATCTCTTATGAAAACCTTTTTTCCTGCTATTTTGAGGCCTCACATGATTCTTCTGTTGCGTTACTTTATGCTATTTAAATTAAGCAAAGAAAATAAACATTGAATTGCACATATTTCCATTTGGTTATATTCTTCTTTTAGGACTATATAGAAATGGATTGTTAAGCTATTAATGTTTCCTTTTCTTAGCCACTGAAAGTTAATGTTCTATTTTTCTCCCATTCAGTTACTTTGTAAAGTTGGATAGAAAGAAGGCTAGTTCCTGGTCATAACTTGTGATCCCAGAGGGCAACTTTTAGTCTTGTGTTGTGCTGGAATGAGTTTGGGGGGGTGTGATGAGTAGAGACAGACAGTACTGGAAGACAACACCTTGACTTCAGCTTTTTCACCGGGACCTACTTTGAGCTGTAGCTAAGAATCCTGATTTGCCTTGAACGAGGAGCACCACAACCCTATGGTGCTCAGAATTAATTACTAGGAGGACAGGGTCACTTTATTTCTTCCTCACATTGCAAGTATGATGGAACAAAATTCACTCAAATAAAAATAGATGGTATAAATATTAGGTCTCATGCAAAATAGTCACATTATGCTCAATCACTTTTACGGTTGTATGTGTGTCTTGCTTCAAATGAGCTCCTGCTCCAAATGCAGAATTAAATGACTGTAACACCTTTCCACCTAAAAATGACAATGCCTTGCCTCCTTTCTGACACATTTATTTTAAATAAGAAGGAATTTACTGACCTATGCAAATTCTTACTTTCCGGCTATATTCAAATTGACTAAAAATACAAATGAATCAATATTGACGATAGTATAGGTGGATTTGTGAGAAAGAGGATCTTGTTATTGTGAATAGAAGAGCTGATAAACCATATGGCTTAAGCCACTTGTTTGTTTTTAAAGTTGCTAACTAATCAACATGGATTCTTTAAAAAAGAAAAAAAAGGAAATTATAAGTAGAAAGAATATAGAACCTCTGTGAAACTTCAAAAGACACAAACAGCTGGCCTGGAGAATGTACAGTCCCCTGAGACTGAGGATAAAAACCTATAAATACACCCTCCAAAGTCTTTTCTCCTGACCTCATGCCAAGGTTAAGATAGAAGATTTTTTCACGACTTTGAAGCAGAGTTAAGGTGAAAGAATTTGATAAAAACAGATAAGCGGGGACCCTTCCCATTACTCAGAGGAAGAACCAGAGGTAAAGAGGCCAACTTCTGTCACCCCAGTGTTCCCCCATCTGCATCTCAAGTCTGTGCTGCAATTACTGTAGGTGCACCTTTACCTCCTGCAATTATGTATGCAAATCAGTGAATCCCGTCTGCGATATAAAGTGTAAAATACGAGAGCAAGCTGGAGGTTTTCCTATTTCGCTTACAGGCATCTCTTCTGAGCGGCCCTGTCCTCTGCCCTCCTCCAAAATAACTGTCAGAGAAAAGTGGCAGGACTTCGTGAAAAACAAAAATATTGCTGCTAATATCCAATAGATGTTAAGGACTATTTGATATCATCGCTGTGAGGCTTTCTGTGGATTCGGCAGCACACACAGGACACATTTCATTTCATTCTGGATGCTGTGTTCAACAGTCAGTGCTAGCAGAGGAAGGACACGTTTTTAATCACATTCTGAACTGTTTGTCACCTTTCTTTTCCCTTCTCAGCTGTTTTAGTTCTGTTCTTCTGAAACAGTAAGAATTATGACAGTAACCTTTTTTTTTTTAAGTTCACTTCAAGGAAGCTTTAATGATCTAGATCACTGAGATTTACATATTCTTTCAGATTCCAAATATCTCTTTAAAAAAGCCAAACAAAACAACTGTCCTCCACTTCGGCTTCTAAAAATGTGCTTCTGTAGATTGTGTGACATTCTCTAGCCCCTCACAGGGACTTGACTGGAAGGTCATTGATGTGTGTTCCTTAGGAGGATTTTGCCTGCGTTCACCACCAGCCCGCTGCTTTATACATACTTTGAGCGAATTCATTAAATCAATCTTTACATTAGCAACATATTACCCATGCTATTAGGCCCCAAACAAATGACATGCATTTTAATATCTAATTTTAAAAATACACACTGAACTGTTGTGATGCAGATTCATCACAGAAAACAAGCAGAGACAGAAGAAAAAGCAGCCCGCATCAGAAGGGGCAAAGGAAGGTAAGCCTTTCTTTCTGTGCTGTTTAATGAGGAGGATGCAGCCTCCACATGGAGACAGACCAGTGACTAAATGCACTGAAAAGGCTCAGGGTGTGTACATGTAGGTGCATATTGTTACTTTGGCCAGGAACTCAGCTGAACTCTTGCCGTCCAGGAGATCTCTTTACACCTGCCAGTGATACATTTTGTGTTCAAGGCATTGGAGCCTAAGTAGTAAGCAACCCACACACTGACTGACCAAAGATTTGATTTTTATCGTGACTCTTGCCAAGGAGGAAATACACCTAACATTTCCTAAGGGTGGAGACCAAGAAAGAGAGGCACATGGAAAGCAAGACGAGTAAACAGGTGAAGCAAAGAAAGGCCAAATTTTAAAAAAAAGAAAGAAAGAAAGAAGGAAAGAAGGAAAGAAAGAAAGAAAGAAAGAGAAAGAAAGAAAGAAAGAAAGAAAGAAAGAAAGAAAGAAAGGAAAAGAAAAGTAAAAACAAAATAAAAGAACAAAAAGTCTGGGTTTAAACCAGTTTCCCTTTCAAATGAGATTGCTGATTGTAGCACTTGAGTGAGCTTCAAGCCCCGTGAGAGAAACACACTGGCTGCCTTTAATTGTTAACCCTCCGTTACAGGAGTCTTTGTCATAAAACTAAAAGCTGTTTGACTCAAAGCACAATCTTTGCACATGAGATTGCACAGGTTGTGATGAGCCTGGAGACTTAATTACTTTCTTGCTTCATCTAAAGGGGATCCTCTAGGTCAGGCTTGTGGCATATTGATGGGAAAGAAAAGAAACCTTACAAAAAATGAGCCTCCGATGTGGTGCTTTCCCAGACACCTAGAAAAGCTTGATCTCTGGTTCTACTTTTCATAATTTCTTCCTATTCAGGAGCAATATATTTACCAAGCATGCTGATGCTGAATAGGAGGGAAGGGAGGGAAATGAGTAATGCAAAAAGCTAGTCGGCTTACAATTACTGTGCTAAAATAATTTTCTGCAATGCCCCCCCTCGCCCCGCCAAACAAGAAAAAAAAAAACCCTGATCTAAATCAGTGAGCATACTTCCTAAAGTTAGAATGTTAATTAAATTTGTTTTATTATGGAGGGCTGAATTTGCAATTGCTTGTCTTAGTTTCAAATAGAAATCTTGTCTCTTTAGGTTTTTGTGTTCTTTGGGGTGAGTTCCTGCGATTGCTTAGTCATAAAAGTGCTTTGTTTCGCAAAGGTTCATTTAATATTGTTGGTGGGGTTTTATTTCACTAAATATAGAATACATTTGGAGCCCAAGGATTGCTTTTGGTACAAAAATAATTACAAAGTTCTAAGTGCAAAACCTTAAGACAAAGGATAATGCTGGAAATGAATTCTGGAAACAATGGATGAATGTTGATTTCAGTAAGGGAAAACAGCCCAGAGTCCTGTCCCTGATGCTGTTCTATGTCCATCACTTTCTTTCTCTCTATGGCCGAATTCAGTTTGATCAGCTTCTACAGCAGTTCTCTATATTCTGAAGGAAGAGGCAGCATGTCAAGGCCTTGTCATCTCTGGTCAGTAGAGTAGTTTGTCAGGAGAGTTTTCAACTATAAAAGCATCAGTAACTCATCAGAATATTTGTTGTTTCTTTTTGACAAAAGAGGCAAGTGTCTGTCAAGAAAAATCTGGGCTTTTCCTTGCCTTCCCTGAGGAACTTGGAGTCCGCCTTGAATAGCCGTAGACTCTAGAAACCTTGTGTGCAAAATAGATGTATTGATTCCTGTAGAATCTTGTTATTTGTGACATGCAACAGTATAAGTCAACGTGACTTCACCTATTTGTTGCCATATGTGGGACAGAATGTGCAGCTTTCATTAGTGAGGAGCATATTATGTGCCTAGGCTTTAAGGGAGGTCTCATTGGAAACCCACGGAGGCACAAATCTACACATAATAATTCAGCAAGAGACATCTCATGCTTAACGGGGAGCTCTCCAAATGGTTAAGTATAAATGTATTGGTTGAATGTTTTAGAATTTTTTTCCAGAGCTAAAAATGCATAGTCATGCTTGTAAACAAACAAATCAGTTGCTTAAGGGTTATAAGAAATTTAAATGCAAACAGCAGTTTGTAATGATGCCCCAGAGACTGACATTGTAGTCAATTTCTGAGAATGCATCATTGTAAACTTAGCTTTTGCTACTGGTTTCCTTAGTAACTGGAACAACATATTGTTCAGGACATAAAATAATATCCTATTTCAGCCACTGAGAATCTTGAACTAAAGTGTAATTGATTTTGCATGAGGTACAGGATTATCCTGTCCTCCCCATTTGGTTCAGTGAGGTATTTATTAAAGCACAAAAGGAAGGTCCTCAGAAATATTGTTCAAAGCAGCCATTTTGTTTCTAACCATCTCATTGTGAGAAAACTAAAATTGGTAACAGTGTGGACTGTTATTTATACCTTTAAGAGGTACAGATAATTAAACGGAATTATGCGGTTAATATACATTTCCCAAACATCCTGGGATAATGGTTATTTCTCTTATCCTCATTTGCAGAAAGCAGCATAGTATGGAGTATGTTAAATAATGGGGATCCTTATTTTGTGAGATCTGTATGTAATTCAGTACGTATCCATGTAGATATTATAGAGTGTGTTTATAGAGGAGAGTCTGATATCTAGTACAATTTTACAGCCTGAAATTGGGACAAAGAGTCAGAAATTTTTATTTTAATTTAGTTCCCGCATCTGGTCTGCTATACTGCCGCAGGCAAATTATTAGATCTCTAGTGTCTCAATATCCTTATCTATAAAATGGGAATAATAACACCTACATCACAGGGGTGTTATGTGGATAATTACTTGATGTGTGCAAAGAGCTTCGAAGACGTAATATGCTAAATCTTATGATTGTTTTAAACCACATACATAGCAGTGTGTTATAGGCATAAAATTAGAGAGTAGTTTAATGAGCTTAGAAAATTGGAGGTCCCAGCTTTAAGAGAGGAGTATCTGGAGACTTAGCAAAGCTCTGTCTGTTTTACTGTTTGCAAATAGTATTTCCTAGAATCATATGGCAATCACAGAACTGTAGGGTGATTGATTTTTGATGATATCCTTCCTAGAATTACTGTGTTCCCAAGTAGATGATGATATTATGCTTTGGGCATCTCTGCTCTGGTGAAATTTGTTTGTAGATTTTTTTTTCCTCCAACCCATTGACCTCCTTCCTAACTGCTCTCTGGAAGATTTGGGGTCCTGCAAGAGACTTTCCAGATGGCACTGCTGCCTACCATAATACCTTGTTAGCTTCTTTGCCAGCAGAGGCCCAGTCTCCTGTCACACCAGCTACTGACTGCTTTTTTATAAAGTGGCAGCTTGTATGAGTTTTCTAGTCTATGCCAAAGGAAACACCCCCAATATTAGGGATATTTTATTAATGTGTTCACTCATTCAACAAATATTGAAAGTCTACTATGAACTGGCTAATACTTTAGGCATGTGGGGATTATAAAGAAGTATTATTACATAATGGTGCTCACCCCTCAGGTCCTTCCCAGTACAGTGGGGGCAATTACCTGCATCCACTCAACTGCCATATGATGCTGTGAGTGTTGAGTATCATAAACATTGTACAAAGAGCTCTACTTGCTCAGAGAGTGGCTAAGATGATCAAAGATGGATTCTACGATCAATGGCCTTTAAGCTGGGCTGTGAGGAATAGGTAGTATTTTCAAAAGATAGTGAGAAACAAGAGACAAAGAAAAGGTTATAAGAAATAAAACACATTAGTGTATTCTGAGAAGAAAAAGGAACAACATGTGATAGATCTCAAGCAACCCACCTTAGTGATAACATCAGGCAAGTGGAAGAGAATAGCAGGAGATGAAGGTAGAAATAGCACTGTAGGTTGTATCTTTTCCTGTGAATTTAGTACTTGATTTTTTATAATAATACATCATATTATTTATTGATTGAGGTCACTTCATTCTCCCTCCCTCTTTGTCCACTCCAAATAGCACCACTTTCTACATTATCCTAGTTCATTAAATGTCTGTTAAATGAAAGCAGGTGAGGACCAGGTTGTGAAGAGACTTGATGCCACCCTAAGGGACATGGGTTTGTCCAGGGAGCATCATAGACTTCCTGGCAGTCACTCATCCTGGGAAAGAACAGAAACAGGGCCTCGGGAGAAGTGGAACCTCAAAGTAGGAAAACCTGTCAGAATATTTTTTTGTCAAAGAGTGAGTTATAGGCTCTAAGTCAAGGTGATGATGACTTGATGGAAAAGATGTATTACAATTGAGATGTGATAGTGATGGAGTAGCAGCGGCATTGTGCTCTACAACAGCAGTGCCCTTTTAATAAATTGAGTGTTCGTGGGCAGGAACTGATTTGGTTGGATACACAGAGACATTAGTTCTAAATAGGTTGAGTTTGATACACTATTGGAGCATCCAGGTGAAAGTGTCTGACAGATACACAGCCTAAATCAAGAGAAAATTAAGAAAGGGAGAGAATACTTTTCAATGCCATGTGTATAGAGCTGTTGCTGGAAAACCATGGGTTCGTTGAGAGAACACAGAGGGAAAAGGACAAAGGAGCCAAGAAAAGACTTGACATTTATGAGATGAGATGTGAAACAGAAGATTCAAGAACAGAACTAGGCATAGAATTCAAAAGGCATGGACTCTCAAAATGGACAGGCTGATACCAAAAGCACAAGTAGGAAGAGGCTTAGGAAGAGTCACTGAATATGATGGAAGTTTGTTGTTGATATATAATGGTTTCCTTTGAGCCATTGGTACTGATGTCTGACATGAAGTGATTAAGGAGTGAAAGAAAAAGCATTGAAGAGTGAACGCAGTAATTGTAAACCACCCCTTTCATAAACTCTCTGGTGCACTTGTCTAGCACAGAGTAGTATTAAAAGTAACCACATTTCTTTTTTATTTTTTTTATTTTTTAATGTTTTTTATTTATTCCTAGGAGGAGGAGAGAAAGAGAGAGAGAGACAGCGTGAGCAGGGGAGGGTCAGAGAGAGAGGGAGTCACAGACTCTGAAACAGGCTCCAGGCTCTGAGCTGGCAGTCAGCACAGAGCCCGACGCGGGGCTCGAACCCACAAACCGCAAGATCATGACCTAAGCGAAAGTCGGACGCTTAACCGACTAAGCCACCCAGGCGCCCCAAGGAACCACATTTCTGACTTTGTAGCCAATGTTAATGTTCTCACAAAAGGGTAGGTAAAGTTATAAAAATGCAAATTAATCTAGATACCAAGACATCTGACACATTAAGTCTAACATTAAACTTTCTGCAAAGAATGTAACTTTTTGTAATTTTCTAGGCTGTTGTTTTATAACTAAAAATCACATTCTAATCATATTTCAAGATACAGATTTTCCCCACTATCTGAAAGTAAAGTGTTCCTGTGAAGAATTTTGCAAGATGAAATGATGTAAAGTGAAGAAGCAATTACATTAATTTGTATGGAAACATTTTTGAGCATTAGAAAGATAAAAAAAAAAAAAAGCAACCGCTTTTAGGTATTTCTGATACCTTAGGACACATCTTACTAATGGATGCACAAAATAAATCAAGAAAACTCACAGACGCTCACAGATACAGTCAGAGCTGGGGAGGCATGATGCTGAGATGCTGAGTGTAGTTTCTGTGGAAGGAGCTTAACAGTACCAATCTTTTTTTTTTTTTTTTAAGTTTATTTATTTATTTAGAGAAAGACAGCAAGCGAGAGAGGGGCAGAGAGAAAGGGAGACAGAGAATCTCAAGCAGGCCCCACGCTATCTGCATGGAGCCTGATGTGGGGCTCAAACCCATAATCTGTGAGATCATGACCCGAGCTGAAACCAAGAGTCGGACGCCTAACCAACAGAGCCACCCAGATGCCCCTTAACCATGGCAGTCTTGCTGCTCAGGGTACACACTGCCTGTATAGAATCTCACTATAAAGCAACGCTGAGTGCTATGTCTGCATTTTGCCTTTTTTCCATACAAGTGAAAATGTTCTTTGGATTTATTCTGCTTAGCAAAAACAGGTACTAACTAGGTCCTCCATAAAAATGAAGTGGCATGGCATGAACTTTCGAAAAGCAGAGCATCCCATGTTATGTTTTGATACTCCTGGATAACCATTCTCCAAGGGTCTTCTGTGTTTCTGTACATTTTATGAGGGAAGCACTGGATGCTTGCAGAAGAGTCTTAGAAGACAGAGATAGTGTCCCTCTTCAAAGTAAAAGGCAGACTTGCTTTCAGCCTTGGAAAATAGAACGAGTGCCCCCTTTGGAGCAAAGGGTGCTTCCTCATCATTCTCTTGGAATAATATGCATTGGTTGTGCCACCATTATTTGGCCCTCTTCACGTTTTCCTGAGGAAATTGGGGCTCAGGCTAATGGTGCAAAAATGGTGATACTCAGCTCACGACTATTGCTGTAATTAATAAACCGCACCTTGTCTCTGATCTGGGAGTCTCGTGTCTTCCCCTCAAACCCATGAAACATGGCAGACAAATTTATTAACGCCCTAGTAGTGTAAATCTCAGACTCTTCCTAGTTTTCGGATAACACTGGTAACATTACTGTGAAGTTTAAAAAACTGGTAACATGTATTGAGTATCTAACATGCCAGACTTTATGTTGAAATTCTCAAGTATTCTCATTCATTCAATAAATATTTATTTAGTCTCTATAATAAACCAGAGAGTATGCTGGACCAGATGTTAGGAAGTAGTGAACAAAAAAAATATGAGTCTCACTCAGAGAGCGTATGGTCCATTGAATCTCCACAACAGCCCTGCAAGGCAGGGATATCCTTCTTTTAGAACCGAGGAAATTGGAGGTCAGCAAGATTAAATAGCTTATGCGACGTCATGTCCGTCTATGGTTGGGCCAGAATTTGAAACCACATCTGAACTGAATAGGTCAGTGCTCTTTTTACCGTACCATATAATACATTATTTAAATTTTTATTTTCTTCCTCACATTTGGATAAAAATATTATTTTAAACTTCTATTTTATAGATCCCCCCCTACGTATATCTGGCACTTGGATAATATCTAAACAAATTGTTTTTAAATTTTTAGCAGGGACGTAACCTTTTTCATCAAAATAATTCACTTCCCACATCCATGTAAACCCCTCTGCCCTGTATTTTCTCTAATCAGAATGGGAAATTCTGAATTTTGATGGTGTTGATATGAGGTTATACTGTATTAACAGTTGGAAGTAAAGAATGTTGTCAAGCAGTGTGACGGGCAGGTCCACATTTGAATTAGCAGTTTATTTTGTTTACTTTTACTAAACATGTTTCCTGTTATTAATTTTTGATGTCATACAGTGATGCAAAAAGAGAGGCAATATTGCTTAGTAGAAAAGATAAATCATAGGCTCCAAAGCCAGAAGCCTTGCTTATACTTGTAGCCTACCACTCACTCCACTTGTGTTTTGTGTGAATTTCTTTTCTCTTCTTCAGTTTTATTTTCTGGAAATTTGAATAACAGTGATGCCTGCGAGTAAAGCTGTTAGATGGCTAATTTAATGATCTCAGTGCACCTAGTACAGTGCCTGTTATACATTGTACAATAAACATTAGCAGCATCTGTGACATGATGGAGACTCACCAAATAAATGTCTCCATTAACTCCTTATTTTTTTTTAATGGGATGGTTGTTCATTACAAAAAAGTAATTTTGCTCTAAACTCTAAGCTCCAAAGCAGTGGCCCTTGACTTTTCTGACTATTTCTAAGCACAGGATAGGCATGCCAGTTCAAAATGATGATGCCTGACTTATAAAAGTAAATGTCAGCAGCCTCCACTGTGAGCATTTAAGGAAGGTGAGTGGTCTGAAAGAGAATAAGGAATCAGAAATTTTGTCTCCTATTCCCAGCTCCATTACTGACTTCCTAGGGCAGAATAAATAAATCACAAATAAATAAATAAACAAATCACTTAACCTTTCTGTATTTCAGTTTCAGCAACATGAGAGTGATAAGCTTTTACTTTTTAAGGGCTTTGAAATCATTGGCTGGAAGGTGCTAGCAGAGTGACAAGTGCTATTAACTCTCCAGTATTTTGGTCTTACTTGTGCATACTCTCAATGTTTGCTTTTCATCTTGGGAATTAAATACTTCTTTCGCATTGATATGTGGTAACTGCAGGAATTAGTGAAATTCGCAGGCTCCTCAGATAAAATCAGAGGACAAACAAGTCAGGCAGTTAATTATGTGAAAGAATAGATTAGGAGGAGGGAAGAAGGGCTTCGACAGACATCTCCCGATTGTTGTCCCAAGTTCAGGGTTACAACTTTGGAAGGTGAAACAGGGAGGGTGGAGGTTATAGAGATAAAAGGAGAACGGTTCCTCTGTGCTCTGCAGTCTCGCTTTCTTTGCCCACACTTCTAGATTCGTGCCTCCTTGGCTTGCACAGTGTGGAACCACTTCAATCAGATTCAAGCTGCTATATTTTGTCTTTTTTAAGTAATCATGTTGCTTTCTATGTCTCAAAAACCTATTTTATTTCAAACACCATATTCTTTGCCTGTTAATTTCCTCATCTGTTTAGTTTTCATAAACTCATTTTTGAAAGTGCAAACTGCACATCCCTTTATATATTGTACACAGATCTATATTCGTAAATTTTTTGTTATTGTATGTGAGGATGTGAAGGAGTTAAATAAATCCTTTGGATTTTGTTATTAATCACTATTATTATTATTCCTATTCTCTTAATTATTTTTAAATGATGAACATTTGTACATTTTTGATAAATTATTGAAATATGTGAAGCATTACAATTTTTGCTCCTGTTCATAAAGCAGACACAAAAGAGTTACGGTTTGTTGGCCAAATGAGATTTGCTACACTCCTCATAAATCTTTTATTTATGTGTTTTTGTAGGAAATCAATATTACATTGGTGTAAAATACAGATAAAATACAGTTCACAATACATTTTATAAAATAGGCTTTACTAGAAGTACTTTCGGTATACATTTTAATGTGTCACATTTTTATTTGAATGTAGGATTATTTTTTCACCTAGATGTGAATGTGCCTTTCCCTTGGAATGTGCCAACTCCAGATTCATTTGTATTATGTACATCTTATGTACATACACAGAAACAAAAATATATACTTTTTTTTTTTTTTGCCTTCAACATTTGCTATACCTGAATTTGTGCTTTGTAACAGTTCTCTTAGGAGAACACCATAGACACATCAATAAACTACGGACATGATAATATATATATTCAGGTATTGTACCTGCCTTAGTATTCTTTGAAAGAAATCTTACAGTACTCATGAATTTAAATATTTTTTATATAAACCATATTAATATGATTAACAATCTGCTGTATTCACTATTTAGGACATGAGATGCAGTATTTTTCTAATTATATAGACCAGTGTAGGAGGATATAACTGCAAAAGAAGATTAAGCCATTTGTATTTATTCAATGCTGCTTTCATAGCATTAACTAGAAAACTCAGGCCTGCTCTATTGAATGTGGAGGAATTTGATTACGAGCATGGTAGACTCTGCCAATCTTGGCTTGAGACAGCAGACTCAACTGCTATCTATCAGCAGTGATTTAGCTGTATCATCGTCTACAATCTTGCTATTGATAGGAGCATTTAAAATCTGATGAAAATTACTGTTTAATAATCAGGACTTGGAAAACCCACCTGGCAGATGCTTTCTTTCTATCATTTTTTCCCCCCACTAATGTTTAAGGAAGATAAAAGTCAACTTTCCCAAACTTACAACACAGACTTTAAAAAAATATTTAGAAATCCAGTTTTACAAATACATTATCAAAGACAGGCCTAAATTTTGTTTCTGTTGTTATTTTGCTTTGTTTTGTCTTATTTCCATGAATGCTATTGATCCTCATTTTCTATCCTATTTTTAGTGTTTTTAGTGGGTTTTTTTTTTTTGTTTTGTTTTTTGTTTGTTTTTGAGAAAGAGAGAGACGGAGAGAAAGGGAAGGAGTGAGGAACAGAGAGAGTGAGACAGAGGATCTAAAAGTAGCCTCTGTGCTGACAGCAGAGAGTCCCATGCGGGGTTTGAACTCATGAACCATGAGATCATGACCTGAACTGAAGTTGAGACATTTAACCAACTGAAACACCCAGGTGACCCCAGAAGCTGTCTTTTGATTGCTACTGTGCTTCTCTCTGTGCCTAAGTTCTTCTGCATAATGCTTATTGGAGATAGCACTTTAAAATATTGGCCAAATGTGACTATACGAATATACAATATATTACATAAATTTAAGTATGATGATTCAGATATATTTCTTAAAAGATGATGATTTGTGCAACAGAGATTTTACCACTCAAGTCAAATCTAATGTGTCCCAAATTAGTGTAGTTCACCATGCAATCAAGAAGAAGAAAAATATTTCACGTATAGAGGAGAGGATTAAGACCTTCCAAGATAGTCTATAAAAATAAGGGTGTGTGAATGAGCTGAGTACAAAATCAATCACCTCCTGGTTGCTAGGTTTGATGAAATAGATACTTAATAATTCGGGACATTTATATTCACTCCCTACGCAAGTGAGCTTTGCAGAGAGTTTCCCTAAAATTAGTATGGCATTTCTGTAAGTAGACCCTTCAACGCACAGAAGGAGTCACTTAAATGGTCCTCCATTTTTCCCTGAAGCAAAATTTGCAGTGAGCATATGTAGCAGTCTGTATTCCCGCGTGAATACCAATTGGTGTCATTAGGTGCCTGGAGTCTCGAGTTGCATTTTTGAGGCATGATTTTCCGCTGGAGCAGACTTACATGTACCAGTCTCAGATCTACGCCATGTGTTTCATAGTTTGATATTGTGTAAGCGATTGGTTTTGTTTTGGGAACTTCCCTGGTATTCTTACCTACATGGAGGAAAGAGATATTACTAAAGGGTTTTTTGTTGTTGTTGTTTTGTTTTCCTCCTCCTGGATTGGACTTCTAGGAATCCCTTAGAGATGGGAAATGAAGAATCAGTAGAAATACCAATGCAGAAAGGAGTAAGGAACAAAAAACCATAAGGGAGATTCTAAGATTTTATTCAGGTATTCAAAAGTGGAGTCAGAATGAATTATTCCCAGTAGCAGAGAACCATAAGCTAATGGATTCCTGAGCATATCCAGTTTTCTGTTTCCATTCCATTTGTCACTGGTAAATATATTTGTATATTCTCCATCCTTTGAATGACATTGATGACAAAGGGTTAACGTGAGGTCTGTATTTGAGTTCCCAACTTATTACTATTTTGTAGCTATGAAAGACAAATCACTTTCCTTAATTTTACTTCACTTTTCCTATTGGTTTATGATAATATATCCTGCATTTCTATGAGATAATACATCTAAAAATACTACTAAATGATTAAATACTACATAAATATAAATAATTAGAATAAATATATTATTGCTTAGTTCCTAGGAAGCCACTCTAGAGTTTTATTTTTCACTTTCTAATACATTTTAATTGCTTTTATAACTTTCTACATACTTTTATGGGAAGTATTGACTAAAGTGTAAGAAGTTAATCTTTGATCAAACAGCTTCTTGGTATGTGAGAAACATAATTGAGAGATTTTAGAATTTGGGAAGTTAAATAAATTCTTTGGCTGATGCAAAAACATTAGCTTAATTAGGTATCTTAAAACCGGTAAGAGAAGAAGCCTTCCTCAGTCTCTCATAGAGAATGGTCCTGTTAGCTTCTTAAATAGTCATTTTTCCCAATGGATATTTTATAAAAATACACCCAGAATCCGGAGGACGCTGTTCCCTCAAATTACAAGTGTTTTCAGGAAGGCCAAATTGCAGTTTTTAGTTAGCCTGAGATCAAATAAAGTTATAACTTTATAGGAGTTTCAGTTTGTCAACTCAGAGGCAATTATCAAATTTACTCTCCATCATCCACCTGCTTTAGATCATGAGGATCCTTATCCTTTTCAATATCTTGTTTAAATAGTTTATGTAATTTAGGAGATTGATGAGAGAATTATGTGAATGATATCAGCCTTGTTTTAACATATATTCTCATTCCAAAGGTGATAGAGTCTGATACAAATTCTGAATTCCTCAAATTTTGTATGCAACCATTTTTCCCCATGCTGTCACTGTACTAAGTTACACATTTTAAAAACGCTAGGGTCCTAATTTTATTTGCTTTGCATCCACTTGTTATAAATCACATATTGATCATACAATTATCTAAAATTCTTCAAAATTGAAGGTGGTGATTGAGAGATTACGATGCCGGGTTTACAATTTGCATTAGAAAATATGAGCTAGGGGCGCCTGGGTGGCTTAGTCTGTTAAGCAGTCCGACTTTCGCTTAGGTCATGATCTCGCGGTTCGAGGGTTCGAGCCCCGCGTCGGGCTCTGTGCTGACTGCCAGCTCAGAGCCTGGAGCCTATTTCAGAGTCTGTGTCTCCCTGTCTCTCTGACTCTCCCCTGCTCATGCTGTCTCTCTCTCTCTCTCTCTCTTTCCTAGAAATAAACAAAAATATAAAAAAAATAGAAAATATGAGCTAGGGATGGAATTTTTCAAAAAATATTTTATTTTTTATTTTTAAGACAACCTAGGCTGTTTTGAGGAAATCTACTTTCCACTGTTATTTCCTTCATCTTTAAGTATGTCTGGATTGGTTAACTGTGGACAAAGAAAGTGCATGGTCATTTGAATTTTAAACTGTGACTGAATCTCACTATCTGTTATAAAATAGAAGAGCATTTGAAAGGCAGTAAATTCACTATATCTTAAAACAGGTCCATGAGAAAAAATTTTGACAAATAAAATGTTAATTATGAAACTTGGTTGTAATAGATACAAGTTAATTATTATGACATGAGTTGGATATCAGCAGGAGCCTGAGATAATTGATGTCAGATGAATGTGGAAACTCCCTAGGATGGGCTCAGTCCCAGACGAAGTGACGATTGGAAAAATATAAAAGCTGTTGTGATGCATGTACTTGTCCCCTAATGAAAGCCGATTAATTCCAAAAGTTGACATTAAGTCAGTGGAGGAAAAATCTATAAAGATTCTTTTACAAAACTTTGAATTGGAAGCAGGCTATTTCTATCCTTAAAGTATGAAGAATACCATTTGTTGGGGTGGATATTTTGCTACTATTCATTAAAGGGTCCATTGAGTCTTACATTCCCCACCTTCCTCCTCCTGTAATTGTTTCATATCCCAGGATACAAAGTGTAATTTGTTCTTTTTTTTTTTTATTGTCTTTTCTTTGTATGAGAGTAGGAGCATATGCATTTTAGATCCTTTTGTTTCATTACACGCCAAATTAGCAGCAATTCTACCAGCTTGGTTTTGATATTTCATTAATTTGAGAATAGCACTGGGTAACAGAATAGGGCACCAAAATGCAGGAGGCATAGCCAAATCTGTCTCCTGCTTTTGTTCTCAACATTTGAGTCATTAGCTGTGGAAGGAAAAATCTCCATTGAATTGAAACAAGAGATTTTTTAGCTCTCTATCCAGTCACATTTACAAAATCTTTATTGATTCCCTGTCAGAGATTTGTTCCTATGCTTATAGTTCCAATAGACAAATGGACAGAGGTTATATATATCACAAACTCACCAACAATTATTTTTATACTCAGAATTAAGGGATCCACGTGGATCGAAGAATTGATGTCCTGCCTTTCTGATCTTTTGATTTAACATGCATATCACACTAACTGTTGTGTGGCTTCGTGTAAGCATGTGAGCCTCTTCAATCTGACTAGTTTGACATTGCTTCATGAAGAATGCCAAAGGTAGCTCAAAAAGTGATCAGAATTGAAGCAAATGTGTATCCATTAGACTAACTTTCTTACAGAAAAGGAAAGTCAACAACCAAAAAGATTTTCAAGATCTCAGTTTTTTAAAAATCTTGCCTGTGATTATCCTCCAATGCCTTTATAGCTCTGAGCTTCTAACACTCAGATAAACTTCTGGGTTTGCCTTTGATTTCCACACTGGTCCACCTTTGAAGAGAACTTAGTGTCACTCCTTAGAACAGTGTCTGAGTTGGCTATTGTCTGGAAATTTGGCTTACTAAATCTTGTTGACTGCTCACTTTTTGTCATGCTTCTGTCTTTCGCTCGAGTTTCAAACCCAATCTTTTGCTCGAGTTTCAAACCCTATCACAACTTCCAGAGACTGCTTAGCATCATTGTTTTGGGTTACTTTTGTCTTAATGGTATTTGGTTTTAATAGATAATAATAAGAGGTATTTCACTGCTGGCACCTGGCAAAATTTTGTTATACACAGACATTACCGCAGTGGTTTGTTATGAAAAGAATTGTTCTTGAGTTTCTGGAAGGGATTTCATCATGACCCTAGTCTTTTCTAAACAATAAAACTCACACAATTATACATAATTGAATCCTCTCACAATTTTGCTCATATCCCTGCACTGCCCAAATACTCCATGATATTCTTGTCCTTAACCCATGATCACGTACTTTTGGATTCCCCTTACTTCTTATCTCCTTCATAGAAAGAAAGAAAAAACAAAAAGAAAGAAAAGAAATCTTTTGTTGAAAGCTGCTGCTGTTCTGTGAGTTAGCTCCTCCACCTGGGAACTCCCCATTAAGAAAGGCTTTGCATTGCCTACAGGCTGACAATTAGTTGTCCGCCATAATTGTAGCTGCTATTTTAGGGAAACTTTGTTGTTGAATTATGGGTTGAAGTTACAGGGTTTTGATATATAAATTTCTAAAATTTCACTACAGAAAAAAAATATATCATAATATTGTAAAATAAATCTGCTTAAGTGGAATATGCTTGATTTCCATTTTACTTATCCAGTTTATTCAGTGGGATGGTGTGTCTTTTATAAATCAATTTTTCAGTACACAAAGGCACTATTTCTACACCCATTTTAAGTATATGAATTTGGCTAAGATGCTATTAAATTTATGGTGTTTTCATATCTCAGCAGACAAAGTATGAACAACATGATTTAACATTTTTCTTAATGACTTGAGTGTCTTTGTTATCAAAATCAGTCGTTCTGTTCTACATTATTCTTGGGGCTCCTGCCCAGTGTGCCCTGATATTAAATGTCTACAAACAGTTGAAGGTTGTGTTTGTTTTGGTTTTGAATTCTTCTTCTATGCTAGCTTTCTGTTCTCACTTTGCTAACAACATGCCAGTTAACAAAAGAAAAAGATGCCTGGGCAAATTAGCACCAAAGACACAAGCTGGGAATTACAGTTTGAGGAAACTTTGTGCATACTACTTATTGCCCTTATTTTGTCACCTTTTTTGTTTATTTTCTTCAGATTCTCTGCCTTTGTTCCATTCAGAAGGTGCAACATAGGGGAAGCAATGTAGGCTGTGATTGCTCATGAATCATGCTAAACAGGGACAAAAACAGCTTGTGCATCTGGGAGTAAAGAATGGATAGTTAATGCATGTGGTTCCTGACTTGTTTGGTGCTAATAAAAAGAAATGAGTGCAAATATATTTTTCCAGAACCTGGAAAACGACCATCCTTGCAAGGGCCTCTCCCCGTAGAGTATCAGGTCTTTGAGGACAGAGGCTTTGTCTTCTCACAAGCTATACATATATCTGTGGGCTGCTTGGCTGACTGACAGAGATGACATAAGGAAAGGAGTAAAGCATTAATAAGGAGGAAGGCAGATTGGCAAACATCCCTTTGGCAAAGATGAGACCTTAGCTCCTCGTTCGCTACACAAGCTAATAAAAGAGTCCTGAAGGGATGCCTGGGTGGCTCAGTCGGTTTAATGACTGACTTTCGCTCCGGTGGTGATCTCATGATTTGTGAGTTCGAGCCCCACATCAGGCTCTGTGCTGACAGCTCAGAGCCCGAAGCCTATTTCAGATTCTGTCTCTCTCTCTCTCTCTCTCTCTCTCTCTCTGCCCCTCCCCTGCTCGTGCTCTGTTTCTTTCTGTCTCTCAGAAATAAATAAACATTAAAAAAAAAATTTTTTTTAAAGAGTCCTGAAAATGGTTGACAACAAGCATACTTTCCCTATTTCAGCTGAGAAGTAAGAACATCAAGGTCACTTGCACCATTTCAGAGGGGGAAAAAAGGCCTAAAATATTGATAAAATGTCAATCAAAACTGTTTTTTCTCTATATGCTATGGTAATATAAGTCATATTGCTCCATTGCTTTTTTATTTTTAAACACAACTAGATCTGGTAGTTTGGCAGCATTTTTTTCCTTCTTCTTTTTTTTCTTTAACAAAGACAGAGCCTTCAAACTCTTTTCATAGCAAGGCTGAAAATCCTGCCAGGTAAAAAAAAAAAAAATGTTATTGAAAACCTTTCTCCCCTCATAGGCCCATTTTGACAGGAAATCTTTGAGAGGCAGTAGCAATGAAGTGCCCAGAGATTTCATCTGTCTTCTTTTGCTTCAGGAAATGCTGAGCACAAGGCTCTCTATTAGGCAAATAGAAGGAGTACCAAATCCCCTTAACAATCATCTCCGGCCTGCTCCTGGGTTGACAGCTCTCTCTGTGTCCTAGACTGTCAGACAGGCCCAGGATCATATTACTGGGACCACTGTAAAAGTTTCTGACAGTACTTTACAAAAAAGAGTATATTGCCTCTGTATGCTGGTTTTCTGGCACTATTAATTTTGCATGGATTAATCAGAATAATATCTAGTAGACCAGGAAGGCATTAATTTATCGTACTTTTATTTTTTTTTCTCAATGATTTTGACATGAAGTTTCTGTTGGGGTGGTTTTCCCCTGTCATTCTGTGTGATTGGTTAAATTTCAGCAGTCATTAGATGCTCTATTATATTATCCAATAAGATGACACTGTTTTGTTTTGTTTTTGACAGATGCCAAATCTAAATTTTAAATAATTCTTTCGGAAATCAAAATGCCAGCTTGTAGCGATTCTGCAGAAATCTAAGCAGATGTACTTTAAAAAATAGTTAGGATCAGGTAAAACAGGTAAAATTCACAGTGGAAGTTAAAAAAAATCATCTCATAATTTTAGGCAGATATACTTTGTTCGCTTTAGCTTTGTTGATGAATTTTCTGTTAGTTCAGGACTATATTTAACTAACACATTGCCTAGAATTTTTGTACAAATAACAACAAAATCCTTAAGAAGTGTAAGTCAGTTAGCAACTATTTAAATATTTAATAGTAAGTGGTATGGGGACACTGGGGTGGCTCAGTCAGTTAAGCCTCTGACTCTTGATTTCTGAAAAGGTCTTGATCTCGTGGGACTGAGCCCTGCATCAGGCTCTGTGCTGGATGGTGAAGCCTGCTTGGCATTCTCTTTCTCCTTCTCCCTCTGCCCTGCCCCCCAAGCACGCTTGCTTGCTCTCTCTCTCTCTCACTCTCTCTCTCTCTCTTGCTCGCTTTCAAAAAAGAAAAAAAGAAGTGGTATGTATGTATATAGATATATCACACGCTGTTGTGAATTAATCATATTGTAGATGCAAACATCAATAAAATAACAGCCTATGTCCAAAGAAATAGAAGCAAAGGAAAAGGGATATAATTTCTAAAGTATTCCCTGCAGAAAATTAAATGGCTGTGATGTGATTTTTGGTACATCTGTGATGGGAAAACAAGCTATAAGAAGATGATTACAGTTGTCTAATAATAAAGTTTGTATAATTCACATCAGTTGGGTGTCTATTTTGGTAATTAACATTCAAGGACAATAATTAGGACAATAGCTACAAAGGGATGAATAAGTATAGACAAGCAGTAGAAAGGAGGGTTCTAGATGTCATCTCAAACCCTAGTTCTGTCCTCCACAAGTCTGGCCACCAAATATCTGACCCTGAGTGATATCCATAAAGGCGAGATGTATAAAGTGCCTCTTTTATCTAAAACACTTCACCCATTTCCGATTCAGAAAACTAGCATTCACCTTCCTCATGATGACTTGTCAGACTCTCCCGTGTCGGCCCCGTGCCTCTCTGTGCTAACCCCAGCATACATGTCTCTGTGATCACAGTTTATTCACTAAAGCTTCTCCCATCCCTCTATGGGACATTGACTTGAAGGTATTGCCATTAATGAATTGGTTGAGTGAAAAATTGAAGGTATTGTGGATATTTTGGTGGCCTGTTCAGTATTCATGTTTCCCTTGGAGATTTTCACAGTTCTTCTGGCACCCTCCCTTCCCCCATGCAGTGTTTGCCAAGCAGCGGAACATCATCCTTGATTACAGAGGTAGGCTTTCACTTGTCTATACAAATTAGAGCCAGGGCAACTCTCTTAGCTAAGGGTAGGCCCGTGATGTGACAAGAGGTTTGCTGGGCCAATGAAATATGAGAAGGGATTTCTTGGGGAATTTCTTTTCATACATGCTCCCCATAGTGACTGACTTTCTGCTGTTCTAAGTGCTTTTACCTCTGATTACAATCAGTATGTGCAAAATGCCTTAAGAATGAGGCAAATTGAAATATTCTAAAATGCAAAATAATAAACACTAGTTGTTAATTTTTTAACATTCTTTTTTAGTTTATTTTGAGAGAGAAAGCTAGAGAGAGCAGGGGAGGGGCAGAGGGAGAGAGAGAATCCCAAGCAGGTTCTGCACTGTCACCATGGAGCCCAGTGCGGGCTTCGATCTCACAAACCTTGATCTCATGACCTGAGCCAAAATCAAGAACTGGATGCTTAACTGATTAACCACCCAGGTGCCCCTAAGTGTTCACTTTAGTTAATAAATCTATGCCTACAAGTCATGGATTTATACATATGATTCTTAAATATTAGGTCATTAAAGAATTTTAAAAATCATCTATATAGAAACTTTTAAATATAAACTATAATTAGCCTTCATACATGCCCTTTCACCTACAGAGCTGAACAAAAATATATTTCTTCAGCAGAATTAAAAAGTATTAGCAGTTCACTTCCACTTCAGGAAAGCAAATGCAGTGTGAGTATAGCTTCTTTTTGTTTACCCACATCCCTGGTGTATAGTGCCAGGGAAGGCATTTTAAAAGATACCATCCAGGGGTGCCTGGGTGGCTTAGTCGGTTAAGCGTCCAACTTTTGCCTTGGTCATGATCTCGCGGTTCATGGGTTCGAGCCCCACGTCGGGCTCTGTGCTGACTGCCAGCTCAGAGCCTGGAGCCTGTTTCAGTCTGTGACTCCCTCTCTCTCTGACCCTCCCCTCTCATGCCGTCTCTCAATCTCTCTCTCTCTCTCTCTCTCTCTCTCCTAGAAATAAATAAAAGAAAACATTTAAAATTTTTTAAAAGATACCATCCCATCACAACAAAGAGAACACAAAAGCAGCCAGCAGCAGACGGGAATTTTCAATATATTTCAGGAAGATGGGAAGCTGATGGAAACTGATGGGGCAGGCAGGGGAGGCAGAAGCATGGAGTACACACACTTAGAGGGGCTGCAGTGGAGTGAGACCTGGGCCCAGCAGGTGCCCAGAAACCAGGCAGCTTCAGAAGTAAGGTGGCCTTTGTAAAGGCGTGAGAGCAGGAGTACAAGTTGGGGCTCAATGGAGGCTTAGTGACCATCAGTTTATAGAACAAATGAGTCTATCTGTCTCTTTCTCTCTCTCTCACTCACTCACACACACACACAATATCACACAATTTGTGTGGGAAAGATAAATACTTATCATAGTTGATCAGCCAGAAAGTAAACCCCCGCAGGCTCAGAGCCACATCTCTACCCACAGCCCTTGGAGCGCCACATGCCAGTGGACAAACCCCACCCATGTGCGCAGTATTTCCAAACCATCGCACACCTGCTTTGTTCTTAAATATGCATCTGTTTCACCACAACACCAGTCATGTGAAGAAAACCTGTAGCCTAAAGAAAGATCAAGATAAAAATAGGAAGAGGTACCCTGAAGGAAGCAGAGTTTTCTTCTGCTAAGATTCCTCCTCAGAAAAGAAATGTAAAAAATAAGTCTCTAGCGTATTCTGAGAAAGTCAAGGTGTTACATCCACAAAATAAAAATAAGATGCAATGGGAAAGGACACACCAGACCAAAACAATTCTTAGAAATTAAAATTGTGACTAACTTCCAAAATAAATCTGTAAAATTGCAAAAATACAAAATCAGGAAAATCAATGAAAATTTAAAATAAAAAGACCAGGTCAGTGAGAAATAATATAGATATAATTGTTCCACCCAGTAGGCCCTGTATACAAGTATGAAGAGTTTCAAAGTTTGGAAAAAAAAAAAAAAGAAATTATCATACAAATATTGAATGGCACTATCTTCAAAGAGAAGGAACACATGTGCCCAGATAATGTCGATCATGGGAAAATTATAATGATAAATTATTAACAAAATAAATGATTTAAAAATAAACTAAATATGTCACTATAAATTTATCACTATAGATTCCACTAAATAGAAACAGAAACCTCTGAAAGTTTCCAGACAGAAGAAAGAGGGAAGGAAGAAAGGAAGGAAAATAAAAGATTTCGTTATTTTTAAAAAGGCAAAAATTAGACTCGTTTTGTTAGACCACCTTTTCCAAAGGAGAATCACCGAGGACAAAGCCCACAAAACACAAAAGGAGTTGGTTATTCAAGTTTATTTTTGTCCGGCTGGACGGCCTCTCCCGAGGACTCGAGCACCCAAAGAGTCCTCGGAAGAGTGCCCCACCGAGCCATAGTTCAGGGTTTATATAGGGAGAGGGGCAAAGCCAGTGTACAAAAGGGAGAATTTTGCGGTTAGAGGTGGGGGTTGCTTAATAGTTGCTTGAAGAACATGTTTGACTGTTCTAATCACAATGTTCACTGAAGATTTACATCTCAGGGGCTTGCTGCAGCCAGGAGGAGCTAGGTTGCTCAACCTTTGACCTTTTTTTTTTTCTTTTTTTTTTTTTACCTCAATAGAGTTTGAGATCAAACAATGGTTGTTATTCTCATTTGCAAGCCCCTCACCTTTTGGCCCAAGGGAGTTTTTACATTATCAGATTTTATCAGTAACATCAGATGCTAGAAAATATTAGAGAAATGCCTTTAAAATTATGAGAAAAATAATTTTAAACTTAGAAATTCTATATTTCTAAATATAGAATTGCTTATATATTTCTAAATATAGAATCATATATAAGCACCAAAGAAAAACTATTTAGACACTTGTGTCTTCTGTGCATACATTCTTAGAAAGTTAATAAACATGTGCTACCATGTAGTAAGTGACTAAATAAAGAACAAAGTTATGGGTCTGATAGAACTATCTAAATCAGCAGGCTTATTAGGGATATCCTAGGAAGATGAATAGCTAACAGTTCTAGATGTATGCGAGAAGGTGGAGTACTTCAGGGGAAATGTCTCCCAGGGAAAACAAATTGAGGCAACTGGGAGAAGCAGTTAGTAAGCTGTGAGTGTATGTGCGCCTAAGGACATGATAAACAATCTAAAAAGAAAGAAAAACAAAAAAAGAGAAAGAAAGATGGTGTGGGTGGATAAAAGAATCAGAAACTTCAGGGGGCACCTGGAGGGGTCAGTTGGTTAAGCTTCTGACTCTTGGTTCAGGTCATGATATCAGGGTTTTGTGAGTTCAAGCCCCAAGTCCAGCTCTGTGCTGGCATGTGGAGCCTGCTTGGGATTCCCTGTTTCCCTCTTTCTCTGTCCCTCCCCTCATGAGTGTCTGTCTTTCTCAAAATAAATCAACTTAAAACAAAAAAGAATCGGAAATTTCAGGAAAATTAGAGTGCTAGATAAGAAACATAGTGCATGTCACTGTTGATGCCTTAAACAATATTTATCACCATACCTCAACACCTTTGTGTTTAACACAAAGGAAAAATGCCGTTTAAGAACATGGGAAAGAAAGAGGGAGGGAGGGCGGACGGGAAGAGGGTCAAATAATGAAAATGCTGTACATTGATGTTCAACTTTCAAATTCAGTTCCTGGACAAAATTCAATAACTGTAAATTTACTGAACTAAATGTAAAATCCACTACCTTTAAAAATGAAAAAGTACAGGGTTGCCTGGGTGGCTTAGTCAGTTGAGCATCCCATTCTTGATTTTGGCGCAGGTCATGATCCCAGGGTTCATGGGATTGAGACCTGCATTGGGCTCCACACTGAGTGTGGAGCCTGCTTAAAATTCTTTCTCACTTTCCCTTTCTCTCAAAAAAAAAAAAAAAAGTAAAAAAGAAAAACCAAAGTACATAAACGATGACAGATACTAAGTTGAAGGGAAATTTTAGAGACAGTGAAATCCTCATTTTATATTGTGAACAATCAAGATATGTCTCTCTTTAGTTGATGAAATAAGTAAAACTAATATAAATCCAAAATTTTAAAATATAAAACATAAATTTTAAAATATAAAATATAAACACTGATAGCCCTGATGCAAATATTTTTTTCTATGCTGTAATAGAAATGCGATCACTAATATTTATAGTTTAAAAAATCAGGAATTCGTTGGGGTGCCCTGGTGGCTCAGTTAGTTAAGCATCTGACTTCAGCTCAGGTCATGATCTCACGATTTGTGGGTTTGAGTCCTGCGTCGGGCCCTGTGCTGACAGCTCAGAGCCTGGAGCCTGCTTCAGAGTCTTTGTCTCCCTCTCTGTCTCTGCCCCTGATCATGCTGTCTTTCTCTGTCTCTCAAAAATAAATAAATGTTAAAAAAAAACAGGAATTAGCAAGTTATGTAAAAGTAAGAACAACCAGAAGTCTAAAAACAACAATTGCTAAAAGAAATTCCCTGTAAGGAATAAAACTGGAGGTGGAGAGAAAGTTGGGGCAAAGAATTCCTGCTTCTCAGTAGATCTTCTGTATTACTTTATGTTTTGATAATACACAGATTAGTTTGATTTTTTTTAATGTTAGGTGAAAGCTCTAATTTTTTTTACATGATTTTTAGTAATGAAAAGTTATAGCTAAATTCCTTTGTTTCTATTTTGCCTTTTTAAATTTTTTTTCTATTCTGCCTTTTTAAATTGACTATTGTGACACTACACTCCAAATTAAAAGTACCTAAGCCCTGGAAAATTACTATATGGGTTAGGATTCTCTGGTTATAAGCAACAGAAATTGAGTCTGAATGAGTAAGTTTAGAAGGAATTTATTGGAAAGACACTGCACTGAAAAACTCATACATTCAAAAAAAGCCTGGTACATCTGGCCAAGGAAAGATCAGGAGATACAATATCTCAGTTGAGAACTCACTGTGAGTCTGTTTGAGAACTTCTATTAGAAGAAGTTAAAGATAGACAGATAGGTAAACTTAGCTCCATTTCCCCAATATCCCTGTATCATTTCACTCCTAAATCACAGTCTTGGGACAGGAAGACTGAATGGACTCAGATGGGTCACAGGCTCATTCCCTAGTCAGGGTGAGATGGGGTGAGGGAGATAGAAATAATGTGATAGATGATTGCACTGAGGCTGTGTGGTATAGGGAAGGAAGAGTAAAGTACTCTAAACAAAAGTGAAATAAAATTGAGTTCTATTACCAAGAGACGGTGATAGGATTCCATGCAGACAAAAGCGATTGTTCACTACATTAGCCTTAAAATTGAATTGTCCTATTCGGGAGTTTTATCCATCGTGAAGCATACAGATATGGTTCTGAACTATCAAATCAAGCAACAAAGCAACCAAAAACTATTGTGCCCATAATACAGGGAAAGCAAATAAGTGTCTTCCTCATTCTATCTCCAAAACATAGCGCTCCTCTCATCCCCTTCCTGTATCCCAGGAGTCTACCATCCTTTCTAATTTCATCTTGTAAAATGACCCACTAGCCTCTCCTCCCTGCTTGCACCTGTCCCCAACCCACGAAGCTCCCTCACCTGTAAAGTTACCAGAATTATAATTGTTTTTATTGTTTATTTATATTTGAAAGAGAGAGAGAGCATGAGTTGGGAAGGAGCAGAGTGAGACAAGACACAGAATCTGAAGAAGGCTCCAGGCTCTGAGCTGTCAGCACAGAGCTTGTCGCCAGGCTTGAACTCAGGAACTGTGAGATCATGACCTGAGCCGAAATCAGACACTTAACCGAATGAGCCACCCAGGCGGCCCAACAATTTTAAACTAGAGATCAAATCCTACCACTTTTCTACTTAATTTCTTTATCTTTGCACTTTGAGAAGTATCCAAGCCCCTTAGCCCAACACACTTCTTTCCAGCCACCTCTTCACCCTACTTCCGGGCCCTTGCACTGGCAGCTCCATCTGCCCACAATGCCATTCATCCAAGGCATCATGGGAATGTTTTCTTCTCACCCTTCTGCACAGACCAATCCCTCATGCACACCTACCATCTCAGGACCTAATGTATTTCATTCATAGTATCTTTCAGGTTTTTGCTTGTTTGTTTGTTGTTTACTAATTTGCTTACAGTCTCTCCAGTCCCCATAAAAACTGCAAACTGGAATAGGCCCAAAATCTTCTTTGGTTTGTTAACCTTTGAATCCCCAGCATCTATGTAGTTGAGACTACTATTTACTGGGTGCACAAAAAAACGAAAAACAAACAAACAAACAAAAAAAACAAAGGAAAATCAAACCAATGAAAACATCTGCAAATTCACTTAAAAAGTGAAAGAGGATTTTTAAAATCATTTTTAATATTTTTTGTTTTTAAATGTTTATTTTTCAGAGACAGAGAGAGAGAGCAGGGAGTGGCAAAGAGAGAGGGAGACAGAAGATTCAAAGCCAGGTCCATGCCATCAGCACAGAGTCTGACGCAGGGCTCAAACTCATGAGCTGTGAGATCATGATCTGAGTCAAAGTCAGATGCTTACCTGACTGAGCCACCCAGGCACTCCAAAAAGTGAAAGGTTGACCTTCAAACTGCAAACCTGTGTTTATTAATAAGTAATAGAAAGCACTCAACCTTGTGTTAACTGAATTGTTTGTGATGCTTTGCATGCCCGATTGTTGGCATTACCCACTTTTTATACCTACAAGAGCTTTGAGGTCTGGGGACTACAGCTCCTGAAAGCCTTTGCCAGCAGTGTTCCAGGTTAATTCTTCTACAGAGGATAATTTGCAAGAGATTCGGAAGGAAGAGCATAGTCAGAAGCCATATCATGGCTTCTCTGACAGTAGTTAACAGATGTGTGAATTTTCACATGTACAGCTTTGCAACAGCTTTCCAACTTTCTAAATGCTTAGTTGCAAATCGAAAATTATCTTCATCTTCACTTGTATTCTCCAGTCATTCTATTGCTTTTTGTTTTAAATTTCCATTTTGAACCAGTTTCAAATTTCCAGAATGTTGTAACAATATTATAGCAAACTTCTCATAGATATCCCATTCAAGCTCCACCAATAACTCCAATATTTATTTTATGGCAAGAGGATTATGCTTGCATGTGGTTATCTTTTTAGTCTCTTTTCATCTGGAGCAGGGCCTCAGTCTTTTCGTTTTCATGACTTTGATGGTTTTGAAGATTATGGGGCAGCAATTTTGTAGAATATTTCTCAATTAGATTTTTCTGATGTTCCTTCATGATTAGACCCAGGTTATGGATTTGGGGCAGGAATAACACAGAAGTGACACACTGTTCTGTTTACATCCTGTCTGGTAGCACACAATATTGATTTGTCACACAATATTGATTACTAGTGGTTTACATTTTGATCACTAGACTAAATTTTTGAGTACCAGGATTCTCTTCTGTACTAAAAAAAAAAATCTTTCAATGCTTATTTATTATTGAGAGACAGAGCCAGAGTGCAAGCAGCGGAGGGGCAGAGAAAGAGGGAGACCCAGAATATGAAACAAGCTGCAGGCTCTGAGCTGTCAGTACAGAGCCCAATGCAGGACTTGAACCCATGAACCTTGAGATTGTGACCTTAGTTGAAGTTGACTGCTTCACCCAGGCACCACTTTTTTAAAATTTTTGCTTTGCTAATAATGGTTTCTATAGAAATATTTGAGGTTAGATTAACAGCCCTTTTCTCATTCTACTTTCACCTAATGGTTGTAGTATTCATTGATACTTATCTAAATTAGTTCTATGATGATTGCCAAAGTGATTTTACTAACTTCATCATTTGTCTACATTCATTGTTTGATATTAATGTAAAAGACAGATTTTTCTTCTCTCCAGTTACTTACCCATATAGATTTGAGGATTCCTATTTTATTCAGTGAGTTAAAATCCATTAATATCATTATTTTCTTTGATGCTTCTACTTCTTATATTTGACCCGTGGGAGCCCTTTCAGATCGGTTTCTTTGTCTAACTTGCCTTCAAAATTTGTTCATTCTCTGAGTATTTTGCTACTTACTTATATTAGCTTAAGTTAACATGGTCATTGCTACTGGGGTGTTGCTGTATCCAGAACCTCTCATCAGACAGAGTATGGAAGTATATATATATCTATATTATATGTATGCATATGAATGCACATCCATACCACACACATTCACACACTCAAACACACCCTTTGGTCTGTTTTTACAGATCTATCTTCTAGCCATCACTTATCTATCAACTGTCTGCCATCTATCTGTATCTGTAATCAGAAATTTACACCAATAGCTCCAATTTCAGATTAATACCACAAGGATTATTTCCGCTTTCTTCGTTTCTATATTTATACTTTCCTTCTCCTTTAGAGAGAAACCTGCTTCCATTATTCTCAATACATTTGCTTAGTTGCTCTGTTCCCTTAATATAGCTAACCATAACCCTGCCTGACTTACTTTCTTACCCCAACACATCAACTTTTTGTGGACTGCCATTACTGACTGCCTTTGGCACATTCCTGCCATCCTGCTCCAACCTGATGTCCTCATGGGAACTTCCTGCAGACTGGAATTACTGGCTACCATCAGACTACCTTAACTTCCTGTTCCATGATACCATCTTCCAGTAGGAAACATCACTGCCCTTGACTGAAACCTTTTAGAGGAGGAAGGTAGGAGACAAGACAGATTCTCCTGGGTCTTTACAATACTAAGCACCTATACTAAATTCTTTCTGTTGGACATAACTAGAGTGGTTTTTATTTCTTTAACCAAGAACTAATCATTACATGTTGGCATATACATGGCAGTGTAAAAAATTACTAATGCATTGTGATTTTATTTACCATATAAATAAAACTATTTGTACACAAAAGTCAAAATAATGAAAATTTGATACTTACCATTTCATCCTGCTAAACTTGTTCAAGGCTACGGTATGTAGAAAATGTCAGACTATTTTAATTGTTAAGATATATCAAAAATATCATGCGCTAGTAGATATTAGTTTCCAAATTTTACATTATTTTTACTAAATAACTGTTTTCCCTTTAGCATTGAATGAATGTTGAGTTTCATTTTTATTTTCAGGGAATGGTGTCTAGAATAAGTTTTATAAGAAAATGAATATGATTATATTAAAGATGATATTCATTATGTGCATGTCCAAACAGAATTTAACTAGCTTGAGGCACAAGCTACACTATGTGTGCAACAAAGCCTTTTCCCAGTCCTGCACTTTTAACCTTCTATCTGTTCATCTTGTGCCATACAGCAAGTGAAAAGTGTAACCTGAGAAAATAACAAACTTCTGCTGACAATATTTCTGCTAAGTGAAGTTGGTTTATTTGAAATATTTATTCACAAGAAAAAGTGATCCCCAACAGTGTCTACATATGTGTCTTGCATGGTTTCAAAAACTTTTAGTTTTTAGGGGCTCCTGGGTGGCTCAGTTGGTTAAGCTGCCAACTTCGACTCAGGTTATGATCTCGTGGTCTGTGAGTCCCAGCCTCACATCTGGCTCTGTGCTGACAGCTCAGAGCCTGGAGCCTGCTTCAGATTCTGTGTCTTACTCTCACTCTCTGCACCTTCCCCACTCTCTCTCTCTCTCTCTCTCTGTCTCAAAAATAAGTAAACATTTTCAAAAATAAGTAAACATTTTAAAAAAGAAAAAAAATTAAGAAAATAAAAAAAATAAAAACTTTGGGGTTTTTAAATGATGAAATTAGAAGAAAATCTACACAAGCAGTTGATAATAGTCATTTGCGAAATGCATGTCTCATTCTTTACAAAATAAAATTAAAATGAATAAAACATCAGGAAAATACTGCTTGCTTTCTCAATTTTATTATGTATATGAATCAAATTGTGAACTAAGAAAGGCTTGACTTATGCATACTGCCTATCTCATTTGTATACCTGAGTTCATGGTTAATGCCCCTGTTCTTAAACCCATCATGAGTACAAAGTTAAAAAAATTAAAAAGTCAGGGCTAGTTTTCAGCTCATATAAGTCCAAGGCTTTGAGGAGCTACAGAATGATAATAAATAGACAGAAGACATCTAAATTCTTTAATGTGATTCAGTAAATATTCATTGGCATATTCTTCTACTCTAGATGTATTGCTAGGTATTAATATAGCTATGTAATGAATCTGAGTAGTGTGATCTGGGGCCTCAAAATGTTTTCAGTCAATAATTGGAGATGCAGGAGCAAGGAATTCACACAAGTCCGTGTAACGCAAATGAGTGGCTTTTATAAGAAGTATGACATTTCCTCTCACTGGCATGGAATGCCATATTTCCTCTCTCAGTGCATCTCTGTCATGGAACTTTGGCGCGGCACCTTAGTGCATAGAATATATATGGTCACTGTGAAATAATTTCAGGGCACAAAAAGCTCTTAAAACATTTGGGACTAATAATGACATTCTAAAATGCTGTGGAATGGTAAGCTAGGGCAGTTCTTCCCAAAAGCTCCTCAAAGACGGAAGGAAGTTGATGCTGGGGATGAGAAAAAAAAAAAGTATTTCATGGTCAGTGAGTTTGAGAAATGCTGGGTTAATTAAAGTTGAACCAGTTTCTTTCCTGTAGAACTTCTCTCTGCATAAGAAATTTCCACAAGGGTCTGTAATATGCTGGAACACAATTTGGGGGAATTCTCTGCAAATAAGCAGAAATAGCAGGCAAAACAACAACCTAAAATAAAAATTCATTTAACTGCTTTGATTTCCATTGCTCTTTTTTAAATATCTAACTCGAACGTTGCTTGTAGCTTAGCCAATATCAATCCCTGTTTTCTGTTGCCACATTTAAATACTGGAAACAAATGCATCAAAATGCTTGGTATCTTTTTATCCCTTACAGATGTCCTTGCTCCCTGGTAAAGAAACCATTGGAATGTTGCCATTTTAATTAGGTTTAGCTACCAAAAAGCCTTAATCTGCCATTGAGATGTATATTTTCCGGTTTTATTAAAGCTTGGGGGAGGGGAGAGAGGGGGGTTAAAGTTTATAGAAATTATGTAATGACACAGACAAACTTATTCCAAGATAGTTTTATAACCTACAGTGAATTTGAAATATAATTGATGGTTTTGAGGCTGCTGCCAAAATAAAGAACAGTTTTATTTTATGCTATTTTTAATAACCAGGCTTTTTTCTATCATTATTAAAGCGATTATTTCTTGGAACACTGTCAGGCTGTATAATTTTTCATGTTAAAAAGAATATCCCAGTCATATACCAGATACTTTTATTAGCATAAATATCACCAGCCCTTAATTAAGAAGAAATCAAATTGAGAAAACAGCTTTTATAAGAGTGCTATTAACTTAGTATAATATAATATTTCTCCAATTTTTAAGTAAATTATTGTAAGGACTTCTGAAATTATTTATACTATTCCCTTGTATGATTTCTTAAGAATGAATTTTGAACATAGTCATTCAGATTTATTCTAGGTTTACAGAATTTTTTCCATGTTACACTTTGTTTAACACAATAAATATTTATTTAAAGGTAAAAGAACATAAAAGAAGAAATATGTCATAAATATGGGTACATTATATATTTAAAACAAATAAGCCTAGTGCCTATTTTGGAGCATGAACAACCACATTTATACTTAGCTACTGCTCTTTAAAAATATTGTGTCTGTGATTTATCCAATGTGCTAATGTCTTAGCTGAATGAGAGCACGTGGTCATGTTAGGGAGCATGACCACAGAGCTACACTGCCTGGAATCAAACCCTGCTTCCACCAGTGTGTCCAGGGGAAAAATCTCCTAACTTCTCTGTCATCCTTTTCTTTACTTGAAAGATTAGAATAATAATAGCATCTATCTCAAAGCATTGTTTTGAGATTTAAGTGCCTTAATATTTAAGGTAAGGCAAGCATACTTCTGAGATTTTGCAAGTCTGGTTCCAGACCCCATAATAAAGGAAACATTGTAATAAAGCAAGTCAAATGAATTTTTTGGTTTCCCAAGCATGGGTAAGAGTTATGTTTACACTGTATTGTAGTCGGATGAGAGTGCAATAGCATTATGGCTACAACAAACAATGCATATACCTTAATTAAAGAATATTATATTGCTAAGAATGCTAACTATCATCTGAGGTTTCAGCAAGTCATAATCTTTGCTGGAGGAAGATCTTACCTTAATGTGGGTGGCTGCTGACTGATCAGGGTGGTGGTTGTTGAAGGTTTAGGGTGCTTGAGGCAATTTCTTTCTTGTTTTTAATTAAGTTTTTATTTTAACTCCAGTTGGTTAACATACAGCATTCACCAATTTCAGGTGTACAATATAGTGATTCCCCAATTCCATACAACACCCGGTGCTCATCATGACAAGTGCCCTCCTTAATTCCTGATTGTAGCAATTTCTTAAAATAAGACAGCAATGAAGTTTGCCTCGTGGATTGACTTTTTCTTTTAGGAACAATTCTCTGTAGCATATGATACCGTTTGATAGCGTTTTACCCACAGTAGAACTTCTTTCAAAATTAGAGTCAATCCTCTCAAACCCTGCGGCTGCTTTATTGACTAAGTTTATGTAATATTCCGAATCCTTTGTTGTCATTTCAACAATCTTCACAGCATCTTCACAGGAATAGATTCCATCTCAGGAAACCACTTTCTCTGCTTATTCATAAGAAGCAACTCCTCATCCCTAAAGTTTTATCATGAGATTGCAGCCATTCAAATATAATAATAATGAAAAAGTTGGAAGTATTGGGAGAATTACTAAAAAGTGACACAAAGGACACAAAGTGAGCAAATGCTGTTGGAAAGATGGTGCCGATAGACTTGCTCCACGCAGGGGTGCCACAAACCTTCAACTGGTATAAAAAAATGCATTATCTGAGAAGTGCAATAGAGAGAGGAAAAATGAAATACAGTATACCTGTATTTAACTGTCCCAGGCATCAAGTGCCAGGAACAGTGTCTGTGATTATCATTAAATATGATTGGCATATGATTAGCATTAAATGTATTCAGTTTGCTTCCATAAGCCCAAAATTTATTTTAAGAGTAGTTAGTATCACCTTAACATTTTCAGTTCAATTTATCTTTCCTTTAACTGCTATAGTTGCCTTTGGCTATTATTAATGAAAGCTCCTAGAAGAATTAGAAGGCATTGGAGAGAGCAGACTCTTTTAGGATTTTAAATAGCAACTTCACATGAGTGCTGGGTCTACAAGTACCAAAAATTTCCACCGAAGTTTAATGAAATAAAACTATCGTGTTTTACTTCTAAACAAACCAATGAGTTCATAGCTGGTTTTCCTTCTAAAAAATATTGAAGAAAACTATCATTAATGTTTTACTGAAAAAACAAAAGCTTTCCAGCCAATACTAACGTGAACAAATGCTTGAATCTAAAACTATAAAATCCATATACTCCTCCTCACTTCGGTCTTTTAAAACAACTTCAGAGCACTTAGTGTAGTGTTTTTCCCATGTTAACTGTTTCCTACATGTTTGGGTTTTTTTTTGTTTGTTTTTTCTCAAAGTTAAAAAAATGTTTAAAGTGAAATTTTAATTTAACATTTCTTGTGTAAGACCAAGTTTTCCTTGGTTTTCTCTTCACTTGTGTTTGTTGTATCCTTATTCCCAGATGCTCAGTAAACTCTATCAACTGACCCTAGGCTGACCTCATCATAGGTTGTAAAATTTATTTTGAATCTCCTTTTACTTAAGAACTTTACTTTCTAGTACCTGTGATTGGTACCTATCAAGGTATCTTTCTAGCCCACAGACTAATGACTGGATTTTTTTTTTACAGGTGCTACTCTCCATGAGTAAAGTACCATCAGCTAGCCCTATACTGGCTAACACCAGTCCTGACCGTAGCTTATGAAGACAGAGGTGTTCATCTGATCCATGTTGAGATAGTGATATTTTTTATTCTTAGGGAATTGGAAATGATAGGAAAGCTTTGGCTCTGAGTGTACCTGTACATGTACAATTAGAATTTTGGAGTGCCCCTGTTTTATCATGTGTAAGGAGGAGCCGACAAGAATCTGTGAGAAAAAGACTGAAGTCAACACTCTGGGAAGAGTAAATATGAAAAACACTGGGGACAGGAGGAGGCTATTAACTTCCAGTCAGCTTGTTTCTTTTTTTTTTAATTTATAAAATTTTAAAATTTTAACTATAAGTTAGTTAACATATAGCATAATGATTTCAAGAGTAGAATTTAGTGATTCATTATATAACATCCACTGTTCATCCCAACAAGTGCCCTCCTTAATGCCCATCCCCCATTCAGTCCTTCTCCCCAAACCCCTCCCTTCCAGCACCTCTTGGTCTAATCTCTGTATTTAAGAGGCTCTATGGTTTGCTTTCCTCTCTGTTTTTATCTTACTTTTCCTTCCCTTCCCCTATGTTCATCTGTTTCGATTCTTAAATTATACATATGAGTGAAATCATATGTTATTTGTCTTTCTCTGACTTATTTCCCTTTCATCTAGTTTCTGACGTTTGTGATCTAGAACACATCCCTTCCTTTCCAACAAACTTGCCATTTTGGTAGTGATGGAAGAGCCAAGGAGAAATTTTGAGAAATCCAGACACTTTGTAGTCCTAACACATTTTCTGTGATAACTGTGTCTGGCCCAGTACTATTAACATGTAAATTTGAGTTTTACCAGAAGGACCAACAGACATGGATACAAGATCAAAACAACAATCCTTAAGATTTAGAGAAGAAACCCCCATAGTTGGGTAGTCATCAAGATAAGTGTCAATAGTCAAAGCAATTTGTTTAATCAAAGTCTCAAGCAACAGTTTATTCAAATTAAAGATGAAGACTCCACAAATACCTCCACGATCAAAAACTATTGTTCACATTGCAAGTCATCCACACTTTTTTATTTCATTTTTGTTTGCATTGAGGGTTACTAGATTTGGCAAATAAAAGTATAGGACACTGAGTTAAATTTGAGTTTCAACTTACAAGTACTAATTTTTAGTGTATGTTCCATGCAATGCTTGAAACACATTTATACCAAAAACATGTCTTCTTTATGTAAAATTCAAATTTAATTGGGCATCCTGTAGTTAATCTGTCAGTCCTCAGTACGGTAAATAATATGCCATTGCAGGCATAGGAGAAAGAATTTTATTTCACAAATATACATTTTAAGTGGTACATCTTGTCCCTAGGCAGTGAAATTGGCCAAGATGCAAAGTGGAAACTTCTATCAAAATGTTTTCTCAGTGAATTGTATAGAAGTGTCAACTGTTGCTGTTTGAGACTCACTCAATTCCATTTTGTAGGGAGAGCTGGGAAATGAGAGGACACTATACATACTAAATATTAGTAAAATTTTCTTTTTTTAATTCCTAGTGTTACTAGCAATATAAAAACCATAATTCTAAAAGTTTTCTTTTCTTCTCATTTTCGACTCATTTTCTTCGGGAGCGTAAGATTGTAAAGGAAGAGCAGAGACAAGAAGGGAAGAAAATAAGGGCACCTGGGAGGCTCGGTTGGTTGAGTACAACTTTGGTCAGGTCATGATCTCATGATGAGTTCAAACCCTGCATGGGGTTCTCTGCTGTCAGTGTAAAGTTGGCTTCAGATCCTCTGTCCCCCACCTCTCTGTCCCTCCTCCATGCATGTTCCCTATCAAAAATAATTAACCATTTTTTAAAGGGAAAATAAAAAAATAAAGACAAGATAAATTAATTTTGTAAAGAAAATATTTAGATTTTATATGTTATGTAGCTTTTTTAAAGCCCTCTGTTTTTTTTTTTTTCTTGTTTTGTTTTGTTTTCAGCTGTCTGTTTGCTTTAGCAAATCCAAATTGGATTAACTCCAAAGCAAATCTAATCATTTGGGCAGAAATTAGTAAAAGTGCTTGAAAAAAATAGAATTTAACCAGTAAATAATCACAAAAATTGATACTGCTTCTGATTAGGAAACTTGATTATATTGAGATTTATATCATAGTCCAAAAAGATGGATCTTGGTTTTTTTGGTTTTTTTGTTTACCTTCTGAAAATACCTTCCACATACCCTCTCTCACTGCCTTTCACAAAGGAAAACAACATATAAGCCTAAAGTGTGAAAAATATTATATTCAGAGAAGCTTGGCTCAGAAATAGCAGCCAGGAAAGGAAAAAAGTACGAAAGTCTCCTCTGCTGAATGGGATTTTGGCCTCTTGGTGAATCAGGGATACGGAGTGGTGACAGGTGGAAACGTGATTTGTAAACGCTCTCCTTAATAAGGACCCACACTATAACAGTTCATCAAGTGTCAGTATGCTAATTTGTATGTCAGAGAATGTCATTTATCTGTCTGAAACACGTAATAATCAAGTATGAAACTGAAGAATATTAATTAAACCAAGACAAATAAGTTTATTGTACTTTGAACTCAAGAATGATGTATATTCAACAATAACATCACAGGGATTTGAACATAATGTACATCTCAAACATTTTACTAATAAAAGAAGGCATTATTTTCAGAAATAATTGAGCTCCTTTTCTAAATTGAGGCTGAAGTTCCATAAAGAAAAATTCCAGCAACAGGATTTGCTTTCACTTAGTGTGTATTGAAATGCTCCTTGTGGTAACTCTTAGAAAGATCTTTTTTTTTTTTTTAATGATTAGAACAGGCAATATAGGTGTCTTGCTGACTAAATTGCTCTTTCTTATGTCTGATGTACCCACCCACTATGTCAGACTCTCCAGTACTAATATGTAGGTCCTTTTAAACCAGTAGGTTACACATCAAACTTGAGGTTTGAAGCTCTGGAAGATTCTCTAGGATCACAGGTTAAAATCTCACCGGGTCCAATGCAACCTTTCATTCTTCCAGAAGGGATAAATCAACCAGCACGTACTTCACTGCGTTAGGGTGTTTCAGATGAGAACTTATAAACTTAGACTTTTTTGCTTTGTAATGACATTAAAGATCTCATGGGGTGTTTGTTCTAAGGTTTGGAGACCGCCTTAAAACCTTGAGTAATTTTTGCTTGTACTTGAAGTCTATACTATGAGAAGCTTGAACATTCTTAAGTGCTATTAGGGTTTTATGCTTCTTATGAAGTCCTGAAAATTAAATTCATCTTTATAAAGTACCTGGAAAGTTAATGTTACTGGGAGTAATGATTATCGTGTATGTGGTATGATTTGAGCCTCACTGTAGTTCCATTTTTACCTATTGTGTGTCACATGAGAGTTTTATAGACTCTTCAGCAAAATAGCAGGACAGTTGGGCCAATGTCTGCATTGTTAATAAGCTACAGCCTATTGGTGTGAGATTCAATTCTAGAGTCATGACATAGAACACATTTAGGCCTCTGGTGACTTCTTTGTGTCTAAGGCCCCAAAGACTTTTTGAAGACTTTAATAAAGTCACTCTCATTGCCCTGTGTCTGATCGAGCCTGCCTGGATTACCCCCTGCCCTGCACTATATTATAAACATTCATCTTTTGATTTCAATTCCTTTTTTCATGATTTTTTTTTTTACTTTATTGCTTTTAAACTGCCATTTCCCCCATTGTTTATGATTAGTTGATCTGTCTTTCTGGCAAACAAATAAACAAGGAGCTAAGTGAAGGAGCAGCTAGCGAATGTGTGACTCTGGATAAAGGGAACAAATTTTCATAATCAGCATTCATATGTTGCCCTTGATGATTTGAGTTTAGAGTTCGTCTTAGAAATCTCCGAGTGCTATCTATAATACTTTGTGTCACACATTTTTGCTTCATTTTTTCTTGTTTGATTGAAAGCCACTTAGAAGGTTCATTTTCATTTCATTGTGAAGCATGATCCTCTGGGATCATTCCATCAGAAAAATTTCCACACCCTGCTCACAAATCCCCGTAGGGAGGGTGTCCTGTTGGAAACACCCAAAGAATTGTGGGAAGGTTATTTTTACAATTTACATGAAATTACCTGAGGAAACGTATTTTATATGTAAAAACCAAACTTACGCCATCTTTAAAATATCTGAGTAATTCCTCCTAGAAAGTCTTTTACAAACCCCACACGGAGATGTTTCTTCCATTCTGTTCATTTTCTCTCATACATTTGTAGCCCCATGGAAACACCCCCTCTTTTCCCTTCACAAATCATCATAATTAATTCCATAAGCTTCTTTCAGCTTGAGAATTTAATTTTTATTTTAATAGAAGTTAATAGCTTTGTAATAAAGCAAATGCAGGGAGTAGTTCCTATGAATGGAGATGCCACATTTTTATGTACCAAAATGAATCTCTCCTTTCTGTGTTTAGCATGACCTATGTTCTCTGCCAGAAATTTGAATATTGTCTGGTTCATCACTCACCTTGCTCAGTCTCCTTTGTCTATCATATTCACTTTTCCCTACATCACTTGCTGATAGAGCATAATTATTCCTATAGTGTTTCCCTGTTTTAGGCTTATTTTTTTTCTTTGAATAATAGTACAGTTGAGAGGGGTAAATAATATATCCTTATGATTTCACCTGAATGTTGGAGTCTAAATATAGTGCAGTGTAATATTTTAAAGGGCCTGGTTTGTATAAACATCAAACAAACGCACATGTGAACACACACAAACACAAAGATCTTTTGTGTCTTATTTACTGCTTTATCTCTCAGGTCTAAATCAGTGTCAAGCACGTAGCACAAAGCTAACAAATATTTGTTGAACAAATGAGATTATATACTAATCAATTCATATGTATTTCTATAAATGTATCAAAATATTTGAATTTTTTAATAAATCAAAAAACAAATGTTTGTAATCAGTTTGATGAGTTAAAACAGGACATGATAACATCCCAGTCAACTAGATTCCAGGTTATGGGTCTGGTTCCTGGCTCCCTTTTCCTATTTTGCCCTTTGTATCTCTCTCTTCACCCCTTTACTCACACTTAGTACACCAGCAACACTGAATGTCTTCTATCCTTGTGTTACTCTTTCTCTCTTCTGACCTTTAGACATGCTGCTTCTTCTCTGCCTGATCTACTCTTCCCTCCCATCTACCAGTTAGCCACTCCGTGTCTTTCATTCTTAAATAAAGGCCATATCCACAGGCTAGCTTAGATTGAGTTCATATCCACAACTTTATCCCAGGCTCATGTGCTCGGCTCACACTTATTTTTAGATAAAATATAACAAACTCCTTTTCTATTTTAATTTTTTTCTCCTATTTGAATAAGTTTAAATCCAAATTTCATTTTAAACCTGTTTTATTTAATCCTTTACGGGAGTTATTCGGAGAACCGGTACATCATAAGAGTTGGAAAGTTAAAGGGATCTTAAGATGGTACCATTTTTGGTACCTTGCAAACTATTATAATTCCTTGGACAGTCTTTCTGCCTGAATTAAAAATAGGCAAAAATCATGGGAGAGCTTAACTTCTCATTTTTTTTAAAGATATCACTGACTGGTAATGTCAGAGTTATAGAACTGTTATTTATTAGCCACCTCTAACTCTGTGAACTCGTGTCATGTTTCCCACAGGAAGAAAAAGGGACTGAAAAAATAAAAAAAATTTAGAAGATGACTTTTCTTTGCTGCCTATTTATTAAAAATACTACCAATTGCTGGGGTTGGGAACTAAAATATCTAGTTTTATGTCTGAAGTTAATATCAGAATCTTCCCATGATCTATTAACGGAGTGTATTTAGAGTCAAGACATCAGTGGCTTAGGATGAAGGAATCTTGTGTGTGTTTGTGTGTGTGATTTTCAAATGTGGGTGCACAAGTGTTTTCTGTGTGCGCTTCTCTTGTGATAGTGGGTTCGGGATACATATGCATCTTTTGACAATGCAGAGAGGTATAAAAAATTGCTACTGATGCTATACCTCTGCATTTCTTTTTGTTTGTTTGCAATACTAGTACTCTCTAGCAGTAATTTCTAAAACATGTCTTGTTCTGAATATGGTAACTGGAAATGCACCTGCTCCAAAGATAATTATACAAGCCTCTGTAAGACTGTTACTCATCTGGAAAATGGAGGAAAAACTGGATAAGAAATGTGACCAAAAATATCACTCAAAGTAAAATTTTAAATTAAAGTGGCTACCCATTCCTAGGGTTCACCACAGACAAGGAATCATATGCTAAGAGCGTTCACCCTCTGCTCTGGTTATTGGCTTAAGTGAATTTGGGCAATTCACTTAACCTCTCCATGCCCTCATTTCCTTCTTCTGGCGTCTGTTGACATTGGTAGTGAATTTCCTTGCAGTGATGTGACAATTACCTGATTAATGACTGTTAAAACTCTCTGAAGATAGAATGTAAGGAGATGCTTAATAAAATGGTAAATAAGGGGAAAAATGAACAGTGAAGGGCCTATAGTGACAATCAGAAAAATTAATAAGGGTTATTTTGATAGGAGCAATGAAAGACATCTCCAGCACTGTCTAATTGCTGACTGCCTGATCCTATCACTCCGAGCTTGGCCTGAGCTTTTATGGTGCGTGACAATAGGGTCCTCCACACCTGCTTCGTGGAGAGGCTACCATCATAGCCAAGTTCCCAATCACAGTGGCGTCTGAACTTTCCCCCTGAGGGCTGCTTTCATTTCATAGACACCTCTGTTAAAAAACTAAACTTTTTTTTTTTTTTTTTGCAAAGATAGAACACTAAGTCATTTCACTCCCCTTCACAGCAAACTTCCCCTCCCTTCTCTCTAGAAGGGCTTTACCTCTGTAGTTCCCTGTAGTTCAAAGGAAGAAATAGAACATAATGGGATTTGGCTGAAGGGTTATAATACTAAGAATTCCAAAACTTTTCATCAAAGGGCCATTTCTAAAGAGAGCTTTTATCCATTGGCAATTTCAGCTGAGAGCTATTCAGTCTGACTCAGGAGGCACCACATAAAGGCTTTAAAATGCCCTGGTCAGCCACTGTCCCTTTGCAAGGGCAGAGACAGAGCCTCTATGTGGTGTTTCTTGGCCCATTTGTGATAGCATCCCTCTGAAAGAGGAATAATCTAGAGCTAAACCAGGAGGTATAGGAAGGCTGTTTCCTTGGGCAAATGGAATGTCAGAGTAGGGACTCCCTCTTTTCCACCCACTGAAAGAGGCCTTAACATTTCTTTCTAGTCATCTTCAGCTAGGAAAGTCTATACTATGGAACCAAGGGGTTATTTTCATCCAGAATGACAGCATGGCAATGGGGAAGGGGACAGTACCTTGTGACCCACAGGTCACAAGAGAACGAAGTGACCACACAGTACATGCATCCACTTGTGTGCACATGCACACACACATACTCATGCTTTACCACCTCATCTTTTCTCATTTCAAGGTAACAATCATATGAATCTCTGTTTTTGTGAGAGAAGCTGAATGTGAGTGCAGAGGTTTGACACCCGCTCTTTAGCTCGAATCTATATCTCAGCTTTCCTGACTATAACCCAGGTTCTCTTCTAGCTGTTATTCAGAAAGAACACAGAGGCTTCTGAACAATTTTTCCCATTAGAGTAGGAAAATGTTAATATAGAACAGAAACTTTTAGAAATACCCTTATAGTATCTAGTTAGTTATACATTTTCATTGTCTTAGGAGGGGGTAAGAGTAATTTATTTCCATGTAGTCCCAAGCCTTGAGGATTGAGCAATGAGGCCTCCCTAAGTACTTAGAGAAAAGGGAAATAAGGTTGTCCTGTGAGAATTAAATGGCTTGAAAACAACACTTAACAAAATGTTTTTCTAGTTCCATGGGAACATACTAGAATATCACTTAATTAGTGAAATTGTCACATCTGTAGTCAGCATGCATCATCTGAAGGGAACAGCCTTGCAGCGAGTCCACTTCACTGGGTACAACTGCCTGCATAGCATACTTGAGGATGCAAGAACAGAGAGCAGGTGCCTCATAAGTTCTGGATGAACCATCCTCAAGACCCTTGACAACACCCTGTTCTGATTCTGCAATTACTGAGCAGTCCTTTGATTTAACACTTCCTCTTACCTGTCATATATATATATATGGAAAAAATCCTGTTCAGGAACTTCTAAGGACTAAGAAGCACCTTAGTCCCCAGAAAGTAATATTCCCTGTCTATAAATTTACTACTTGGCTTTGTCATTCACCTATCCATTTCAAGTTAATCGAGTTAAGATAAGCCTGTCTCTAAGAGTCTGTCTTTGTGTTTACTTATAAAATCTTCTTTTCATGCTGATGAGACCAAGGATGATGACGGGTTCACAAAGGTGGTGAAATGATTGAAATGATCCCCATGCTTCACTAAAATATGAATCTGACTCTGTTGATTATGTTGAGTCCTCTGAAATGTACATGTTTTCATTTAAGAAACTGGTTCCCAGTGATGCACAGAATGATGACACTGATCATTCCCACAGTTGAAGGGTAGAAGGAAAAGTCAACTCCACTTTACCAAAGTTTGAGTTAATAGGCTATAGAGCAGGAACTCGCTTATTTTAAATTATTTTCTGTCAAAATACAGCCCCTTCAGTTATCCATTTAATTTTTTTTTCAAATGCCTACTACATGCCGACCATTTTCTAGTTTTTGAAGATACATTGGTGAGTAAGGCAGAACTTTACAGAATGTGTGGTTAAGTAGAAAATGGAAGCAATAAGAGAAAATTCTCAAGATAATCCATTGATGGAAATTGTGTTCATGAAAAATACAAATAAGATATTTATTGAGTAACATGGGGCTGATTAGGAAAAGATTCTCTGACAAAGTAACATTTAGGCTCAGCTCAAAGGGATAAGTAACGACCAGTCAGGGAAGGGAACTGAGGAAGGGCATCCAAGCATAGGAAAAGTATGGACAGAAATCTTAAGATCTAAAAGAGAATGGTATGTTCCCAGAGTGTGAAAGAGGCCAGAATAGCTGAAATTGAGAACTGTGAGGTGAGAATAGAGATTTAGACAGCAATTTGTGCTTATATAATACGGTAGCATCCATTGTGAATTTTATGTATTCTTTTAGCAAATACCAGCTGAAGGTCTTAAACCTGAAACTAATTGTTTTATGTATTCTCCATACAACAGAGAACAATATCCTTGGGAATGGGACAGACAATAAATGTATTTTTTGTCTATCAGAGGTTAATATTATAAATATTGTGAAGAATAATGAAACAGACAAGGAAAACAGGTTGAAGTCCAATTACCATATATATATAGCATACTAAGACATGGCCTTACTTACAAGGTGGTGTTTGAACAGAGACCCAAGTGAATTTGAGAGAGAAAATCAGGGGGATATCTATAGGCAAAGCAGTCGAAGGGAAGAGCAAGTGCAAAGTCCCAGAGGTAAGACCATAATTGAAATGCTCAAAGAAGAGCAAGGTGGCCAGTACGATCCAAGTGATTAAGAAAGGAAGAGTAGGAGATGAGGTCAGAGAGAGTATGTATGTGGGGTCCAATTTTGTAGAACCTCCTAGGCCACTATTAAGAGTCGTTAAGAAAAAATGAGAAACTTTTAGCAGGTTCTGAGCAGAGAAGTGCCATGATTTAATTCCATTTAAACAATTCATTCCGGGGGTTCCTAGGTGGCTCAGTCGGTTAAGCGTCCGACTTTGGCTCAGGTCATGATCTCACGGTTCGTGGGTTCGAGCCCCGCGTCAGGCTCTATGCGGACAGCTAGCTGAGAGCCCGGAGCCTGTCTTCGGAGTCTCTATCTCCCTCTCTCTGACCCTCCCCTGCTCATGCTGTCCTCTCTGACTCTCAAAAATAAACAACAACAACAACAACAAAAAGTGTAAAAGGTCATTCTGGCTTTTGTGTTGGTGACGGGGAGGGAAGGGACATGGCAAGGAGATGACTTAGAAAGGAAGCTCTTTTCTTTATCTTAAAGTAATGGGAAATAATGAAAGAGTTTTAAGTCAGGGAGTTATACTTTATTAAAATTTCGTAACCTAGAGATGGTGCCTGACTTAACGATGGTTTGCGATTTTTTTTACTTTACCGTGAGACAACAATATGCACTCATTAGAAATCACACTTCGAATTTTGCATTTTGATATTTTCCCCAGCTAGCGATCTGTGGTGTGATATTGCCTTTCCAGTGCGGGCAGCGGCAGCCAGCTGCGGGTCCCTAACAACCATGCTCCTGGACATCTGATACACTGACGACCATTCTGTGTCCACATGGTTTTTCTGCTTTCAGTACAGCAGTCAACAAATTACATAAGATATTGAGACTTGATTATAAAATAGTCTATGCGTGAGATGATGTTGCCCAATTGCAGGTTCATGTTATGTGTTCTGAGCCCCTTAAAGTGGGCTAGGCTAAGCTATGATATTTGGTAGGGTAGGTGTAGTAAATGCATTTTCCACTCAAAGTATTTGCGACTTATGATGGGTTTTTTTGGGACATAAGCCCCTTGTAAATTGACGAAGAATTGTATATTCTAGTTATAACCTCAGTTTAATAAATAATTAAAAATGGAAACACCTTAGTAAAATTAAGCCACTGTATTAATTACTTACTGCTAAATTTCATTTCGATTTTCCTTTTCTTTGTTTCACCTAATGTGCAGTCATTTGGCCTGGATACATCATCTAACTCTCTTCTGATATTGTAATAAACTGGACTAATTCTAGCTCTAATTACCCTACTAAGAAAACACTTGGGCTGCATTTTTCCAGTCTCAAAAAATGTCTTGGATCCTCAAGGCTTCCCTTGTGAGACAGATATCTGCAACACTGGAGAACAAGAAAAATCTGAGTTATCGGTATTCTCAAGAATCCTAAAATCACTTATGCTGGGATTTTTTGCTCCCTCCACTGGATTGTACATAACTCCCAGAATTATGGTGTTGTCAAAAAATGGAGACTTTTTCATTCCAGCCTGGTCACATGGTGTATGGCTCCCTGCCTGTGCCCCCACGGGCAGTTTGAATGGAGATGACACCAATGGCGCCACCCATTTTTTCAGTGCCAAACTCAGTCAAGAGGGCACGTGAGTCCAGCAACCAGAGCTTTGGCCCTTAGCGTTCGTTTCTGCCAGCCTTGCCCCTTTATCCCGCTAGTCGGCTGTTGCTGTGTTTGAGAAACTTTCTAGTCACAGGCAGTCTCAGAAACTAGCACATTGTAGTCTTTTCAGAGAATTAATGGTCTTCCAAGCATTAGATTAGATTCTCAGAAGCTAAATGTCTGGAAATTCATGTGAATGCGTCTGAATCTAGACCCACCCTCCCCCCCCCCCCACTTCCCGCTCCCCTGAAATAGCCAGGCCATGATATCTGGCCTGGCTTCAAAGACAAGCATAATGGTGACTGGAATTGTGTAAAATACCATTCATTTTAGTTTTCTACTAAGGCATCTGGTAAACTGTGTGAAGGAGATGAATGACCTATGGACGGACACTCCCACCTCCTCCATTGACATCGAAACTGGTCACAGTGGCTTGCCTGAAATCTGGTGGGGATTGCAGCCCATGTTAGGTGAGGATTCAGCCAGGATCAAGGGATCAGGACTTGGACTTACCTTTCTTAAACAGTAGGCTAGCAGAAAAGCCATGTCAAAGCCTAAACATTTTCCCGTTGCCATAACCAGGAAATTCTTATCATGTGTATACTTCTATGTGCTCTTTCTTAGAGAGTAATCAAATTTACAGTATAGTTCTGGCCCCAGCTCTCACAGCCACACTCCTTTCTTCTCCATTTGCTAACATTCTTTGAAAAAGGAACAGTATAAATCAGAAAAACAAATACAAATTATTACCTCTATAATTCACCACCTATCACTAGTAGAAGATGTATAGTAGTATATAAGTATATATAAGATGTATATGTAGTATAAATGATTCTTCCTCTGTGACTTCACTACCCTTCCTTCTCTACTTCCAGCTAATTGAAAGAATAGAAACTTTTACCTCCCCTATATTTCCTGAAGATTTTAGTTTGCTCAGCATCTTTGGTCCGTGGAAAACCCTCAAAGTTTTCTTTTTTAAAAATTGTGTTTATTTATTTTTGAGAGAGAGAGAGAGAGAGAGAGAGAGAGAGACAGAACGATCAGAAGAGGTGCAAAGGGAGAGAGAGGGAGACCCAATCTGAAGCAGGCTCCAGACTCTGAGCTGTTAGCACAGAGCCTGACTCAGAGCTCGGACCCACAAACTGTAAGACCATGACCTGAGCCAAAGGCAGATACTTAACTGACTGAGCCACCCAGTTGTCCCAAGACTCTCAACGTTTTCATTTCCAGTTGAGGGAAAGCTTTTTTGGCAACTCTTTATATTCATTCCAACATCAACCCTTCTGATTCACATCTAATCTCATAAATTTATTTTTATACTTAGTTTTGTTGATTGCCGGTAGTTCTAGATCTGTATCACCACGGAAGATTGACAGAAGCTTATGCCTTTTAATTTTCAGGAGATAAGTCTTGAAGCATTTTAACTGACCTTATTTTTAGAGAAGAATGTGCAAAGACCTTTTCACAGAACCCAACAAAGTCTCTTAAGACTACTCAGGAACTGTAGGTTCCCTCAAGAAGAAGTTGATAAGGAAAAAAATCATTGGAGAAGGAGCGAGGAGAATTTCAATCATGCAATGATCACATGACATATATCTACCACTAACAATATGTACATATATATGTATATGTATATATATATACACACACATATATATGTCTATATATATATATGCACATACATATATATACAACTGTATATATGTGTGTTTATATATAGGTATATACACACACAACCAACTATATATATATATATATAGTTATGTACATATAAATATATAAATATATAAATATATAAATATATATATATATATATATATATATATATGTTATATACAACTGTAGTTCCAACTCCTATTCAGCCTGTCTTGGTTGGGCTCCTTAGTTTTCAAAAGCAAGTGTCAAACTTACCTTAGCTCAGCTGATTCTTATAGGTATGGCCCTACTGTCGATTAGTTTAAAAATATCTACACTCCCAAGGATTTGTTTTTAAACTTTGTATTTATTTTTGAGAGAGTGCAAGTGGGGGAACGGCAGAGGATCCGAAGCAGGTTCTGGGCTGACAGGCTGACACCAACGAGCCCAATGTGGGGCTTGAACTCATGAACCACGGGATCATGACCGGAGCTGAAGTCAGAGGCTCAAGCAACTGAACCACCCAGTTGCCTCCTTAGTATTTGTTCTTTCTAATGCTCTAGATTTATGGCTGGTTGTAAAAGATACCCGTGATGAATGAGCTGAAGTATTTTTTTTTAATCTATTTTAATTTCATCCTTGGATCATTTTGGATTGTTATTGAACTGCTATATGAAACTATGACTTGGTATCATGCAGTTTGGCTTTGAAGAATATTTATGAGTAAATATTCTCATCCTACACTTACTTTTAATGAGATTGTTGAGGGCAGTGTTTCCCGTACCACACACTTTCTTTTATGAGAATGTATACAAGGACATTTTTATCAGGTTTCAGTATGAAAAAAAGCTTGCCTCTCCTTTGCTCTTATTTTTTTAAACAAACTCTAATCGAATTTTTACTACATGCTAAAAACGCAGGAGACAGAATCCCTAACCTCATGGAACTTAGAGTTTAATAAGTGAGAGATGCATAAACCCCACTAGCCTATTAAAAAATGTTGAGATGGGGGCGCCTGGGTGGCTTAGTCGGTTAAGCGTCCGACTTTCGCTTGGGTCATGATCTCGCGGTTCGTGGGTTCGAGCCCCGCGTCGGGCTCTGTGCTGACTGCCGGCTCGGAGCCTGGAGCCTGTTTCAGTCTGTGACTCCCTCTCTCTCTGACCCTCCCCTGCTCACGCTGTCTCTCTCTCTCTGCTAGAAATAAATAAAACATTTAAAAAAAATGTTGAGATGGAGCTATAATGTGTGTTTTGAAGGTTGTACTGTATTGTTAGAGCTAATAGTATAAGGGACTTGAGCCCTTTGTGAGGTCAGGGAAGAAGTGCAAGTGGAGATGGAAAGTCATTGAAAAATTTAAGCATGCTGAAAAAGTTTGGCATGATTAAACCTGTGTTTTGAAAAGAACACACAGCTGAGGTGTCACCAGCAGATTGTGCTTCTCATTTTGAACAGGCTCCTAGGAAGCACAGTCCAAAATGTCAGCTCACTTTTCCCTCAGTCTGTAACACTGGATGGCATTTCAGTCGCTAACTTTGCCCCTGACTCTCTATTACCTTCCTTCTCTTAACTTCCCTTTGCCCATTATTCTCACTTAGCAATTTTCATTTTATTTTTCTGCACATCTCTTTATAATCCATATAATTGTTTTCTTTGGGGGAACGATGTGGATGAGGTAAGATTCTAATAATAAATAAGTGACAGAGAATATGTCCTAGTTCTGAAAATTTTTACAATATACTTGAAGAATTAAAGAAAGGATATGAAAGAAATGGCTCTGGAAAATACAAAGACAGATAACAGAATAGGTTTTCCTAGATTACTTCACAGATAGGAGAATATCATTTTTAAACAAAGTTGATTTGAACCAGTCAGCAGGTTTGGGATCTCAAATTTTTTGAGTTGAGTGTCTTTTTCAATACAGATATTTTTATCTGTCATATATTTCTCTTTTTTCTCTCTTAATCTTGAGACTCTTGTTCTTTTATTTTCTTAATTGCTTGCTGTTAGACAATAAACTCATCGAGATTAGTTTCATTAGATCTCATTAAGAGATCTTTCTTTTCATTTATTTATTCTTTTTGAACTTTGTCTACCCCCCAACACCTGCTACACCCCATAGCATCCAGTACAACACTGAAGCTCTGTTTGCTGAATAATTTATAGCTCTGCACTCAAAAAACATTCATTCTTTCTCATAGTTTACACCTGTTATTGGTAAGGCTGGTCTCTGGATTTCCAAGCATTGGCATGTAAAACACACACCTGCAATGAGCATTTTCTCTATACTTTACTCTCTGCCTTTTAGTAGTTAAGAACATATTTTGGTAGTGAAAGAACCAATGTTCCTACATAACATGCTTATAAACACCACTACTAGTTTACATATAAATGCCAAAAAAAAAAAAAGAAGAAGAACAGAAAAGGGAGTCAGGCATAATACCTACTTTGCCCCTCTCCCTCATTTTCTCCTTATATTTTTAATTTTATCCCAATGTTTTGGGATAAGATACCAGCATCTAGGTAAGCCAGTCTATTGTACCTGTCATGGCTGATAAAGCCATCGTTGGAAAAAACAAATGAAAGGAGCACATCAGAGGCTGAGGGTGAGGGGAAATGACGTGAGGTCCCCAGAGCTGGAGGCGGTTAACCTTCGGGCCAGTGAAAAATACCGAGCACAAGGGAAAAGTGGATGGAGAGAATTTAGGGTCTTTATGGAAGGTTTTCTTTTTTCCAGTGAAAGCAACTTTAACCTTGTAAAAGACCTACTTTTGTCTTGTTAACCCGGCTTTGAGGAGGAATGACCCTGAGAGGAAAACAATAGCAGCAACAAAGTATAAAGGGTAATAAACTCCTAGGAGCCTTTTTACCGTCTTCAGAGTCTAGTTTGGGGAGATATGAAGGCATACCCGCAAAGAAAAAAGCATCAGGAGCAATAAAATGTCCCTTCTCTCTTCTCAAGATTGAGCTCTGTGTTCGTTTATTCCGTATAAAGGGTCTCTCTGTCTTCCTGCCTCAGCTGGAAGGCGTTTTTCTTTCTCTTCACTCCTAGAATATTTCCTTCTTTTCTCTTCATTTTCTTGCTTCCTTCTTTCCTTCTCTGAGTTCCTTCTTCCCTTTTCAAACCTGCTAAAGACACTGGCTGGCAGTGGCTCAGAAAGCCAGAAGGTAAGTTACTTGAGAGCCAGAGAGTGGAGACTGCACCTCATCAGGGGCCTCTTAGGTCAGGAACCCTCAGGAAGGCTTGCACCGAAGGGGACCTGGAGCGGAAGCAGGCAGGCAGTGCAGTGCTTGGTGCATTTTCACTAATAGTTGGAAATCCCTGGCTGAGATTTAAATATCTGACATTTAATTACATGGACACATACTCTGGACTAGAATTCATCAACATCATGATTGTTTGATTTAATCTGGAAGACAGGTGTATTGTATTTGGATTTTTATATTTCAATTATGGTTTTTATTGACCTATAGACATATACATGTAGTATGTGTGTGGAGATCTATTTGTCTACTTATTAATCATCTAGAACAAGAAACATATGAGCGTCAATATCCCTCCTCTGATCTCCTTCCTAGTATTAGGACTCCTCCAAGTGTAACCACTGCCCTGACTTTTTTTTTTTTAATATTTTTATTTATTTCTAGGAGACAGAGAGAGACAGCGTGAGCAGGGGAGGGTCAGAGAGAGAGGGAGTCACAGACTGAAACAGGCTCCAGGCTCCGAGCTGGCAGTCAGCACAGAGCCCGACGCGGGGCTCGAACCCACGAACCGCAGATCATGACCTAAGCGAAAGTCAGACGCTCAACCGACTAAGCCACCCAGGCGCCCCTTCCCTGACTTATAACACCATTTGTTTTGACTGTTTTTCCCCTGACCCCTTGTGCTTAACATCCAACTTGTGAGACTAATACATATTGTTGTGGTAGCTGTAGATTGTTCATTCTCCTTACTGGTCACAGTGATTCTCTGAATGTGCCCCCAGATCATTAGTACCAGCATCACTGGAACTTGTTAGAAACGCACATTTCTGAGAAAAAAAAATTTTTTTAATGTTTATTTATTTTTGAGAGAGACCGAGTGTGAGCAGGCAATGGGCAGAGAGAGAGGGAGACACAGAATCTGAAGGAGGCTCTGGGCTTCAAGCTGTCAGCACAGAGCACGACACAGGGCTCAAACCCACGAACTGCAAGATCATGACCTGAGACAAAGTCGGACGCTCAACGGACTGAGCCACCCAGGCGCCCCTCTGAGCAAATTCTTGAGCCTTCACCTCCTGAACCAAAAACTGGGTGCAGCACAGCTCTCTGTATTTTAACAAACCCTCCAGATGATTCTGATACACACTAATTTTCAGAAACATTGCTATATAGTATCCCGTTCTCTGAATATATTGTCATATATTTATCATTCCACTGATGATAGACATTTGGGCTGCTTCCAGTGTGAGGCTGTTATGAGGAGCTATGAATATTCTACTATCTGTCTTTTGGTGATCATGAAAATGCATTTATTGTGGATGTACACCTCGTAGTATAATTTCTGGGTCATAGGATATGCTTTTGTTCAGCTTTAGTAGATATTACCATACAGTTATCTAAGTGGTTATACTAATTTCCATTCCCCAGCTGGATACAAGAGATGCAGTTTCTTAATATCCTCACCAAAAATATACTTGGTATTCATTTTATTTTTAGCCATTCTGATGGAGATAGTGTATCTCATTGATGTCTTAATATGCATTCTCTAATGACTAGTGAGATTGAAAGCCTTGTCATGCACTCATTAGCCACTTGTATATCTTCTTTATTGGAGTATATATTCAAATCTTTTTCCATTTTTCTATTAAGTTATCTATTTTTATCTCATTGATTTTTAGATACGAGTCTTTGTCAGATAAATGTATTGCAGATACACTTTCCCACTTTGTGGAATACAAGGCAATTATATTTTTGATAACAAACATTCCCAAAGTGTAAGTATAGGCTAAACGCCTGCCTTGTTACTTATAGATTTTTTTCAACACGCTTCCCATTTCTTGATTGTTCGCTAACTTTCTCTCCTAATGAAGCATTATTGCACAGAGTAGCAGAGCTTTGTTGTATTAAGTGTGCAGCTGAGGAGAGGTTGATAAAACCATGCAAAAAGCTATATGAAATATTTTAGGCAGGGCAGTGTCTCACAGCAAACTCTAGATATTCTAAAGGTTAGGCATGTGCATCTTTATTTTTTCTGTATCTCATAATCACAATCCCATCTTTTAAAAAATATGGCTCCTAGGTGACTGGCAAGTAACCCAGTAACAGACTATAAAGGAGGCATAACAAATCTGTGGGGAGAGGAAAAGATTATCCAATAAACAGGGTTGGGACAATTGGTTGGTTATTTGGATAAAAATCCATTCAAGTTCTCAACCCGTTTATGAAAATATGTTCCAAGTGGAACTAAGAGTTAATATAAAAATTCTAACCATGAAGAACTAGAAGATAATATTTGTGAATGTTTTTCTGATTTCTTAACGTGCAAGGAAATAGCAAAGGGAAAGATATAAAGATATAACTATATCACAACTTGAAACTTGAAAATCTAAATCCAAACTGATGGAAACGGAAATACAAAGCAACTGAACAAAATATTTTCAAAAACTATGACATGCAGAGTTTATATCCTTAATTCTAAATTCTCAATACATGAACATCATGAACAGTTAGGAAAAACGTGAAGGTACTAATAGAAAATATACAAAAAATAAGAAAAGGATATTTACAAGACATGAAATTCTCCTGGTTGTTAACCTAATAGTTGTTTAAAAATATAAAATTATTTTTAGAAAAAGGAAAAGAAAAGTCCAAACAAATAAAGAAATAAAAATTAAGAAATAAAAAATGCATTTCAAATATTGGAGAAAGTTTGGGCTTGACTGAGACTTAACTGTAGCTTAAATTAAGAAAGAAAAACTCTCATGGAGAAGCACAACTTCAATTTCTATCACAACAAGGTGCAAGCTGAGAAGAGAAAAGAGAGGTGATTTCCTATTTGCTTATGAGCAGCAGAGAAAACAAGAAGTCTTCCAGAGGCTGGTGACAGTCCAGAAAGGTTGGGATTTTTTTTTAATGTTCTTTTTTATTTATGTCTAGGAGAGAGAGAGAAAGAGACAGCGTGAGCAGGGGAGGGTCAGAGAGAGAGGGAGACATAGACTGAAACAGGCTCCAGGCTCTGAGCTGGCAGTCAGCACAGAGCCCTACGCGGGGCGCGGGGCTCAAACCCACGAACCGTGAGATCATGACCTAAGCGAAAGTCGGACGCTTAACCGACTAAGCCACCCAGGCGCCCCAGAAAGGTTGGCATTTTGGATGAGGTCAAAAGAAAGCAACAATCAAAGTGATAACAACAAAGGAGGAAATAAAATAGCAACGATTTGGAGAAGATCAGAGATGACGGTTGTCATTAATTAGAATTGGGAACAAAAAATAAATAGCAGCCCACATTTTTAAAGCGAGAAAAAAAAAATCAGTTCTTTACTGTGTTCAAAATGATCCAGGCACTGTGGTTAGTGTTAGGCTGACAAAGAAGAATGCAGCCCACTCCTGCCTTCAAGGAGCTTAGACAGGCTAGATAATTTGAATAAAATATTGCGGAGGCTGTTACAATGTCGGCATCTTGAACAGGATTTTATTAAATTTGCCTGAGGCACTTCAACCTGGCGCCCCAGAAAACACAAGCTGTTTCTTCTGGGCTTCAGGACAGCCTAACAACTGATATTTATAATGACCACCCTGATTCCGAAGCAGTGGTGAGTTGGTCAATTCTGTTGAAGGTGATGGGAAAGCACAAGGTGCATTTTAGAATGGTATGTGGCAAAATTGATTTTAAAAACAACTCTGGCTCTTACAGAGTTAATCTGCAACTCTCCTCTCTCTCTCTCTCTCTCTCTCACATTTTCTCTGAGTCAACGGAGAACTTCGCAGAGCTGAAATTTCACTGCATACGCTACTTCAGCGCACCGGATTGATTAAAACATTAAAATGAGCTGCTTATTCCCACTACCTTTGGGAATACTGACCAAAATAAAGATGGGTGGCTGGGAGAATAGGCACCCATGTAATTTATATAGCACACAAATATCCTATGTGCCAGTCACAGTCACTATCCAGAAACGAGGATAATAAGCACCTGATATTACAGACACCACAAAAATCTGTTATTACTTTGAACGATTACCATAATTTGGATTGCTTTTTTTTTGCTTCACTCATTTAAGTAATTACCTCAAATCTCTGCTTTATTTTTTAATCTCATGCTATAGTTTATTAGTTACTATCTGAAAAAAAAATAAGTAAAACATTGTAAAGTTCGCTTGTTTTTGCAAACTAAAATCTTTGTTTTTGCAAACTGCTCTATTTGGTAATAGCATCAAACACATTATTTTTTCTAGAATTAGAAATAGCATTCACAAAAGAAATCTGAAAGTGTACTTGTTCTTAAAAAGAAAAGTTTTCTGCTTCATGTAACTGATTCTCTGGGAAATTTCATGACAAATATTCATCCATTGTTTTGTAGTAATCATCGCAACATGAAATTAAAGCAGACTCAAAACTAAGCATTTTTAAAACAATTTTCCAGCAGTGAAATTACTATATATCTCTTGTAAAAACAGGTTTATCGTACATACATTTATGTGAAAAATGGCTGACCTTTCTCATTCAGTTCAGCAGCAACATTCATTACATTTGCTTTCCTAATTTCTTCAATTGGCGCACAGAAAATGTAAGGCTGGGCTGGTGGTTTAGGATGTGAACACTTGTACGTGATTCCTTTTGATCAAGAGCAGAGCTGACCCTTTTCCCCACCCAGCTTTCCCTTTTTGTGCTTGTGTGTTCCGAACAGCCATTCGGAACAGAGTCCCAAATTGCAATGATGTCCCAAATCGCAGGATTAATGTGTCTACGAACAGACCTCTTATGCCTCCAAAATGAAGTACTCCTTGCTAATTTCTCTTCAAGACACCAGCTTAATTGCATTTTAAACAAATGGGCTGCTTTGCTGGCCAACTTTTAAATGAGATAACAGCAATGTTCACTCTCCAGCAGTGATGAGTGCCTTGCAGTAGATTCAAAACTCTGTTCAATAACAGGTTTAATCTCACACCAGCAGATTTACTGCAGAATAAACTGCCACTGAGCTCATAATTAGTAAAACAACAACAAAAAACCCAACCTACTAAATATTATTTTCCAAAGCAGCAGGCAATGTTTTAGTGGAAAATTTCAGTCCTGTTCTTTGTGTGTTTTATTGATTTTATGTATGATATTGGGAATTCATGCTATGATTTAAGATAATGTTCTTTATCGATCACGTAAGCAGTTGTGTAGCTATCCAGTAACAAAATGATGCCCCCATTCACAGAATATGTAACATACACAGCCGGGGAGACTACAGTGCTTCTCTCTTTAATGTTTATTCTTTTTTTTTTTTTTCTAAAAGCATATTCGCCGTTGGAAAACAACAGCCAAAAAGCATTTGTGCTTTAGAAACAATCTTCTCATAATTTTCTTTGTTGCAGCTATTAGCGGCCAATTGTGATTCAGTGAAAAACCATTCAACAAACAGATGTTACAAAGTATATTCTCCGTTTGCTGCATCTAAACAAATATTAATGAAGTAATTGGAACTATTACGGAAAAAAAGAGCGCTTACTATGTATTTATGGTTTTATGTACAAAGCTAGACTCTCCTAAAATTTCTCATTTATATTGCACAGTAGTAAGACATAGTTATAATGACGTACCAAGGGACATGTTTTTCATAATTGTCTTAAATATCTGTGCAAAAACCTGTATGACACAATTCCAAAGAGCTCATCTGCAAGTAAGGGTGAACAAAAGCCGGTGTGCAAAAAGCAGATAGCAGAAAGCAACTATGTGCGTTTAAAAAAATCAACTTCATTATACACACCAGGCACAGATTTTTTAAAACCTTACTTTTGCGTGTGTACATATAAATTAAATGTGTGATAGCCAAAAAAGCTGTTATTAAATAGCTTCTAATTATTTGAGCAGTGTGCTTCTCCTGACATTTTTCAAACAGAAATAAGTTGTCTTCGGTATAAGCACTGGCTCACCTTCCATCACTCAAACATGTAGTAATGGCATGTGAGGCCAGTTTTATTTCTGGCATTAACCTTTTGATAATGAGTGCTACATCAAATGGAATTTGAAGAATCTAATGGTACTGCTGTGCAGTTTATTTTTTTAAGACCCCCAAAGCAAATTAAACCTCAGTGAATCAGACATCATATTCACAGACAATAGCAGTTTTAAGAAATAACTAAAAAATACCAATTTACAAATAAAGCTTTTAACTCTTTAGATTCTCCAAGTGATGATTCAAAGAAGAATTACTCATTCTTCTCTTCATTTAAATAGTCCCCAGTTTGTACTGACCCAGAAAATTAAAAGTTTTAAAGAGGAGGCCAAGAGAGGAAGGAAAGAAAAGAAAATATTTCTAGTTCTACCTTTGACTAATTACCATGGTATTTCTAAGTCATAGACCTAAAGAATTTTAGAAGCGAAGGGCTTCAGAAAGGACTCCAATCCCATAACTTACAAAGGAGAATAATTTTCAGACAACTGATGTGATAAGCCCAAGGGCACATTTTTCATTTGTCTCATCTATTACATAGAAGCAATATTTATTCTTTTATCACATACCTAATAAGTATCGTAAGCATTGTAGTCTGTACTCTGGTCCATCAGATTTCAAAGTCATTGCGCTTAACCACACACTGGATGACATCCAAAATATGGCCATCTTATAGATCTTATATAAGACCATGTTCTTTTTCCCCTGACCTGTTCAATTTTAACCTACGTTGCATTTTTGGTCAATTTTTTACAACTTTATTAAGTAGAATATACATGTAATAAAATGCACCCATTTCCAAGTATACAATTTGTTAAATTCTAGCAAATAACTGTGTAACCACCATCCCAGTCTTGATATAGATTTCCTTTCTTCCTCTTTGCAACAAATCCACTCTCATCACCTATCGTAAGAAATAGCTGATCTCATTTCTATCACAGTGGATAACTTTTTCAGAACTTCATATGAATGGAAGCACAATTTTATTTATTAATCCTATTTAACAAATAAATACCTATATAGAGCCTATTATGTGCCAGGCACTAAGTGCTATATAAATACAATATTTAATCCTCATAACTACCATAAAGTGGTATTAGTATCTATATTTTATGGGTAATAAAACAGAAGCCCAGAGAGGTTAAGTAATAATCCAAGGTTACACAGCTGGTATATGGTGCACCTGAAATTTTAACCAAACCAGTTGTTTTCCAGAGCCAGTGCCCTAACCATTACATAATGCAGCATGAGAATTAATAACAATGATAATTGCTAAACTGTATTCTCTGTTGGCCACTCTTCTAAGCACTTACACATATTAACTCATTAGAACAGTCCTTTGATGTAGGTTATATTGTTCTCTTCACTGATGAGGAAATGAAGGCAGAGGGAGACAGTCACAGGATGGTTATAAACCAAGAACTTGACATACATTATGTCTAAATCTCCAGGGCCTAGAAGAATCCCTGTTGTGTGATAAGTGCTCAATAACAAACACACATATACACATGCATAATATATGGCATATGTATATGATATACATAACATACTATATGACATTAAATATGCTATATGTAATGTGTAATATATATTTCACATAAGCATATATACATTTAAAATAAAGGAATAAATCTAATAAATATATCAATATATTTTTTAAATTTTTTAATGTTTTATTTATGTCTGAGAGAGAGAGAGAGAGAGAGAGACAGGGTAAGCAGGGGAGGGTCAGAGAGAGAGGGAGACACTGATTCCGAAACAGGCTCCAGGCTCTGAGCTGGCTGTCAGCAGCGGGGCTCGAACCCACGAACCGTGAGATCATGACCTGAGCCGAAGTCAGAGGCTTAACCTCTGACTGAGCCACCCCGGCGCCCCATATCATTAATATTTTAATTAATTTATTTAATAAATGAATTTGTGAAAACAATAAATGATTTTGATTTTATTAGCATTCACATTCTACAGATGAGGAAATAAAACAGAGAGGTGCAGAAAGAGAAAGGAAGTAGCAACCAAATTTACAAATCTAGTGAATGGATGGACTGCTTAGTTTTAAAGGTGAGTCTGTCGGTTTCCAAAGAGCACACATCCTTCACCCTATTTTCCCACTCATTTTTCAGCATTCTGGTAGGTATTTTACTACATAACCCGTCTCATATCATCATTTCAAAGATCCTATGGAGAAGGTGTTCTCATCAGTTTACATATTAGATACCCAGCATGCAGGCGGATTAAGCACATTCCCCATGGTCACCTGGCTAGGGAAGCTTATGTTCTATGGTCAAATTCAAGTTAGGGGTGGAGTCTGAGGTGGATAAATTTGAATTATCCTCATTGTGTAGGTGGCCCATTGGAAGTGCATGAGATCCTTGAAATCGAGGATGCACAGGGTTAACACAAAGCTAATCAAATAATTTATAGCTAATAAGTACCTCCAGGTGCCAGGAATTTTATATACGCATTTTATTGAATCTAAGTCATTGTCAATTGTAAGACACAACCCCACTTTTACCTTGTTAAAATGGGAAAGCTATCCATGATTTGGAATCCGTGAGACACAGTACATTATATCTAATTCCTATAATGACCCTGTGAGATTATTATATCCCTTTGTCAGATGAGGAAAACAAGACTTAAAGAGAAAAAGTGACGCACCTTGTGGCCCAGGTGTAGATCTGCGTAGCCCCGCAGCCTGCTCCTGTCCTGTGAGGCCTGTGTCATCTGTCATTGTTTTCTGCTCTGCCGTATTGTTTTGCATGTTCGGGCACTGCTCTTGCAAAGTGAGGAGATTCAGGTTTTTAGAAAGCATTTGCTGTAAGGGAAGTGTACCATGTTGCTAATCCAAATTATTGTCTATTCGAACTTCCGAATTATTTTTCATATTAATATTGTACCACACAACCTACAATTAATGTGTTTATGGTTTCACAAGACCTCATGTTTTTGCTTTTACGATTAGCTCAGACATATCCTTCCGTTAGTTACAAATGGTTAAATCTAACTCTTTTCCCAAAAGGTCACCCTGTCTTTCATGATGAACTAACTGCTGACCCATTATGCCAGTGAGGGAAGTATTATATTTTGGTGACACGTTCCCTTCAATATATTTTATTTTTGCAGTGGAGTATTGCAAAAACATTTAGTCAAATAATTGTATAAAATGAATAGGTTCATATGTTCCAATATCTTTAGTTAAATTTAAATTTTAAGGCAGTATAAATTTATAGCTTTCCAAAGATAATCCATCAGAGGAATTAAGTCTGCTGTACTCCTCACAATTCCCATTTTGATCTTTCATCTCTGAGTTCATGTCTTCTTGTTACTTTTACATGTAACAGGAAATGTTCATCTGATTTTTCCTCAGCTGGACAGGACATTTTTTCTGAAGTCACAGCAATAGCTTTTGGTCCATTTGTTAAAAGCCTCTACAATTTAAATGACTAGATTTTCTAATGGCATTTTTTCCCACATCAAATAAAAGTTTCTCGTGAAGAGAAATATGTGATTTTGTGGATATAAACCCCTGACAGATAACTGACCAGGAGATATGATTAGTTAGCATCCATAGGAAAAAAAAAGTTTTCTAGACTTCTACTTTACACAAATAATGAATAATAATTCCTTATTTTTCCTCTCAGAGAAGTTTCAATTAGCCATAAACTTTGAAATTTGCAATATGTCATAACACCACCTTTTAAGCTTAATTTTGCTCCAATTTTAAGCTCTCTCTCACTCTTCCTGTCTCACATGTTGCTGTTTGGGAATCCAAACGAAGGAAGAAATATTCCAGAAATACAGAATACATCAGCTGGACATTTCAGGTAGGTTACATGAGTCCTTCAGAAATATAAAGCTCTTTTACATGTTCGCAAGCTTTGAAGGTTGCCCTTGCACTTGAGCCTCACTGCTTCCCTTTGTCTGCAATTACCTCAAGACACAGTTAGGACAGTGGTATTAGTCATCAGGGTTGGTTTCATGTGCCTGTGACGTGCAGTTGAATGTGGCCCTGCGCATGGAAAGCTTAATGCTTTGCTGTCATTGTCTTGAAATTCCTAACAATATTTTAACAGAGGTCTATTTTCACTATGCATTTGGCCCCACAAATTATGTAACTGGTATAGTGACTTATCCATAATACGTAGGATGATTTATTTCTCTGCTTCACAGAAGGAGAAGTAGCAAAGAGGAACCAAAAAAAAAAAAAAAGGCAGTTAAAGAAGTTAATTAGAATAAACAGAGCTGAGAGTTGTGATTTTTTGGTTTCATTCTTTAGCTTGAAATACAAATTTGTAAAACATTAGACACATTCATTCTCAATTAGCATCTACCACCAAAAACGAGCCCTGTTTTTTCTACTAAAAAAGCCACACCCTAAAAAAGTAAACTGTCATACACTTGAATTCTTGCACAGCCTGTCATAATTAAGGGGTGCTCTCTCAATTGTTTTATTTAGAACACTAGCCTGGGATAACTTCAAAATACTAGTTTGAGGTATTTATAGATATCACATGACAGAATCCATTTTAAAAAAGGAGGCACATATATTTAATTACACTTGGACAAATTATCTCAACTTTGGATTTCACTGTAACAATGCCTTCTAAAAATTATTTTTAAAAAGCAAAAAATAAATTGTTACTTTGCAGAGACATAAAAAATATACCTTCAGGAGTATTATTAATTATTACTATTATTAAAATGGTATGTGAATAGGTCCGTGCAAGTGCAGATTAAGTTTCTAGGAATGAATCTGAAATGAACTGAAACAGCTTTTCCAGAAGCGGTTTGTGCTCTGAAGATTGAGGAACAGGGTGTTAAAGGGGACCCTCGTGATGGTTAAGTCACCAATGTTAGAGATCGTGCAAAAACTTTGATAAGATTATTTCGTAAAAATCAAATGAGGGAACATTTTATCCATTCATACTGTTTTTAAAAATATTTAAAGCATGTATAATTCTATTAATAAATGTAGTAGTCATCTGACTATTTACATGTCTCAAAGTCTATGTATTCAAGTTGTTCCGGTCATCATCAGGCCCCTCATCCCCCCCACCCCCAACCTCTCCACCCTGGGAAAATTAGGTATTGCAGTGTATTGGGGTTTACCTTATCTTTAAACATTTGTGGTGGTAATTGTAAACCTTTCAAAATCACATAATAAAGGAAGGTGATTTTGTTGCTATTGTATGCTATTTGCTCTTTAGACAATGCAGACGGTTGATTAGCATAGCTAATTGAAAGTTGAATATATTCAGCATTCTCAGTTGAAAGGTTCTTTATAGCTACAGAGTGCCAGACTGAATTATTTTCATCTCTCTAGTCCAAATTCTGGGCTGTGAATCTCTCTGGGACAGCTCTGCTGAGATTTATTACGTGCACACATCTGTATTCCCCCCAAAGTCCTTCATTCCTGCCTAAATGAAGAGGGAGTCAGCCTGCCTCCCTCTTGTCCCCCAGACCCAGTTGAAGGCAGTTAGTTGTGTTGGAGAGGGTGAGGTCACAACCTCAAGCAACAGCGCCGAGATTTGAAATCTGTCTTGAATAAACGCAAACAAACAGACAAATGAAAGTGAAATTAACCTTACTTACTTTGCACAGACATTTCCTTTCTGTTCCTGTTTCAAAAAAGAATCCCCTACCCCCTCCCCCATGCTCCTACTTTCATCTCTCACATCTTTCCCTTCCTTCTCATTTCTACTGCCACTGTCTTGCCACAGAATGTTTTCACTCCCTGTCTAGATTTCCTTCCTGCAATTAATCCTCTCCTTCATATTTTTTACCCTTCATTTCAACCCATCTTCAAGCCTGCTGCCTGGGTGCTCTTTCAAGTGCCCGGTTAATATCCTCTCAATTCCAGCTTGCACAATTTCTATGGCTCCTGACTGCTTATGAATAAAATAAAATTTTCTTATATTGGCATTCCAAACCTACTAACACTCTAAACTCAATACACTTTTCCAACTTTGCTTCTTACTATTAGCAAGCTAAGCTCAACCAAGAAATATCTGAAGTGGTTCTTTAAGATAATTGTTAATCATATTACCTTATTGTAATTTATGTATCCTTGTGGGATACTTCAAGTCTTGTCTAGGACAAGTTAGAATAAAAAAGTAAAAATACCTTAACTTTGAAATATCATATTTCCCAGTTCTCTGTTTTTTTGTTCATACTGTTCCCTCCGGAGTACTCTCTCATCCTGGTATTTGCTATTGAAATTCTGTCCATGCTTCATGGAGACCCAGCCCATATGTCATTTCTTGCAATATAAATTTCCTAATCAATATAGTCAGCCTCTTCTTCCTTCCTGCCCTTGAACTCAGAAGACCTCTCATATGATGGCTCATATAGCCTGATATTACAAATAACTGAATTTTACCTGCTAAATTGTATACTGATTATGTATAAGCTTTATAGCTTTAAGACTATTTTTTAAACATTTATTTATTTGTTTATTTTGAAAGAGAGAAGAGACAGGGAGAGACAGAGAGAGAGAGTATGAGTTGGGGAGAATCCCAAGGCAGGCTCCGTGCTGTCGGTGCAGAGCCTGACGTGCAGAGTTCGATTTCACAAACTATGAGATCATGACCTGTGCCAAAATCAAGAGTCAGACACTTAACTAACTGAGCCACCCATGTGCCCCTATAGCTTTAAGTCTTAGAGAAAGTCTAGCACAGTATCTTTCACAAAGGAGACACTCAATTGACATATATAGACAAAATGAATGAAGAAATAAAAAGAGTGAATTGTATGCCTCCAAGTTTATGTTTAAATTATGGACTCCTATGGAGGGCTTCCTTTATCTAGCAAGTCTTGGTTTAAAAAAAAAAAGTAATATCATTAAGTGGGCCATTTTATGATATTCATGTCATGGAGAGAATTCTACTGAGTGAGACATTCTTTGTAGCTTTCTATTGGTGAGACGGTGGTCAAGTGATTTAAAGTTTGGATCTTATTCTTATAATTAGGAGCAATAAATAATTGTAAATATTCAAGTAGGCTTTACTGTATGCCAGGAACTGTTCTAATACTTTATATACATTACCTCATTTAACCTCATTAATACCTATGTGGCAGATACTATAATTATTACTGTTTTACAAAACGGAAGCTAGGTAAGTTTCTCAATTTCACAAGGCTACTAGATGACAAGAGATGGGAATTGAGCCCACTTATTTTGGCTTCAATGTCTGTGTGCATTCTACATAGTCAGGTAGCTGGGTGAAATAAATATTATTTTCTTTCAATCAAAAAACTATGAATATTTGATAATATGAAGCTCAACTTCAGTCTTTCAGTGTGATGAAAAAATATAAGGCAATATTTTTGAACTTTAGTGAAATCTTTTGTTATTCTGAGAAGTTATGGTTAAAAATCAAAGACTGAAGGCACGATAGTCTTCCCAGGTAAATAATCTGTGCAGTTGTACAGACTTTGCATTTAAAAGAGCCCCATTCTTGGCCTAGTGCATCTTGGAATTTTTAGTAATTTTTGAACATGCAATTCAGATTTTCATTTTTTACTGAGTCCCACAAATTATATAGCTGGTCTTGATTTCATGTTTTGAGGACAAATATAAATATTCTCTCAGTATATTCAACTAAACATTAAAGTTTTATCCTTTCCACTCTCACTTCCCTTTCCTTCAAGCATGCCTCAAAAGGTATGGAATCAAAATCTTAAAATAGCTAAAGACCTCTTTTATAAGAGAGCAATAGAATTTCCTGAGTAAGAAGTTAATATTAATGTGCCCATCTGGTAGACAGATGAAATATTTGTCTCACTGTCCTCATTCTGGTTTGATTATGAATTGTCCCCTATTTCCCATGAACTGAAATATATAACTATGTTTTTTTCCTTATAACTCTGTAATTTCTAGAGCTCTTTTTTTGTGTGTTTATTTATTTTTGAGAGAGAGAGAGACAAAGCACGAGTGCAGAGAGAAAAGGAGACACAGAGACCAAAGTGAGCTCCAGGCTCCAAGCTGTCAGCACAGAGCCCAACACAGGGCTCGAACCCACAAGATGTGATATAATGACCTAAGCCAAAGTCAGATGCTTAACCAACTGAGAAACTCAGGCACCCTCTACATTGTTAAGTCGGACGCTTAACTGACAGGCTCCCCTAAAGCTCCTTTTTACTTCTTGTTGTTACTGTTCTTATTCTTCTTTCCCTTCTTGGCTAGCTCTGGTTTGTTCTCCTAGCTGCAATCTCTGGGTTAGCTGTAAGACTCATGGCCATTCTTTCATTCGGCACTGAACTCTACTGAGTCTCTGCTACAGTAGAGAAAGAGGGACTCTGAGGACACTTAATTGTGTGGTTTGCTTCCCAGAGTGATAAAAATGTATAAAGTGCATTTGAAGGATGGCCCAAGGATAAATAATATTCTACAATGTAAGCCTGGTCTAAACACACAATGGGTCACTTTTCAGAGAACATATTTTCCTATCAATAGCATTATTTAAGTTAAGACAACTAGTATGTGCTAGACAGGGTAAGATGAAGTGTGAGCAGTTTCTGTCCTCTAGCATCCACATAAAGGTGGAGATAAGCACATAAATAGGGCATTACTTACTGATATTTACATGATACTAGTGTAAGTAAACTACATAATGTTTCCATAGGGGAAATAAAGTGGGACACAGATAAATGGGTGTAAAACCTATAACATTTGGGCTTCTTCTGAGGGTGAGGAAGGACAGTCTTCGCAGCAAATTCAAAGACCAAAGTCCTGAAATTGCAGCATCTGTTTGTATAAGTGAGTAGTGACCTACCATGACTGGGCCTGGGCTGCATGAGGTTGAGAGTATAGATGGGGACAGATGCACTGTGCAAGACATGAAATGACATTCTGTTAGAAGGGATGAATCAATAAAAGGCTTCAAAGAGTAAGGAAGCTTAGTAGAAATGTGTATTTAACACAGAAAATATATGTGGTACACAGAACGATTACACCCCTGAGCCCACACCAAGATGTCCATATCTTAATATCTGGAATCCGTGAATGTATTAGATTGGGTAAAGGGGAAGTAAGGTTGCAGGTGGAATTAGGTCACTAGCCAGCTGATCTTAAGATGGAGAGAGGATTCTTGGTCATTCAATTTGGCCCAGTATATTCGCAAAGGTCTGTAGAAATGGAAAACGGAGGCAGAAGAGAAACAACCTGAGAATTAAATGCATGAAAATGATTCAGCCAGATGTTGCTGGCTTTGAAGACGGAGGAATGTGGCCATGAAACAAGGAATGCAGGTGGCCCTCAGAAGCTGGAAAAAGGCAACAGAATGGATTCTTTCCTAGAGCTTCCAGAAAGTATGTAACCCTGCTGACAACTGAGACCAGTGTTGAACTTCTGCCCACAGAACTCTAAGATAATAAATTTGTTTTGTTTAAGAGACAAATTCTTTTATTAATGTAACTTCTTTCTTTTAATTTATTTTTTTAAATTCACATCCAAGTTAGTTAACATAAAGTGCAATAATGATTTCAGGAGTAGAATCCGGTGATTCATCCCCTATATATAACACCAAGTACTCATGCCAACAAGTGTCCTCCATAATGGCCCTCGCCCATTTAGCCCATCCCTACCCACACCATCCCTCCAGTAACCCTCATTTTGTTCTTTATACTTAAGAGTCTCTTATGTTTTGTCCCCCTCCCTGTTTTTATATTATTTTTGCTGCCCTTCTCTAGGTTCATCTATTTTGTATCTTAAGTACCATATATGACTGAAGTCATATATTTGTCTTTTTCTGACTAATTTCACTTAACGTAATACACTCTAGTTCTGTCCAGGTTGTTGCCAATGGCAAAATTTCATTCTTTTTGATTGCTAAGTAATAATCCATTACACACACACGCACACACACACACACACACACACACCACATCTTCTTTATCCATTCATCTGTCAATGGACATTTTGGCTCTTTCCATACTTTGGCTATTGTTGATAGCACTGCTATAAACATTGGGGTGAATGTGCCCCTTTGAAATAGCACATCTGTATCCTTTGGATAAATAAGTAGTGCAATTGCTGGGTCATGGCGTAATTCTATTTTTAATTTTTTGAGGAACCACCATCCTGTTATGGAGTGGCTGGACCAGTTTGCATTCCCACCAGCAGTGCAACTTTCTCTGCATCCTTGCCAACATCTGTTGTTGCCTGAGTTAATTTTAGCCATTCTGACTAGTGTGATGTGGTATCTCATTGTGGTTTTGATTTGTATCTCCCTGATGATGAATGATATTGAACATCTTTTTATGTGTCATTAAGCCATCTGGATGTCTTCTTTGGAAAAGTGTCTATTCATGTCTTCTGTTTAAGAGAAAAATTCTTTAAGTTGTATAATAAATTTGTGATATTGTGTTTCCTATGCACATCATAGGAAACTAGTGCAACATGTTAAATTCAGAATAATATGATAAAATCCATGAAAGTCAATTTTAAAATATTATTTAATAATGAAAAAATATATTCTACTATCTATCTACACTCTCCTAATTTTCATAGGTCTTGGCACGCATTTCTTTCCGGCTGCCTCCTACTGACCCCAGATAACTTAGATTTGTAATCACAGTCTTCTGCTTCCAACTACATGCAGGACAGAAGCATAAATATCAATGCCCATTTCAGCCTAGCCACAGGCAAATAAAGAAGAGAGTCAGTTCCTGTGTTTTTAGGCATATCACCCACCATCTTTCTCTTAAGCCGAAGATACTATCTTTGTCTACATTGTTCTGTACCTCGATTAGTATTTCTACTACCATCAACTGCAAAATAATTTGGATCTGTCAAAAATATATACATTTAAAAGGTCAGAAAGGCCCTGCTTCTCAAATGCTTGACACACCGCCAAATCCATAATTGCAGATTTTGTTTATGCCATTCCTCCTGACACAAAGTAACACAGCTGTTTAAAAACTCATTTACTTTAGGGTGACAATTCTGTTTAGATTAATTGACTAAGGAGATTAATATTTACTCTATTTCTCTATCACTGTTGAAATGTTAACTATATTGTATAAAATCTATTAAGTGCTAGAGCATTCTCTGCAAACTGCAATAGGTTGATTTACTTCCAAACTGCAGCTCATAATGGTCACAAAATGGCAGAAAATCTTTGTGTGTTTTAAAGGGCAAATGATTTTATTTGGGCCTCAAGAGCATAATTAGTGGCATTTGAGTTTGAAGTCATTTATCCTTGCAGCAGAATGACCAAAACCCTGCTCACGAAATCTGACTACTTCCAGAGAATTTGGTGGTATCCTGTGATTTGTCTAAACATGTCCTATCCTGAGCTAACCATCAGTAACTGGTACCTGCCAGAGTGAAAAAGAAGATAACAGTGTTCCCACCTGCTGACAATACAAATTCCTCATTGTGTAGTAAATGGGTGGTGTCTTAGGTGTGGTCTAGGAGCTGCCTTCCAGCTAGGAAAACCGTCCTGGTGAAACAAAGGTTGTTTTTTCTGCCAGGTGTTCTCCAACCATTATGTGGTCAGCATCAAATAAGCCATAGAGTTGTATAATGCATCAATTGAATTGGAGGTACATTCCCCTTGACTGTTGTGAGACCAATTTCTTAATCATTTTCCTTAGAATTATGGCTGGATCTTTCTCTAGTCTTGATGGAAGGTTGGCATCAGCTGGTCAGAATGCTTTTGCAATCATATCTCTCTCTGAGTTGCCATATTGTGAAAACTTAAAGCTTTCATGTAGACTTTATTCAAGAACCATGTTCAAAAGGCTCTCAGATGTGAAATAAAACAAAACAAGCTTCTCTTTTTGTTTGTCTTTTCTGTAGGTACCTTCTTGAAGACGTGGCAGATTCTTCATTTTGCTTAGAATAACGGAGAATCCTTAATTCTCTTAATAAAAGTGAGAGCACTCACATAATTTTTCAATGCTTAGGCATTTATCCTAAAAATCTGTTAAAAATAAAAAGACTTCAGTCTTTTTGTCCTACAGGGAAACCTTGAACTAATTGCTATTTGGCTCTTAGCAAAAGTCCCTTAAAGGCAAGCTCAAGGGAGAGATCTCCAAGGTGCCTGCCACCCATCTACTTCATTGGAGAATCAGATGTTCTTGTTTGATCAGATTAAACACCATCACTCAATCACCTTCACTGAATTTTACTTCATTGTTACATCTTTCACTTTTATCAAATGCAGCTATAAGAATCGGCTATGTAAATTTAATTTCTGCTCTTTGTGCACACAATTTGGGTAATATTTCCCAGTACATTGCATAATACGCTCTGTAAACTGTCCCATGTGAGAAATCTCTCTCAGCATTTAGGACCAGAAAAGTTTGTTGAGATTCTTCCTTTTTTTCTTTGCAAGAATGAGGATGATGAATTTCCTACTGGCTGCTACCACTCATCACTTGACCTGCCAGGATGCTGAGAATCAAGAGATGCTCATTCACACAATTCAACATGTTATACTGTGGTTGTATATTTGGATTTATCTTCTAATGTCATATTTTTATCTTTATGCTTAGAGAAAGAAAAAACACATAAATCAGTATAGTTAATTTTAAAATCATGTTTTGTGATTAGAGAAGTTGAGAAAAATCGATGCCCTTACAGTTAAGTAAGATATAGAGAAGTTAAAATGGCTTTGGAATGATATCTTAAGAGGTAGATAAAGGAGGCTATAAAAGAGTATTCTGTTAAAACAAAATCTTATTCTTTTCTGGTATGGTGGCAGGAGTTAAAATAATAAAACTCAGCTAAATGAAAACAATAATTCATCTGAAGATATTTATCAAAGTTCAACTGTGTGTGTGACACAGTTCCTGCCCATAGAGAGTTTTCTCTTAGAAGTATGAATAGGCAATTTAACTGTATTATAGCATTTGCTATTTTAGAGGAAATGTGGGCTGCCATAGGACCAAATTAGCCACCACTTTGGATTTGAATTTAGGGTAGGCTTGAAGAGGAAGCATTTTCAAAGTAAAGACCAGATGTACGACAAGAAAGTAATGTATCCCGAGGAAGAGGGAAGGTAAAGAGGGCTCCAGAGAAAAGACAAAGAATTGGGAAAGACTCTGAATTATGAGTGGACACAGAGACTCCAGGGAACCAAAACATGTTAACAATGTGTTAGCCAGAACCTTCCCTTTCAGAAGCATTGAGGTTAATCTGATCTTCAGCAGCCATGATTACAAATCTACTGTTAAAATTAATTACCTTACTAATGGTGATTGTATTATTCAGAAAGTAAGACTGCATTCATATTAAATCTACAGTGATTACAAAACATAATTTAGATTGTGCTCCTAATTATGTGTGTTAGCATGTCCGGTATGTATATAAGTATGACTTAAAAGCAGCGACTTAAGGGGGATAGAATCTTCTATTGCCATAGTAGAGCTCTTCTTATTAATTGACCAGAATTGCCGTTACATAGCAACACCTCGCTGTGATTTGAGGCTGAGGAACAAAGCCTTTACTCAAGGTGACAATGAGCTAATAAACACTGTTAATATTCAAAGTGAAGAAAACATTCTAAAACATTACCTAGTTTCTAAAACCATATTCATATAGCTATAGTTATATGTTATCCATAAAATAATGCTTATATATGTGCAGGTCTACCTCAATAAAAAATATAAACCACAAGATGTAAAAAGAAGTTATCTCAAAGTTGGTGATCTCCCACACTGTACACAAATTCCTTTATTATGAACAGTTAAGTTGCACCTTATTCACTGACCTGATCGTTGAACCCATAAAATGAGCTTAATAAAAATTGTATAACACAGCAAGCCACATTCTCTATCAGCTGATTGAAAAGTGAAATATAGATATTTACCTAGCTATAGCAAGCTGAAAATTTAATTTACCCAGACCATGGTGATTCATGTTAAGGAGTTTGGGTGGTTATTAACCATCCATATAATCACCTTATTTCCCAAGGTGTTTTGCCAGTGTACACTTTCCTTCATATCCTTTATATAATGTCTATGGAAATGAATCACTCATGTTCTATTTATGTAAAATGGCATCTCTCAAAGGTATTGTGGTAATTATCCAGGGATCCCGGGTAATTTTTAAATAGTTTTGCTTGTACAACTTCAACAAAAACATGTTTTGGATCTAAATCATCTGGATATTTGCACTTACGTTATACTTCTTTTTCAAAATGGGATTCTTGCAAAAACAAACAAATAAAATCTATGTGAGAATAACTGAAGTAGAAACCCAGTGATTATATGGGGTGTTCCTGTCAGTTCAACAGAGTCAAATTAAAAAAGGAGTCATTTTCTAGTTTCAAATTAAATTTGATCAAAAGTCAAATTTCACCTTTGCTTCAAAGTGAAATTTCTGAACCCCCCGTACCCCCCACCAATTTTTGTCAATCTTGGTCGTTTCATTTTTTTCTTGAAAGAGTAGAGTTCCCTTTTTATAGCAGAAGGCCACACGGTAAGGGATGGGTAGTACATAAAGAGGACTCTTCCCTCCCCACACCCTTCTCTCTCCAACTCCACAAGTGGAAACTGGACTGGCCTAAGAAGGCACGGATGTCAAACCATAAATATTTTATCTTTCAAAAATTGCATCATAACAAATATCACAGAAAAAATAAAATTCTTTTATGACTTAATATACATAACTTTTATTTACATTTTGTATTCTTTCATATTTCAGACTCTTACAACACATTAATCTTTGGAGGTTGGGATTTAGGGGAAAATTATAAGAGTGTCAGCATAATAGGGTGTATCAGCTGGTAATAAGCTTCCGTCTTTTGCTCTGTGTTCTTAACTTTGCTGGGACTTTGATGCTTGTGGACTTAGGCTGGCATTTGTAATATTTTCTCATGTCCACAGGTCAAATATTTGGACACAACAATTTGTGGTGATGTCTTTATTGTTTACAGATGAATCTGTAATTCTTTAATCTCACATTCTACTGCGGTTCAGTAGACGTGAATTCTTTGAACAATTCTATCAAATCTCTGCTTTTGATAAGTTTAGAATACATGATGTAGTAAGCACAAGATGAAGTTGGCAATTATTCTGTGCATTTGGGATATGTAGATAGGCAAACCATGAAATTTAAGGACAATATAGTCACTTTTGGACCTGAACTATCTGTATTGGTTTCCTCTATCAGTTAAATGTACCATAAAATTGTCAGTTTTCCACATTACTTCAGGCTCTATAAATCTGGATAAAGGGGAAATTTTAAACAGAAAGTGGTGGAGATAATATTTTAAAGGTCACAGGGGACAGAGTATAAATGGTTTAAATATTATTACCTTCTGGATCTTTCTCAAATTGGTAGCAATTGGATATCATGACTTGTTAATGTACTAGTATTTGTACCAGAAGGCAGGAAAGCTGAGTTCTCATACCTGTGTTTTACCAGTTACATAAACAAGAGAATGTTGTAATGATAAACCCTTCCGCCTAAAGACACTTATTGCTTTATTTTGTCATCCATTGCCACCCGATTTTGTCAATAAAGTTTTGTTGGAACACAGCCCTGCCTACTTACTTAGGTATTGTCTCTTGGCAGCTTCCGTGCTACAATTGCAGAGCTGAATAGTCACAACAGAGACTTCATGGCCCACCAAGCCAAAATCATTTGTTATCTTGCCCTTTATGGAAAAAATTCACTGGCTTCTGCTACAGAGGCTGTACTCTTGTCATGATGAACACATCTTGTCATGAATGAGTGGCAGTTTCTGATAATTAATCCTATGTTTTGTTTGAGCTCATCATACCCTCTGTATGTGCTGGAATCCAACACTGCAACATGTTTCTATGTCAGGAAGTAAAGGTACCGCTGGTAGAGAAATAGGAAGCTGATTTTTTGAGCAATCAGTTTGCCATCTTTTGTGAGCATAAAATTCATTTTATAATTTTAGAGAGGAAAATGGGGTCTTAAGCATGGGGAAAAGTTTTAAAATATCCTATATTCTGTAATGTGCTCTACCTTCTCACTGTTTGTTTCAACTTATTAATAAAATATAACTCCCAAATGTGAAGGATTTTCCTGGGCTGTGAAATTGATAAGATCCAGACTCTTCATCTGGAAAATTTTCTCAAGCCTCCTCTTCCCTCCCAAATCTCACTCCACTTTCTTTCTGTAAATTTGAAAGAAAAGAATATCCCTTTAAATATGGGGCATCATATTTGCATATGTGAGTTTTTTTTTTTTTTTTTTTGCAAACTTAAGACAATTAGCACATTTACTTTCCAGAGTTACACTACATTAAAAAATGGCATACAACAAATAAAACACATATCAAAATGATTCACAGACCCTTCTAGTTCAAAAACAAAAGGTATTTTCTCAAAGTGAATATACCATAGTAATAGTGTGACATGTGAAATTACTTTAAAAGGAAAGAAAATTATTTGTTGCTGTCCACTGCTGCATCCTCTCCTGGGTTCTAATAATCTATCAATTTATTTCTCCATTCAATAGAGAGTTACTGCATGCCCCGTTATTTCTTCTTCTTTTCCATTCCCAAGGGCAATAGCTCATCACTCTATAATAGTATAATAGCTCCTTGAGTGTTCCTATTCTTTTCTTGGCTACTATTAAAACTCCAACTGATTCCTGAACGGTTATTTTGTTATGTGTCTCAAACACAACTTTGGTCTCTCATCATAATGTATATTAATCTAAACATAAACTAGTTTTGCTAAAAGATCAGCATCAACCTTATTTAGGTAATTTAAAAACAAAAGATCGGGACATTAGGGAAGATGGCACAAGAAATTCATGCCAGGATGCATCCTCCTCAATTGTGACTAGACCAGAATGAAATAGAAAACAAGGTTGAAGCCATGTGTCTCTTTATCTTTAAGCCCTGAATTATACAGTGGATACTGTGCTGGCATGTGTTGGCATGTGCTGGCAGGTGTTGGCATGTGTTGGCGTGTGTTGGCGTGTGTTGACTATTGAAAAACAGTGGAGTACCATGCTTGATTTGGGACCAAAACTGGAGACTTGGACTAGAATGTGGTCCAGTGCTACAACTATGTAAGACTCTAGGGGACGTGGAAAGCTGAGGACAAGAAATAATTGAGTCAAGTCACCTGCTGGCCCACTGACTGAATGCATGGTATTTTCAATTTTAGATTCTATAAGAAATGCTTCGTATGTTAAAAAAATTTAGGTTACTCACTAAGAGACCAGAAACACAATATTTAGTTTCCAATACAAGGAAACAAAGGAGGATAATAAATATAAAGGTGTCAACCTCTGGAGAAGACAGGAAAGGATAAGTGCAGGTAGAAGAGAAGAAGAGAAGGATGAAGGAAACAGCGGAGAAGCAAAAGGAAGGAGAGAGAGAAAAAGGAAGAGGAAATAAAATGGGAAGTAAGATACCAAATAGTAATTGCACAAAATGTAAATAGTCTACTGAAAAAAATGTAAGTGATTACACCCACTTATTAAAAGACCAAAATTGTCTGGTGAAACAAATCATAAGGATCCAGCTATATGCTATATACTTGATTCATACCTAAAAGAGCTCGTTATCTCCTCAGAAAGCAAAAATAAAGGAATGAAAATACAAATACTTGTCCTAACAATGTTACTCTCAGATAAAGTATTATTTAAAGCAATAAGGATATAGCATAATAATTAAAGGAGCAACATACCAGGAATATATAAAAGTTATAATATATCCTAATCATAGTATCTGAGTTCTATTAACCAAAAAAGTGGAAAATTATTTTAAAAAGCTCACAATCTTGTTTATGAGTCTAATACACAATTTTAGAAACAGTAGATCAATTAAATAAAGATATGAGAAATTTTTTTAAAAAATGGACAATCTCGACCTAATAAATATATAGAGATAACCCTACATTGAATAAATAAATCATTTTCATAGAGAATATTTGGGGGAAATAATTTAATTTTTTAATCAAACATTTAAAAATTTTATTTCCAAATCAATAAAGAATATATGTATACTAAACTTAAAGATTTAGACAATAAGACAGTGACTAATTTTCAAAAGAATTATCATCAACCAAATACCTTACTCTGAGGGCAATGCAAATAAACAAGAAATATATATTGAAAGGTTTTTTTTAATGGTATATTTGGAAACTTAAAAATACATTCTTATAATCCCTGAATTTAAAGAGGAAGTGAAAATTACACATTATTTGACACAGAAAGTGAAAGAACCATGCACCAAAATATGTAGGATGCTTTTAAATGGGAGAGATTTTCATAGTTTTAAATTTATTTATTAAAGATTAGTTGAATCATTTTGTGTTCAATGAAACAGTAAAAGTGAACAGAAGGTACCTGAGAAAATAGAATGAAGACCATAAAATATAAGCAGAAATTAATGAAATGAAAAGAATAAGCTCAAATAATAGGAAAAAAAAAGCAATAACAACAAGTAATCTGATCTAAAAAAATGGACAAAAACTTGAATAGACATTTTCCAAAGATATATGAATGGTATAGACACATAAAAAAGTTCTTGGCATCACTCATCAACAGGGAAATGGAAATCAAAACCACAATGAGACATCAGCTCACATCTGCTAGCATGGCTCTCATGGAAAAGAAAAGAGATGCTGGCAAAGATGTGGAGAAAGGAATCCCTTGTACACTACAAGGGATGTACATTGGCACAACCAGTGTCGAGAGCAGTACGGGGGTTTTTAAAAAAAAAAAAAAAAAAGAAACACAGGGGTGCCTGGGTGGTTCAGTCAGTTAAGCATCTGACTTCGACTCAGCTCATGATCTCATGGTTCGTGGGTTTGAGCTCCGCATTGGGTTCTGTGCTGACACCTCAGAGCCTGGAGCCTGTTTCAGATTCTGCGTCTCCCTCACTCTCTGCCCCTCACCCATTCGTGCTCTGTCTCACTCTGTCTCAAAATTAAATAAAAGCCAGAAAAAAAATTTAATTAAAATATATAGAAATACCATATTATCCAGCACTCCCACTGCTGGGTGTATACCCAAAGGAAATGGAATCACTATTTCAAAGAAAAATCTGCATCCTGGTGTCCATTGTAACATTACTTAACAATAGCCAAGACTCGGACAGGATTGAAGACTCTATCGACATATATATATATATATATGGGACATATATATATTCATTATAAAAGGTAATCCTGCCATTTGTGACAGCATGGATGAAATTTTAAGGCATTATGCTAATGAAATAAGTCTGACACAGAAAGACAAATACTGTGGTATCTCATTTATATGTGGAATCTAAAGATACTGAACTCTGAACTAACAGAAGCAGAGAATAGGTTGGTGGTTGCCAGGGCTGAATCAGGAGGCAAGAGGCAGGTAGGGGAAATGGATGAAATTGGTCAAGGGATAGTTATAAGACGTTCTAGTTATAAGATGTCTAACGAACAGCATTGTGACTCTAGTTAACGATACTGCAAAGTTACAAAGTTGCAAGATACTGCAAAGATAACGGAAGTTACTAAGACAGTCCATCTTCAAAGTTCTCAGCACATACACCAAAAAATTTTTAAAAAATGGTGAAAAAATGGATGTTTTGGGGTACCTGGGTAGCTCAGTTAGCCGGGCATCTGACTTCCGCTCAGGTCATGATATCCTGGTTCATGAGTTCAAGCTCCACATCAGGCTTGCTCCTGTCAGTGCAGAATCCACTTCAGATCTTCTGTTCCCCTCCTCCCGGCCCTTCCCCCATCTTGTGCTCTCTCAAAAATAACTGAATTGTTTAAAAAATGGATGTGTTAACTAAGGTAATTGTGGTACTTATTTTGCAATATATCAAATCATCACATTGTACACCTTAAACTTTCACAACATTATATGTCAATTATATCTCAATAAAGAGAAAAGAAGAGAAAGAAAGAATAAGGAGGAAAGCTTGTGTTTCTCAAAGACGGGTAAAACAGATAAACTTATAGTACAGTTGATTCCATCTGTTTCAGAGGAACCAGAACAAATGCTTAGATAGAAAGAGTCCTTTCTCTCTATAAATAGATAGATATATGATAGATAGATGATAGATAGATAGATAGATAGATAGATAGATAGATAGATAGATAGGTAGATAGATAGATACATATATAGCATATATATACATATATATATATATATATATATATATATATATATATATATATATATATATATACATATGTCTCAGCTATGTTTCAATCCATGTCTGTCTGTATCTACATCTACACCTAGATCAGAATTTTCTATAGCTATATTATGATATCCATAGCATCTATACCTTCTATAGCAAGATTAATCACCCTTAGCATTATTGAAATTTGGGGCCAGAGAATTGTTATTGAGGACCTGTACTATGCACTGTAGGATCTTTAACAGCATCCATGGTCTCTGGCCTCTACATGTCCATGACACATTCCCTCCTTCAAGAGGAGACAAAATTTTATCCATGTTTTATTACCAAATCTTCCCTGGAAAGCAAACCATAAGAGCCACCATAAGAAATCCACCATAAGAGCCACTAGCACCCCCTCTAGTTAAAGCTGTGGATCTGTATTTCTACCTTTCACTGTCTCAATGAAAAGAGCTCACAGTCTATAGACAGTATTTGATGGATGACTTACCCTACCTGGGACTAGAATTTCTCTGTAAAATGGAGATAATAATTTCTACCAAACCCTGTGTGGTTTATTTGGGTGTTGAAAGGAAATAGTAGGCATGACAATCTTTGAAAAACCCATATGTGCCAACATGGCAAAGATAAAACAGTAGATATGCTAATAGAATAACAATAGAAATGATAATACAATAATAATTTGATCCTGAAATTATCACATAACACAGGAATTAGTGTTATATGTACATTGAAATGGTTTATTTAAAAAAATAACCAAAGCCAGGAGACTTGACATGGGATGGTAACATTTACTTGGTGATAAATAAATATGAGCAAATCATCTATTTCATAGTTTCTACAGTTTAGTTATTAATTGATAACACAGGGATAGTAACCCAAACCTTGTAGAATTTTAGGGGAGAGAAAAATCCATTGCTCTAGGTGGATGAAAATACTGGTCCATAGTCGGTAAAAGAAAAAAATATTTGTAGATTCCAGTCACATTTCTTTGTTGTAAGGTCATGGGGCATTTCCTTTTGAAACTTTTCTTCTTTGGTCATCTTGGGGAGTTTCTCTATTCCGTTTTCCTCAATCTCTAGCAATCTAACATACTACTCACTTTCTCCTGTGTGGCCCTAAGATTTTATTCCCCATCTGTGATAACATCCACTGCTTTGTCATCCAAAGGGATACATTTCTCCTTTTTGCAAATTTTGGAAAGGATCCCCAATGACACCACACTTAGAAGCAATATCAGCTCTAATAATAAAACAATATCCAACCAAATTACCTTCTGTAATAGCTAACCAGTACCATGTATTAAAATATTAAGGACTAAAACCCAAATGTGACCCTCTTTGAAGAATAATATTCCTGCAGTCTTACTAACAGTTAATCCTCTTTCTATGTTTATGCTATAAATCCTTTGTTTTAAAAGTCAGTGTCTCAGCAGTGAAAATTCTCTTTGTGGTTAAATTTGGCAGAAAGGTTGACACTCCAGAGTGATATTTTCTTCTTCTCAAGTATAGGAGGAAGGCCATTAGTTTATTTTTAAGATCTTAGCAGGAAGACAACGGGGAAGGAGTGCCAATAGAGATGTTTCAAAGGCTTTTATTGCTAGAAAATTGAATAACCAGTTGGCTTTCTTTTAAGCAATATGGTAACATGTAAACTTACTTTTGACTTGTGAGGATTCTCTCTCTCATATGATACCACCAACTAGTGTAGTTGATTGTAATTTTCTCATTTAACATTTAAAGGCGATTCTGGCCCATGCGCAGTTACTCATTTTCTTTAGAAATTTCATAAGGATTTTTAGTATGGAAAGTTATTGAGCATGCAAGTTTCTGTGGATGAAAAGCTCCCTAAGCATGCATTGACAAGGAGGACCAGGGTTGTTACAGTTTGTTGTGTCAATGATTTGCAAATAATGGGTCTCTGGGAGATTTTTAAATTGCAGCTTTCACTCCGGGCCATGGTGCTTTTTAGGATGAGCTGAGTTGCTATGAGGTTTGGCACTCTTCAATGCACCTTAGGCAGGGGCTTTAATACTTCCATTGAGATCATAACAGCTGGCCATTACAATCAATCTCAATGACATATTTTTCTTGCATTTTTTCTTTTAATAAAAAACAAGAAAAGCACACTCAAAAGACAATATTAAAGTTGTAACTTAAGCCAACTAAAGTGAAGAGCTTTCACTGAAAGCCTTCAACACCATGAATCAAGTCTTTACAGAATCATATTTAAGCCACACATTGATTACAATATGGACACCACAGTACCTCATTCTAGAGGGGTGAAATAACTTTCAGTTAAAATGGCACCAAAAAGATATGGGTTGTACACGGAATTAGGAAATGTGGGAAAATCAAAACATGCATTATGGATCAAAGTCCATGAAGACTCTATTAATATTTCCCCAGAGTATTAAACATTTGGTACATCCTAAATTTGAACTTCTGAAAATCACACTACTGTTTTGTTTTTTTTTTTTAACATAGCTGAGCTTTAATTTGCCAAACTGTCTAACTCAGGATCCTTGAAGTTAATTTACTATTGTGGAACTGAGAAATTTTTCAGATCACTAATTTCGCTTAGGTTTTGACAGCCTGAAGAGCTCTTTGGGTGGGTGATACACAGGAATGCTCTATGAATATAACAGAGACTAATCCACATAAAATTAAAATTTTAGAAAACACATTTGTTCATGGGAGATTCTATAAGTATAACTTTGTCTTATGGAATATAAAGAGCTGATGGTTATCTATAAATATTACTTGAGCATACAAATACCTATGATATGTATTATGGGCTTATCTTGTTTTTACTTGAAAATTATGAAGTCTTTCGCTATAAAGATACCATCTTCTACGTTATTTCTCATTCACTCAGCATCTAGCAGAAATCCTGGCACACTGGACAGCAAATATTTGCTTAATTTGAGCTATCAAAGGCCTACTGTACCTCTGCCAAAATTTCTGTCAACATTTCCAAATTGAAAAGGGAATTTGAGAAATATTCTGAGTTAGGAAAAGCCAGTGTGAATCAGACACTGACTACTATCACTAATGGATTGTAGAGAAATTATAAGTGAGGGACATTAAGTATAAACAGATAATCATGAGAACATGGACTATTGTGAGGACATTTTTAACTTACAGTTATGTCAAACCAAGGAGAAGCTTCCTTTTCCAGAAGATAACAAGAGATGTTACCAAATGGAAAAGAAGTATTCATGGAAGGAATAAAGATTTTTACTAACTGGAATATAGATGGCAAGCTCACTTAAGTCTTATAGGAAGAAAAAGAAAAGGACTGCATTAACGTAACTAACAAAATGAGATGAATTGTGATTTTACTTTCCTTCTACCCCCCACAGAACATTTCTTTCAAATTTTAACAGAAAAGATTTGGATATATTTTCCGTTACACACTGGTGTGGACAGAGATGTAAACAATGTGCTGAAGGATATAAGTAGAGTTGAATGATGTAAATAGGAAATCCTGGCTGATGGCAAAATTTGAGATAACAATGACCAAGACACAGAGGGGAAAAAGGCTCCATACATGACTTAATGAGAGGTGGACTTGACAATACACAGTAGGAAGGGGCAGGAAGGCAGACTTTGAAATTTGAAAAACAAACAAAAAAAAACTAACAAACCTGGGATATATTCCAAGCCAGAGATGGAAATTCAGACTTTGGAGAAGGGAGCGAGGGATGGAGTCATTTGTTCTGTGCATTTTATTCAATACATTTGACACTTACAAAAATCATGACAGAATTACTTGCTTCAATCAATGCTTCAAAGTTTCCCAACAGCAAAAACTATGAAAACATCCCATTTCAAAGCCATCCAAGCATGATCTTGGTTTAAGGCTAAAGTCCCACACCCGTGTGTGGAGAAGAATGAAGGAGGAATGCTTTTGTTGAAGTTGAAGTCTGTGTCCAACCTCTAGAAACCTAAGCAGATGCATCACCTGAGCTCTCTTTTCTTTTTCTCTTCTTTTTAAAACATTGTATATCTTTATGTCTACACCCTGAAATAATTCCCTAAGAGTTAGAAACAGGTGAAAAGCCTTTTGTGGGATGATCCATATACTCAGCTGCTTTAGATTAGCTATGAATAACGTGTCTTTCAATGCAATTAGACCTAGCAAGGTGCACATGGAGACGATGGGGCCACTTTGTAACCACATTATCTAATGTCTGCTAGTTGGCATTTCAATCAATTGATTTGACCTTGATTTTGATGGCCACCTGGCACAAAGAGTTTCCTGGTCTATCTGCCTACTTGCCTGAATGTGGTGCTATGACTATTAAAAAACTAATGAATAAATTAAATAGAAGAGGTCTTCCTAAAAACTATGGGAGCTTGATGTTAATACGTACATGACTATTAGAATTAAGCTGTACAAAGAGAGGCACCTTTACTCTGAGTATTGATTTTCAGAATTTTTCCCACTTCTCAAATTATTTTGGTGTTAAGGGCTAAATTGATTCAAAATAAAATTTGATCTGCTGCAGAATAATAGAAATAAACAACCTTTGCTCTCAAATTAATAGAATATGTTGGCTTCACCTATCTAAGAGCATTGAGCTGTAAGGGTGATGGCACATAAAAAGAAGAAGGAAGAAGAAGAAGAAGAAGAAGAAGAAGAAGAAGAAGAAGAAGGAGGAGGAGGAGGAGGAGGAGGAGGAGGAGGAGGAGGAGGGGGAGGAGGAGGAGGAGGAGGAGAAGAAGGAGGAGAAATAGAAGGAGAAGAAGAGGAGGAAGTACCAACATTCTCAAGAAGGCAGATCTAAAAGTAAATTAAACTTATTGCACTTGCTGATTTAATGTGAAGGTGTTTGTAAGGAATGTGGTTGGGTCTCTTTAAGATCTTAATAAATAAATAAAAGGGTCTAATTATTCCAGAATGTGCTCTTTAAATCAACATGACCATCACATGTACAATATGTAGTTCAATGTGGGTGTCAAAGTCAACATCAGTAGGTGATTACCCCATTTTTAGCATTTCCTTCCCACAAGAATTTGAAGGAGACTGCTTATTTTTCTAGAGTGCTTAAATACAACTTAATCCAGAGAAGCCTGTGACTATGTGTTGGCAAGCTAATGTTTTGACAAGAAATAAATCAATGCATGTGGACACGGGTGTGTATGAATCACCCCAATAAAACATTTCATCAAAATATGTCTTTCAGACCAATGTGTCTGTCATAATTCCTGGGCCAAATGTTTAATGAACAGTTCATCTAAACACTACTGTCAAGAGAGAATGCTATTGGCTGTCAGTTTCCCACATGCAAGTGATTAATAAAGTGACAAATTCAAGATCAAACCTTTCAAGGTCCAGGAAAGATTTAGCAGTGAGTATGAGATATGGGTTTTGAACAGAGATTGCACCTCCAGATTGGGCCAGGTGAACATCTTACACAATAATTTAATATGCTCCCTTCATTTTGTCAACCCACTGTCTAAAATATTTGAGAAAAACATCTGAAGATTAGTAGAAGGTGTATGACCATGTTGTCTGGACTAAAATAGATCTTTCAAATGTACATTAACCAGGAATTTGGGGCTAATTGCTGATTTTGAATCAGAAATTATGGCAATGTATTATTTTTAAATTATAAACACAAAATATATATAACATGTTCTATTTATTGCATGTAATAATTTCTTATGTAAATAAAAGCATTTTATTCTTTGAGCTTATAAAATTCCATAAATAGTAGAATCTCAAAGAATGTTAATGTTTCCTTTATAAGAATGAATGACAATATTTTTTCCAAATGGTCATATGGACAACTTTCAGATTCTGCATTGTATTATTCAACTTTATTAAGTAGTCAGTAATTTGAAAATAAGGCTTTGAAGTCAAAGCCTTTTTTAAGTGAGTCCATATTCAAGTAAGTTATGACATTCGTAACACTTAGAAATTAATAACTTAAATCCATTTATTTATGAAATACATATGTATTTCTATGACAAAAATTATATCAACCTTATTGGTTAATATATGGAGCATGCCAATTGCATATACTATATATGCAAAGAGAATACTATATCAGAGAATAGAGATTTTTTAATGTTTCAATCTGCTAAATTGTACTTAAAACAATTAATCTAAGAATATATAAAGAGTCATGTTATGTGAAATGTATAACTATTTTATTCCTGGGTGCTGTGTACATAAATTATGGAGAATGACATTTCAAGAAATTCAGAGTAATTTATGTGTTTACTATACTATTTTCTATTTATATATACATTGAGTTTAGATTGCAGTGGTTTAACAGTATTGATCCAGTTTGCATGTGAATAAATTAATGATCCTAAACCATATTTTCTTTTGTAATTACAAAAGAGACATTGTAACAAAGGTCACTGATTTCACAATCTATAATAAATAAATGCAATAGAAAATAAAATATTTAATTAACCTAATAACATCATATAAATTATTTTTGTTCCAATTCAAATGAATTCAAATTAATGGCATCTTTTTTTATTTATTCATTCTTTTGCGCCAGTGTTTTATGTGGCATGTACTGATTTGAAAAAGGCGTTGCTACATCAGCTTCAAACCAAAGAGGCTAATGAATTTTAATGGATGAATGGGGGGAAGTCTGGGTTTCAAAAATACTTTTATTGTGAAAATCTCCCTTCACCTGTGCCTCTCATCAGGCATAAGGAACTTTTGAGTTCTGGTTATCGTTGATTTGAGGAAAGACAGTCACCAATCAATGGACCAACCATGACAGTAAGTATTAGCCCCATATACTGAGGGTCCAAAAGAAATCAGGCATGAGGCCTAATAAGAATCAGGTAATGTACCTAATAAAAGTCAGGCAGCAGGCCTAATGAATCTTATGCATTGAGACTCATGAAAACTAGGCAGTGGGCCTAATGAGACAGAGGCAAGAGGCCTAATGAAAAATCAGGCAACAGGCCTAATGAGAAATGCCATAGACTCATTTTGGTTTGTCTCTCCATGGAAGTTTGTTCTCTGTGCTCACTAAGTGGACCTACTCAGAAACATACTTGAGGTGTATTCATCTGACTAAGGGCAAACCAGTAGAAAAAGGAAATGCTCCTGGCACACAAAATAGAACCAATGCACAATGTACCTGCCTTATTGAATTGTTTAAGCAGGATGAACACATCACAGTAGTAGTTTTAGTAAATACGTCACAGCTGTAATTTGAAAGTATCCTGAGTTCCTGAATTTATGTCTTGTTGCTATGCCCTAGTCAGCCTCTTTTCAGCTATATGTCAATTTACTTAAGGTAATTTCTTAAATCATCCTATAAGCACTTATGAGAAACTAAATGCCAGGCATGAAACTGACCATAAAAAAAAAGACTTTCTAATATTTAATTCTTGGAAGAAAATAGAGTCATTTTCCTAATTTCGATGGTTCTTAGGTTTAAGGGAATATGTGAATGGTAGGTGAGAAGTCAACCTTTTATTAATTCTTTCCAAAACACTTTGGGTGTGCTAAATGACAATGGTGAAAAAACCTATATGAACTTCCCCTGGCAAAATGTTCAATCCAGGTGGTGGTGGGTGGGGAGAGACACAAATAATACATAAGATGTTATAAAACTATAAAACTTGCAAAAACGTGCTGTGGACAAAACAGGAGTACTGTGATAAGGTAGTACTGGGGCAAGAGGACCAAGTTTGGTTGTGTGGCCAGCTAAGTCCTCTCTAGAATGAGAAGATGAGCTATAGACTGTAAGAGAAGGATGAACATTTCTGACCCAGAGAACATCAATAGCAAAGCACGACAGTGGCTTGCATGCGTAATGGACTATAAGAAGACCCGTGTGAATTATTAGTTGTTAGTGAAATGGGCAATGTAAGATATAGTTAAGGACTGGACAGGTAGACATGCTTAAGTTCAATTCCTGGTTCTGGTGTTTGGTAATTTACAATCAAAGGAAATGTAAGCTTTACATTTCACTTTACATCCTCCTTGCCTATGATGCAATATGTAATATTATAACCTGTAAGACATTTTTTGGTCAGGACAGAACTAAAATATATTTTTTTATTCTTTCACTTATACCTTTCAATTTGGAATAATATTTGTTGTTGTTGTTGTTGTTTAAATTTTAGGGCAGAAAAAGAAAAAAAGCTAAAACCAACTTGATGCTCATAAACAATTAAAGTGATGAATTTAATCTCTGCAAATATAAACATCATTATAAAAACAATGTGATAGTAAAAATGAATCATGAAAATGAAGAATAAGTCTATGACACAGTGTGATGAGATTTAATCATTTTGATTCTTTTTTAAGTTTATTTATTTTGAGAGAGAGAAATAGGGAGAGTGCAAAGCGGGGAGGGGCAGAGAGAGAGGGAGATAGAGAATCCCAATCAGGGTCCAAGCTGTCAGTGCAGAGCTCCATGGGAGGCTCCATTCCATGAACCATGAGATCATAATCTATGCCGAAATCAACTGACTGAGCCACTCAAGCACCCCAAATCACTATGGTTCTAAAATTATTTTAGCTGTGTCAGTGTTCAAGCAACAGAATCAAAGATTACTGCTGTATGAAAGTGCCACCTAGAACCACATAATAATACAATATCTATTGTAAAGAAAATGTTTCAAACTTTATATTATTTAAATTATATTAGTCAATCTAATTTTGCTAGCATTGTTTCCAGAATGAATATTAGAGATATATAATAGTAAATTGCTTGGGATATGTTACATTCTTTTGATTTCAAATTGAATTAGAATGAACTCCACAAAGAAGGCACAGTATAATATGTCTGATATAGTTTTCCTTCAGGGGATATTGAGTTTTTAGATTTTACCAAGTCCCTTGGAAGCTTTAGGGTTCTTAGGATGCCTGGAGTCAATTTTGAACAACTTCGCAATTTACTATTGGGAATCTTAATTCAAATTCAACAAAACACTGAAAAGGGGAGTATTTTGGGGGCAATTAGTTTTCTCCAAGGACATCAATATGAGCTCCCTGACAGGGAGAAGGAAGATATAAATAACATATGTGTAATACTGTACTATGTTAAATCATATTAATGATAAAAAATTATAAGTAAACAATTTATCTTTATCCGTTTCATTGAGAGAATTAGGACTACATCTAAATACCAAAGAAAAGTAGATGACAGTTTACCAATGAGAAAAATCCTATTTAAAACTTCTATTCATACATTTATTCTACAAATTTTCAGTTGATGGAAGATGTTCTGACTTGCAGAAAGTCATTAGTGACAGCATAAAGAGAGTAAGTGACTTTGTGTTAAAAATGTTAACAATGTCCTCTGTCTACACTCAATGAGCCAATCATTCACTCATCCATTCATTCATTCAAAATACACTTATTCAGGACCTACTATGTGTCAGGCAAACAAAAGAATCAAAATGTGTCCCTTCTCTCTCTTTTTTTCTCAAATCTAATTTATAAATGGTATTGTATACTTCGCATTGCATTATATTGGTAGGCATATTGTCCTTTAGCAATTAATTAATATTGTTTAATGGATTCAGGTGTTTTCATCTTGATCCATTCATTGTAGTTGCTCATTTGTCTTTGCTTCATGGTTTTAGCAGTCATTGATGATTATTGCCTGGAATCCATTATTTCATTAGTTATCAAATAGTAATGTTTTGATTCTTTCATTACTTTTGCTGTTCACAGAATTCTTTCATAAATAACAACTTTCCTTATAAATGAGTATGTGTAAATGAAAAGAAGTTTGTTCAGGAATGATAGGTGAGATGCTTGATTCATACCCTATATTCATGTTTGCACAATGAGTTGGTTACAGAGAAGGGGAACCAAAGGTACATTTTGTTGTATTTTCTTTTTTCTTTCATTATTGTTGTAAACTCAGTAATTTTAACATAACATATTTGATGTTTTTAAATCCATTTCAGTCCTTTCACTTTTTGATGGTCAAATTGTCCATTTTTTAAAGTTGGCTTGCAGGACCTATCAAAAGACCCACAGGTCTCCTTTTATCCCTGAGAGAATTGAATTTTTCAGAATCATCTTGTAGAATTCTTTTATTTTTAAATTTTTTAATGTTTTATTTATTTCTAGGAGAGAGAGAGAGAGAGACAGCGTGAGCAGGGGAGGGTCAGAGAGAGAGGGAGTCACAGACTGAAACAGGCTCCAGGCTCTGAGCTGGCAGTCAGCACAGAGCCCGACGCATGGCTTGAACCCACAAACCGCAAGATCATGACCTGAGCGAAAGTCGGACGCTTAACCGACTAAGCCACCCTGGCGCCCCATAGAATTCTTGCTTAAAGTCTGGTGTGACCTGTTTTTTCAGGGATCCCTCTTTCCTTTTATTAAAATTGGTGTTCAGAGACCATATTAGAGGTGTCAGGGATATTCATTGCTAGATTAACCTTTCAGTGAACAAAACTCGGAACAACTTTGTTGGGTTTTTTTTTTTAAATAACCATAAATTCATATTGTTATTTCTGATTCACATTTATGATGAAAGTATTTTTAATTTTAAAATTATTATTTCTGTGAATTTTTATTCCCATTGGTGACAACGACAGTTCAGAAGCCTCTAATTTAAGCATTGTATTTTAGTTAATCAATGGTTACTATTTATATTGGAAGAGAAATAGAATCTAATTGGTGAAGTGCTTGTGGTTTTCTCCTAATGCACACATTAGTCTTATCAACTCTTCTTATATAAAGTACTATTTGAGAAATAACACCATCATTTACCTAATATTTTATGACAAGAGCCAGTCAATTAAACATGGCTGTACCACCTTTAGTCTTTTAAATCTTACAAAAATAAGTATTTCATTTGGATGTCATTATCATATTAGATTCACAATGGCCAAGCAAACCTCTCATAGAGATGACAGAATTTCTGCTAATTATCTAAAAAAATTAATGAATAATCTTACAATAATTTATCTTAAACTCACTTTGAATAATTACCATCATGATTTAGTAAGAGGAAGAGGCAAAAAGAGAAGAACTCCTTTATCATATCCCATTGTCCTTTTCTTCTTGAGATATTTAGTCATAATATAAATTATTTTAATGTGGATATTTAATTTAATGAAATGAAAATTGCAATAGTGACAAATGCACAAGATTTTAACTGCAAGTAATAAAGCTCAACAAAAAACTTTTATTAAAGTATGCAAAAAGCCCTCTTAAATGATAGTACTATGGACAATTGTGGCATGACTTCGTTATTAGAATAGCTCAATATCTAAACTACCTATAAGTGAGTGTGTTATAAAATAAGGTGTATTGCTTTTGTGGATTTTATGAAAAATAAATTCCAAAGGATTTTTCCCTTTAAAGTTGAATATGTTTCTGTATAATAGCTCTCTATGGTCGAAACCATAGAGAAATATTTTCAAATGAATAAGATGTATGAACCATTGAATGGGAAATGAGTATTCTATATTAATATGAGTATTTGCAGAATTTAAACAACTAATATCTTGGCACATATTGACTAATTAGATGAAATAGATTGATGAATAGTTTTATATATATTTAAGTTTGGTCTATATAACAGAGGCAACTATATTTTTTTCTGAAGGAGGGAAATGTAATTAAAATTCAGAATGGAGCTTTCTTATTAATGTGACAATAGATTAGTAATACCCAAAATTTTGCACAGTAAAACCCCATAGAGTCAACTGTAAAGACAAAATAACACAGAAAATCAGTGAAAACAGAAGACCAAATGTCAAAATGTGGTGCAAATATTCACTAGTTGTGACACCGATGTGAGTACAGCAGCAATAATTAATATTCTGGATTATGTAGAGAAATAAGGTCTATAACTTAGGGAGCAGGAACAAGATTTGACTTAATCTTGCTCATTGTGAATAATAACATTAGTGATTTTGTTATATAATTTAATTTTAACACTAATTTTAATCTTATTAATTACTATTTCTGTGTGATTTAATTTTTTTTATATTGAAGGTACAGTATGTCTGAGGCAATGTTCTTACATTCTATTGCCATTGTCACATTAATATTAAAAATAGGGGGGTGCCTGGGTGGCTCGGTCTGTTAAGCATCCAACTCAGTTTTGGCCCAGATCATGATCTCATGGTCATGAGATTGAGCCCTGGATTGGGGGTCCATGCTGGATGTGGAGCCTGCTTAAGATTCTCTCTCTCTCTCTCTCTCTCTCTCTCACTCTCGCTCTCGCTCTCCCTCTTCCCCTCCCCAACTCGTACTCTTGCTCTAGAGTTCTTGTTCTCGCGGTCTCTCTCACAAAAAAACAACAAAAACAACAACAACAACAAAACCCATTAAAGATAGAAAGCAGTATCTTTATGTATAGCTGAGTAAACTAGGAAACTAAAACTAAATTGGAATTTGATATTAGGTGTGACTGAGCTGCTCTAAAGAGAAGAGGAAGAGGAGAGAGTGAGAGGGAGCAAAAGAAAGAAGAGAGATTGGAAGTGGAGAGAAAGATGGGGTGAAAGAGGATTGGGACTAATATAAGTTTCAGATATTCTAGAGAAACATACTGGATTTATACATACCTCATCTTCTTCCAATATAAATAAACAAAAAATTAACCAAAAATATTTATGTTGGGCATAGGAATCACATGCTATTTAAAATTAAGGAAATTTTCATGCTTCTCTGTGTTTGCAATAACAAGATATCTTAGAAAATAACTTATGTCTTGACTTTTTAAAATTCAATGAAAGAAATGGTCTTCTTAGGCTTAAAGAAAAAACAGACTATTTTATGTTATACTGAATTAGGCTGACAACAATAACAACAATAAGAAATCCAGTAAATGGATCCAGAAGTCCAAAAAAATTCAACTCACATTTGAATTATGTGGAAGATCGCCTACTAAAATTGAATCATTTCAGAACTTGTTTATGTATAACAGAGAGAACAAAAAATATGAAAATAATAGGAGAAAAGGTTATAGTTTGATTAGGGGGAGAATGAGCTAAATGACTCCAAACTGTGAAAACTAGTTTTCCTTAAAAAAAAAAAAGGCAAAAAAAAAAAAAAAAAAAAGAACCCAGAATAAAAATAAGGAATACAATACTGAAAGACACAATTGAGGAACATTTTTATGATATAAATTCTTTTTGAAATTTCAAAGTAGTTAGTATTAATTGGTAAAATAAATAATCTCAATTCCTTTTTAAAAAGATTATTTATTTATGTTGAGAGAGAGAGTGCCAGCATGAGTGGGAGAGGAGCAGAGGGAGAGGGAGAGGGAGAATCCCAATCAGGCTCCTCACTGTCAGTGCAGAACCCAACACAGGCCTCAACCTCACAAACCGAAATCACGACCTGAGCAGAAATCAAGAGGTAGACGCTTAACCTACTGAGCCACCCAGGCACTGCTACCTCAAATCTTATTCAGATATATTCTGATAATAGTTTAGACTTCAAAGAAAATAATTCTACATGTATTCAACCAAAGGGAAAAGAAAAACAAGATACCTATAAAGCAAAATGATGATTTTACAGTTCTTTTAGGAAATTATGAATACTCAAAGTAAATAAATGATTTTCTACAGATTCAAGGGAGAGATTCAAATATACAATCAGGAGTTGTTCCTACAGTAATGTAACAGCAAGATAATCTCAGAAAGCTGAGAATTAAATGCATTGCTTCCATTCCCATGCAGAAAAAGCTTTTTGGAAGATGTAATGGGAAAGCTAATGGGAAAAAGGAATAAAAATAAAAACTCAAAGTCATGTAATGTTTTTCTTTTAAAATCAAAGGAATGTTGGTCAGCATTGATATTAAGTTAAACAAATGGAGTTAATTACAAAATATTGTAAAAATGTAACAAAATAAAATGTAAGCTAGTAAAATTCTTGTGATTTCTTTCTATGATTAAAAACCTTGTTCCATGATTCCAGACTACATTTATAGCATATGAGAAATTGATATGTAAAGAAAAAGTGTAAAAATAATACTTTTAATTTAGATTTGATTCTATTTTTTTGGTTTTGATTCTGTACCTTCCAAGTAACTATAAAAAATAAAAACCAACTTTCTATAACATATATAAAAGAGTGAAAGTTAAAAAGAGCAATAACAAAGTATAGAACAAATAAATAACAATTAAAACGGGAACATAAGATAATGGATATAGCTGATCTTAAAATGCCTAAACCAATTGAAAAACATGTATATAATACAAGTTATTGTACAAAATAGACAAAATTTGAAAAAATGAAGTAAAGGCACTGAGCTGATTAGTAGATAGGACATATTATAGAGGCCTAAGTTTTCTTATATTTTCTTAATTTTCTTAGAATATTTTTATTATTTTGTTATTTCTAATTTTTTTAAAGAGAGTACCAGAAAGGGAGAGGGGCAGAGGAAAAGAGAGAAAGAGAATCTTAAGCAGGCTCCATGCTCAGTGCAGAGCTGAATCCTGGGGCTTGATCCCACAACCCTGGGATCATGACCTGAGCGAAAATCAAGAGTCAGACACTCAAATGACTGAGCCGTCTAGGAGACCCGTAAAAGAGTTTTAGAAGTTGAGATATACCCCCAAAATTCAGTTGCATTATTTAACAAAAGGGTAGTGTATATGAGTGAACACATTTCAGATTAAAAAAAAACACATACAGATATATTGTGATGGCAACCTTAATATAAAACTGATTAGAAATAGAAGGGAATAGTAATGTTGGTGATAAAAATAGTTCTGCTGATATAAGATACAGCAACAAAATTAGTCTGTCCTCAATTTTAAGCCATTCTATTGTATAGAAAGTAGTCTTTTGAAAAGAGGCATTGATCATGCTTAAAAAGTACATGATTTTAATTTATTAAACATTTGAAATATATGAAATCAATTGTAATATGCTTTCTAACTTTCAATTTTTTAGAGTACATGATTTATTTATTTAAATTCAAGTTGGTTAACATACAGTGCAGAATTGGTTTCAGGAGTAGAACCCAGTGATTTATCACTTATATAAAACACTCAGTGCTCAACCCAACAAATGCCCTCCTTAATGCCCATCACTCACTCATTTAACCCGTCCACCCACCCACGTCCCCTCGAGCAACTATCAGTTTGTTCTCTATATTTAAGGGTCTCTTATGGTTTACCTCCTTAAGTTTTTATCTTATTTTTCCTTCCCTTCTCCTATATTCATCTGCCATGTTTCCTAAATTTCACATATGAATGAAATCATATGATATCTGTCTTTCTCTGCCTGGCTTATTTCACTTAGTATAATACACTCTATCTCCATCCATGCTGTTTCAAATGGCTAGATTTGATTCTTTTTCATTGCTGAGTAGTATTCCATTGTGTATATATACCACATCTTCCTTATCCATTCATTAGTCAATGGATATTTGGGTTCTTTCCATAATATGGGTATTGTTGAGAGTGCTGCTATAAACATCGGGATGCATGTGACCCTTCAAATCAGCATTTTTGTATCCTTTGAATAAATACCTAGGGTGCAATTGCTGAGTTGAAGGGTAGTTCTATTTTTAACTTTTTGAGGAATCTCCACACTTTTTCCAGGGTGGCTGCACCAGTTTGTATTCCCACCAGCAGTACAAAAGTGTTTCCCTTTCTCCACATCCTCACCAACGTCATTTGTTTCCTGAGTTTGCCATTCAGACAGATGTGAGGTGTTATCTCATTTTGGTTTTGATTTGTATTTCTCTGATATTGATGTTGAGTATCTTTTCGTGTCTGTAAACCATCTGGATGTCTTCTGCTCATTTATTCACTGGATAATTCGTTTTTTTTGAATATTGACTTTGATAACTTCTTTATAGATTTTTATACTAACTCTTTATCTGATAGATGTCATTTGCAAGTATCTTCTCACATTCCATCAGTCACCTTTTAGTTTTTTTAATTGTTTCCTTCACTGTGCAGAAGCTTTTTATTTCGATGAGGTCCCAATAGTTGATTTTTGCTTTTATTTCCCTTGCCTCTGGGCATATGTCTAGTAAGATGTTGCTGTGACTGAGGTCAAAGGCCTATTTTCTCCTCTAGGATTTTGATAGTTTCCTGTCTCATATTTAGGTCTTTCATCCATTTGGGGTTCATTTTTGTATATGGTGTAAAAAAGTGGTCCATTTCATTCTTCTGCATGTCGCTGTTAGTTTTCCCAGCAACATTTACTGAAGAGTCTATCATTTTTCCACTGGATACTCTTTCTGCTTTGTCAAAGATTAGTTGGCCATATATTTGTGGGTCCATTTCTGGGGTCATATTCTGTTCCATTGATCTATGTATCTGTTTTTCTGCCAGTACCATACTGTCTTGATGATTAGAGCTTTGTGATGCAGCTTAAAGTCCAGAATTGTGATGTCTCCAGGTTTGATTTCCTTTTCCAACATTACTTTGGCTATTCAGTGCCTTTTCTGGTTTCATACAAATTTTAGAATTGTTTGTCCTATCTTTGTGAAGAGTGCTGGTGTTATTTGATAGGGATTGAATTGAATATGTAGATTGCTCTGGGTAGTATCAACATTTTAACAATACTTGTTCTAGTTCAGGCATGGAATGTATATCCATCCATTTCTTCATGTCTTCTTCATTTCTTTCATATGTTTTCTATAATTTTAAGTGTACAGATCTTTTACTTTTTGGTTAGGTTTATCCCTAGGCATCTTATATTTTTTGGTGCAGTTGTAAATGGGATGGATTCTTTGATTTCTCTTTCTGCTGCTTCATTATTGGTGCATAGAAATGCAACCAAGTTCTGTACATTGATTTTATATCCTGCAACTTTTCTGAATTCACGTATCAGCTCTAGTAGTCTTTTTGGTGGAGTCTTAAAAATTTTCAGTGTAGAGTACCATGACATCTGTGAAGAGTGAAAGTTTGACTTCTTCTATATCAGTTTGGATCACCTTTATTTCTTTTTGTTGTCTGATGGCTGAGGCTAGGACCTCCAGTACTATGTTGAACAACAATGGTGAGAGTGGACATCCCTGTCGTGTTCCTGACCTTAGGTGAAAACTCTCAAATCTTCCTCACTGCGGTTGATACTAGCTGTGGGTCTTGTGTATATAGCCTTTATCATGTTGAGATGTGTTCCTTTTATCCCTACTTTCTTGAGGGTTTTTATTAAGAAAGATGCTGTGTTTTGTCAAATGCTTTTTCTGTAACTATTGGGAGGATTGTGTGGTTCTTTTCTTTTATTAATGTGGTGTATCACATTGATTGACTTGTGAATATTGAACTTGCCCTATAGCCCAGGAATAAATCCCTCTTCCTAAAATACTGTCTAACTTTAAAGTTTAGAAATATATTATTTATACTTCTAACAATATTGAGGTTATGATATACAGGGCAAGAGAGTTTTAAAAAACACATGATGTAACTAAATGTTACTTTGTATAAAGTAGTATGTGGAGCATCCCCTCTACTCACAACAAAATTAATCAAGGAAGGAGGAGGAGGAAGAGAAGGGTAAGAAGACCATTGTCCAGATAATTATAGATGTAGTAAGATGGGGAATTATAGTTTCAAACACTTATTATTTTTAAAAAAGAGAAACAATAGGGGCACCTGGGTGACTCAGTCAGTTAAATGTCCGACTTTGGCTTAGGTTATGATCTCACCACTGGTGGGTTCAAGCCCTCCATTGGGCTCTGTGCTGACAGAAAATGATAAGTATACTAAGGAAAATCAAGCTGGTATTTTTGCTTGTGGGGAGTCCTTTTGGTACACTGAAAACTAGAGATATTTGTTGATCATGGTTGCATTTTAAATGCCTTCCTAGAAAGTGAAATCTGACATTGAACACTATAACTAACACACTCATATTGCTTTGATAAATATTTTCATGGGAAGTGTAATCTATATCTTTCTTTAGTAATAGAAGATTATTTCCAGAGCTTCCTGTTGAATGACTGAATTAAAAAGTAGCTGTGAGTGCATTTTCTCTTTCTTTTTCCTCTTTTCTCCCTTTTTTTTTTCTTTTTTCCTAAAGAGAAAGAAACAAATGTCAGGTTTCAGTTTTAATTAAGCAATTAACTAAAATGTTATATAGATAGACAAGAAAAAGTTCAATAGTGTAATTTAATTTTAATTGAATGAAATAAGTTGTTAATGCAGTTATTCATGGTGCTCTTTCTAGGATGAAATCTTAACTATTAAGTACAGTATTGGAGTGATACTTCCATCACATACTAGAAAAACATTACTGGGTTGAGTATCCCTCTCTATCTCTCCTCTCTTCTGTCTTTACATGTCATCATTTTATTTTACATCTTTTTTCAGTTTATTTATTTATTTCGAGAGAGACAGAGACAGCATGAGTGGGGCAGGGGCAATGAACAAGAGAGAAAGAATCCCAAGCAGACTTCTCACTGACGGCACAGAGCCCTATGTGGGGCTTGAGCACACAAAACTGTGAGATCATGACCTGAGCCGAAGCCAAAAGTCAGATGCTTAAACGACTGAGCCACCCCGATGTCTCTACATGCCATCATTAATTGCCTTCTGTTATATAGCTAGTTCTCTTTGTCTATTGAGGGTAATTTTAGGGGCAACTTTTTAGACTTTGTTGCTGATTGTGTATGTTGGGATAGTGCTTAGGGTTCTGGGTGATGAGAATTGTGAAAGAAAGTTTCAGAGGTAAAAATTGGTAGATTTTTATGGCACACAGCTTGCAAAAATGCCAAGAGAGGTATTTCGTGTTAAGAGTTAAACATGAGTGGGAGGAAGAGACTTCTGTAATTACATCATTAGTAGAATCCAAAGCCCATACCTACTGCAGTTCACTAGGACTAGGGGAAGAGGAGGGAACATTAGCAGAGAAAAAAGGATAAAACTAGCACAGGTTATTTGTCTTAAGAGTTTCTCTTAAGACCATTTCTTTCATTGAATTGAAAAACTCACATCCATCGTTTGTCCTTTTGATATTTCAAATGTGCCACAACTAGAAACTTAAATTATTTAGATTTTTATACTTTACAGTCTTCAACGTATGAGTTTTTTCTTCTTTGGAGGCTAAAATTGACCCCGAAATTACCAAAGGTATTATGATGCATTTAGCTAAATGTGGGGGGAGGGAAGCAAGCTATTATGCAAAATGTCTGCTTATTAAGTGAACCATTTTACTAATAGTATTTTTTAAAAAGCAAGATTGCATGGGGTTTTATTCATGAGTAGCAGGTACTTGTATGATTACAATACTGTGCCTTATCAATGCCATCCTCTTCATTTTACAATCACATTCTTCCAGGCATGGAGTGAGCAAAAAGAGGAGGAGATGAAGTCAAACGGGCAAGAGCTTTGGCTCTGCTCTAAGTCTAACGAGGAGCCATTGTGGGGTCTTAAGAAAAGGGGTGACATGATCTGTGAAGAGAGCACTAGTGACTGGGCAGGGCAATGTGGTTCTATTTCTTGTTCTTGGCACTGACTACTCAAGTGTGTTAACTTTGTGAAAATCCAGTCATCTGGTACACTCATAATCTGCAAGTCATATTTCTATAAAAAGTTTACTTAAAATACAAATAATAAACAGCCAGTTATGGCCGTAGTGTGGCTAAATATTAAAATCTGTTTAACTTTGTTATAAAAAATTGTTTATCTTATCTGCGGTGGGGGTAGTGGGGGAAGTCTATGCTGTTGTAGGTCCTGAAGTTACTGGGAGCGATGTAGTTACTTTTCAATTTATTTTTCAAACATACTCTTTTGGATGCATGCAGAATCCACTCTCAGGAAATGTTTATTTGTAGGGATCACATCCTCATTACTTTGGGCCAAAATCCGTTGCACTTTCGGTATTATTTAATAAGAGTATTGCTTTTCTTTTGAGAAAGGTTGGACATTGCTAATTAAATAGAATCAGACTCAATGTTACCCCCTGTCTCTGCTGTTAAAATCCATTCTCTGCCCTATGAAAACTCATGAAACAGCAGCTAGTCTTCGCTAACTTATTTCATTCAATTAAAATTAAATTACACAATTGAACTTTTTCTTGTCTATCTATATAACATTTTAGTTAATTGCTGAATTAAAACTGAAGCCTGACATTTGTTTCTTTCTCTTTAGGAAAAAAGAAAAAAAAGGGAGAAAAGAAGAAAAAGAAAGAGAAAATACACTCACAGCTACTTTTTAATTCAGTCATTCAACAGGAAGCTCTGGAAATAATCTCCTATTACTAAAGAAAGATATAGATTACACTTCCCATGAAACTATTTATCAAAGCAATATGAGCGTGTTAGTTATAGTGTTCAATGTCAGGTTTCACTTTCTAGGAAGGCATTTAAAATGCAACCATGATCAACAAATATCTCTAGTTTTCAGTGTACCAAAAGGACTCCCCACAAGCAAAAATACCAGCTTGATTTTCCTTAGTATACTTATCATTTTCTAGTAGCCATTTTGCACATGGAAATAGAAAGTGACTCTAACCGTTGGTATTAGTATATCACAATGTTGCTCCAAAAATAAAATCTCTTCCAACACAATGGCTACCATTTGTACAATGGTTGCTATTTTAACATTGTCATATTGTTTTGTTTACATTAACTCATTTAATATTTATAACATTCTATGAAATAGGTACCATCTTTATGCCCTTCTTATAAATGAGAAAACTGAGGCACATAACAGTTAAGAAATTTGCCCAAGATTACAGCTAATAAATGGCAGAGCTGCGATTTTCATTCAGAATTTCATTTTTATTCTACTAATTGATTTTTACAAGTCACTCTCTTAACCATTACATTATAATGCCTTGAAGAAGGCATTATATCCACACAGACCAACAGGCAGCTCTATTCCTGAAACCACAGAATGTGTTTTTTTCTATTAATTTATAGCTATTTACTGAGATCCTACTTATGTTTCTGATGTGCTAGGTGATAGGTAAAGATTAGTGAATAAAATAACTCTAGTCCTTGCCTTTGTGAAACTTAAGGGCAATCAAACATGATGGATATTAACTAAACTTATTGTGGTAATCAGTTCATGATGCATGTGTAAGCCAAGTCATTGTGCTGTACACTTTAAATTTATATGGTGCTATATGTCAACTATATTTCAATAAAATTGAAAGAATAAAAAGACAATATTAATAGGTGAAAACAGACAAATAAGCATACAGTTGAAGAAAGAGAAAATTACTGCACATACAATCATAGACAGGCTTCTCTTTGCATGGTTCCAGAATCCACACATTTCAGTTACTGCATCTACTTAAATAACCCCAGCCCCTCAACAAATGGTTCACATTTCTGTCACCATAGCCTGTTAACTCTGAGTAATCGCACAAAGTACAAAATGGGCTGCTGGCTCTTCAGGCCGTAAGTGGCTCCACAAAAAACAGACACACATTATGATCAGTGACCATTCACATCACAGTTTTCAAAGTCTGTGATTGATCACTACTCATCTGCTTTTCAGTTCACTTACATACAGTAAAGTCTTTAGCTATGTTGCTTTATCTCTCAGTGGTAAACCCATATGCCATTCCACAAATATGGATAATTGGAAGAGGGAACTGAGCAACAAACATGAATATGCAGCAAAGACCCAAAAAGTGATAATGCTGACAGTGAAATTAGAATTGAATTCTAGAAGAAACAGCTGATGGTGCTGGCGGTGTTGCCGTTTCACTCTAAATATGCAGCCAGGGGAACTTAGTGAAGGTGAATTTATTGACATAAATGAGAAAAATGATTTTGACATAAAGGACAAAGATGTCCCAGAGGAAGTGACATGAGCAAAAAACTTCCCATTAAAGAATTCTCAGAGATGTTTCATGACATTGAAAGTACATAGGATAAAATGTTGGGAACGAATCCAAACTTAGAAAAGAGCATGCCAATTTGCCAAGACATAAAAAAAAAAGGTGCTTCCTTCGAACGTTATGTGATGAGAAGAAGGCAAACACTGCACAACAATTTTGAAACTATTTTACTAAGGAACAAAACGCTTGTCAGTGTTTCTGATCTATTAATTATAGTATAATAAGTATACATCAGTATTTTTTATTTCTTTATCCATTGATTGCTGACAATAAGGGAGCTTTTATTGTTTGATAAAAGTTTTTAAAGGTCATGGAACAGTTGAAATGTTTCCTATCTCTCTTTTTAAAATTAAAAAAAAATATTATTTTTGAGAGAGAGACAGAGTGAAAGTGGGGGAGGGAAGAGAGAGTGGGAGACACAGAATCAGAAGCAGGCTCAGGCTCCAAGCTGTCAGCACAGAGCCCAATGCAGGCTCAAACCCATGAAACATGAAATTGTGACCTGAGCTGAAGTCCGATGTTTAACCAACTGAGCCACCAAGGTGGCCCAGTGTTTCCCCATGTCTTGTTAAAATAGCTTTGTATGATTTAACCTTGCACGCTTGGTTTTAGAATCCCACACTATTGTGCAAAGCAAAAATTGCCTGTACAAAAGAAAAAGGCTACAATCTCTACACCCCAACCAATGTCTTAATCCCCCCAAATTCTCTTCTGGAGGAATCAACAATTCAAATAATAGTTCTATAGCTCTTTCCTGGATTAGCAGTTTTAGACCTTTTGATTGCCTGCTCCAACAGAAGAAACTTTTACTGATGTTCACTCTTCCTCTCCTTCCTTATCTCAGTGTGGTTATATCACCATTTTAGTTCAGCTAAAATTAATTATATTTATTATCTTTGCATCTACAAATAACAAAGCCCCACTTTTATTTCCTCTTTCCTGAGCTATACCTAATAATTTTCTGACTCCACATCTTGAAAAATATGACATTAGGGCCCTATTCTGACATCTATTCACCATGAACCCTGAAATTCTGACATTTGTCCTTGTAATTTATCAAGGTAAATTAAAGTTATTCATTATAGGCTCTTCTATATAGTAGTATAGGCAAGCCTGCTGGTGGATTTTACCTACTTTTGTATAGAAAATGCCACTGATCTTTACTTTCTGAAAGCTATTTTTGCTAAATAAAGAATTCTAAGTTGACAGCTTTTTTAATTACTTTAAATATGTCGTTCTACTGTCCTTTAGCTTCCACTTTTTCTGACAGGAAATCTGCTTCCATCCTTACCTTTGTTTCTCTATAAATATGGACTTTCTTTCTCTATATTCTTTTAAGATTTTCTTTTTACCACAGGTTTGAGGTCATTTGTTTATGATGTGTCTTGATACACGTTTTTTCCTACATATTTTTGTACTGGAGCTTTGTTGAGCTTCTTGGATCTATGAGTTTATAATTTTCCTCCAAGTTAGAATTTTTTTAACCATTATTTGTTGGGATATATTTTGTCTTCCACCTCCCTTGGAGACTCCAACACATACAGGTGATCACTTGTAATCCCAAATCTCACTGATGCTTTGCTAATTTCTTTCAGTCTTTCTCTGCACTCCGTTTCAGATTGTTTCTATTGGTATGCCTTCAGTCACTTATCTTTTCTTCTGCAATCAACCATTAATCCCATACAGTGTATTTTTCATCTCAGACATCAAAGTTTTCATTTCTAGAAGTTTGATTTGTTTTTGTTGTTGTTAGTATTTTTATGTCTTTATTTAAGCTTTGGAACATATGGAATATAATTATAATATCTGTATTAATGTCATTGTTTACCAGTTCTAAAATCAGTATGTCTTTGGGTAGGTTTGATTGATTATTCTCCTGATTATGGATAATGCTGTTCTGTTCCTTGAATACCTTATCATCTTTGATTGACTACCAACCATTGCAAATTTTATCTGTGTTCATATAGATATTTTTCAGCTTTGTTCAGCATGTGGTTGAGTTGCAATCCTTTCAGGTCTTGTTTTTAGGTGAGACCAGAGCTGAGTTTAATTTGCGGTCAATATCTATCTTCAGTACTAAAAAGGCAAGACCGTTATTGGTATTCTTACAAATATCTCTTGAATTATGAGGTTTTCTACCCTTGTTGTTGGAAACAGACACTATTCCTAGCCTGCTGTGGACTCTGGGCACTGCTCTCTTAATACCGTTGAGTGGCTTTTTCTATCTTAGGATAGTTTCTTCACTCAATTGTGTTTCAGTTCTCAACTGAATCCTCCAGAGAGACCCTCCACTGATCTGTAGATTTCTTTCTCTGTGAGGCTCTCTTGTCTCTGCTACTTTACCCTATGACTACACTACATTGTCTTTTCTGGACTCCCAGCTCTGTCCCTAGGCTTCCCCTACTTACATTACAGTCCGGAAACTTACTCCAGTCAGCAAGCTGGGGCAATCAAAGGATTTACCTTGTTTCAAATTTCAGATTGTGGTTCTTTGTTCCTGATGCTGATAACTTGAGTCCTGTTGTTTTAAACATTTTTTTTTTCTTTTAGTTGTTTCAGGCATGGGGGTAAATTTCATTTTTGTTGCTTCTGGTCATTATTTGAACCAGTATTTGTTGAACACTAAACTTTTATAGCTCTAGCAGTGCAATGCAATAGAAAATTAATAAAGAGAGAAACAAAAACTAGTATTGGACGATATAAATGGCCAGAGACATAAACATGTTTCAAAGCATAATTATGCAAATAGATGGCAAAGTTTAAGATAAAGGTGTCAACTCTTCAACCTCACTTAGTATGAAGGAGCACAGTTTGAACAAAAAAATCTTAATTTATAAGGACATTTTTCTAGGAGAAAAATCATATCAAGAGGACAGTGTAGACTTTATTAGTTTGGCTCACTAAATTAAAAGTGGACTTGAAAAAGGTCATTGGGAATTAGAGGTCAGATAAGCCATAATCAAAGCAATTAACAATGGATTATGTCTTATGAGCTCCCTAGAAAAGGAAATCTCAGTTGAAATTGTTGAATACGCAAAATGGTATTCATACTCTGGTTTCTCTTCAGATCGTATAAATCTTTCGCCTTTTACAAAATGGTATTCATTTGCCAAGCTGGACCAAATCCAATAACCAACTGCCTTGTTCTGTTCATAAATACAAATAGTGCTCAAACTCCCCTCTAACTAAACTTACAGATTATAAAGGTTACAAATTGATTTTCAAGTATATACATGTGACACTTCTGGATACAAGTCACACCTTTGAACCAGGATCTTATTTTATAGAAACATTAATTTTAAAGTCTAACTAGAAAGGACACTCTAAATACAGCTCATTTGTTGGCTTTAGTAGAACTTAGATGTTTAATAATATTGAACTCTAGACAGTATTCTGGACTTCTGAGTACAGCTTAATTAAATTATACATAAATTTTAACTACCAATTTCTGTCTTACTTTGAGTTGTATTTTAATGTTTCTTAATGCTGTTGCCATTTTTGTTTGTTTGATTTGTTTTTTAAGGATATGCATTAAAACAGTGCACTCAGTCTCTGAACTCTTGAATTGTGTCTTATAGGAAGTTAGTGTTTTTGACACTCTGAACCTCAAGTTCTGTGAAATGTTGTTAAAAATAATTATTGTTTTGATTTTTTAAAATAATATGTCATGTCTTAAAACAATACATAGGTGTGAGGGTTCCCCTTTTTTCAGATTGATTTTGAGAATATGGGGTTATTTCTGAATGTGTAAGTGTGTGTTTAAACCAAAATTTGAGGACATGAAGTTTGAAAATACCAGTCTTCTATTGTGCACAAGTACACCGGATACTAACCTGTTTTATTAAGCATGTAAAGATAAGGTCTAGGAGTGATATAAATTGCAAAGAAAAAATGGAATACCCGAGTGACATGCTTCAAGATCAATAATAAGTAAGCAGCATGAAATCTCAAAAGGCAGACAACAAAGAGATCTGTAAGAGATCACTCAGAAAGAGAAATAGTTATTAAATTAAACTATCTGAGGGGCGCCTGGGTGGTGCAGTCCATTGAGCCTCCGACTTCGGCTCAGGTCATGATCTCACAGCTTGTGGGTTTGAGCCCAGCATCAGGCTCTGTGCTGACAGCCAGCTCAGAGCCTGGAGTCTGCTTCAGATTCTGTATCTCCCTCTCTCTCTCTGACCCGTCCCTGCTCACGCTGCCTCTCTCTCTCTCTCTCTCTCTCTCTCTCTCTCTCTCTCTCTCTCAGAAATAAATAAAACATTAAAAAAATTTTTTTAAAAAAGAAACTAAATCTAACGAGGACAAAATAATCGTAGATGGAAAAGCATGAGAGATCAAAGATCAGAGCGGAATTGAATTTAAATTCATCATTATATTCTCGTTTATCAACAAGTGACAAAAAGGACCCTTGTTTTGTGTAAGGCAATGCTTTGCCATAATATTCTAAGACCCAATATTCATTTTTGTTTCTAGCTCTTGGTGGCTATTGGGTATTAGATCTGTATTTCCATCACAGAAGACCCATCAATTAAAATATTCTAGAGACATATGGCTTGGGTTAAAACATCTATTTATAATATTAGATAATAGTGAGGAATTATTGTTTTTTTTTTTAATGTTTTATTTATTTTTAGGAGAGAGAGAGAGACAGCGTGAGCAGGGGAGGGTCAGAGAGAGAGGGAGTCACAGGCTGAAACAGGCTCCAGGCTCCGAGCTGGCAGCCAGCACAGAGCCCGACGCGGGGCTCGAACCCACGAACGGCGAGATCATGACCCAAGCGAAAGTCGGACGCCCAACCGACTAAGCCACCCAGGCGCCCCAAGGATTATTGTTTATTTTTATAGGTGTGGTGAAAATATTGGAGTTATGTGTTTTTAATGGTCTTTATCTCTTAGAGCTAGATTCTAAAATATTTAAGGTTAAACTATATGATATGGGGGCGTCTGGGTGGCTTAGTCGGTTAAGCGTCCGACTTTCGCTTAGGTCATGATCTCGCGGTTCGTGGGTTCGGGCCCTGCGTCGGGCTCTGTGCTGACTGCCAGCTCAGAGCCTGGAGCCTGTTTCAGTCTGTGACTCCCTCTCTCCCTGACCCTCCCCTGCTCACACTGTCTCTCTCTCTCTCTCTCTCTCCTAGAAATAAATAAAAAACATTAAAAAAATATATGATATGGGAATTTGCTTCAAAATAAGGCAGAGGGTGTTGAGAGTGTAGAGATTTAGATAAAACAAGACTGGTCATTAACTAATAATAATTATTAAAACCAGATGATGAGCTCATACTATTATTCTCTCTTCTTTTTAATTTTTTGAAATTAAAGAGTAAAAAGCAAAATTTGTTTCATCATCTAAGTGTTCTGCAAACTTACACAAGTTACCTGAGAGTCAGTTCATCATTTATAGAAGAGAGGATAAGAGAAACCTGTTTCATAGGATTGTTTTGAAGGCTATATGAGTTAATTGATGTAACATACTTAGAATGTTGCCTATCTTGTGGAAGGTGCGGTATAAATACTACCTTAACAATGATCTATTTCAAGTCTATTTTAATTTATCTAATTAATTTGTTTGTTTGTTTCTTTGTTTGTTTAATGAATATAATTTATTGTCAAGTTGGCTTACATACAACACCCAGGGCTTTAGGATAACTCTAGATTCACATGCAGTAGTAAGAAATCATATGGAGAAATCTCTTTTAACATTTACCCAGTTCATCCTATGGGTAACATCTTGCAAAACTATGATATAATATCAAAATCAGGAAGTGAATATCAATACAATCAAGATACAGAATATTTCCATCACCACAAGGATCCCTCATGTTTCCATTTTCTAGCTACATGGCTTCTTTTTTCAACCTTAACCTCTGACTACCAGCAACCCATTCCCTGTTACTATAATTCAGTCTTTAAAAAATATTATATAAATAAAATCACACTGTATGTAACATTTTGAAGTTGACATTTTTTTTTTTTACACTCAGTATAAATCTCTGGAGACTCACTCAAATTGTTGTGTGTATCAGTAGTTTATTAGTTCTTATTGCTGAACAGTATACTATCATATGGGTATTCTACAGTTTGTTTAACCAGTCACTGTTCACTAAAGAATATTTAGGCTATTTCCAATATTTGACTATATGAAGTAAGCTTTTTTTTAAAACATTGGTATGCAGATTTTTGTGTGAACATAATTTTTCTTTTCTTTGGGGTAAATTCCCAGGAGTAAAATTTTTGAGTCAGATTGTAGTTTCTTAATTTAGTTTTTAGATACTTTTAAAATGCTTTCTAGGGGCGCCTGGGTGGCTTAGTCGGTTAAGCGTCTGACTTTCGCTTAGGTCATGATCTCGCGGTTCGTGGGTTCGAGCCCCGCGTCGGGCTCTGTGCTGACTGCCAGCTCAGAACCCAGAGCCTGTTTCAGTCTGTGACTCCCTCTCTCTCTGACCCTCCCCTGCTCACGCTGTCTCTCTCTCTCTCTCCTAGAAATAAAAAAAAAAAATAAATAAAAAAAAATAAAAGTGAAAAAAATAAAATAAAATAAAATGCTTTCTAAAGTGGCTTTAACACTTAAAATTCCTATCAGCAATGGATGAATAATCCAGTTTCTCCACATTCTTTCCAAGAATTAGTGTTCTTATTTATTCATTTATTTATCTATTTATAATTAGTCCATTTATTCTTAAATTTTTAGCCTATTGTGACAGATATGTAGTGATATATCACTGTGTGTTTTTATTTTTTAAGTTTATTTATTTACTTTTCAAGAAAGAGAGAAGTACAATCTGGGGAGGCACAGAGAGAGAGGGAGAGAGAGAGAATCCCAAGCAGGTGCTGCATTGACTGGGCAGAGCCTGAAATGGGGCTTGATCTCACAAATTGTGAGATCATGACCTAAAGGGAGATCTGACTGAGCCACCCAGCCACCCTAATTGTAGGTTTAATTTTCTCATAAATTTTTTCATATGCTTATCTGCCATCTGAATATTCTATTCAGTGGAATGTTTGTCCATGTCTTTTGCCCATTTTATAATTGGATTATTGCCTTCTTAATGTGAGTCTTAATAGTATTTTATCATTTTTGTTCATTTAACATTCAACAAGTATTTACTGTACAATATGAAATGCCAGTCCCTCTTCTAAGTACAACAGTGACCAAAACATGGTTCTTAGCCCTTGTGAAACTTACATCCTAACAGGCGGAGGGTGGTAATGAAATATATAGAACATCTTAGAAAGTTACAAATACTACAGGAAAAAAAATTACAGCAGGAAAAGGGGGACCAAAAATCAGGATTACAGGTGCAGCTTGCAATTTCAAATAAATTATTCATATCTAACTATGTATGTAGGCATATTGGTGTTTTGAACAACAGTAAACAAACATAAACATTAAGAACAAGGCTACTAATATTATCCCAACTTGGAAAGTGGTTTTCTGGATGTGAAGTTTGTAGAGGAAATATCAGTGTCATAATAGCAAAGATTTATTAAATACTAAGTGCTTAGCACTGCATTTTATGTATGCTATCAGAGAGAGAGAGAGAGAGAGAAAGAGAGAGAGAAAGCGTATGAGCAGGGGAGGAGCAGAGGGAGAGAGAGAGACAGACAAAGAGAGACACACACACACAGAATCTGAAGCAAACTCCAGGCTCTGAGCTGTCAGCACAGAGCCCAACATGTAGCTCACACTCACAAGCCATGAAATCGTGGTCTGAACTGAAGTCAGTTGCTTAACTGACTGAGCTACCCAGCTGTCCCTGAAAAGTGTATTTTATATCTGTAAATGTGTTTTTAAATTAATGTACATGTCCAAGGCCTACAGCTTTCCCATTATGTTTGATAATATCAAATAACTCAAAAATTTTCACATAATCTATTATGGATTAGGTAAATACATACATACATACATACATATATATATATACACTACATGAGCTATTTTTTCATTGCTAAATTTCAAAAGGCCTTATAGCATCTACATTAACTTCCCCAACCCTCTTACCTGAATCTCTGATCTTTTTGTATGGCTGGCTTCTTCATATGCATATCTTGGCTTAATGGAGACATTTTTATGCTTCCAATCAATAGTCTATGTAGGCACATCTCTATTATCCTATTTAATCTCCTGCAAAGTATTGGCAAAAATTTCCTTGGTTGGTTATTGTCCTAGAACTTGACCATGCAAGTTGAGTTTACTGTAGTATCCCTTGTTTCCTGAATGAAAAAGATATGGATGCCCAACATATCAATAGTGGCTTAACTCTATGTGATGTCAGAATATTTCATATTTTGATCTTTAAAACTTCTACAATTTTACTTGTTTAATCATGTTTAATGCTATTCATCAAGTTAAGTGAAGTCCTAAAATATTAAAATATCTCTCTCCAGCTTCTCTTTTTCATTTCATTTGTGTCCTTTTCCTCAGCCCATACTCTAAAAAATATTGACCAGATGATCCATGGCTTCATTTAGCATTAGTCAAAACCTAGCCACAAGGGGAAACATTTCCAAAGACCTGGCATTTGTACATTGTCTTCTACCTTATCAATGCACTACCCTCCTGGTCATTTAACCCCAAGACCAAAAGTATGCCAGGAGCTTGTCCCGGGCTCCAGGCTCCTATTGAACTGCATTGTGACTTCCATGTATCCAAAATAAAATCATTTTCCCTAAGGGCAGGACACTAAAACATCTTGGGGCTTTGGGAAAAAGATAATAGGATTCATTTTGACCAAATTGTTGAAAATATTGGTTATCTTCACTATGACTAATTCAAATCTGGGCTTAGGCACCACTTAAGTGGCTACTTAGGGAAAATGATCATGTATGTAGGTGAGACTAAATGCTATTGCTTTGTATATAAACCAATGTTTGGTTAGTGTTAATCCAGACTTTATTACATCAGCAACGTTCTTTCCTCATAAACTTAGTTAATCAAAAATTTGTCTTGCTTATTCTATTATGCTATATTTTTTCTCTTTCTTCATCATTCACTGTAGTATCCCCCATTTCTCAGCTTGAGGAAGTAGGACATTCAAAATTACATTTACACCAAGACTAAATATGTCATGATATGGTTTGTAATCTATCATTTTAATGTCTGGATTTTTCTTTTCTCAATTATTCTTTTTTCTCCACCTTGCTCTTGTATAGTGCCACCAGCTAATTAAGAGATAAGAGACTTGGCCTACTGCCTCTATGGACCAATTTATACAGGGTTTAAAATATTAATTTGGTGCTAAGATAATATGGGGGAACATACTGAGGTGGAGAAAATTCTATTTCACAGAGCTCCTGTCAAGAATTGCTCTGTTTGTTTTTGGAGGAAATACTTGATAGACGCAGGGCTTTCAAGGATGGGGTGTGCAAATGTGGGACCTTGGTTAAATTATGTAGGACAAGGAAGCATATTTCATCACTAGTCCTCCTTAGCCACCTGTCCCCCACTCAGAGTGCAGCCACTGTTCCAAATTAGTGGTGAACAAATATTTAAGAAGTATCAGTTTGACAGGGTCAAAAATGATTAGTTTCTTGGAACCGGCATCTGTCTCAGTGTGCCCTGAAGTCTGCTCGTGTTTTGTAGGTTATAAGAAATGCTTGTGTGAAGAAATGCACCCCTGTCTACACCCCTGCTGAAGCATTTTTACCCCTTGCCCTGCCCAAGGTATAAAGTGATCTTAAATACATTTAAAGTTTCCAAGAAATGGAAAACATGATACAAGGGTGTAGTTAATTTGTTAGCAAATGCAGAAGAAAAAAGACAATTTCTCAATCACAAGAGGAAAAGACACGTAGACCAAAAGTTGAAACGTTTTGGCCAAATGAGAAGGTTCAAATAAAATGGGAAACATTCAGATCACTGGTAATATGGATAACAGAGTGTGTTGTTCAGAAGACGGGCTCACGTAAGCTTTGTTAAGAGTACTACAGTGTTAAAGGTGCCATTGAATGACTGGGTGGTGGAGCTGAAAATGATTCAACTTCTTCCAGGATGCTAAGGTCATAAATTTGGAGCTCTATGACAATAGTAAGTACATGATCAGACATTGGGGAAAATCTGACAAACTACCCTTTTCTCTCCAGCCCAAGTTTTCCATAGCAAATTGGAATAGAAAATGTGGCAGTCTTCTGACCTTGGAAGAAGACTAGCTCAAAGAGCAATAAAAAAAAATATTGCAGTGTTCATTATGGACAAAGTGAACATTTATTTTTGGTATTAAAATAAGCCATCCTAAACATGCAAAGATACATTTAAATTAACTGACAGATAGCCAAATACAGTAATATTAAAGAAATCTTATTAGCATTTTTGTAAGAGTAGCAGGAGATTCTGAATGTGTATAGATATATATAATATCACTAGAACAGACTTGAACAGTCAGTGAAAAAGTAAAAGATCAATTTTAAAATTTTAGCCTGAAGTCTTTTATAAGTAAAATATTTAACTTAGCTATCTGTTCCTAGAAAGCTGCAGTGAAAACCACCACAGCAATCTTTACGCTGCCCTATGTTCCCATTTTCCATTTTAATAACAATATTTTCAGTCACAAAGGTCAGGTTTTTGCCCTCAAGTGAAATTGAGAATTGAGTTAATTGCACAGATAATTTATAATAAAAATACCTTGCCATATCTGAGATTTCCTTATCACTAAGATTTATTGTACTGGAATTACGTGAATGATGTCCATCTTTTATTTGTCGATATCCCCCTTCTTAAAATGTAAGCATCATTTGCACACTTAGTGATTACCAACAGCATCTTGAAAAGTCCCTTCTGTGGATTCATTTATTTACTTCCATATTTCAAAAGGGATTTGAGAAAGAATTCTGGATTTCATGCTGCATTTCCAAAGGCATATTGTTACATAAAACAAAAAGCTAACAGTTTTGCTACACACCTTCCCCCAGTGACATTTAACCTGATCTAAGTGAAAACATATTTGTGGTGAAATCGTCATAAAAGATGGTGATTGAAATTCTGGTAAATTTGGTAGTTCTATCTCCTGAGGTGTGGTTTCACAATTTAACACAAGATAATAGGCATAAGCAGAGTAATTTGATTGCTCATTTTATTTGTTAGAATTCTCCTTACATCGAGTTCTAATGGGATTTGAATAACTTTGACACCATTGCTGTATAACCTTTCACTCTCAGTGACTTTTCCAGTTTTGGTAATGAAAGTATTTCGGTACTCATGCTTGCACTGTTCCTTGAAATCCTGCCCATTAGTTTGCCTGAAACTCATAAAATATTAACTTGTGTTGTGTGCAGTAAGGAGACCAATAAAACACCATATGTTTGGTGACTAAATCATTAAAAAATGTCCTAGCACCTCTTCCATAATATTCCATGACATATAAGAATTTCAGATTTGACCATTTCTACCAATAAGTGTGAAATATTTATTCTATGCTCTTATTGTACCTTTCTTTATATTCTTTTAGAGTGAAAGTTCTTACATATGCAAGGAAAAGAAACACTCAATCCTGGCTTATCTATTTTAAGAAATTTATAAATCTGGAAAAAATTTTGCTTATTTCACTTCCTTATCTTATTTATCTTTCTAGTAATCAAAAGGTAATTACTGTAAGTGGCCAGAAAAAAGAACAGTTCTATTCATCCTCAGTACCTAGAAAATAAAAAACTCTCCATAAAAGTGTGTAAACAGAAAATCGATGCATACTAAACCAACTTTCTAAAGTACAGTTTCTCTTAGATACCAGATTTGGATAAGGGAAAATATAACTACCCTTGCACAAGAGGAAAAACCACAAAACATGAGATTTGAGGGATTTCAATGGAAAACTCCAGTTAGTCTGCTAATCAGCACCTCATTACTTACCAAACAATGGAACTGCACTAGAAGCAGTGAAGAGAGGTATCTATTTATAATCAAACCAAACCAAAACCAACAATTAAAACAAAACTGGAATTTTTAGGGAAAACCATAGTGGTTTTCCACTTGTACTCAACATCTTTTGCTGCAGAGATTGATAGGGTCCCTGGTTGTTTAAGCCAAAAGAAAAATAAATAAAATACAAAGAAAAAAATGCACCAAAATATGTGAATCTGAAATTGGGTGGTAGGAAAGTCTCCAGGAAAACCTAGTCAATATTTCATGGCCATTTAAACTTTCTGTCTATAAAAGCACTCAATTGCAAATTGTTTCATCTGATGAATAGAATTCAATAGCAGGTTGAAACAGATATATACCTAATTGCGCTTCTTTTGGTGTTTAAATGGGCCCAGACCTCCAATCTCTCTGAATGGAGAATGTTAAATACTGAGAATACAACAATTGTTCCGGGGAATACATGTTGTGACTGGGTCATCTTGTACGTTTCAGACCTTGGAGCATAGGAAGTGTGAAGGATGCTAGACGGAGGAAGGAAAGGGGCAGTGTTAATTTTTTAAAACGCAAAGCATGTTGGGTCACCTGGGTGGCTCAGTTGGTTAACTGTCTGACTTCAGCTCAGGTTATGATCTCACAGCCCAGCCTGGAGCCTGCTTCAGATTCTGTGACTCCTTCTTTCTGCCCCTCCCCCACCCATGCTAATCTCTCTCTCTATGTCACACGATGAATAAATGTTAAAAAAAATTTAATGCGAAGCATGTCTTTCTCAAATTGTATAGCATCTCCTGCCCCTTCATTACCCATCTCCTATTCCAGTTTGAATGTCAGCCATGCTCTGTTGCCCAGTGGTCTTGAGTAGGTAAATGTTTCAATGCCCACTTGCTCTATCTACTCTGCAGAAGGATAAAAAACAAAACTAAAGCTAAAACTAAGCAGCCATACCTTTAAAACTTATTTCTCTATGATAAAGCATCCTTGTAACTTAACAGTGAATGTATGGATTGGTTTACATTTAAGTATTGAGCCCTTTCACATTTTAGCCCAGCTACCAACTCACTATTAAATCTTAATATTAAAAAAAAGTCTTAATCTCACCATGTGCTTACAAATGGTGAAGTCACTGGACAAGGAGTAGGATATGGGAACAAACATTTGTAAAGAGCTCTGAAACACCTTGGTGAAAAATGATATGGGCGTGTGAATGGTTATTATAGATACTGGATAAAAGCAATGCAAATGTCCCATTTCTGTAATAATTGATGGTTGACAAACTAAATCAAAAGTTTGCAATAAAAATTAAATCCAATCTAAATACTCTTAACTAGAATATATGCAGCTATGGTGGAAATGATGCTCTTAGATTTCCTCTTTCCTCTTGCTCTTAGATCACATAGCATACTCAATGACATTGCTTTTGGCGTGAACTCATTTTCCACACATCATCTACTGTTCATAAAGGTTACAGGAAAGGTGGAAAAATAGATCGAAAGAGACTGAAGGAGGCCAACAGCTTGGCATCAAGTATCATACACCTATCTACTTAGGGCATGGGTTAATACAGTTTTGCAGCGTTCATTCTTCTTGTTAAACAAGAAGAAAAAGAGAAACTGAAAGGAAATTTCAGGATGATGTTATTTTTTTATAACTTTTTGTACATCTTTATGGAAAGAAATAGGAGATTTCATTTAAATATAAACGATTTAATTCCAAAAGTACAGATTAACCCTTTAAACAAAATACTCCTCATACATAAACATTTGGAAATGTTACCTTTTAAAGACTAAGAATGTTTTTCTGATCCTCCTGTTAGAACGTACTCTGAGTCAACGATTCTGAGCAAAACAAATGTACCTATCCTGACTTTAGTGACCTACAGAGAATGAGGTCAATGGTATGCTGGGGTCTCCACAGCAGCCCCTGCGTTGTCCTGAAAAACGTTTTACTGCTTTGGTACTAGCTTATCAGAACTTTTTGTGCAAATATGGAATAGAGTGGGAAGCTCATTCTTTTCCATGCTATCTAAGCCTTCTTGATTTTATTAGCTCCACTCAGACTCAAAACTGTGTGAATGTGCATCTTTTTGTTCTTAAATTAACAGATTTGTAAATGACACCTGTAGCAACAATAATCACGCCATTCACTTTTAATTTCTGCCTTGTTTTGAAATTAGGTTTCAAATAAACGCTTCTCGTTTGATAAGAAAAATTATATCTGGAATAAATGTAATTAATCAGTGTGCCTATCAAGTTGATTAAATGGGGATTTTTCGTACATATTAGTTTCTTGCTACATGAAGATATTCCTTAACACAACATAAATTTATTGTTTTACAGGCACTCCTTTCTGGAGGCTCTAGGAGAAAATCTGTCCTTCCTATGCTGCTAGGGGCCACCTGCATTCCTTGGTTTGTGGCTCCCTCCTCCATCTTCAAAGCCAGTACCATCAGCTCAAGTTCTCATGCTGCCAGATTTCTCATCCTTTGCTATTAGAAAGAGTTCTTATTTGTAAGGAATCGTGAGTTTCGACTGGGTCTTTGGTAATCCAAGATAATCTCCCCTTCTCAAGCTTCTTAACTTTAATTGCATCTGCCAAGTCCCTTTCACTATGTAAAGTCGCATATTCCCAGGTTCCAGGAATTAATGCACTGGGGATCATTATTTTTCCCAACCACATAATAATAGTCAAAGGTTATGTGGACATCATTTTAAACTTTTAAATCATGAGGAGCGCCATGCAGCTTAATGATCATGTAGCCTACTTTTGTTCCTAACCACATGAAAATTTCTTTGACCACAATTATATAAAGAGCTTTCCAACATTTCCAAGCTAATTCCAGGCCTCTTGAAGGAAAGAGAATCACTATTATTTAAATACCTCAGCTTTGAGCTTTTAAAATTTCAATACTAACAAGCAAATGAATAAATATTACTTTGGAAAACAAGCGTATTTTCAGGATGTATTTTGCCATTACAGGAAGAGAAGAATTAGGCTTTAGCCTGGAAATGCCATGCACTGTGAACTTGGCCATGTCTCTCCAGCTCTCCAGGCAACAGTGCCTCATACATGAAATGGGCAAATTGGATCATGTGATCTCTAAAAACTCTTGAATTACACAATTCTATAATTTTCACTTCATGAACATGGTTAGTTCTTAAAATCTATAGGAACTAAAAGCTACTGCAAAAAAGTTTTGAACATCATTAATGATGACTTCTGAAATAATTAGAGAAAATAAATCCAGAATCAAAGAATTGATATAAAATTATAAAGATAAAATTTATTTTCACAAAATGGGTGTGAAACATACGGTAAAACCCAGTTTTATCAACATAGGATAAAAACCAGTTATTTCGTTACTATGATTTTTGAAAATTACAATTAAGTAACCATTTTGAACAAACTATTAGATTTATATCGAGTATTTAAGTGTTTAAAAATGTATATTCAGACAAATTTTTACCAATTCATTGGCCAAAAGCACTAAATAAAAGTATTTTATTTAAGAAATAATTTCTTGAAAGAAAACTGGTTGTAGATGGAAAGGAAATTTGCTATAAACCTAAGGAGCTGGGTCATGCCAGGAATATGGCACATTAGGCTGTAGCAAGATTATTATTAACTGAAATATTTAAAATCATTTTGCTATAACTAACCCCTATGTTTTGACTATTTCTCTGGCAATGTGTTCCAGGGTTCTGTCAAGGAATAATAGCATTAGACCAGAATTCTAGCCTACTTGGTAAAAACCTCATTTTGTGTCCTGAAACAAAATTCCTCTGTGGATTCCACTGAAAATGTCTTTACTTCCTGATATTGTCTGAACTGCCCAGAGGCAGTTATGTTACAAACCAGAAACAGTGAATTATGTGAAGTGATATTGTATGCCTTAGTATATAAATTCAGGAATGTTTATTCAGAATGCTTATATCTTCTACACAGAGCCAGTTCTGCTCTTAAAACTTTGTAGGTTATGACATCCTAGTGTTAACAGCGAGGTAATAATTTCCCTCAGGTGCTCCATGACACTGCTTTCCTTCTAAATCTATCACGAATCTTGATTGGTTTTTACCCTGAGGAACACTGGGGTAATCTGTACCACAGTAGCTGTTCTAACCCAGTTTAAGCAAACAAGACTGGTAGTGTTTTGTTTCTGTATTTGTTTTAATTGGCATATATTGCTTTCCATTAATATTTAACTATCTAAGGGTGCCTGGGTGGCTCAGTTGGTTAAGTGTCCGACTTCAGCTCAGGTCATGATCTCATGTTTTGTGGCTTTGAGGCCTGTGTCAGGGTCTGTGCTGACAGCTCAGAGCCTGGAGTCTGCTTCAGATCCTGTGTCTCCGTCTCTCTGCCTTTCCTCTACCGGCATTCTGTCTCTCTCTCGATTAAAGGGAAGTTTGTTGAAGGCTGTGGTTATGCTCTTACATCTACATGCATGTTAGTTCTGAACAAGTGCTTTTTAACAGTGCATTCCCAATGTGGACAGTTTAGTTAAACAAAATCTTTAGTACTGTTAGCCCTAGAGTTGGAGATAGAACTTTTTAATAGAGCAGCGTAATAAACCCCATAAACCCACCCTTCTATAAAAGCAATAGACATTGGCAAAATTACTACTAATGTTTTTCGAGCTCTGGAAATTATCCAATAACTTGAAAAAGTATGAGGAACATTTATTCAAGAACAACTGCTCAATTTTGATAAGAACAACAGGGTTTGAGGCATTGTAACTTTAACTCTTCCCATCTCCCTCTCCCAGTGTTGCAGAACTCTTGAAACCCAGTGACCTTGCATCTGTAGTAGCTGTGAAAACCAGAAGCTATGCAACTATTGGAAGAGGAAGACCAAATTTTGACCTCAAAAGGGTCTATCCCTAAGGCATTTTCACTATTGGACCTATCTGGCAGCTCACTGGAAAAGCCCCATCCATATGCATTGCTATTATTTGACCTGGTTAGGAACTTCCTCTGTAGGAAAAGACCTATCTCCAAGATGTTTGAGGAAAATACTCATCAAACATCATTTAACATGGCACCTGCTTAAGGCTACAATACCAGTTCAGGTAAACAAAATCCTGACTAAAAATTTAAAAAGAGTATCTGGGAAGGAACACCTGGGTGGCTTAGTGGGTTGAGTGACCAACTCTTTATTTTGGCTCAGGTCATGACGCCAGGGTCTTGGGATTGAACCCCACGTCAGACTCTGCACTGGATGTGGAGCCTGCTTGAGCCTCTCTCTCTCTCTCTCTCTCTCTCTGTCTATCTCTTTCACAATTCCCCTTTGCCCCTTCCCAGCTCATGCACTCATGTGTGCGCTCTCTCTCAAAATTTTTTTTATTATAAGGCAAATGAAAATCTGGAGAGCAAAATGTCCACAGGGGCTTTGAAAAGCTTCAACATATTTTGGGAGTTCTAATTCAAGGTTATTTTAACAGCTCAAAAGTCAATCAATATATTATGCTAGATGTAGTGCTTTCAATAGTACCCCTGCACCTCCAATATGTCCATGTCCCATAACCTGTAGATTGATCTTATTTTGATCTTTGAATCAAACACTCTTTGAAAAAGAGTGTTTGCACATGTAAGTAAATTAAAGATCTTGGGTTATCCAAGGGGGCCCTATCTCCAATGACAAGTGTCCATATGTGATAAAGGAAGCTTTCAGAGAGACAGAGGGGAGAGAAGATAGAAGAGGAGAAGGTCATGCACAGATGGAGTCAGAGTCTGGACTGATGCAGCCACAAGGCAAGGAGCCTGTAGCCACAGGAGCTGGTGGAGGAAAGGAAGGATTTCTTGCTAAAGCATTCAGAGGGAGTGTGGCAATGCTGACACTTTAATTTCTGACTTGCAGCCTCTAGAACTCTGAGACAATACATTTCTACTGCACCAAGCCAAATAATTTATGGTAACTTGTGGCAATCTTAGGAAAAATAATACACTATATTACTAGAATAAAGAATAAAAACCACATGACCATCACAATAGACACAAAAGAGCCATTTGACAATATTGAACACTTTTTAGTGATAAAAATAGTCAGAAATCAAGGAAGAAAAGGGAGCTTCTTCAACATGATTTAAAAGACATCTTGAAAGACCTACAATTAAGATCACACATAATGAATGCTTTCTCCCTACGTTCTGGAACAAGACAAAGATGTCCATTCTCATCACTTCTATTCAACAGGGTATGGAGTTTCTTTCTTGTAAGGGGCATTAGACAAGAAAAAAGAGATAAAAGCCATACATATTGTAAAAAAATATTTATTTCTAGGTGGCATGATATCATATATAGATAATCCTAAGAAATCCACTAAAAAAACCGCTAGAACTAATAAACAAGCTCAGTAAAGTTTCAGAGTATGATATCATTTTACAAAAATCAATTGTATTTCTCTCCACTAGCAAAGAACAATCCAAAAATTAAATTAAGGAGACAATTCCATTTATAATAGCATCAAAAAGAATTGAACTTAGCAACCAGTTCAATAATGAAGTGTAAGACTTGTACCTGAAAACTCTAAAAATGTGTTGAAAAATTGAAGAATAGGGGCGCCTGGGTGGCTTAGTCTGTTAAGCGTCCGACTTTCGCTTAGGTCATGATCTCGTGGTTCGTGGGTTCAGGCCCCGCGTCGGGCTCTGTGCTGACTGCCAGCTTGGAGCCTGGAGCCTGTTTCAGTCTGTGACTCCCTCTCTCTCTGACCCTCCCCTGCTCATGCTGTCTCTCTCTCTCTCTCTCCTAGAAATAAATAAAAACCTTAAAAAAAATTTAAAAAAAAAGAAAAATTGAAGAATGGCTACATAAATGGAAGGTCATCCATATTTAGGGATCAGAAGACTTCATATTAAGATGGCAATGTTTTCCAAATTTGTCTTACTTTCAACACAATTCCTATATCAAAATTCCAGCTGACTGATTTTTTTTTAAAAGAGGAAATTGTTAAGCTATGTTGGGGAGTGTCATCAAAGCCATGACCACTGATTGACCCACAGGCTGGACCCAGGCACTTGGAGGCTCCTTACTGCCCACCATCCCCACCTCCATCCTGGGAATGTACATTCTGCTTGCCTTTCTTGCTCCCAGAATCAGCTCCAAGGGCATAACCTTGAGACAGCAATGTGGTTTTGGCAACAACTCCAAGGTAGATGTGACTGAGCCCAGTTAGGGCCCCTTTAGAAGCTTTTAATATGTAGAAGTCTGCTGCAGGGATCCATTCATCTTGCTGCCATTCAGACAAGCCTGACATGTAAGTTTGCTTTGCTATTATTAAAACTGTCACCTACCAACCTGGAGTGGCTGCCTCTTTCCCTTCTTCTGAGTACAGGACCAGTTTCAGAGCACACCAGGAAAGGTCCTGAGAGAGTTGTGAACCTACACTTGGTGAGGCAGCCAGGAGACTGAAGAAATAGGCCTTGGGAAAGAGGCATCAGTGGGGGAATTCTTGAGCTGACCCTTAAACTTTGTGAGAAGAACAATGGATCACATGTTAGGCACCCGTGCTCCACTGCACCACATTAGTGGAAACACCCTGAAAATGCCACCCTAACAGATGCACTTGTTGGACGAACTGTGCATTGTCCACTGTGAGCAGGAAGAGACACACATGGTAGAGATGGTGAGCTAGCCACTGATGCCTGACTGAAGGCTGAAACTCATGTCAAAGGATGAGCTAAGATTAGAGAAGGACATTGCAGACAAGGTGGGAGAGCAGGATGATAAGTTAGAGAGCTTAGTGTTCCATTTTGCAAAGCTAAGAGGACACAAGCTGCCATGGACTAGGGCGTGGGTGCTTATGAATAAACCTGATTGGGGAAACTAAGACATGGAATCCATGGGGGAGTGATGAGAGTGAGGAGGAAGACTGTGATGATTGACAGAGAAACAGATGGAACACCCCATACCCTCCCACCCCTGATGCAATGGAAAGCAAAAGCACACTAATAGCAGTCTCAGCCAGAGGGACAATGTCCAGTTCAAGAAATAGTTCACGGTGAGAGGATATACTCCCATTGAGCTTAATGACATGAGAAAGAAAACAAGTAACATCACTACACTCTTTGCTCTCTGGCAGCATCTCCATGGTGCCTGAGGGTGAGGAGGAGAGGAGGAAACTTCAAGGTACTTATTCCTTTATAGTTTGGATCATTCTATCCTGCAGGGAGACTTGGCCCAATGAGGGGGTACTTCCTGGGCATGTAGGACCCTGATAATCTATAGAGGAGGTGCAGCAAATTCTCAAAGAGTTGGGAATGAGACAGACCATCTATGCTCCTGTCTTTGAAGACTCTGATCAAACCACATTCACTGTAGGGATTAAACCCAAGATTCTCCAGTCTGCTCCCATCACCTGGTATGGGACACTGAAGTCCATGCTGAGCCCAGTTGTGGGGGAAGATAATGATGTTTGGAAATCCATTGCTGAACTGGGGAAAACTAACAAATTCTAGGAATGGGTATGGCTTGTGAGAAAGGCTAGACATAAAGGGGAAGGTCTGTAAGTCAAAAGACCATCCTAACCAGCTGAAAAAGTTCCAGTAAGAATAATTTGGAAACAAAGGTGGTATGACCTCATTGCTTTAGGGTATCCAAACCGAAGGGACAGACAACTTAACACTGTGTTAATTGGTGTACAGAATGACTTAAAATCTGAACAAGAGTTTAGACCTATAACATCAACCTTTTTCATCCCTAATGTCCTTTCCTGCAAAGACCTCAGGGATACAATCCTATTCATGGTGGCTGCCTCCCATACTCCAGCTACAGGATGCAGGCCAACACTGCCTCCAGATGAGGACCACTGGAGGTGATCAGAGACCCCATGTTGAGCTCACTATTCATTGGTCCTCTGGGGGAAAAAAAACAAAAAACAAAACTCCAATGGGTACTAAAGCTGAAAGTTTCCTAATGCATGGTAACCCTCAAAAGATTTCTTGGCTTCCTCGGTGCCATTAATGGTTATGGAGAGAATACAATTATGATCAGAAAGGGACCTTTGACACTATAGACTGGCCAATTCCCTCCACCTCCCAGAGATTATGAAGTCTTTATCTCTCCAATATCAGAGCACGTATCAGGTGTTGATATCCTACCAGGTCAAACTCTGCAAACCATTATTAGTAAATTCTGCCTGCGGGTTAGAGTCATCAAACCAGCTCTAAGAAAAAGAACCAACTGGGAACCAGGAAGTCTGCTACCCTCACATGAACTGGTAAATGCCAAACAATAGAAATATCCTAGAAGCAATATAAGGAGATACCAAAAACTATCCAAGAATTGCACCAAGTGGGTATTGTATGCCCTTCCCATAGTGCTTTCAACAGTCCAGTAAAAAAGTCAGATGGCTCATGGTGGATGATGGTGGATTAACAGGAACTGAAAATAGTAGTGTCTGCTATCCACATAACTGGGCCCAATATTGCCACTTTTAGTCCTAGGAATACATCATGCTTTGCTGGATTTAGCAAATCCCTTTTTCAATACATCCATGGCTACTGAATCATAAGAGCTATTTGCCTTCACATGGGAGAGACAACAATGGCCCTTTCAAGTGCTCTGCCAAGGCTACTGCACAGTCCCACCATATGTCATGGGATGGTAACCCAAGACCTGTCTCTGTTCCCCTTTCTCCCATCACTGAAATGAGCACTTACACTGATGGCATAATGTTAACATGTGAAGATTTGCCTCTGCTGCCAGCCACCTTGCTGCCTTTGCTGGAGTATCTGTAAGAAAGAAGATGCACAGTAAAGCCACAAAAATTCAAAGCCCAGGCACTGCTATAAATTTTTTGGGAGTCATCCATCGGATAAAACCAATGTTGTCTTGGAAACTGATAAGGTTCAAGCCTATTCCCCTTAAGAACATGAAAGAGGGGTAAGCCTTTGTAAGGATTTTGGAATTTGGGAAGACTTTTAATGCCCACCTGGTACAGTGCCTCTGTCCCTTAAACCATCACTGGTGCCTTTAAGAAAGGGCACATGTGGCCCTCCCCCACTCACTCTCTGTCTCTCTAAAAATTAAACATTAAAGAAAAATTTTTAAAGGGAGTATCTGGGTGGTTCTGCCTGTTCTTATTGGATACTGAAAGAACTTTAATGAGAAAAAACAATCCTCCAGAATAAGATGGCCTAGGACATAATTACTACCTTACAAGGAAACACCTGTAGCATTATGTAAACAGAATGTTGTATGCTCTTCCCTGATGAGTTTGCAAATGTATCATCTTTATTAAATCACATGAGGACACAAATACATGCCCTGAGTCATCCAACTCCCAGCCTAGAAAATTTACTCAATCAATTGTTTGGATCCTAGGGCTCTTGGTATAAAAAGTTATCACTGGTTTAGAGAATTATTTTCTTCATCTGTATTTTCCCTTACATGGGCCTCTATTGTTGCTGCGATCCTCCTTCAGTGCAGCAGATAGTCACCAAAAGAGCCACCTTCATGTTAATAAAACCCCTTGCTGATTTCTCAGGGCCCACTGTGGAAGGGAGGAGTACATGAGATTGTAAGAGCCAAGCACAAGGGGTAGAGTGTGGGGAAGGTCATCGAACAGACATGCCCACCGAGTGACCTGTGAGCTGCACCTAAACACTCAGGCTCCTCACCCACTCTTCCCCTTTAGCATTGTGAGTTCTTCTTGTCTTTCCTAATTTCAGAGGCTGCTCCAAAGACATAGCCTTGAGATAGTGATGTGGTGTTGAGAATATCTGCATGGTGTGTATGACTGACAATAACAAGTGTGGGTCAGGATGTGGAAAAACTGGAACCTGACTGTATTGCTAAAGGAATCGTAAAATTGTGTAGCCCACCTTGAAAATCAGTCTAATGGCTCCTCAGGATGTTAAACAGAGTCATCATATGACCTGACAATTCTACTTCTAGAATTGCAGCAATTCATACTTCTACTAGTAGTATGCAATTCATAATAGCAATTCATAATGGCAAAAACATGGAAATGGCCCAAATATTTTATGAATGCTCATAAATAAATTGTGGTATATGCAGGCAATGGAATACTATTTGGCAATAAAATGAAATAAAATACTACCGCACACCTTAACATGGATGAACCTTGAAAACATTATGCTAAGTGGAAGAAGTCAGTCACATATTCTATGATTCTATGTACATGAAATGTGTATAGACAGAAAATCTGTTAGTAGTTGCCTGGGGCTTGGCAACTGAAGGGATGGGGAATGGCTGCTAATAGGTATGAAATTTCTTTTTGGGGTAATAAAATATTCTATAATTAGATTGTCATAATGAGTATACAACTGAAGGGAATATGCTTTTTAATAAGCTATTGAATTGTACACATTAAAGGGCTAAATTTTATGCTATGTGAATTCTTTCTATAAGCCAGATTTTTTTTTTTTACCTAGTAGCAAATTGGAATAAACACATCTAAAGATTAACATCAGATAAAACCAAATAGAAGCCTCAAGTGAAATATAGATAAAGTGATAATTGGTGTGGAGGGCATATTATGAGGTAAGTCCTGGGAGAATCAGACATTTTTATTAAGGGGGTAGTATTTCACTGGATCTTATAAGATTCTTGTAAGATTAATAAATTTTGATATTCAGAAAAGGGAAGTAAAAATATTTTATTAGAGTGGGGCAATCAGGATGGCAAGATTTTGGAGATAGCTAAGTGTAGACATTGTTTTTTGCGAAAGTGAGTAGTCTAATTTGGTAGGTATGTTGAATGTGGTAAAGGTACTAATTATAAAATTTGATATGGAAAAATAGGTTGAATATCATAAAGTGGAAAAACTAGACTCTTAGGTAAAGGAATACATTTTTAGTTCAGTAAATTACAAGAATATCTAGACGCAAAGCACTCATTTTCTTTAATCTCTAAATCCTTTAGAATAGGAAGATGAGAAAAAGGGAAAGTAACAATAAAATGTGGGTCCTTTTAACATCACAAATCAGTGCCATCATTGATGTTTCAAGAGAGTGAGACTTATCCTCTAGTGCCCTGCAGAGAGACTGGAGGAGAGAAAAGTCATTGCCCAGTTTGGGGACACAAAGATCACTTTTTACTTACTTAGCATTATACAGCAAAGGAAAAATCATTTGGGGAGCAGACATGTTTGTGGTACAAAGTATGGTTTTACCTATGTTGTTATAAGGTTTGAGTTCTAAATTCATCACATTATATTTATATGTTTACAGCCATGTTACTTAACCTTGTAATTATCCATTATTATGTATAAAATTGCATAATATCAGCTACTCTATTTTTTAAAGCCTTAACAGCTTAATACAATTCCTTGCTCTTGAGATAATTTAAAATTCTCATACAGATTTCCAACTGCCCTTTCTAAGATCAGCATGTCCAATCACCCTACACCAAAGATGTCACAATACAAGCTACATGACAACAATCTCAAGAAGGAGGCTATTATCAGAAATGATTCTCCAGCTTCTTCTTAAAGCCAGATCTCCAAAATTCCCATTTAAGCATTAATTATAAATTTAACCCTGTTAAAATTCTGAGCAAGATATAGAGATTCATATCATCCCTGACGATGAATTTGTATCAAGGTCCTAGTCCATGAAATAATAAATGAGAAAGAAAAAAAGAGTGTGGTAATTGAAATGGAGGAAAGAAAAACTTTTTTTCAGTTAATATTATTGATTACCAATAAAGTCAAAGAGAATCAATAGACAAGAACATCTAACAACTGAATTTGGCAAATTTGCAAACAAATCAATAGCATCTCTGTCTGTCAATAAATATATAGAAAATGTCAGAGAGATAACATTAACAGTAGCAACAAACTTACAAGATGTCTAGGAATAATTGTAAAAATACATAATAAAAATTATAGAAGTAAAATAAAATCTAAATATATGAAGAAATATGTCAAGTCAATGGATGAAAATGTGAAATTTTCTAAAGATACCAAATTTTTTCAAGTTAGTCCATAAATTTAATGTAATACCAGTTAAAAGTCCTGTAGCTGTTACATGAAATTTTAAGGCAATACAAAAGTGCAAATAGCAAAGGCAAAAATAAAGAGTAACAAAGAAGATTTTCAATAATAATAAGTCAAAGAAATTCTTTACAAGTAGGTAAGAAAAGTTTAAGCCCTAGTAAATTAAAACACAGTGACTTTTTTTTCTGGGATAAATAAACAGATTAGTAAAACTTTACAAAGAGTCTAGAATTTTGCACATTTGAATTTTGCACATAGAGATATGACAGAAGGGGAAGTGGAAAAAACATCAGCTATTCAATAAATGGTTCTGGTTCAACTGATTATCTGTACCACATCTCATACAGGAAAGATATACTTTGTAAAAGTAAGAAGAAAAATTTTAAACTTTTAGAATAATGTCAGGTGATATCTTGTTAAATTGGTAATAGAGAAGGATTTTGAATCAAAACTGAAAAAAAAACCACAACCATAAAGGAAAAAGATTGATACATTTGATTACATTAAAATAGCAACAGTAACAGAAAGAAAAGGGGTATCAACCCACCATAAACAAAGATGTAGCCTAAGAAAATATTGGTAAATCATAAAATCAAAGAAATAATATCCAGAATATATAAAGCACTTCCACGAGTCTAAAGTAAGGGACAAAGCACACAGCAAAAAAATGGGCAAAGGACTTGAAGCCCATTTCACAGAACCTCTCTTATAATTAGAAAAATGCAAATTTAAAAGTATAATATTATATCCATTAGGTTGGAAAAGAACAAAGAGGATGCAAATAAAAACATATTTCTATACCCAGAGAGCAGACATCTAAACAGACAGAACCATGATAGTAAGGAATTTAGTAATCTACAGGAAAACTAGAATATATACTTCAGCCCAATAACCCCACTCCTAGAAAACCTTCAGTACAGTATTTCTACAAGGAATCACAAGCAAGACCATTTATTAACAACACTGTATACAAAGGTCAAGATTGGGAGTAACTATCCCTCAATGGTAAACTGAGTAAGTAATCTACGGTGGATGCATGTGATTGAATATCATAAAGTTTTTAAACTGGATGAGTTAGAGTTGCACATATTCACATGGATAAATTTCACAAAGTTGAATAAAAATCAATTTAATTTATACAATGATAGAGAGCATGGAAATCAATAGTATGCATTATTATCGCTGTACAGGTATGTGTTAAATATAAGAAAAACACAGACGAGGATACACTAAACCCAGGAATTTCAAAATAACAAGACAAGAGTCACAAGTTGTAAGATGGAACACCACCACCCCCAACCTCAAAAAAAAAAAAAAGAAAGAAAGAAAAAAGAAAAGCAAAATGAAAAAAAAAGAAAAAAGAAAACCTTAAAGAAATGATAAATTTAGGACTCCTTATACAGTCGTGCTTTGATCTCCAGCTCTAACTCAAATTTCTCAGTTTTATTATATTCTTCTTTCAGAACTTGATTTAAACTCTAGCATCCTTACTGAACTCTAGAATCCACACATTTATATTTTTAAATGTGCAAAATATGGTTTTATAAACATCAAAAATGCTGTGCCTCAAACAACTGTAACAACATGCCCCTTTATAGCTCTTAAGGATTAATGAGATGTTTTTAAATGTTTAAGTGTAGATAGAAATACATAATATACTTGAGGTGCATAAAAAAGTATTCTCTGTTGAAAAGCATTGACCCAGACAACTCGGGAGAATATTTCAGTCTCTGACTGAATGAAGATATATTGAACAAATTGGCTCAGTAGAAAAGCATCACCAGAAGTAATAAGAAAAATGGGCTCTGGCATATTGAACTGGATGAAGAGAGTGCTTATTTATCCATAAATATACATTCACATATTCATATATGTGTATATGTATATGAAATCTTCTATGACTTAGAAGGGAAAACTATCAATTCAGATTATCTAAGCATAATGCATATTATGTTGCTTAAAGTGACTTATTACTTGGAGAGCCAATGAATAGAGTGAATGAAGCAGAAGCCAAATTTAATAAGAAGTAAATTAAGTTCAAGGAATACAATGAGTAGTAGGAAATAGTTGAGCTGTATTGTCTCCAAAGATGGATTAAATTCAGGAGGAGGCCAGGCAATACCAATGATGCCAAAATCAGAAAGCTAACATGACAAGAGGTATGTGCCATATACAATTAGCTGCCTGTCAGAGTTCATAGAATGCACAATGTTTAATCCCAAAGTCCTCCTGAGCTCTGTTCTCAAAAGGACATTGGGGGAATAGAGATTCATAGGCAACAAACACCCTGAAGAACAGAAACAAAGGGTTTGCAACCTTAACTGCTTGTTTTGATGTCAAAGACTGGATAAAAGTATCCGTGCAGGATGATGTGTCCCATATCTCCAGAAACTTACCTTTAATTGTAGAGTAAAAGTGCAGGAGTGAAAGAATGATAGTGAGAAAACCATCTAAGTTTTCTTAGAGGTCTTAGACATTTAAGTCCCCTCTTACATTTAGGCTTTGTCACCTACTGTGAAATAAATATAAAGCAATATAATCACTTTGTAGTGGCATTATGGAGCTTAGCTTATAAGTGCATGGAAGACTTTGAATAAATTTTCAACACAAAGTTAACATTTTTTATTCATTTAGCAAACACTTTTATAGCACTTACAATGTGCCAAGTTCTGATGTAAATGCTTTAATACTATTAGCTTGCTGAATTCACTTTTTAAAGAATGTTTATTTATTTATTTTGAGAGACAGAGAGAAAGAGCACATGGGTAGGGGGAAGGCAGACAGAGAGGGAGAGAGAGAGAACCCCAAGCAGGCTCCTGAGATAAAATCCAGAGTTGGCTGATTAACTGACTCAGGTACCCAGGTGCCCCAGCTTGCTTAACTCTTATTATATTATTTACTTCAGGCAAAATAAAATGAAGTAACTTGCCAGTGGTCACACAGTTGAACAGGAAGTCTGATGCAAATCCAGGATCATAGCTACTCTCATATATATATATATATATATATATATATATATATATATATATACACACACACAATTTAGAATATAGAATATATATATAGAATATATAGAATATATATATATATAGAATATAGAATATATATATATATATTCTATATTCTAAATTTGAAGCTCACAGCTTATAGTCAAGTGCTGGTGGGAAGTTCTATAAGGAAAGGTTTTGCACGAAATTAAATGAAGGATGAAATGGGAAATGGGTAAAGATTACTAGAGAGCAGAAAAAGGGATGAATATCTTGAAGCAGAAATGAGCCCCCTCCCTTCTGGAAATTTTGGAAGAGTTTTACTTGTAGTCCAGAATAATAAGGCAGGGAAGCAAGATACCCAACTGTCATCCTTTAAAAGGCTTGAATGTAAGATTGAAAACTGAATGCAATGATTTCAAAGAAGGGGAAAAGAAGAAAAGCTTAGCTTATTTTCTTTTTTGATGAATACTATTAAACACTCATAATAAAGCAAATATACTGATACGGAATCATCAGATTGCATTCTTAGCCACTGAAATATTGTTGTTAAAATAATTTTATTTAATAATTCACTAATATCACTATAATCCAGAAATGGTTGAAAGGCCTGGAAAATGGAGTAAAAAGCACTTATTATTCCGGATGTCATACTCTCTAAACGAACTAAACTATACATAATATTCAGGATCTTTCATAGCTATAATAAGAAATACAAATGTCACACAAAGCCTTGATTACACACTCACTGGATTACTCTCTACTAGATGGTGCAAGGTTATTAAGAAAGTTGATATATGGAGTTCTTACTCAAAAAGTGCATACAGCCTAGAATTCATGAATGAATAAACCAGGGAATGATTTAAGACTGAGTAAGATGTGGTCTTGTGTAGATTGTATCCACAGAGGCATTAGTAACTAGGTGCATGTTGAAGGTATGGGATTGAACTCATCTGGGTACTGGGGGGAAGTACCACATTGGAGTTGGAAAGGATGGAGGCAAGATAGAGGGAACATTAAGAAGAACAAGTGAAGAAGAAGAAGAAACAATGGCTTGGAGTGTGTTGATTTCCTGGATTCTAACACTCCTTGACTTTAAACACATATTTTAACTTCTGCCTCTCATCTTTCAAATAAAGATAACAGCAGCATTTGTTTCAAAACATCTTTATAGGAATTAAGAGGTCAACTTAATATTGAGAGCAAAGAACAGTGATGATGAGAAAGGTATTAATAAATATTAATACTTAATATTATTTACAGAGGAATAAATATAAAAGAAAGAATTTTTTAAAATGTTTTATTTATTTCTAGGAGAGAGAGAGACAGCGTGAACAAGGGAGGGTCAAAGAGAGAGGGAGTCACAGACTGAAACAGGCTCCAGACTCCGAGCTGTCAGTCAGCACAGAGCTCGACGCGGGGCTCGAACCCACGAACCGCGAGATCATGACCTAAGCGAAAGTCGGACGCTTAACCGACTAAGCCACCCAGGCGCCCCCAAAGAAAGAAAATTTTGAGGTACAATCACAAGTTATTACCACTTGAATTATGATCAGTCATTTCAGTGATAGGAAACTGTATGAAGTTTAAAGAAATAACAGTGATTTTAGCAAAGATTAACCCACCTCCAAAAAAAAAAAAATAAACATCAGTTCTTTTGACTTCACATGAGATGAGAATCTTAGCTGAGAAGTACAGAGGAAGGAAGAAAGTGGGAGGGAATATAGTAAGCCTAAATAGCTGGTAAACTTGAACAGTGCTGAAATAGAATATCCAAACAACTGTCAAACATATAAGAAGCCCTTTTTACTAACCAGATGCTACCAGGCCCGAGCAAACGCAGAAGAGTGCACCCAGCACGAATCTCTGCTTTGCTTTGACAGGTCTGATTTATGAAACAGATGATTTGTTATTTATTGATCAGAGACTGATTCTACTCACTGAGTTAAGAAGAAGCTTGATAAAAGGCAATCATGCATCTCATTTGGTTATGAGCAAAAATACTGTCTATTGGCTTGCTGTGTCAACTGACTTTGATGCTACAACATCCAGATGTTCAACATGTGCAAACTTCAAAAACAAAACAAAACAAAACGAAAACAAAACAAAACAGGCCTCTTCTACCACCAAAGAGAGAAAAACATTTAAAATATGTCCCATGGAAAAATAACTTATCAGAAACACACAATATATTCTGAAATGTATTTTGAAATAGAAAATAGGAAAGATTCACTTAATTATTTTTTACTCTTTCATTTATTTATTGAGGGCTCTCCATGTTGAAGGCATTGTGTGAAGCACTGCATTGACATTTAAATTGTTCTACATGCAAATACAGAGTTCCAGGAAATTACTAATTCAAATAAAGTTTCACCAACATGCTCAAAGCAATCCTGATACTTTTTCATCTTCTACAGAATCAAAGCTCCTATTAAGTTAATTATTTTTCACTCTTGGTATCGTAACACGGTTGCCATTTGTTCTTTCTTATTCAGGAAATTCCTTCAGCTTTCTTGTTCTCTCCAATCAGTCCAGCGGAAAGCTATATGTAACTGGGTTTTGAGATAAGACACACGACTACTTAGTCTGGAAGCATGGAAGTTTTATGTTCTAGTTTAGTGCATTTGAAATATTATGCTGATATTTGCACAATATCAGTTGTGCTGCATAATGATTTTGTATTTTTCCAGAAGCTATTAATGATGGAAAACATTAACTCCTACTTTGTTGCTTGAGGATTTATGTTTCCCCCCCCTTTTCTAAGTATGCTCTAAAAACAGAGAAAAGAATGAGCTGATTATATGAAGTTAGGTGTTAAATTGTTCCTTGTTCACCTGTTTTCTGGGAATGACCTCCTCCAAGATGGAGTGGTAAATACATTTGATGAAGGTAATTTAGCCACTCTTAATTCATTTGGGTTTGGATTAGAAGCAGATTTTCATTTTCTTTTCACAGTTGTCTCAGAAATAGATGGCATTAAGTTGTCACTCTTGGTCTTTCAGTTCAACAAAACTAGTTAAACAAACACCACATCATGTGTAATACAATCATTATCGCTCTAAGAGCACTAAGCTGTAAAGTTGATAGCAAAAATCTTATAAAATTATAATGAACTGCCAAAGTTGAATATTGTCACAAAGAGGATTATCTTCAAAAGCAAAGTTTCCTGAAAGCCAGATTCGCCACCTTGTTGGTCTTGATTATAAAGTACAGTGGAGTATGGCAAAGTATATTGACCAAGGAATTCGTCAAGCTTGGATTTGATTCTCAGCTATTCCTCTTAAGGTAGCATAGACTGATGCTGAATATATTCCCTCTGTCAGCTTGGGATTGTGACTCCTATATTTAAGGTTTGTAGGATTGATATTTAGACTGTACATTCTAACAAGATAATCTTACAAACACGGCCAGCATGATACTGACCTCTGGTAAATACTCAGAAAGAAAAATCTCAATTTCTTTTTTTCTTAAGAGCTGTATAAAACTATAGAGATTAAGGGATAATTGGGCGAAAAAAAGTCAAAGCAATGAGAATTTTATTAGTACCATATTAATTGGCCTTAGCTTTGGGGGAGAAGAATACCGCTCTTCACCAGTCCACATTTTGATTGGATGCAAAATCACCCAAATTTCAGAATTTGGTCTTTGCTTCTCTAGAGAGTAGGCCAACGCATTCAATTCATTTGCAAATTTTCTGACACCTTATACACTTTTGTTTATTTTTGTAGTTTGAATGAAATTAACTTATTGGTAAATATAGAACACTTAGGATCACTTTGCTAAAGATTGTTTTTTAGCTGTCCAGTCCCATTTATTCATTCAAAATACTTATCAAGTACCTATTTTGTGTAAGACAAATGGAAATAGCAACACTGTTTTTTGAACTCTGTGAAATATTGCTTAAATTGAATGACATACCCCAACCTCTTAATTTGAGTATGTTTATATTTGTCCATGAGCACCAAGAGAAAATCACCACCTACTATAGGCAAGGTGTTATAGGTAAGTACTCTTTTGTTTGCTTTTCTTATGTTATCTCATTTAATCTTATAATAACAGAATGGGATCGATGTTACTGTCAACATTTAACAGATAAGGAGGTGAGGTTCAGGGAAGTTAAGTTTTACATATTTAAGATTATACATTTAATGGCAGAGTTGAGCTTCAACTCAGGTTAAGTCACTAAACCTGAAATCTTTTACCAAGAATCTTACTGTTCTAGGGTCTGGTGAGAGGGGAAGCAAAATGTGTTATTAGTACTTTTTGACAATAAGGGCCTAGAATTTCAAGAAATTGAAGGTGAAATAAATTGGGGAAGAATCAAAATAAATTGGCCAAAATCAAAGCCATTCAGAAATGCCAATTCAGTGAAATATATCACCCTATGCTTTTTATTTGTAATTATACTTTTCTCATTATTTAATTTAGAAATAATCCCTGATCATATGGCATTTTGAAGAGTACATTTGTTTAATTATCAAATGTTCACTGATGCCTTGCTATCTAGTCATTTGATAACACAGTGTTTAAGTTTTGGTTATTTGTAAATGAAAAAAAAATATTGTTACTGTATACTTGTGGAATTTTTCTGAGTTGTGGGTTATTTTTTATTTTTTTAATGTTTATTGATTTTTGAGAGAAAGCAAGAGAGTGGGTGAGTGAGAGTGAGAGAGCAGCAGAGCAACAGAGAGAGAGAGAGAGAATAAAGATTGAGAGAATCCCAAGCAGGCTTTATGCTCTCTGCACAGAGCCCAAGACAGGGCTCAATACCACTAACTGTGAGATCTTGACCTGAGTCTAAGAGTCCAAAGCTTAGCTGAATCAGCCACCCAGGTGCCCCTGGGTTATTTTAATCTAGGTAATCCACATGCAGTGAGTCACTAGCTAGAAAATATGTGGCACTTGTTTCTAGTAGCAGACATTTTCTGGAGAATTTTTCAAATTTGGCCTTGTGGAAGTGATTTGGAGTCTTCCATTACAGATGAGCAGGATGGCTGCCCGTAGCGCTGTACTCACATAGGTCTTATGGAGGGTATAAAAACAGCATGAGGGGTCAGTAGGCCCCACCTGAAGTAAGTCTACCATCTAGATAAAACAGAATTTTGCTGGAATATAAACCAAACACTATTTACACAGACAGATCTTTCACTTTTCAACATACTTTTAACTTACCTTCTCATAACATTCATCTTGTTCCTACAACATAACTATTTGTTACATGGTTGTCTCTTTGATTAGACTTCTCTCTTTGAGGATAAAAGTCAGAGAAAGGTAGAAGATACAAAGTCACCCATATGTGCAACCTCGATTTTAGGACAGTGTCTAGCATCTTAAGGATGAACGAAGAAATTTATGATTCTTAAGTTGAATGATATTTGTGTGCATCTTTATTTACCTATTGGCTTATAATTTTACTGAAAATAGAAACCATGCCTAAGGTCCATTGTATTTGTTTCTAAATTCAAAGTTCTGGAATAAATTACTGCATATATTAAGGGTTTAAGTACAATCCATCAATCATAGTTATTGAGAAGGCCCATTAAGATTAGTAGACTATTAAGAACAGACTATTCCCATTCTTGCTTCCTTGTGTGACCTTGAATTAATTGTCTGATATTAGTCTCTACATCCTAGTGTACTTTCCCTTAAGAGTTAAGGAGTGCAAAGCTGAAGATAATCTAAATTATTATTTTTAAACATTTTTATACCTAAATAATGTTTTTGACCACAACCTAGACATTATTTGTGTTCTCCTACCATCTAAAAGTCCCTGAATTTGTGCAGTGGGGTGGGGAGGGAGGTAGGGAATAAAAGAGTCAAAAGGGACAAACTTAGATTTAGCTAAACTTTGAACAATAGAAAGCAAATGAATATAAATAAGTTAAAAAGCCCAGAAAGTTCCATTTCCCATGCCATAATGTTCTACTCCCAAAGAAAATGTCACAAAATGAAGCATCACATTTATATTCCTGAGAATAATATTACCATACAAAAAATGATCTATTTTTTAAAGTATTTGTGAATTTGATCAAAGGTAAAATTTGAAAATAGCTTTTCACTAAGGTAAAGGACATATTCTGCCTCCAGTCAAAATATTCATTTTTAAAAGAACAAATTAGCAGATACTGAAGGAATAAATAACATTTGTATGTGTGCATGTGGCATAAATTGGCATCTCCAGTAACCATTCTGTATATGACTGGTGGAAAAATCTTTCAAATTCTCAGGCTATTATTAAATATTACCTTAAGTGAGAATCAACCTAATCTAAAACATACATTAAATGTCAAATTAAATCAAAACAATGTCATTGCAAATTCAAAACATGGCCAGAAAAGCTATGGCTTAGAAAGTACAATAAACCATCACTGGGTGAATTCTATACATAAAGCAGATCACCAAATCTGAAGAAATAATACAAACTACAGAGGCAGCTCTCTGACAGGTTTCTCCCATTTTAATGAAACAAGTTTCCGTAGAAAACTTAAAAGATTAAAAACTCACAACAAAATAACTCCCATACATTTTTCTTAGGGCTGTCTCCACAGCCCCAAATGAAGTAGAGATTTGGCAGTTCTCCCATAATGGAATCAGGGGGGAGACAGTCAAGCTAAATGGGACACTAAAACCCCTGCATTTTCTAGATTAGTTGTCTAGCTTGAGGAAATAAACCATATATTACCTATACTTCCAGTTCAGGTATACTGGGTAGACATATACAAATCCCAACTATGTTTGGCTCTAGAGAAATAATCAGATTCCAGAAACACATTCAGCTTTGGCAACTTTCTGATAACAAATTCCGTCTTGTATTGGAGTTATGCTATTTTTTATGGTTTAAGAAAACCTATAAAGGATATTAGAACAGTTTTTTTTGGATATCGAAAGCTATATTCTTTATTACCCCCAATTTACTGATTAATTTATTATGAAACAGCTACACTAAAACAGCTCTAGGATACCTATATAGAGAGATGTGTGTTATATGGGAAATTGCCAATGGCTAAAAAACAAACAATGATATCTTTATTACCTATTTGCTCAAAAGAGAAAAAGGGAGTATTTCAAATCTGAGAACATTAGAGAGATAATTTCAAATTTTTCATTTAAAGTAATAATGTTGCTTGTTTAAAAAGCAGTTATATTTGCTGTTAAACTAATGATTTAAATATTTCAGAAATTCCACTTTAGTATACTAAATGATCATCATTTTGAAAATATTCCAAGGATTGCATAATTTTGTAGTATTCATAAATATGATGTTATGCATTGCCTAAGAGAGTTAGTCATTTTGTCTATAAAGCAAAGGAAGGACACAGAAATAAATGTGAAAGTCATTTTGGTGAAGTCATATCACCAGTTTGTCTAACTGGTATTGTATGGAGTCATGTGTACACAACTGATCATGGATATTGGCAAGAAATTTGATATCTTGCTAGTAACGAACTTAATCTCAATCAGTTAATTCTACCCTTGAACAATATAATTTTTTCAGAGTTTTTCTTTTATTTGTTGTGTGACTTTATATCTTAAAGTGTCTTTGATGGACATTTCTCTCTTAACCAGATGGGTAAAAATGAGTCCTATTACTGAGCAAAAGACCCCAAACAGATTGTGACATTTTTACTCTGGCTGACTAATTGTGTGGCAGATAACTTATTTAATTGCATTAGGAAGGATTAGGAAATATATTTAGTTCAAAGAAGAGATGGCTAAAGATAAATCATGGGCTTACGCTGTGTCATAGTCTCATCTGCTCCCTAAAATAAAATTAACTTATTCTTACATCATTTATATCCTCCTCATCATATATGATTGACTAAAACTGTTATGAACAAGCCGTGGGAAGTATGAGAGCTTCCAACGTAGACCTATTTCAGGAGGATAATAAATATTGATGCCGCTATGTGGTACACACATAAAAAATGCCAAACACATGTGTACAACATCCCCAAGCATATTGATGAATCTTCCCCAAAAACATATTCAAGAAAATAAAGCAAATTGTGCAGGACAAGATGAGGCCGGCTGAAGGGTTCTACATAATCTCCAGCATACCAACTGTGTCCCAGACATGAAGCCATCTTAGACCATGAGTTAGTGAGAGGATTGTACGGCTAAGTGATTCCCACAATTTGTTAAAAAGATAGTTTAGAAACATTGGTGTTTAAGCTAATTAGTAATGATTTATTTCTTTTTGTCTTGTAACAGATGTCATTCATCTTGTCTGTTGCAATTCTTTGGCTGGAAACTCAGGAAAAGAAAGATAGTTTAGAAAGATACTACCAATATTTCTAAAATACAGTAGAATGTGAATGAATTGTGATTTGGTTCTTGAAATCGTTTAGGGAAAACACTTCCTTTGCCCAAGGGATTGAGAGAGTTGGCAACCATTGTTATTATGAAAGAGAGGAGGAAGAGTCAAAGACAAAGTGACATGAGAGGGGAAACGAAAGTAATATTTCAAGGAAGGAAGCCAGCATGTCAAATCATGCAAGAAGTTTCAGTGGAATGAAAATCAATAAGAATTCATTGGATTTATTAACTAGATGTTCAAAAAAATACTTATTTTAATCAATGTTACTACTCTCTTGACATTAATACTCATTTCCAACAGTTCCTACAATCCATAAACCTTGTTCGTCACCATCCCTTCCATTCAGAATTAAGCCTTTGTCTTTTGTACTCGTTTTGTTTTTATCTGTAGCAATATATCCCAACGTCTTACACATAGTTATATATTTTGTGCATAACCATCTCCTCCATTAACTTAGAGCAAAAATCATGACTTTCCTGATCTCAGACAGAGGTAGAACTAAAAAACACTGTCTAGGTTGATTTCTGCTTTTTCAAGTTTTTTCATTTCACATGCATCCAGTTTTTACAACTGGATGATAGTGGACATGAATAGGAAAGTTGAGAATATATACCAGGTTTGTGACAGTGGCTACAGGGAAGTGCAGGAAGTTTTCTCACCTCCAGTACACAAAGAGCTCACAGCGCCTCTGTTGTGGTTTCTGAAAAGCAATATAGACACAACATAAATAACCAGGCAAGAATTATTTTTATGGATTCAGGACAGTTAATTTGTGCTTGGCAGTTATGTTCATAATACTTTATCTGCTCAGGAATTACAGACACCTGAAAATACATGGACTTAGAATTTAGGCATCAGAAAAGAGGAAGAATAGATTTTCGCCATAAGAATGGCCATTTTGTCAAATGAGACCACCTCCTTTATGAGGAGTGGTTGGTTATTATAGAGAATTCTTGAATTGAGAAAATGGATATCCTTTATTTATTTTTTAATGTTTTATTTGTTTCTGAGAGAGAGAGAGAGAGAGAGAGAGAGAGAGAGAGAGACAGCATGAGCAGGGGAGCATCAGAGAGAGACGGAGACACAGAATCAGAAGCAGGCTCCAGGCTCTGAGCTAGCTGCCAGCACAGAGCCCAACCCAGGGCTTGAACGTACTAAACTATGAGATCATAACCTGGGCCAACGTCGGAGGCTTAACTGACTGAGCCACCCAGGTGCCCTGAGAAAATGGATATCCTTTAAACTCTCTTTTTAAAATTATTTTTTAATGTTTGTTAATTAAAAAAAAAAATTTATGTCTTTATTTTATTTTGAGAGCCACAGACAGAGAGCGAGTAGGGGAGGGGCAGAGAAAGAGGGAGACACAAAATCTGAAGCAGGCTCCAAAGTCTGAGCTGTCAGCATAGAACCGACATGGGGCTGGAACCCACGGACTGTGGGATCATGACCTGAGCCAAAGTTGGACACTTAACCAACTGAACCACCCAGGCGCTCCAATGCTTGTTAATTTTTGAGAAAAAAAGAGACAGAATATGAGTTGGGGAGGGGCAGAGAGAGAAGGGACACAGAATCCGAAGCAGGCTTCAGGCTCAAGAGCTGTCGGCCCAAGAGTCTGATGCAGCGCTTAAAATCAAGAGCCATGAGATCATGACCTGAGCAGAAGTCGGATGTTCAAGCGACAGTCACACAGGCACCCCTAAACTCTCTTTTACACTAATATTCTATTAAGATGTACTACTTTGAAGTGGACACACATTAATATTTAGACAATTCCAAGGCAAAATTAGAGAAGTTGCTAGGTATAGAGATTTGAAAATAAAAATTTTAACTAATTTACAATTTATTTACTCAGTCTTTCAACAAGTATATAGTTAGCACCTATTTTGTTCCAGGCATTAGTTTATTCCTGGGAATACAAAAGTATACAAAAATAGACGAAGTCTGTGTCCTCAAGGGGCTCACAGTTAAGACAGAAAATGTTCTTTGCATTTCCTGATAGGTCTTATCGTAAGTAAAGATATATATATATATTTAAACAATAAAAGTTTGAACAGAAGTTAATATGTGTTTTTTTTAATGTTTATTCATTTATTTTGAGAAAGAGAGAGAAAAGAGCAGAGAGAGTGTATGGGAGTGGGGAAGGGGCAGAGAGAGACTCCTAAGAAGGCTCCTAACAGTCATATGGAGCCCAATGCAGGGCTCAGTCTCATTCAACCATGAGATCACGACCTGAGCTGAGCTGAACTGAAATTAAGTGTGGGTGGCTTAAGCTGCTCAGCCACCCACATGCCCTAAAAGTTTATATGTGGTTTTTTGATAAATACAGTACCGCAAATGTATTTTCTCTTTGTTATCGTTTTAACATATTTTCTCAAGTGTATTGTAATAAAATATATGATTTATATACCATACACAATATGTATTAATTGACAAGGTATGCTATTGTTAAGGTTTCTGTAAACTATTAAGTTTTGGGGGAATAAAAAATTATACACAGAGTTTGGACTGCATAGGGTAGAGGTCATGGCCCCTAACCCCATGCTGTTCAAGGGTCATCTGAATCCCTATGCCAAACACACAAGGGTTACGTCACTCTCTGCCAAATATTCACTGGCTAGTTGAAAAACACAATAAAAGTAACAAAACACAAATGCAAAAAGAAAATCTAGCTAAAAAAATTACAGAAAGACCACTGCATTTAGAAAAGATACAGAAATAATATGAATTATTAAAGTGCTTCATTGTTATTTTTTATCCTAACAACAACTGTGTACGTTGTGTAATCATTGAGATTAACTGACTTTTCTACAGTCATATCCCAAATCATTCTAGAGACAGAAATGTAATTCATGGTTTTTCCTTTGAGCTATAATCTACTTTACTGACTTTTAATAATAAGCATGCTTATGTGTCTTTTTTCACTGTTAAATTCACAAGTTATAACAACCAAGAGGGAAAAAAGCTTACACATCTTTATATTTAATTATCTTGTGTAAAAGTAGCGAGACAATCATATATTACTTTGGTTTAGTAACTCAACAAAAGTAGGCAGATAACTTGGTAAGAATAGAATCAGTAGAATATGATGGCTGGAAAGACCTTGGAGATCTTTAGCTGTTAGGTTTCTCAGAAACCTTGGGGTTGCATTGACCATTTCCAGGGATCTATAAACAAAACTGTTTTTATGATAATACCAGGATATTGTTTGCGTTTCTACCTCTCATTCCTTTACAAGTGTGTGGTGGAGTTTTCCAGAGGCTAACATATGATCTTACAATAGACTGAATGCAGAAACAGGTATGAGAATCCAGCTGTCGTCTTTGAAGCAAGATACTAAAGAGATTTGCAAAAATGTGAAGCAATGCTATTTTCTCACCAATGTTAAAAGCATATAGATCTTATTTCAAAAATAGTATTTATATTTATTATTATTATGTTTAAATAGATAAATAATATAGTTTAAAATATTCTATTTGATTTTGTAATATAGTAAATATCAGTAGGTATAACCCAGATAGACAAAAGTTCTCTGGGGTCATTAGTAATATTTAAGAGTGATTTAAATAGTCCTAAGATGAACAAATATAGGAACTACAGTCCTAGTAAAATTTCTTGCCAGTCTAACAAATTCTGAGTACCATACTTCAAGCTGTTCTTTTCTTCTAATGAATGGACCTCATCCCTCTCAAAGCAGTCTTATCCTTTTTCAGGCTTGGTAAGCAGTATTTCCTTTCTTTCTTCTTCTTCTTTTTTTAAAAATATTTTTATTTATTTCTAGGAGAGAGAGAGACAGTGTGAGCAGGGGAGGGTCAGAGAGAGAGACACAGACTCCGAAATCGGCTCCAGGCTCTGAGCTGGCAGTCAGCACAGAGCCCGACGCGAGGCTCGAACCCACGAACCGCGAGATCATGACCTAAGCAAAAGTCGGACGCTTAACTGACTAAGCCACCCAGGCTCCCCGGTAAGCAGTATTTTCTTATACTGAATCAAAACCTCTTCCTTATAGTTTTCAACCACCAATCCAGGCTCTATCACTTAGAGCAAGGGAAAGTTTACTGCACTAATTCTTTTTTTTCTTTTTAATTTTTTTAATGTTTTATTTATTTCTAGGAGAGAGAGAGAGAGACAGCGTGAGCAGGGAAGGGTCAGAGAGAGAGGGAGACACAGACTCTGAAACAGGCTCCAGGCCCTAAGCTGGCAGTCAGCACAGAGCCCGAGATCATGACCTAAGCAAAAGTCGGACGCTTAACTGACTAAGCCACCCAGGTGTCCCTTGCACTAATTCTTAACATTTAATCGAATGAAACATTTTTTTGGACAGTTGTTTTACATTGTTTATTATTATTAACTGCTGGGCCACTTTCCCTCCCTCTGTTCATCTACCTATGCAACTGGAGCTTTGTTAAAGTGTGGAAATCTATATTTTATTTATATTATATGTTATTTATTTTATTTATATTTTATTGCCTGAAATTACTTCACTGGCTAGACTTTCATTCTAGCATGGAGCCACTATATCTAAATTTACAGTAACTGTGATTGGAGTGTTTCTTAAATTTTATCTCAGTGTTAACTAAAACAATTTTGAAACAATTTTTACACAGAAATAAATTTAAAGTCGTTTGACACTCTTGATGGGGGATTTGATTGTGACTCGCCAAATGCCAAGGAGTTGTTAAATGGATATTGGTAATAGATAAAAAAATAAAATGTCTTGCTATTTCTGTTTTAACCTCTGAGCATAAATATTATACTTCTTTTCTCAGCTAAATGCACAGATTGTAAGAACAAAGCATTATTTTGTAAGGAGTAAATTATGGGTCATTCTATCATTAAAATAATTCTTTATTAACAAATGCAACCATTTTTCAATTTAAGTTTGTCATTAATTACTCACAGATTAATTAGCTAACTTCTGTGTCAACTAAAAAAACCTTATTTTAAAAAAGGCAAAAGTTTTCTTAAACTATACTGTTTTATTTTGCTAACATTAGATGTCTGCAGATATTACTGTGAGCTTAAAAAAATATATGACTTTCAGGGCTAAGTATTAGAAAAAGGACATATAACATGACATTACTTTCCTATTTCAGTGTGAGTTCCCTGGCAATTCAAAGTGGAAACCCACAGGGTAACCACAGGAGGTAACACCTTCCTGGATCAATATTTGTGCATCAGATGTTATAAGAATGTTTTGTAAGGCTCATAAATAAAGGGCTTTCTATCTACCCCCTCCTCCCAACACTCAGAAAATGAATTAAAAGGAATGTGGCTATCAAGGGACTTGCCTTTTCTGGAGCAAATAACCAACCAAAGGAAGACTTTAAATTAGTCAATTAAAGGCAAATGTTAGTGAAAAAGAATGCCAGAAATATGCCTTCTTTGAGGGGCACTTTCTTCCCAGTCAGTTTGTGGTTTCATAAAAGCTGTATCATATCCAACAAATCAAAACTTTTTCTAAGTGTCAAGTTTGATTCAGTTCCATTCAACAAACCTTTATTAAGCACCTCCTATTTATGCACCAGGATTATGCTAAGACCTGGATTTGGAATCACGATAAAACAAAGTCTGGCCTCTATAATCTTACAGTTTGCTTAGGAAGCCAGACAACAGTAAAAAATGTTTTCAGAACTTGATAATCTCTGGATTTACCAGAGGCAGCAATGACTGGATGGAGTGTTGCAAAATGATTGAAGCAAGAAGGGAAGGGCATTCTGGGAAAGGCAATAACCTAAGAAAAATATATTGTTGACCGCATGATGCCCTTGAGGGACTGTGAGAGGCTAAAAGTGACAACAAAGGGAGAAGACTGAGAATGCACTAAAGGCCAATTTGAGGTAGCCTCACAGGGCATGCTGAGCAGACAGGTCCAGTAAGGGTTGTAAGCCACAGATGAGTTTTCAGCAGCGAGCAATGTGATTAGATTAAGCCTCATTAATAAGTAATAGGAAGATTGTCCCTAGCAACTAGGGCTGGTCCCAGATCAGAGGTCAGGTGGGCCATACCAGTACCGTGAAGCAGAAGTGGGAGCTCCTCGGTTAGGAAGGGTTGGCAGTGAAACGGTCTTATTCATTTACTTATTGCGTATTCAAAAGTAGTTCTTCGTTAAGTGGCTTTCCAAATTATATTATCTTAAATAATAGAATTATAATACTTTCTAATGAGATGGGATTGACCTTGAAAATCTACTGTACTAAAAAAGGATTTTCTGGTTACCTCATGGCAAAGTACTTAAAAAGAGCAATTGACTCATGACCCAGTGAAGTATTTTCCAGGGGTGCAGGGTAGTCCAAAATTAGGAAATCAATTAATATAATTCATCATTTAATAGAGCAAAGAAAAAAAAAAGTATGATGATCTCTAAATATGCCAAAATCACATTTAACAAGATTTATCACAGTAACTTTACAGTAGAACAAGTTGGCAGATACCGCCTTACACAAGTGATCAAGATTAATATCATGAGTAATAGAACATACGGACATCATGTACCTCCTACTATGATGCACTGAGAATGACATAGCACTTCTGTGGTATTCTACAACTGAAACTATAATCTCAATCTAATTATAAGAAAATATCAGAAAAATCTAAGTTGAGGTACTTTCTACAAAATAATTGACTCATTTGGGGAGCCTGGGTGGCTCAGTTGGTTGAGCATCTGACTTTAGCTCAGGTAGTGATCTCATGGTTCGTGAGTTAGAAACTGTTCTTGAGTTTGAGCCCAGCGCTGGACTCTGTGCTGATAGCTCAGAGCCTGAAGCCTGCTTCAGATTCTGTGTGTATTTCCCTCTCTCTAACCCTCTCCCGCTCTCTCTCTCAAAAATAAATAAATATTTAAAAAAATTTTAAATTGTCTCATTTTTTTCCAGAAGTTTCAAGTTTATTAAAGACAAAGAAAGGCTAAAAAAACATGCCATAGATTAAGAGACTAGGAGATACGGCCACTAAATGCATGGTAAGATCTTACTTTAAATCCTGGAGCAGAATAAGAGCATGAGTAGAAGAACTTTTGAAATCTGAATACAGAATATAGCTAGGTCAATAACATTATATCAACGTCAAACTCTTATTTTTGATAAATGTACCATGGTATATAAGATGTTAACATTAGAAGAAACTAGATGAGGAATATGAGAGAATTCTTCATACTGTCTTGAAATTCTTCTGTAAATCTAAAATTTATTCAAATAACTTAAAAAAAAAACCCTCATCAAGCTGTATAGTTAAAATTGGTGAATTTAGTTGTATGGAAATTATACCTCAATGAACATAATCTTTAAAAAAGAAATTGTTAACATTGTTAGATTATCTTACAAAATATTTACCTACTAGATCTACATTCTTAAATATTTGTAGATAAATATATTTGGAATCCATTTTAAAAATAATTGAATCAAAGACTAATGATAGACAAAAAAAAGTTGTTGAAGTTGGGTGACTTATACAACAGAATTATTTATACTATTTTCTCTACTTTTGTGAAAGTTTAACATTTCCACAATATAAAATTTTTAGTCACCAAATATCTTCATTTATCAAAAACAGAGTTTCAAACTGATGATTTTTATTATTATTACAAGTAGTTGTCAATAGCATGTGTTCTAGCAAGTATTTTTGAAAAAAAATAAAGATATCTGATTATTCTCTTCAAGGTAAAGATGGTATTTTTAAAAAGTCAGAAACTATTCATTTAAAAACACAAAAACAAAACCCCAAATCAAATGTGTTATGGAAACAACATTGAGAATGTTTGGAAATGTTTTCATTGTTATATGATTTTGTAAATGAAAATGGTGTTTGTCTCTCATTAAAATTTTCATATCAATGTATAAAAGTTGGAAACGGAATTTTTAAGGTATTTTTAGAAAATCTTCCAATGGCAGATTTTATTGGTTTATCCTTTGCAAGAAGAATGGTTTATATCAAAGAAGAGAGACATTAAGATACCATTTTAAAGATAAATTTCAGAATATTTTTGAGAGGGAATGAAAAAGAATTTACTGAAAGTGTGTTTTCTCCCTGCCCTCCCATGGATCTATTGATATTTAGAAGTATTATTTTCAGCTATGACAGCCATTTAAACTAGATTTATCTAGGTCTTTAAGTCACTATATCAAAGAGATTAAAAACCAAATTAAAAAACAATTAAGCATCTTTAATTACATAGCTAAAACTAAAAATTATTTTAGGGAAAGAAAAAATATTTTTGGCATCAAATATAAAATAGTTATTGCATCCTTTCCTAAATTTTCATTTTTTTGTGGATTATAAGATATGCAGTATATTGTTCAGTAGTGCTTGCATATTATTTTAAACATGGGTTTCTATTTCTGCAAATATGGTGTACTAAATCACCTGAAAAGTCTTCTATAGAATGCCTAGAAGAGGTAGATGTCATATAACAGATATCCTTTTAAATATATAGCCCTATGCCCCAGGAAATAAAGACAACAGTTAAGATATCAAAAAACAAACAAACAAAAACACACACAAAAAACCAAGAAGATCTTTGTTTTTGTAACAGTTTGAGAGAGAGAGACAGACAGAGCATGAATGGAACAGAGAGAGAGGGAAACACAGAATCCTAAGCAGGCTCCAGGTTCTGAGCTGCAGCACAGCAGCACATGGGGCTCAAATTCAAGAACCATGAGATCATGGTTGAGCTGAAGTCAGATGCTTAACCAACTAAGCTATCCAGGCGCCCCTAGGAGAGATCTTAAAAGCAGGGTGGAGAGCAGGAAAAGGGGTGCTGTACCAGATTTTTGTACGCCCAGATATTGTGATAATGCCTGTGTAGAAACAGGAAATGACACCACCGTCTATGAAATTCAGTCTTTGATGGGTAAACTAGGAAAGATATGACCAGCATCCCCAAGAAGACTGCAAGGAAGCCCGTGCCTCAGCCTAGAAACAGTGTATAGAAAGAAAAGTAATGTTGTCCTTGAGAGTTTCTAACTACAGTCATACCCAGTGCATAGGACTATAATCAGATGCTGTACTGAATTCTTACCACCTAGTAATCCTGGAATGCCCCAAGACAAGATGTCAGCATAACACATTGTCTCAGACCAGTTGTATCTTTGGAATTCTGGAATTTTGCTTCTGCAAAAGCCATGTTTTGGAGAAACATGCCCTCCCCTTAAGTTTTATGGGAGCCTACAGAAAAAGTTTCATTGGAGATGTGAAAAAATATCGAAATCATGAAACACATAAAAAGTATTTATTCATGACAGAAAGTGAGCAGACAAAATAAGCAGAAGGTTTAGACCACCCAAAGACTTCAGATAATAATAGAACAATTGGATAGTCCATAAGAAATCATTAAACTCGTAAAGACAAAATGAAAAAGCCCTAAACACTCTTTAAAAAGAAGGAAATAAAAACAAATGAAATACATGACATAATAAAATGTTGTTATTATGATATGTCAGGGCACCAGGGTGGCTTGGTTCGTTAAGCACTCGACTCTTGATTTCAGCTCATGTCATGAGATCAAGCCACACTGAGTGTGGAGCCTGGGATTCTCTCCCTTCTCTCTTCCCCTCCCCTGCTGATGCTCTCTGACTGTCTCTCAAAATAAATAAGCATTTTAAAATAATGAGGATATGTCAAAGAATAAAAGAGAACTTCTAGAATTTGAAAAATTAGTATTAGAATATAATTTATATGTAAAATATACACATATGGGGGAATGCTAACAAACATTGTTACCGTAGTGTTGCATAATCAAAATGTTTAGAGTTAACTAGTTTATGTAATTGGGGCAAGTAACGAAGTGTGGAGTAGATTGATTGCAAATAAAAGTTAATATAAGATGTAGGACTTGTAAAGTGCATGACTTGTGTAAAAAGGCAGTGTTTATAAAGTTCTGTCCATTTTTGGCATGGGGTATTTGGACACAGTGTTGCCACCATATATTCTGTTTTCTCATAAATGGTAAATTCCAAATTTTTACATAAAATTTAACAATTTTTAAATATTGGTAATGATTTCAAATCATTTTTAAACACCATATGGACCTAAAGAAGTTTAACAATGACTACCATGTTGCACATCTTATTTGAAGAATTGGTCAAAGAAAAAGTATAAAAAGATAGAGAAAGTATGGTCAGAAATCCAAGAATAATAGAAGCTGAGATTTTTCAGACAGGAATGTGTTCAGTGTGGTAGGAAGAGAAAAGGATAAGGGTTGAATTTGTTCCACTCCATTCTGAAATGCGTGTGTTAGTGATATTTAGAGAAAAGTTTTAGTGTTTTGATAACCAAAACCACATGTCAGTGAATTGAGAAATAATTATTAATCAGGAAAATATAGTTGACATGTATCATCAAATCACGCTGAGAAAAGAGGTATTGACTCAAGGTCAAAAGATTATTCCCTAATTGTGTGTGTGTGTGTGTGTGTGTGTGTGTGTGTGTGTGTGTGTGTGTGTGTAAAGAAGAAAAGAGACTAGAGTATGCTTACAGTGTAAGGGCAAAGATCCAATGGGAAGAGAGAAAGGAAGTAATTTTTGAGGTAAATCAGTTCAAAGTATCTGCCTTGAGCATGGGAAGGGCCCTTCTTCTCCAAAAACAGAGAAAAGGATGGGTGCTCTTAGGCATACCTGTAGGAAGTTGTAAATCCATTTGGATCCTGACTATTTCTGTTTCCTTATAAACTAGGACACAAAATCAACAGCTGGTGAGGGTTAGGGAGCAGCCTTCAAGACTAAACATGTTTGCTGTACTGAAGGAAAATTTTAAAGACCAAAGAAGAATTGGAGAAAATGGGCACTGATGCAGATAAATTGGTTGTGAAATCTGAGGTAATTAAAATGAGCAAATTACTGCAAGGCTAAAAAAATCAAACAGTGGGGACTAGTAAAAAGTAAAAATGACTCTGGATACAACTCTCTGATCATTAAAACCAAAAACCAATGGTATGTTTGCATACTCTCAGTATCTTACCTCAAAAGGTAAACACTAAATAATTTATTAAATCCTCTTTCACTAAAACATGTTTTTTGCCTGTATAAATAATACACATGTACTATTAAAAATTGCATTAAAACAAGTAAGGTAAGTCCAAGAATAAAGTTGGGGTACTATGAAAGTCCAAGCCAAAGATCTGTAGCTAAAACATGTTGGAACAGGAAATACTTCCTATAAAAACTGATGACCAAGCCAAGACCCAAATAATTAATATAATAGCGAGAGGAGGTTTGAATGGTTTCTTTCCAGTCAGAAGACAAAGGCCTAAAAAGTCCTGTTGGCAAGAGAAAGTATGTTTTAATGTGGTCAGACTCAGATACTGCTCCAATATTGCATGTTGGTTGTCTTCAATGCCTGTTAATGATTCCTTCACTTATTATGTTTCCAACAGAATTTTTTATTGATTATCAAAACCCTATTAAGCACTGTGCTAGGAACTACAGGTATAATAATGAATAATCCAGGCATGATACCTATCTTCCTAGAAGTTAGAACTTAACAGGAAGAAAATTAAATAAGCAGTTATAATCATGCCTGTTTATTTCATAATTTCTTTATCCCTTCAACTACAGTGACCATTTCTTCTACTCCATCCACTTAGATTCGTCACCATCCCTGCCTAGATTCTCAGATTGATTTAGCAGACTTTTTTATCCATTATTTTCCAATTCTATGACAGTCCTCTACCTTTTTCACTCTATAATGCTCACAAACAATTTTTTGTGATCTGTAGAAACAGTCATCTTACTAACTGCTTCATTCCCTCCCAGTTGCTCTGTTTGGTCCTGGCCTCTCCTACTTCTCTGTCTATCCTGAACTGTGTGGACTACAGTTTAAATCACTCACTCACTAGCACTTTCAATAGCCATGAGTATTCATCCTTCGGCCTAATTACCTAGCAAAAAACTGAATTGTAATTCATCTTGAACTCTGCCATCTCCTGTAGGAAGCTGAGTTCAAGAAGGCTTCACACAACCGTGAAGATTTTTGTTAGAGCAAATTTATGTTCTTTAACCTTAGCTGGATTCATGGCACAACTCACCAACCATAGTGTGGTGACACTATGTTCAAATATATTAATTTTCTTTCTTAGAGTTCCTTTGCCATGACTTTCTCTCTAATGAGCCAGAGTCACCCAGGAGTGCTGTGATAAGTGTTTTGCAAGGAGAAAAAGAAAATCAATATTAGCCTTTTACCTTAAAATTGGGCTTTTGAAGCTCTTTTCTGAAAAAAAAAATATATAGCTGTGAAAACTAAGACTTATGATTCATAAAAGTAAGGATTTTTAGTAAGAAGACAACCACTAAAACCATTTTGCAAATGAAAAAGCATGATTCAGTAATGGCCTGTCATATTTTCAAAGGCAATTAGCAGATTAGGAAGAAAACAGATGAGGAATTGGGCTACAGTGTGAATCACAAGGAAGCACAATGTGAGAATAGCTCTGCCTTGTGCTGGGGGATACCTTAAGCTCCTGTGGCTCTCTGGAGAAAGTATGTGTCAACAGCTAACCGCATATCACCTCTCCAAGGTTTCACAAGCATCTGTGCTTCGAGACATTGCAAGATCACCCAAATACTCCCACTCTCACCCAATTCCAAAGCTCCTGATACCTATATGCATCAAGGACCAGCAAGAGGGACTTTAGGTGGCCAGAGAAAGCATAGAGGTATGTAAGGAAAAGTCCCTGGTACTTATCTTTTTTTGGTGGAAATGGAACTAGCTCAAGATTTCCTCCCAAATCCAAGAGAATGGATAAATCTAGTCCTTCACTCCTCAGCCATAGGATCTGGCACATTGTAAGCACCCGGCAAGTATCTACTGAATAAACACATGTGTAAATGAATATATGGAAATATGATGAAAGTCTAATTTTAAAAAGTGATACTGGAGGAACTGACAAATGGTCTGGAGATAAACAGGATGAAGAGAAATAAAGGGGCTATAGCTGGATAACAAAACATCAAAGAGAGAAGGTTTTATATGAGGGTGGAGGAAGAGCTGCTATGGAAATTAACAGGTTCCAGGAACCATGATTAGTAGGGGCAATTCTTGCTATAGAATGAACATACATAACAAACATGTGTATGCACATAAACGAATGCATTTATGAACCAACAGGAATGGGGGATGGGGATAATGAAAAAGCCAAGGATATGGAATAGGTATGCATTCATCTAATAAACATTCTTTGGCCACTTAATATACTCCAGGCATCCAGTTAGACTCTAGGAAAAGACAACAGGCCACACAGCTGTGATTCCTGTCCTCTTGTGACTTACCATCTATTGAAGAAAACTAACATTAAACAAATTTATTCAATTTGTATTTATGTGTAATGTTAATTGTGAAAATATCTGTGAGGTAGAATAGGGTGATATTTGAAAGCATTGTAAGGAAGGTAAGGAAGATTTCTGTAGGAAAAGGACCAATGAGCTCAGGCCAAAGGAAGGGAAAGGAGTTAGCAAGGCACAGAGAGTTCAGAGCTTTCCATTTCTTTCAACCAAGGTTAAAAAGATAATGTACTGGCAAGTAGAACAAGCTGAAGGAGCTTGTTCCAGTCAGAGCAAATATACATATGTATGCATACACATACAAATACACATGCACATGCATGTATATATATAATATGTTATAATATATAATGATATGTATAAATATATATCATGTGCCATATATAGCCTCATATAACATATAGAAATGGATCTATTAAGAGAATTCATTCTTATGGCATGGTAGTGGCTAGTTGAATAGTCCATGAAAGCTGTTACTCTTTGCATCTGGAGCAAAGCAGGTAGATGGGAAAGAAAGTTAGATGTGAAGTAAGTAGCAACAAGGACACACTGCTGTCCACAAAAGTGACCTAGAGCCCATGCCTTCCGACTGGAATCTTTCTTTGTTCCTCTCGCCTTCTCCAAGTGTCTGCCTTTGATGAATATTGGTGACCTAGAAAAAGCTGGCTCACTTTCTTGCTGTGCTAAGCATACACCTGACCTAAGACTCATAGAAATGGAAGGGTGATCAGGTGAGCACTGGGGAATCTGCAGGTATAGCCGCTGCCCCACATCGACAAGGTAAGCCGGGAGATTTGTGAGGATTTCCTTTACACTATAAAAGAGCTCATGCCCTGCTCCGGTCTTCCAAAGATGAAATGAATGTGGCTGCTGCTTCACATGTCCCCTTCGAAATCTCACGCATGCCCACAGGGATGCAGGGAGGGAAATTCTGAGAAATATACTTTTGGCTTCGATAAGTTGACACAATACAAATCTACACTATTGATCCCTATTATTTTTTTTAAAAAAAAGAACTTTCTGGAGGTCTTTAAGGATAGAAGAGACAGTTGAATAACTCTTATTGTTAGGAACTTAAGGTGGGAAGATGAGAGACTTATCCACGTGCCTTGATGTTGGAATGAGAGCAGAGTCAGGTATAAGACAAACAGACGGAGAATATTAAAGTTATAGTAATTCTAGCGTTAGAATGGAGGACAGCTCTGTGATCCAGATCTCTCACTGAGATGGGGTATTCTATCAAATAGTCCTGACCAGGCTAGTCTCTAAAGGAAATGGGGGAAGAAGGGAACTAAAGACAACTATAATCACACCAATTTAATAAAGTTCATCTGGAGAATACCACAAAGAAATACAAGAGTTTTATGCAACCAGATCATGTTTCCCATAACATGGCCAAAAATCCATTCTTTCATGAAGCATCTCTAAAGTAACCCCACTTGGCTTCTTTTCGTTTCAGTCACCCTAAAGTTCTTCCTGTCCATTTCCTTGAATACTGAACACTTACTAAATGTCTCTTTACAGCTGTGGGCTTCCATCTGGCAGACGTTTCTGTCACTTGGGTTTATAATTTTATAGGTCTACCTTGCGTCTTCATGGGGCTGTAATCTCTTCAAGAGCGGCACTGGGATTCTTGTTTCTTTTATAACATACTTTTGGATCTTGCCCTCCACACGTGGGTCCCTCTGAAAATGTTATTGAGTTACTGGTGGAAGGATTGTCCTATTTGGAGGAGCTATTGGTCCAATATGAACATTCTGACAACATCTTGCTTTCAAACTGCTGAAACAATGTAATAAAGTGTAGATCTTCTAGGCGAAAGGTATTTGAAGTATTGTTATCATGGAATTTTTTTAACTTCGGTGTAAGAAATTATTCTTTAATGTTTATTTATTTTTGAAAGACAGAGAGAGACAGAGCCTGAGCAGGGAGGGACAGAGAGAGAGGGAGAAAGAACCCGAAGGAGGCTCCAGGCTCTGAGCTGTCAGCACAGGGCTTGAACCCATGAACCACGAGTCATGACCTGAGCCGAAGTCAGTCGCTTAACTGACAGAGCCATACAGGTGCCCCGGTGTGACAAGTTTAAATCCAAACTGAATCTTTTTGTTTGTTTTGATTTATTATATCAATACATCCTTATTATCATATTCTGTTCTTAGAGTTTGACCCCTTCCTCAAAGAAAGTTTCTGTGAACTTACCAAGAAAAAAGCTCTGCTCCATTTACTCTGTCTGAAGTACTGCTGGTAAGTCTTACTTCTGGATTATCACTGGGCTTTAAATCTATTGCCACTTTCTCTATAAAGTCTTTCCTCCTTCTCCCCCATCAGAAGTCAATTTTCCTTTCTGATATCATAGGATCTAATATATATGCATATATTATATATTCTACCTCTATGGAACTTATTGCTCTATATTCTTCATGCTGACTATATATTTTCTACATGGTAAACAGGCCACCATAGCTGGGCACTTATGTCTTGAGTGAAGTGATGTTGTAAAACCATCTACGATCATAGGTTATATATGCTTTATTTCTGTACACAGAGCCATCAAATATTTTTTGAGGGATGACAAAAATAAAGATAATAAAGTAAACCGGATCCTGGGAAAACAAATGTCCTCCAACAGACCAAACTAGTAATGAATTAGATAGTTCCCAATCCCTGGGAATACCTGGGGTGGATGAGAAACATGTGTGCTCTTACTGGTCTCAGCATATCTTGTTCCATTGTCTAGTAGGTATATTACCTTGAATTCGTGAATCTATCTCTCTGAGTTTTATTCTCTTTCTCTTTAGGATAGAAATATTACTACCAAGCTCAAAATGATGTTGTAATGGATACATAAGCTATCATGTAAAGTAACTAGAATACCACAAAACACTGAGGGCCTCAAAATTTGTAAATGTGAATTTCATCTATAATGCCCTTTTAACCTTTCTATTCCCAGACAAATGCTCGTCATTTCTAAGGGTCCCGACTCAAATCCCATTTGTCTCCTGAAAGTCAACCTCATATACATATGATTTCTCCTTTCTTTATCATTGTAATATACTTGAAGTATTTCCCAGTGTGTTTCAACTTTTGAAGAGGATATCTTTTAATGTCAAAAGCAGTTTTTCCCCATATGATTATAATTGTTTCAAGAATTGATTGATTTAGGCAATGAATAATGACAAACTATACAGTTAATTAATATCACCATTAGTTACAACATCATAAAGTTAATACATAAAGTAAGGTACATAAAGTAAAAAACTCTTTGTAAATGTATGCAATTGTGTATTTACTCAGTAGGCATGCCTAGAGCATATGAGGATTTATTGGCTCCATGAACCCCAAACAATCATCACCCTGCTTCATCTCCTCATGTCTACACTCATTGCTCTTCTCTCTCCTGAATCCATCTATGCTCATATTATTGGGTCCACAGTTTGTTAGTAACTGAGCTGTATTTTTGCTGCTGGTTTGTACCTACATACTTTATTTACACATATTCCCCATTTGTTTAAAAATTATTTTTAAAATGTTGAATACGGATTTCATTATGGCAATTAATTTATATAGTTTACTTCTTTGTCTACTCACTATCAGCCACATGTTGTAGTGATGTTCAATAAATACTGAATGAGTGGATGGATGGATGGATGGATGGATGGATGGATGGATGGATGGATGGATAGATGAATCTCCAATATGTTTTATCCAAAATATAGGATATAAGATTTTATTAGTCAAATTTACTGACACCAAGGAAAAGCATATTCAAATTTGGATGAGATGGGATAAGAACTTCAGGAGATACTCTAATTCAGATTCTTCAAAAACCAAATGTCAAAATGAGATTAACTGTGCCAGGATTTTACTGGGAAAATGTTATGATACAGAATGTGGAAGGAACCAGAAACAGCTAGGAGAATTGTCAGGTTGAGATGTGGGGTTAACTCCAAATGAAAGAACAAGAAAATGAAGGGTGGGGTGGAGGGGAAGTATCCTAGATTGCCATATGGTATGAGGAAGGTTTGATGAGGCCAGTAGGGGGCTCCTCAAGCCAAAGTCAGAGGACAAAGGAGTCTCTTCTCTCCCAGAAGGGGGCTCATGCTACCTTCAGGCTGCTCATACAGTCAGTGACTCTGTTAACATTCCTGCTGTGCATGTAGCAGTCACTGACTGTGAGCAGCCTGAAGGAAGCATAACCTCAGAGCAAATGCAGCAATAGATTTTTACGTGCAGCCTCTGGGGCCCTTCTGCAGGGTTAGTCTCACGTATGTCACAAGTGGTTCATGGTGGAGCACGTACTCAATAAAATAAATTAATTCAGGTTACCATGCAGGCTTGCAAACATTTTCTTTGTACCTGCCACTGACTAACATATGTGCATAATACCTACCGCTGTGCATAGACCTATAAACATAATATATTTTTGTGTGTGGGAAACCCTTCTTCCAAATACAAAGTTTTACTTTAACTCAGTATAACTTATCTCAACTGTAATGTGTGAGTATCAGGCTATTCTGCAGATGTTTGCAGAAGCCAAATTTTCTCTGGGCTTTAGTTCCTCTATGCAAACAAATTACAGATAAGCCTGCCTGGTCTTTAGAAGTCTCTTACTTCTGGGCTGCCTGGGTGGCTCAGTAGTTGGGTGTCTGACTTCAGCTCAAATCGTGATCTCCTGGTTCGTGAGTTCGAGCCCTGTGACAGGTTCTGTACTGACAGCTCAGAGCATGGAGCCTGCTTTAGACTCTGTGTCTCCCTCTTTTTCTTTGCCTCCTCCACTGTTTGTGCTCTCTCTCTCTTTTTCTCTCTCAGAAATAATAAGTGACTAAACTTAAAAAAGTCTCTTACTTCTAATGAAGGAGACTAATACTGTTGAGTGCCTACTCAACTGGTTTGTATCATGAAATTTCAAAACATATTGTATATAATTCTTCAGAAAATTCATTTAAGTAGATATTGGAAGTGTTATTGTCTTCATTTGAACATATAAGAATTCAGACAAACTTGCCCAAAGTCATAGAGCTAGTGGTGGATCTAAAACCAAAGTAAATCTGAATGAGTTCTTCCATGTTTTCTGAGTCAGAGAGAGAGAGAGAGAGAGAAGAGACTCGAGCTCCAGATTCCTCCATTAATCAAGAAGAGTCACAGCTACAACAACAGTGGTGTTCACATTTTAAATCACATAACAGCATCCATGAGGTAGCTTAAAATGAGTCTAACTAAACTTATCCCCCTCTCATGTTGAATGTTGAGTGAACCTTCAAATCTGCATCTGAAGAGGTCCTCTAAAAGATGATAATGCAGATGGTCAGATGGTCCACGTCTTAGAAAACTGGGATGCAGTGTATACTGTAGGTAAGTAATAAGTAAATCAAAGAAACAAAAGACAGATAACAAAGAACAAAGCTGAGAAGAGCTATGTAGTTACCACAGGACTGCTATACCTACCTTTATCCTACTCCCCATGCAGCTACTTTCAACTTTTTCTTTTTTTCTTTTTCAACTTTTTTCTTCTGAAATTTCTTCCACATATCTACCCTAGGGGAATAAAAACTAATTCATGGAAGAAATGTTTACATAAAAATTTTATCATGATTGTTATATATTACACTCATTTTCTATCATAGCAATCCTATATAGTATTCTAATGCAATTTAACCCTATATTTTATATGTAATAAAAATACTGGAAGAACATATATCAACTTACTAAGGATAGTTACTCATCAGTGATGGCATTATAGGAATTTTTATTTCCTCTGTAACTTCTGGTGATCTCCAAATTCTCAACAGTATACATATATGATCTTTGTATTAAAAATAGTTATCAAAAAATTTGTTAAAATTTCTTTGACAAGTTTTTCTGAGTGTTTGAACGTACAGGGTGCAATCCGGAAACATCAGAGTAGCATACTTGACAGAAAGTTTCACTCACACGTATATTCAGACAAAGGAGTTATTCCAATCTATGGAGATAACCAAACGGTGACATTGATTTCTACAGTGTTTTTGAAAATACGTTTTTCTTCTACAATATGCTCTGATTTAATGAATATTTAACTATGTGTAACGAATACAACTAATTACAGTAGTTTTCTTATAAGGTTATTAAAATACTAACTGGAGTGTCTGGGGAGAATTCTCAATGCCCATTTCTACATCAAATACCTTTTTTCTATCATTGTTTTCCAAAGAGCCCAGTCTGTTTTTGAGATCTAGTAAAGAATTTTCTCAGTGGAGAAAAAAATGGCAGATTTCATCATTTTGATGTTTCCTTTTTAATTTGCATCCTTAAAGAAGTGTTACTTCATTCCAATTCATGAGTTTACTCATTTGCATTAAGTTCGATGTATCTAGAATTTCATGACAATGCATTTAAACTATTCAGTCACATCTACCTCTTCTGGGAAATTTTGACATCTTTCTGCAGTGTGCTTGTAAATTTTTTGTGGTTTTCCCTTTCAAATTCGGTAATAGATCATCAAGCCTTTGAATATGGTAGCTCTGGCAGTTGTCAAAGCAAAAAAGCCATATATGTTTTCAAATATAACTGATGTTTTTCCAGTGAAACACAAGCTTATAGTCAATGAAGAGTAAATTAATCACATTATTTTTTCTGTATTTCAGAGGAGTAAATTACTACAATTAAATTATTCATGTAGATTAGATCATTTAAACAGTAACAGCTATAGTATTCAGAAATATATTAAGAAGACTACTTGAAAATGTAAATCCTAGAAATATAATTGAGAAGCATCTTCCCCAGAGGAAATACATGAGCACCAAATAAGATTAGAGTGCTAAATAATGGAAATTCTGATAATTATTTCTCCAACCTGAATATTTCCAAAATGAAAAGTATTGTCCTGAAAAGTGATAGTTATTTATTTTATTTCTGATCTTATCTACACATCAGCATCTTCCTTCATTATTTAATATGTATTAAGAACCCACACTAAGTTAGACCTCTATCAATCATACATGTAATATAACCATGTTGGAGCACCTGAGCCTAAGTCAAAAACATGTAGTATCATACAAATACAAATGTGATATTGTACAGTTCTTTAGTAGCCATATAACCTTTATCTTCCCCTCTGTTTTGTTTTGTTTTCAGGTAAGAAAAAGAGATCTTTCACTTTTTGAATAAGATAATCTTGAGCCTATATACTATATTTTGTTTATTACTTATGTATATGTGAAAAATTTACTTAGCTTGAGTTCCAATTTCCTGATATATAGAAAAGAAAATAATATGCACCTATTACTGAATTGTTGACAGGATTAGATCTAAGTTATGTAAATTATTCATGTAAAATCCATATGTGCAAGGATAATTAGGATCATTTTTGTATTAGCAAAGATTATACACAGCCCAAACATCCATAGTAAGAAATTAATAAAATGTATTACATAGCCATGAAAAAGAAGGAATATACTATGTATTGATATGAAATTATCTCCAGTATAGAATAGCATATGAAAAAAAAGTGCCACAAGAGTGTTTGTAATACACCAAAGGGAATCATTTTTCTAATGTTGTTTAATGTTTTTTAATGTTTATTTATTTTGAGAGAGAAAGTGTGAGCAAGGGAAGGACAGAGAAAGAGGGTGAAAGAGAATCCCAAGCAGGCTCCATGCTTAGCATGGAGCCCAAAGTGGGGCTTGATCCTAGAACCTCAGGATCATGATCTGAGATGATATCAAGAGTCAGATGATTAACCAAATGAACCACCCATATGCCCCTAAAGGGAATCATTTGTTCAAGTATTTTCCCTTCAGTCTATTTTTCATGAGGAAAACTTATAATATGTTAAAATTTATTCATTTCTCTAAGGCATTTTTGATACTTTTAAAAATTAGAAATAATTATCTAAAGTCCACACCATACTAAAATACTGGTTTATCATAAATAGTGCTTATGTTCCTTTTACATCAGAATATCTGAATATTCTATGTCAGGGTACTTATAAAAATGGCCATTATGACATAATTGTAATTTTGAGAGTATACAGAAACACTTATTTGGGACTTCTACAAATTGGTTACATGACACAGTGGGACCATTCACACTTATCATGTAACATCAAGCTTAAGAAACTTTTGGAAGCATTTGCGAAGAATGGTCTTTTTAAGAGTACTGGTGAGAATTATGCAGATTAATTGTTCACACTAGGTAAGAATAAACCCTTAGACTATGTGAATTGATTAGATGATCAAATCAATCTAGATGAATTTCTAATTTTCCAGGTGCTAATCTATGTTATATATGGCCAATTATAGGAAAGTATTTTATGCCAAGGAAAGGAGGTAAACAGAGCAGGGAAGACTGTAGCATTTAGGGATTGACTGCCCTTAGTTTGAGAGACTGGGAGATGTTACTCAAAAGTAGTTTGACGTAAAATTACTAACTAAAACCTGCAGACTTTCAGACATATTCCTTTCCTCATTCTTTAAAAATTTTAAGATTTCATATTTTGAACAAAAGTACAACTTCCAACTTCTTTGTCATATTAAATACAAAAAAGAAAATAATTTTTCTAAAGTTTTATTTCATCCCTTTTTCCCCCATAGGTCAGCTTTTCAAGTAGCTTCATAGATTCAATTTCTTTCGGAAAAATTCTTAGAACAAATTTGAATATTTTAAGAATCAAGAGCACTTTTACTATGTGAAATTACTTTAAATAATTTTTTATCACAGAAATGTTTCACTTTAAGGATCCTAGATAAAAATCCAAAGGCACAGAAGAGATAATTTGCAATATGATTTATTCAAGAAACAAGAGGATTTAGGATCATACAGATATGTTCTCCAGGGGCACCTGGGTGGCTTGGTTGGTTAAGGGTTCGACTTCAGCTCAGGTCATGATCTCACAGTTTGTGGGTTTGAGCTCCACATCGGGCTCTGTGCTGACAGCTAGCTCAGAGCCTGGAACCTGCTTCAGATTCTGTATCTCCCTCTCTCTCTGACCCTCCCCTGTTCTCTCTCTCTCTCTCTCAGAAAAACAAAAACAAACCAAAAAAACCTACAACCAAATATATTCTCCATAAGATGTTTTAAAAAATATGTTTATTTATTTAGTTTGATAGAAAAAAAGAAAGTGCAAGTAGGAAGGGGCAGAGAGAAAGAGAAAGAATCTTAAAGAGGCTCTACGCTGAGTAGACACAACACAGGGCTTGATCTCACAACCTTGAAATCATGACCTGAGCCGAAATCAAGAGTTGGTCGCTTAACCAACTGAGCCACCTAGTTGCCCCAAAATGACTTTAAATATTGAGTTGCTACAGTATATTTAAAATAGGGCTTCTGGGTGGCTCAGTTGATTGAGTGCTGGACTCTTGATTCAGGTCATGATCCCAGGGTTATGGGATTGATCCCCAGCCTCTGCACTGAGTGTGGAGCCCCTTAGGATTCTCTTTCTCTCTTCCATCCCTCTCCCCCATTTACATATGCTCTCTCACTCTCTCCCTGTAAAATTAAGAAAAGTTCTTTTTATTAAAGAAAAATGAAATAAAATAAAATTTATTATGCAAACTCTTGGTTTACACATTCATTGGTGTTAAGTATATGAATAAATGACCATGCCATTTAAGGAAGGAAATTTGTTTCCTGTAAATTAGTCAACTCTATCTTAGTATAACATATATACATATGTATATATAAATATATATATGTAAATTTTTTATTTAAACACAAATTTGAGGTAAACTGTGTTTTTTTTTCAGATTTATTTCTGTATTTTGATACAGCAGGTGCTCAACTATCTGTGTGAGCAAGGGCAGGGCAGAGAGAGAGAGGGGGAGAGAATCTCAAGAAGATACTGTGTTGTCAGCTCAAAGCTGGAGATGGGGCTCACAAATGTGATCAAGACATGAGCCAAAAATGAGTTGGATGCTTAACCGACTGAGCCACCCAGGAGGCTTGAGGTACACTGTGTTTTTAATGATACACTATGTGTTTAATACAGTTGTCTTTCCTTTCTGTTTACTGTGTGTATGTATTTCCTAAAATGTGTGATTAAAAGAGAAAAATCTAAGTACATTCCATATATATATATATATATAAATGGAATATATATATATATATATATTCCATATATATATATTCATATATGAAGAAGAAGGCACTAAAATTTTTCAGATGATTAATTTGGAAGATTTCTCACTTTTGCAAGCAAAAATCATTTTATTTTAAGATCTCAGTAGCATTCTCAGCTGTTTTATTCATTTGGTAGTGAAAGAGCTTTGGAGAGAGACATAGTCTCTTAAGGAAAGTCAGTTGTACCAAAATGACCAAATGTGTTCATCGACCTTATAAATAGAGATAGAAATAAACCAATGATTTGAAAAATAAAGCTAAGACATAAGTAAAGCAGTGATTTGAAAAAAGAGTATTGGTAGTTGCAGGGTGATATTTGCAGGAGTGTTAAGAAACCAGTAAAACTTCTAGAGGCCAAGTGATATTTTGTAAGACTCTGAAAATTGAAACAAATACCTGTTTCATATATTTTAAATATATAATATAGAGAGAGGTATATACTATCATTTAGCTCATTTCTGGTTAACTCCTCTTAAAGCTGCAGATGTTTGATTAGGAAGGTAAGTTCAGTTTAGTACTTGGCTAAGCAAACCATAATGGATATAATACGCTAGATTTTGGATTATCTACAACTCAATAGCAGACAACGGAAAATTTATATGCTACAGAATATAGCACTGTATTTAGTCGTCTCAGAGTTACAGAACCATCACTAGCTCTCCTAATTGAGGTAACCAGGTGATTCCCTGGAGAAATTGTTAATTATGGAGGATCTAGAGACAGGAGGGTGCATTTTACAAACTCATCCTCAGAGAACATCTACAATGTCTCACAATATAATTGATTGTAATAAACTATATTTCAAACATGTTGCAAAATCCAAGGGAATGCTTTAGTAGTCATAACAGAAACATTATACCAAGAAAAACGAATCTTCAAACATGTTTCATATGAAGGCACCACAAAATATATCCTTCTAATATCTCAAATCTCTAGAAATTCAAAGTCCCATCAGGTTTCTTAGAGTTGCGAAGAAAAGCTATTAACTTTCATTTCTTTTCAAGCCCATGTATTTGTGTAGGTCACTTTTTAATTTAAACTGCTTACCTAACCTATAAAATGCAGTTAAACTGAGCAATTGTTATCAATCACGGCTCTAGAAATGCAACCTTTAATTTTATTTTTATTACTTGTTCAAAATGTAAAACTTTATTCAAATGTCACATTTTCCCTACCCTCCTTTTCATGAGAAGAAAAGTTGTTTTACTAAATAGAACAAAACCCATCTATCAATGCTTAATATTGCTGAAGCTGTGGGAAGCTTTACTTTAAATTTCAAAATGCACAGTAGGTTTCTGTTGTCTATTTACCTATAACGTGGTCTGTGCATGTTATTTTGCTCCAGTGGAAACCATTGTCATCACAATTTATGCCTGAAGTCTAAAATAGTAATTGATAAAATATTTGCAGAGAAGATATTTAACACCTTTATACTGTAGAGGTTTCCTTAAGCAGATGCCTAAAGTAGAGATATGTTTCTACCTTCTGAGGAAAGATTTTCAAGTTGCATGATTTTAAAGTGTTTGATACTTTAAAATTAATATTTGTTATAAAGAAAGCCTAATTCAATATCCAAATTCAGAATCATTTACATGCTTATTATAATAAATGTCTTCAAATTCAGAATAAATATTCAGATAGTATGAAGATTGATTTTATGATGCATAGGAACAAATATAGAACCTTCTAAGGGATTTTTAAAAATAGCAAAATTATTTTTTATGATCCAGACTCAGAAAGAAGTGAAGCAAATTTTTCAGAAAAGATGCAGTTTGGACCTAAGAGAATCTAAGAATCATTAACTGCATTGAAGATACCTCAAAATAGCAAGCATGATCTCCTTAGAACATAGAATTTAGAAGTTTCTTGTCAAGACTGAAAACTTCACTGTAATGTACACTGTACAATCGAGTTAAAGGGTTATCACTGGCCATCTCTCTTTACTTTTCATAAAAACACATTTGTGAAGGAAAGGACTCCATCTAGACTATGGCTATGTTAAAGAAAAAAAAATGTTCAATTTCTTTAAAATAAGTACAAGAATATCAGTCAACTATTCTCTATTATTTGAGGGAATTCTTGGTTCAGTTTGTATTCAGCAAACGTCTTTCTATTAACTACCAATATATTTTACATATATTTTAAAATTTAAAGTCTACTATGTGGCACTTGGAAGTCCACAATGAACAAAAGAGACTGAAGTTCCTATTTCAAGGAGTTTATATGTTATTGGGGGTAAAATAGTAGAAAATGTTGAGGATGGGATGGTTCAAACTTTAACCACTAGGTCTGTAAGGCTGATGTCACTGAGAAGCTCATGTCTGAGTAAAGATCTGAAGGAAATGGGGAGCCAACAATGTGGATATTTGTAGGATCTGGTCAGAAGGAACAGTAAGTGCAAATATCCTGAGTCAGAGACCTGGCAGTATTGTTGGAGGAAAAATGTAGAGGCCACTCTGGTTGAAGCTGGCTGAGAGAGAAGGAGAGTAGTAGGAGACAGTCAAGGACATCAGATTGTCCAATGATTTATAGGTTCTTTCTCTTTGAGACAAGAAGGTATTGGGTCACCTGGGTGGCTCAGTCGGTTAAGCATCTCACATCAGTTCAGGTCATGATCTCACAATGCATGAGTTCGAGCCCCGTGTTGGGCTCTGTGCTGACAGCTGGGAGCCTGGAAGCTGCTTCAGATTCTGTGTCTTCTTTTCTCTACCCCTCCCCCACTCACACTCTGTCTCTCTCTCTTAAAAATAAATAAACATTAAAAATTAACAAAAAAGAAGCTATTGAAGAGGAGCAACATAATTAATTTTGTATCTGAAGAATTACTTCCGGTGCCGAGATAAGAATAGATTTCAAGAGACCAAGTACTGAAGCAGAAAAATGACTTAAGAGACAAATCCGGGTGAGGACAACAAAAACTTGGACTAGAATGGTACGAATTGAGTATTGTGAAAGGTTTGAATTTTTAAACATATTTTGCAGATGGGACCAGTAAGATTTCCTGATGATCTAGATGAGACAGGTGACACAAAGGAAGCAGTCAAGGAGATTTTTTGAGGGGTGGTAAGAGTCATTAGCATACAGATTATATTTAAAGCTATGAAAATTGATAAAGTTGCCAAATGATACAGTGTGACAGAAAAGAGAAGTTGTTCAAGGACTAAGCCTTGGTTATTCTTTTGCAGGTTCAAGAGAGTAAGAGAAAATGAGAAGGGATAAAAATGCTTGATTATCTCAGTCCCTAATGATACAGTTTATAATTTACTTTATCCAGAAAATAAGTCATTAATTACTTTTTGGCTGAGTTGATTAATTATTTGAATAAGTTGGCCAAATGGAAAGATCTATGTTTTATTTATGTTTAAAAATTGTTAATGTTTATTTTATTTATTTTGAAAGAGAGAGAGAATTTCAAGCAGTCTCCACCTGTCAGAGCAGAGCCTGGCATGGGACTTGAACTCACAAACCATGAGATCATGACCTGAACTGAAATCAAGAGTTGGACACTTAACTGACTGAGGCCCATAGGTGTCCCAAAAATCTCTATTTTAAAATGAAAAGCAATACATACATCCAAAGCCATGATCAAGCTAATAATCTAGTTAGTCCTCAAAAGCTTCTTCTCACCCTTTATAAGCCTTCCCTCATACTCCTTCTCAACATGTTTTTAGACTATCACAGTCTGTAGGATGGCTGTATCAGTCAGGACTCTCCAAAGAAACAGAACCAATCAGATACATGAAGATATATTCATATATAAGGAGATTTATTATAGGAAAGACTCCTGTGACCGTGGAAGTTGAGAAACCCCATAGCCTGCTTTGTGCTGTGGAAGCTGGAGAGCCAGGAGAGTTGGCGGTGTGTTTCAGACCAGGTGTGAGAACCAGAGTGAGGGGGCTTCTGGTAAAGGCTCTGGCAGTCCAAGAGCTAGGAGCCTTGATGTCTGAGGGCAGAAGAGGAACACCCCTGCTAGAGACAATTCGCCCTGACTCTGCCTTTTGTTTTTTCTCTGTGCCCTCCTAAGACTGGATGTTACCTGCCCACATGGGTGAGGGTGGATCTTCCTGACTTAGTCTACTGATTCAAATGTGAATCTCTTCCCGAGCCGACCTCACAGACAGACTCAGAAATAACACTATATGAATCTCCTTTAGTCCAGTCAAGTTGAGGCAAAGTTAACTATCACAGTGATAGATGGATATCAGGAATTAAATATATGGTAGGATGAACAGTTAGAAAGCTTTGCAGCCTTTGGGACAAGAAATGAATATTATCTTTGGAACTGAGGGAATAGAAAATGAATTGGAGAAAAGCGTCTGTCTTCAGGAAATATTCAGAAGGTGGACTATGCACACTTGGGAAATAATATGGTGTGGGAGAAAAGGACTACAGAGCAGTTCAGGAGTCCAGATTTCTAATTAGATGGATCAAGCATGGAGTAGGGAAGGAGGTGTTTGGGACCAATGAGCTGAGTTTATTTAAATAATTTGAAGAAAAACAAAACAAAACAAAACAAAACAACCAGAAACAAAACAAACGAAAATGGGCTGGGTTTAGTTGTAAACATGCTAAGCTGTAGGTTGTGGCGCAGATATGTTAGGCTTGCAGTTTAGAAGAGTCCAAGGCTAGAGACATCCATTTGGGGGTGTTTTCAAATAACCAGAGTTGAAAACAGTGGATTCAGATGGGATTGTCCGCAGTGAGAAGATGCAGAGAACACACGTCGGAAGCTGGAGGACGCCCCAATATGACAGGGATTCACGGCCAACAATTTTTCTGTTCTCGGCGATTGAGGAAGTAGCAAATCCCTCACATGAATGCTGCTTCCATTTCTGCCGTTTTTGGCACCCTTCAATACTCCCCCACCACTCCAAAAAACTATCCATTTCCTGTGTGTGTGTGTGTGTGTGTGTGTGTGTGTGTCAGAAATGATTTTGTTTTAAACAGCAGCAATTTCTAAACTTCTGCCTTTCCACATTTCCGTTTCCTTTTTATTATAGACACAGCAAAGACTGCCTAGATGTCAACCAAATGTAGGCTCATTCACGCATGAGAATGCTAAGGAAGGATATCCCGGGCTCTCCGGGATGGGCGCCCGTGACCCCCCCTCCATCCAAATACACACTTAGGAGGGAATGATAAATGGCACCAGTAATGCCTTAGGTTCTTCTTTCAGTTATGGGGAAAAGTTATCTCTTTCACAGAACCTACGTATAACCTATATAGAGATTTTATGTTTTTTCCACGTATCGACTTTTGCAAAATTCAATAAAGCAATGAAGCCTACTATATATAGGACTAAAACAAAATAAATAGGATACTATTTCCATGCTAAACTGATCATGAGCAATTTAACTGTGCACCTTCAATATTTGATAAATAGACTAGGCTGGCCAATGGTTCATGGAATATAAATGACTTACCACATACTTCCCGCATCCTGCTATAGTCCTTTTCAGCAATTAGGCTGGGCTATTTTGGGTAATTCCCTGTGACAATTTTATCTGCAAGGCTTAGACTGACAGAACACCTCATCTGTGCTCCCACGTTTACTTTGGGGTTTAGGATACAGTGATTCCATTCACACTGAATATTCAAACTTGTCACTTTAAAATATGTGTGGGGCGGCTCTGCTTCTCTTCTCTTCTAGAAGGGAAGCCTTTCAAAGACACATCAGAGTGGAAGCAGTCAAGCAAGCATATTTTAAAGTGACAGGTCTATATCCAAACTCTATGGTCTTAATGAAATCTTTATTCTAAGAATTGAACTTTTTAGCTACACTAGAGCCACTGTGGTCTCCGGCCTTTCTCTGTTAATCATTTCCAAATCAAGTTCAGAGGCAGGAGAAATATCTCTCGGGTCCTCCCAAGATGTGGCTGAACTCAGCAGTCCGTGGAAGCAGGCACCTCTGAGCACACTGAAACACTTTTTCAAATATCTTAGTCTGCAACTTTGAAGAGCCTCTTTGGGTTTCAGTTTTTATGAGGAAGAAAGACAGAAAGTGGGTTTGCCAATAGAACTTTTCAAAGACTCTTGCATTACTAAATCATAAACAATGTTCAGTGTGGAGCCTGGTGGATATTTGTGTAATCATTACATTTTGGCACAGCACAATTAGCTTGGCAGCATTTGCTTGTGAAGACCATGGTCGCTAACAGCGAAGGATTGCAGGTCAACGGCATGACTCACTGCCAAAACTGCCTGGACACCGCTTGCATGATGTTTGGAGCCAGTCCAGGTACTTAGTCCCTAGAGAAGTTTGCAGAATGATGCTTATCCTCAAATTGACCTCAACATTTTAAAACTGTGGCAATGGAAAGGGTTAATTGCAGACTTTTCCCCACTGAATTTTTGCCAGTTGCCAACTGCAGTACTTTCTTGCTGAACACTGATCACATGCATGAGCTTCCCTAGTGCATACGTGGCCAGCTACCATTTGGAGTAGCAACCAAAAATTTCTGTCGAAACTGTAAAACTAACTCAAATGCAAAGACAGTTGAAATCACAAGGGTCAGGCATTATAAAAGTCAACTCACCTGCATAGCACAATGTTCTGAATTTACTGCCCAACACTCAGTCTAGAGGGCAGGCGTCAGACTGTTGTTGTCAATAGCTAGAAGAGGGAGCTATAATTTGAACCACCTTGTCTGCACTGTATATCATCACTGTAATAATATATTTTTCATTAAGAGTAAGAAATCTTCCTTTGGTTATCGAAGTACTATAGTATGGAGGCCAAGCATGTGAACAGTAGAGCAAGGCTGTCATGAGTTGAATTTTTGTTCTCCCACTTTCTAATTGTATGATCATGATCAAGTTACTCCCTGTGCCTCAGTTTCTTCATCTACAAAATGGAGTGATTTTGTGTGTGTGTTTGTGTGTGTGTGTTTATTTTTTTGTGGCTTCAGCTGTAAAGGATTTATTTGGAAGAGTATCTCACACAGTGTAAGTACCATGTATGTGTTGTTATTCCTATTATTGCTTAAGGATCATTTTTTGTTTGTTTGGTTCCACAAACCCTTAAGAGGCAAAAACAAACCTACATAGCCTGCAGGAAAAAAGTAGTTTACATAATAAAGGCTGATCTGAGTATCTCGTCTGGCTTATTTTATAAGGTTGCGATGAGACTTGTTCATTGTCAATAAAGTACAGTGTCTGAAACCTACTAACGTTAAATTGTCTTATCAATAGTGCTATTATTGTTATTAATCTTCTCTGCATAATCTAAAAACCCACCCCAATATTGGTGAGGAATGGATTTCATTCTATTTTTTTTTTAAGTTTGTTTGTTTTGAGAAGAGAGAGAAAGAGCACATGAGCACGTGTGCCAGTCTGAGGGGGAAGGAGTAGAGAGAGAGAATCCCAAGAAGTCTATGGCTGTCAGCACATAATCCCATGCAGGGCTCCAATTCACAAATCATAAAATATCCATGGTTTAAAAACAACACTTCTGGCCAAAACTCCTCATACAAAAAATATCAGGTCTTCTTTCAACCTAGGCTATTGGTCCACTGTCAGCTATCCCCCAGATCTTTCCAATAGATTGATTTTTCTTGCAGCTTCTGTCCATGTGTCTTAAAGTCTATTCCTTTTTTTTTTAAGTTTATTTATTTTTGAGAGAGAGAGAGAATGAGAGGGGGAGCAACAGACAGAGAGAAGGAGACAGATCTGAAGCAGGTTCTGAGCTGCCAGCACAGAGCTCGATGCGGGGCTTGAACCCACAAACTGTGAGATCATCAACTGAGCTATAGTCGGCTGCTTAGCCACCTGAGCCACCCCCCCTAAAGTCTATTCCAAGCATAGTAGACAAAGAGATCTTTATAAAATCCAAGTCAGATCATGTCACCCATGTGCTCAAATTCTTCCAGTGACTACTATAATAAAATCAAAGAATAAATATGCCAGAATAATATTCTAGAATAAAATCAAACAATAATAATTAATTTTAAAATATCACAAAATAAAACCAAAGTCACCCAGATGGCCTCCCAGGCCCTTCAGAATCTCCAGTCCCTCGCTTTACTAACATTCTGACCACAGTTCTTCAAACCACTCTGCCCTGGAGATACTGGCTGTCCTGCTATTCTTCAAACATTCCACGCAGCCTCCCACCTCAGACCTATGCATTTGTGGCTTCTTCTGCCTGAAATGCTCTTTCTGCAGGTAGTCATAGGTTTCCCTTTGGTCCTGGTTTCATTTTCTTCACAGCACTTATCACCATGGGTCATTCCATATTACTTATTTGTGTATTATCCACTTCCTGGCACAAAAATATAAGCTCAATGAAAGCATGGACTTTGTCTGTTTTGCTCTATACTATATTCCCAAGTGTTTTTTCCAAGATTGGAGTACTGAAAACACAAAGAAGGGAAATTTTCATGAGTGTCACTTTTTAAAGCATCTAGTATTCTGTTTTTGGAAAAATGGACTTCACTTTTTTGGCAAAAAGAAACTGTTGAATGATGTGGAATCCTTTGGAAGGCAGAAGTGAAATCTTTGAACTTTCTTTTTAAAAATTTTTTTATGTTTCATTTATTTCTGAGAGAGGGAGAAACAGCGTGAGCAGGGGAGGGTCAGAGAGAGAGGAAGACACAGAATCTGAAACAGGCTCCATGCTCTAGACTGGCTGTCAGCACAGAGCTTGACGCGGGGCTCGAACCCATGAACCGTGAGATCATGACCTAAGCAGAAGTCAGCGCTTAACCGACTGAGCCACCTAGGCCCCCCAAATCTTTGAACTTTCTACCCCTTCAGGGCCAACTATCTTTCTTTTCAGGTGAAGCTTCACCCCAATATTTTTCCCAGGTACACAGCTATGAAGAGGAAAATATACTACAGCTAGCTGGGTTTATGAAGACCTTAATGTTCTATAATAATATCCAAGATGGCTTGATGAAACTTACCAGCTCCTTTTACTGGCTACTAAGAAACCACTGAAGCATAAGAAATTGAAATCATTGCTATTTACATATTTGAATCAAGAATGAGAAATTAAAAGAGTCATAAGTTAACATAATTTTAAATGTAGTAAGCCTGTTTTTGTCACTGCTGACCAACATGAAAAAGAAATTTGCATACTGCAAGGGTAACAGACCTGCTATGCAGTAAACTTCTGATATTTCCAAGTCAACAATAATAAATACATAATTTTAGTTACAATGCTGACTATGTTATATATGATACATAAAATAGTGAAACCAAAGTCTTCAAACAAGGGCTGTGTATGGGTTTCTTCCAGCAAGAAAAGAATATGTCAAGTAGATGGTGAATACATAGCAGTTGTAACCCAGCAGGCAACCAAAATTCAAGGTGAGACGAGGCATTTGTCCTCTCTTCGAGTGGAGAGTTATGAGTTAACAAGTATTATGGAAATGTTAACTTGCTTTCAGAAAATATCAAAACTACAATAAATACTCCTACAGTGTGTTGGTAAACTTCCTCAGTTATTTGGTTCATTATTTTCAAGGTCAATATTGAGTGGCCTCCTGACCTTGACTCATTAATTGCCTCCACATATAGTAGATATTCAGTCAGACAGGTACATTTCTTAGATTCTAAAAGAGAAGGTAAATAAGAGCTGTATGCATGAAGTGCTACACTATAACTTGCATAACTAATTATCTTTCATACTTTTAGCCAATCACGAGCTACAATACATATGATGCTCACATTTCCTTCCACTCCTGTCAAAATAGCAATCCAATTCTGTAATTTTGTATTTAGAGACATGAATGCTATAAAAGAAAAATGTGCTTTGGAAAAGAAATTCCAAAGAAATATCATACAAATAATGTTATATTGACAAAAAGTGTTACAAATTTTATTTTTGACAAATACAAATAAGTGATTTTTAATTTTTTATGTTTATGTATTTATTTTGAGAGAGGAGGAGAGACAGAAAGAGAGAACATGAGTCAGAGAGGGGCAGAGAGAGATGGAGAGAGAGAGAATCCCAAGCAGTCTCTGCCACCAGCACAGAGCCTAATGAGGGGCTCGAACTCACAAACCATGAGGTCATGACCTGAGCTGAAATCAAGAGTTGGAAACTTAACCGACTGAGCCACCCGGTGCCCCCATTCATTGTAAGTGACTTTTACAATATAGACATTTTCTCATTTATCTGTGAGAGTTGGACATAGTGAATAAGTTAGGGACTATCCCATGTTATTTTCTGAGTAGCTCTAAAAGTTGGGTATTATCTTTTTTTACCCCATTGAGATCTCAACCCAGCATTGTCTGACTCTAACCTTTTTGAACTCCATAGTAATGTAGGTGACATTACACAGCGTGCACTTTTTCTGAAGAAGGAGTTAATTTTCATCAGGTTCTTAATGACATAAATCATGTGAAAGATACAGTAGTCCTGGTATTCCTTGGGATGACAGAGTGAATGCAATACAGTGGAGATGAGTCAGGCTGGCTTAGTCACATTGGCTTCAGGATATGCCCGACATCATGGAATAGTTGAAATGAGCTTAGAAGCTTCCCTTCTAAGTGCTAGGCTGGGAACTGCCCAATATGCTCTGGGACAGACAGTATCTGTTCTGATTGGTTGGGTGTCTGACCTCATGTTTCAGATGTCTGTTCCAATTGGTCAACGTTTTCACCATGTTCACTGGGAAATATTTGAAAAATTCAATAAGTTTCTTCAAGTGATAAACAATATAAACACCATTCCATACTACAGATATCATTTACAATCAGTCACATGCTGCAGCCTCTCATCAACATGCAGATCAATTTTTCTTCATGCATTTTTCTTCAAGGGTCTCATAGTTTTCTTGTGGGATCACTTGTTGCTTCAACATTCATTTGAAAGGCCGTGAGGTAAGAGCAATTCCTTTATCTGTCCCATTTGTGTGCAAAAGAATGTGAGTACTTTCCAATACTCAGCATCATTTCTTGGAACACTAAGATTACATCTTAATAAAATGAAAAGATAAAATAAAAAATACAGAAATAAAAAAATAAAGAAATGTAAACATGTCAATAAAAATATGCACTAATCCTTAAAGAAGACTGTAAAGTTGTATGAGAAGTTGGGGGTTGGTTGAAATGGATAAAGGGGAACAAAAGCACACTTATCATGATGAGCATTGAATAATGTATAGAATTGTTGAATCACTACATTGTACATCTGAAACTAATGTAACATTGCATATTAATTATATTTCCACAAAAAATAAGAAAAGTAGTATTGCACAGTGAGATAATTTTGAAATACTTATGCATTTTAGACCTCAGCCTCCTCACAGCATAGTTGGAATTTTATTCATTTTCTGGGGGTTTTGTTTGGTTGTTTGTTTGTTTCCTATCAGGTTCTATGAGTCCTGTATATATTTCGGATGTTGACCCCCTTATAGATTTATGATTTGTAAGTATTTTCTCTCACTCAGTAGGCTGCCTTTTCATTTCATTGATGGTTTCCTTTTCTGTATAGAAGCTTTTTACTTAATTACTTATTAATGTTTCCCAGGCTTTTTAAAATTATTTACTGTTTAAATCTCATTTTTATCTATCCCCAAATTGTGTTTATTGTTAATAGGCTATTTATTTATGTATGTACTTATGTTTTTATTTAAATTCCAGATAGTAAACATACAGTGTATTATTCATTTCAAGTGTACAATACAATGATTCAAGACTTCCATACAACCCTTGATGCTCATCACAGCAAGTGCACACCTTAATTCCCATCATCTATTTAACCCATCCCCCCACCCCAACCCCTCGTAATCATCAGTTTGTTCTCTATGGTTAAGAGTCTGTTTCTTGGTTTGCCTCTTTCTCTCTTTTTTGTTCCCTTTGCTCATTTATTTTTTTTTTAATTCCACATGTGAATGAACTCATATGGCATTTGTCATTCTCTGACTGACTTATTTTGCTTCATATAATTATCTCTAGCTCCACCCATGTCACTGCAAATGGCAAGATTTCACTCTTTATATGGCTGAGTAATATTCCATTGAATACACACACACACACACACACACACACACACACACACACACACACACATCTTCTTTACCCATTCATTGATTGATGGACACTTAGGCTGTTTCTCTAATTTGGCTATTGAGATAATTCTGCAATAAACATCAGGGTGCATGTATTCCTTTGAGTCAGTATTTTAGTATTCTGAAATATTTAGTAATGCAATTGCTGGATTGTAGGGTAGTTCTATTTTTAGCTTTTTGAGGAATGTCCATACTGTTTTCCAGAGTGGTTGCATTCCCACCAAGAGAGCAAGAGGGTTTCCCTTTCTCCACATCCCCTTCATCACCTGTTGTTTCTTGTGTTTTTTTTATTTCATCCATTCTGACAGGTATGAGATGATATCTCATTGTCATTTTGATTTGCATTTCCCTGATGATAAGTGATGTTGAGCATCTTTTCATGTCTCTTGGCCATCTGGATGTCTTCTTTGGAAAAATGTCTCTTCATCCCTTCTGTGCAGAAGCTTTTTAAGTTTGATGTAATCCCTCTTGTTCATTTTTGCTTTTGTTGCTTATGCTTTTGTTGTCAAATCCAAAAATCATTGCCAAGAGCAATGTCAAGGAGCTTACCCACTATGTTTTCTTTCTTGGTGTTTTAGAGTTTCAGGTCTTATAATCAGATCTTTAATCCATTTTGAGTTGATTTTTATGTATGGTTTAACATGAGGATCAAGGTTCATTCTTTGGCATGCAGCTGCCCAATTTCTCACACCATTTGTGGAAGACTGTATCCTTCCTCCATTATATATTCTTAGCTCCTTTGTCAAAAATTAAGGCCGTATATGTGTAGGTTTAATTTCAGGCTTTCTATTCTGATGTATTTATCTATGTTTTGATTTTTATGTTTTGATTATAATAGCCTGGATATACAGTTTGAAATCAGAATGTGGAATGCCTCCAGCTTTGTTCTTTCTCAAGAGTGGTTTGGATATTTGGGCATCTTCTGTGGCTTGGTACAAATTTCAGGATTGCATGTCTATATTCCTATGAAAAATGCCTTTGGAATTTTGATAAAGAGTGCATTGAATCCGAAGAGAGCCTTCTGTAGAGTGGATATTTAACAATATTGATTCTTCCAAACCTTGAGTATAGAATATCTTTCCATTTATTTATGTCTTCAATTTTTGTCCATCACTGATGTTACAGTTTTCGGTATATAAATCTTTCATCTCCTTAGTTAAATTTTTTCTCATGGATTTTATTATTTTTGATATGATAGTAAGCAGGATTGTTTGCTTAGTTTTTCTTTCTGAAAGATCATTAGTCAATAGAAATGATGATTTCTGTATCTTCATTTTTTTATCTTGCAACTTTACTGAATTAGTTTATTTGTTCTAATAGGCTTTTGGTTGAGCTTATAATGTTTTCTAAATATAATATCATGCCACCTACAACTAGAGACAATTTTACTTCTTTTTTTTAAAATTTGAATACATTTTATTTATTTTTCTTGTATAATTGCTCTGGCTAGGGTTTCTAGTACTATATTGAATAAAAGTGGTGAGAATGGGCATCCTTGTCTTGTTCCTGATCTTAGAGGAAAAGCTCTCAGCTTTTAACCATTGAGTGCGATGTAATCTGTGGGCTTGTCATATATGGCCTTTATTATGTTGAGGTACACTTTTCTATACTCAATTTATTTAAAATTTTTGTCATGAAAGGGGGTTGCATTTTGTCAAATGTTTTTCCTGCATTTAATTACGTGCTCATATGACTTTTAGCTTTTTAAGTCGTATGTCACATTTATTGATTTGTGTGTGTTGAAATGTCTTTGCATCTCATTATACACCATGATCAAATGGAATTTGGTGCATTATATCATGGTGTATAATCTTTTAAATCTGCTGTTGGAAGTTCCGTTTGCTAACATTTTGTTGAATTTTTTTTCATTTATAGTCACCAAAAATATTGGCCTATAGTTTTCTTTTTTGTAGTATCCTTATCTGGAGCTGAGCTGGTATCATAATAATTATAAAATGAGCTTGGGAGTGTCCTTCCTCTTTGCTTTTTTGGAAGAGTTTGATAAGGATTGAAACAAATTCTTAAATGTTTGCTAGAACTAACAAGAAAAGCAATCTGTTTCTGGAGTCTTCTTTTTGGGAGGTTTTGATTACAGATTCAATAAGCTTACTTGGAATTCATCTGTTCAGATTTTCTATTTCTTCATGAATCATTCTAGGTAGGTTGTATGTTTCTAGATATTTATTCATTTCTTCTAGGTTGTCAAATTTGTTGACATATAATTATCCATACTATTTTTTCATGATTGTTTGTATTTCTGTGATATTCGTTGCAATTCCTAAAATAATAGGAATTTCTAACTGTATTTGTGTCCTGTCTTTTTTTCTGGATTAGTCTAAGTAAAATTTCTCTTTTTTTATCTTTAAAAAAGTAGAACTTAGTTTCATTGATCTTTTCTATTGTTCTTTAAGTCTCTGTTTCATTTGTGTCTTTTCTGATCTTTATTATATCCTTCCTTCTACTGACTTTGGGTTTAGTTTTTTCTTCCTTTTCTAGTCTTTACAGTGTAAAGTTTGGTTTATTTGAGATCTTTCTTTTTCTTAACGTAGGCACTTATTGCTGTTAACTTCCCTTTTCTCATTGGTTTTGCTGCATCCTATAAGTTTTGGTATGTTGTGTCTCCATTTTCACTTTTCTCAAGATATTTTTTTATTTCTCTTCTGGTTTCTTCTTTGACCCATTGGCCGGTCAGGAGCATGTTGGCTAGTCTCTCCATATTTATAAATTTTCTAGCTTCTTTTCATAATTGATTTCTAGTTTCATACTATTGTTGGAAAAGATGCTTCATATGATTCCAATCTTAAGTTTATTAAGACTTATTTGTGGCCTAAAATATGATCTTAAGAGTATCCTTGAGAAGAGTGCATATTCTGTTGTTATTGAGTGGAATGTTCTCTAAATGACTGTTAGGTTCATGTCATCTAACACATAGTTTACTTCCAATATGACCTTATTGATTTTCTGTCTGAGTAATGTACCCATTGATGATAGTGGGATATTTAAACTCCTACTATTATTGTATTGCTATTTCTCCCTTCAGATCTGTAATTTTTGTTTTATATATTTAGATGTTCTATGTTAGATGCACAAATATTTACAATGCTATATCTTTTTGATAAATTGACTCCACTGTAGTAGGATTCTGTGAAGGTTTTTAAAAATAATGTATGAATGTAACCATGACTTCCTTTTTTTCTCAAAGCATTAAATACCTTTCATATATTGATCAAGTAAGAATATGGATACTGTTTCTAGGGGCTCAGTGAGTTAAACATCTGACTCTTGATTTTTGCCTTGGGTCATGACTTCACAGGTTCATGAGTTCAAGCCCTGCATAGGGCTCTATGCTCATAATGTGGAGGCTGCATGGGATTCTCTACCTCCCTCTCTCTTTGCTCCTCCTCCACTCTTAAAATAAATAAATATTTAAAAGAAAAATAATATGGATACTATTTACTGATCACCCTTTCTTTGCCAGGCTCCATTCTAGGCAGTTGCATATTATTCTCACAATAATCTTAAATACTGATTTCTATTATCCTTATATTTTAAAAGAGGTTAAACAATTTACTTGAGGTCAGCCATCTACGAAGTAGCAGTCATAAGTTTTCTACCTAAATTTAATGTATCCCAGAGTGATTTGCTTTCTACCATAAACATGTCTATAATCTTTGATCAAACATTACCATCACATTTGAAAATTCCCTGATTTTATAATTGTCATTGTGTGAGGAATCTCCTCATCTGGTGAAACTCTCATTTATGGGCTTAGGGAAAATAGAAAGCTTTGGAAAACAACACTCCTGACCTTCTTCCTCTTGTCTAAAGAGTAGGCCAAAATCTCCAGCCCTGAGTTTAGAAACATGCTATTGATAGTTTTATTTGGCTTGAAATCTAATTGAAAGATGTCCTACATTCTTGGAAGAAATTAGACCTGTGAAAATTAGACCTGAGAAAAGTCTTCCAAAGTATGTAACAGAAAGAATATGCCAGAATTTCTTTGTTGACATAGTTAGCATGGTAAACACCACAAATCAAACAAAAAAGGCAAAAATGTCATCATGCAAAACTTCAAACAATAGATTAATTTTTGGTAAATTCCAACTTGAAAGTATTATTCCACAAATAATTAGTCTGTATTTGCTTGTCTTTTGATATATTGTTCCATTAACAATACATGATATTATTTCAGTTCTAAACGCTGATGGATAAAGCAGGTATAGAAGATTAATTTTACTTTCTTCCTAGTATGTAGAGTTATGTAATGCTTTCAGTTTTCTAACAATGTTTCAGATTTCATTTGTATCAGGATTGGTCCTTATTTATTTGCATTTGATTTTTTTTTAGTCTCATTATAAGAAATTTAAACTTCTTGAAAATAGAAAGTTTAGTCTCTGTTTCTTTTAAGTTCCATTCAAAATAATAAACACTGAAAACTTACAATATTACTAGCTAGAAGTATTATTTGGATGCATATGTTTAAAATATTATTACTTAGGAGATAAATCTTTAATGTAAGGAAATGGGAGAGCCACTCAATTTAATAAGACAGAACACTCTAATCTGACTGACACCATCAAATATGATCATAGTTTAGTTAAGAAGTCACAAAGCATTTGCAAGTTTGGGCCCTAGACCTGTGGGCAGGCAACCTAAATTTCTCATAATCATCTAATATTGTAATTAACCACATGCTTTATGTAAAGAATGCACAGTAGCCAAAGTAAGAGCACAAGTCTGACTGCAATTTTCCACTTTACTGAAGAACAGCAAATAAATTATGACACTATTCAGCCTAAACTAATAATTATTAATTATAATATATCAAACTTATTTTTCAGAGGCACTTATTATCAAGACTAGAATTCTACCATTTAAATATATTTTCTCTCTTATCATGAAATTTGTAATCATACATTTATTAAATGCATTTTAAAGATTTATTTTTAGTACCTACAGACACTTAGATATGTTCAAAACAAATTGAATGAGAAAGGGAACTATGAACATATTTCATAGTACAATTTGCAAACTGTGAAATATGCTTGGATCACTTTCCTGGAAAAGATCCACAACTGAAATTATACTCCAGGAATTTTCTGGTGAACCTAACAGCTTGATATGAATAATAGTCTAAAGCCATTTTGTTGATGAAACAAATCGTTGTTTTGAGGGAATAAATAGTTTATGTTGAAGAATATTACACACTATCCAAGTAAATGGTCAGCAAAGCTTTTTATGAATATTTAATTAAATTTATCCAGTTAATAATGGTTCTTTGAAAAACCTAAACTGAAAATTAAGAGAAGCCATGTACCTGGGCATCTGATTGACACCACTTTTATTTAATATAATAATACCAATTGAGTTCCATTGAGAAGTTCATAATGGCCTTTATTTACATTTAATTAGCACCTCTCTGGATTAATTCTTCATTTTATAAACCTAATACAACCTTAATACTGGAAGATGTGAATTGAATATGATAACAACATGTACCTGGTTGTTTTAATTAATCTGTCTAAACTGAACATGCCACTTCAAATTCATAAAGATCAAGCTTTATGCTACCCTTAGACTTCTCATCATATTAATTGGATGCTCTGCTAAAAAATGATCTTTATATTATTCTGACTCTGTGGCAAGTAGTGCATTTCCAGTTGGTTATGATAAGTATGGAGAGTATACATATAATCTTTATTTGAGATATTTATTTAGGCTAGAAGAAACAAAATATTATCATTGATTAATTCTAAGTGATGAAAGTATAGATGATTAAAAATAATTTCCTATAATTCCATAATTTTTATACTAAATATTTAGTAATTTTGTGAAAAAATGTAATTATATTACGTATAAAATAACATATATGAAATATATATACATATATATGTATATAGTTATACAGTTTAAATCTGTCTTGGCAGTTCAAGGAAACATCATACATCTTTTTTTTTTAATGTTTTATTTATTTCTTGGAGAGAGAGAGAGAGAGCGACAGCGTGAGCAGGGAGGGTCAGAGAGAGAGGGAGTCACTGACTCTGAAACAGGATCCAGGCTCTGAGCTGGCAGTCAGCACAGAGACCGACGCGGGGCTCGAACCCACGAACCGCGAGATCATGACCTAAGCGAAAGTCAGAAAGTCGGACGCTTAACCGACTAAGCCACCCAAGCGCCCCTCATCATACATCTTTTATACTCATATTTCTACTTATTTCAGCATTGATGAAGATAAAGGTGAGAAGCAGATCAAAATATGAGACCATGTGAACCTTCATAATTTGTATGGTTTTTATAAAGGACAATAAGAGTGACAAATCCGCAATGAAGGAATGATATTTTATGAGACTTCCTTTTGAAAAAGTAAATGGGAACCTTAAATATAGAGTGGTAGCTTGCCAAAATGTCTTTTTTTTTCTTTTTTCTTTTTCTGAAGCGATTTGTTCATTTTTTCTCCCTGGATTGGAACCAAGACAATTAGATTTACCATCCGATTCTAAGATAATAGTTTGTTGCCAATAACTAAATGAATGATTATAGATTATATCAGAGGCACATTCTACTAATTTGTGATCATAAATTAACCATATTCAGATTAAGAAGAGAAAGACACAATCTAGTTAAAGAGACAAAAGCATTTAAAATGTAAAATAATATATCAACAAGTAGAAAGTAGCAACCAAAGGAATGGTAGAGTTTACAAATTGTAAAAAAAAAAAAAAAAAAAAAAAAAAGATAGACCTTACAATGTCTTATCCTAGTTGATTCTATAAATGGGAACTGATGCCAAAAAACAACCAGAATTAATGCGGAAAGAGCCTATCATATAACATAAACAATTTCTCATGAAAACATCCTCTCTGATCCAAGAACTTAAAGAAGAGAATGTTGTCCTATCACAGGAGTATTGGTGGCCCTGTCAGATTTGATAAAGGGATTTTTAAAATTTTGTTGCTATTACCGGGAAAAGGATAGTTGCATTTAAATTTCAAACTTTATTTTTAAATGAGATTTTTACTTTATATTTGTGAGAATATTATTTTTTACCTTTTTGTCATGCTTTTTTGACTGCCCCAGTGATCTCTTAAAGCAGCATGTTTTCCCCTAATCTTTAACTGTCATCTTTAATTATATGTGATTACTAAAATAAACTTCTATGCATCGGGGCTACAGAGAGCAAAGGATAGGTTGTCCTCTGGAGAAACAGGGAGGAAAGCAATGATTAAATAAATATACGATCTAATTGGGACATAATTAATAATTCTTTATAAAATATGATTAAGCATCATTTGATAAAAATATTTTTCCTACTTTGTCTAGGAAAAAATAAAGGCTGCATATCCACATGACATGAATGTTCTGTCTCCTGGGATTAAACGGGAGATGGCAGCATTGGAACCAGCAGAGAACCAAGACACTTGGATTTTAGTTCTGGTTCTATCTCTGCTTAGTTCTGTGACTTTGGATAAAGCATGACTTTTTGAGCCATTGTATTTTTCCTCTGTAGAGGCGTACTTAATCTGTATTATTTGAGTCTGTCCTTGAATCTTATATATACAACTCTGGGACGTTAGAAATGAGTGATCTCACTTAAAAGTAAACCTAAACCAAATCGCTTACCAATTTGGAAGAGTACATACGTCCTCTCTTGATTCACTGTTCATCACTCTTCATTTTGTTGACCATCATTAGCTGATATTGATAATGTCTTCCTTTACTTGAGTTCAATATCATGATCTGTATTCTTACAACCTACATCATGCACACACTGTGCAAATAACAGTAGGGAATCAATGAAGGCATTTAGAAATGAGTCTAATTTGATGTGTGGTCATATTTGAAAAGAAAGATAAAACAAGGGCACTATGAATTATCCCATGTGCTTATCACACCTCCCTTTGTGCCAAAACATTAGAGCTAACAAGCAATCTGTACTGTTTACTATTACAAATTTACTATTTTCCAGTTAAAATCCCCTTTGTGAGACTAGTAATACAATATTAGTCTGAAAATTTTTAAATTTCCCCAAGAAGGATAGAAATTTTGTACAATACTCAATGGTGTTGGCCCTTTATAGTCAGAAGCAGTTAGGTGCCATATTTGAGGGGCAGGGAAGGAGTGCAGCATTATGGCTAAGAACAAGAATTTGGCTATGAGACTTAACAATGATGTGAACTTAACAAGCAATTTTTGGGGCACCTGGGTGGCTCGGGATCAAGCCTGATGTTGGGATCTCTCTCTCTCTCTCCCCCCCCCGCCCCCGCTCACACTGTCTGTCTCTCTCTCTAAAATTAAAAAAAAAAATTAATGACTTTCATTTTTCTCAGTGTTTGTTATATTGTCTAAAAAGTAGAGGTAATAATACACTCATTTCATGGGATTGCTATTGTGATTAAGTGAAAATATATGTGTGAAGTGCTCATCCTCATGGCTCTTATAGGTATTTATATAAATGAGAAGAGCCAAGAAAAGCATTGCAATGTTTAAGAATAAAATAGAATTTTCCCAAGTGTTTATTTCTTGTCTGCTATTAAAGTTTTATTGAGATATAATTAAGATACCTTAAAACTCATCTGCTTAAGTGTACAAGTCAATGTGTTTAATATATCCATAGACTTTTGCAATGGTCACCACTACATAATTGTAGAATATTTCTTCACTCCCCCCCAAAAAAAACCTCTATGCCGTAATTTATTTTCTGTCTCTCTGCATTTAGTTATGCTGGACATTTCAAGTCAAGATAATACAATATGTTGTCTTTTGTGACTGGCATTTCTTTCTAAAAATAATATTTTCAAGTTTTATCCATGTTAGAGTATATCTCAGTACTTCATTCCTTCTTATTACTGAGTAATATCCCATTGCATCTGTATATTATAATTCATTTATTTATTTGTCAGTTGATGGACATTGAGGTGTTTTTTACTTTTTTTGGCAATTATGAATAATGATGCTAATGATTTTGAACAGATATATATTTTCCATTTTCTTGCATTATACACACATGAGTAGAATTGCTCATGAGTAGAATTGCTGGCGATCATATGGTAATTCTGTTTAATATACTGAGGAACTCCTAGCCAATATTTTTTTCCCTATGGTTTCAATTAGCAATAATCGTGCCTCAGATAAACCCTATTGGCTACAATATTGCCACTGTGCAAAGCTTTGCCTGTGGTTTCTGGTCATTTTGGCAGATATACATATATATATATATATGTATATCTGCCAAATATATATTAAATATATATATACTTAAATAAATGCCTGTTCATTTTTCCTCTTTTTAAAATTTGCTTTCTTTTTGGGTGTTTGTTTTGTTTTATAATTGAGTTCTAAGTGTCCTTTATATATTCTGGATAATAATCCCTTATCAGATATTCAATTTGCAAACATTTTCTCCTGTGAGCTATCCTTGTACTTTTTAAATTATATTCTTTGAAACATAAAGTTATTTGATAAAGCCCAATTTGCCTATTTTTCTTTTACTCTTTGTGTTTTTAGTGCTCTATCTAGAAATCATTGCCTAACCCAATGTCATGAAAATTTACTCGTAAATTTAATCTAGGATTTACAGTTTTAGTTGTCACTAAATCTATCTCTAGATCTGTGATTCATTTTGACTTTATTTTTATCGTGGTATCAGGAAAGGATCCATCTTCCTTCTTATTCTTTCTCCATTGGATCGTTGGCACCATTGTCAAAAAATCAGCTCATTATAAATGTAAGGGTTTATTTCTGGTTCTCAATTCTGTCCCATAACCTATATGTTTATCCTTATGTTAGCAGCACACTATTTGGATTACTGGAGCATTGTAGTAAGTTTTGAAAATGAGAAGTATGTATTGTGCCACTTTGTTCTTCTTTTTAAAGAATTGCTTTTGTTATTCTGGGTCCCTTCCATTTTCAAATAAATTGTAAGATCAACTTACTAATTTCTAAAAAAAAGATACCTGGGATTTTGATAGAAATTCACTGAAGCAGAAGACCAATTTTGGGAATCATGCCATCCTAACAATTTAAGTCTTTTGATTCATAAACATGAAATATCTTTTTATTTATTTAAATCTTCAATATGTGGCAAAGGTTTATAGCTTTCAGGGCAAGTTTTGGACTTCCTTTGTTAAATATATTCCTAAATTTTAAGATTAGTTTTGATATTACTATAAATGGAATTGTTTTCTTAATTTTATTTTCATTGTTAATTGTTAGTGTGTATAAAGATAATTGACTTTGTATTACTGGTCTTCTAATACTCTTCAAACTTATTGCACTTGCCTATTAATTCTAAGTGCAATTTTTAAAATATTTGTTAGAATTCACCAGTGAAGGATCTGAACAAGGGTTTTGTATAAACTTTTTTAATGTTTATTTATTTTTGAGAGACAGAGGCAGAGTGTGAGTGGGAGAGGGGCAGACACACACACACACACAGAATGGAAGCAGGCTCCAGGCTCTGAGTTGTCAACACAGAACTGGACAAGGGTTTATATCTGAGCCACTCAGTTGTCTTTGCTGATCTCCCGTATCCTCCTGTAAGTTTCTGGCTTGTCTCTCTATATTGGTATCATACCCAGATATTGGCCCTTACTAATTGCTAGCTGATTCTACTCTTATTTATAACACTCTGGAGCATACATTGTTCCACAGTCTGATCAAATTAATGTCTGATCCCTTTGTGGAAGTAATCTTTTTTTTTTTTTTTTTTTTTACAAATAGTTTATTGTCAAATTAGTTTCCACATAACACCCAGTGCTCATCCCCACAAGTGTCCTCCTCCATGCCCATCCCTCCTCCCCCACATCCATCAGTCCTCAGTTTTTGTCAGCATTCAAGAGTCTCTCATGGTTTGCCTCTCTCCCTTTCCCCCACCATTTCCGCCCTTCTTCTCCCCCTTGGTCCTCTGTTAAGTTCCTCCTAATCCTCCTATACGTGCACACATATGATATTTGTCCTTCTCTGCCTGACTTATTTCGCTCAGCATAACACCCTCAAGGTCCATCCTTGCTACACATGGCCAGATTTCATTGTTTCTCATTGCCATGTAGTATTCCATCGTATAGATAAACCACATCTTCTTGATCCATTCATCTGTTGATGGACACTTAGGCTCCATGTTTTAGCTATTGTGGAGAGTGCTGCTATGAACATTGGGGTCCATGTGCTCCTATGCATCAGCATTTCTGTATCCCTTGGGTAAATTCTAGCAGTGCTATTGCTGGGTCCTAGGGGAGTTCTATTGTTAGTTTCCTGAGGAACCTCCACACTGTTTTCCAGAGGGGCTGTACCAGTTTACATTCCCACCAACAGTGTAGGAGTGTGCCCGTTTCTCCACATCCTCGCCAGCATCTAGAGTTCTCTGATTGCTCATTTTAGCCACTCTGACTGGCGTGAGGTGGTATCTCAGTGTAGTTTTGATTTGTATTTCCCTGATGAGGAGCAATGCTGAGCATCGTTTCATGTGTCTGTTGGCCATCTGGATGTCCTCTTTGGAAAAGTGTCTGTTCATATCTTCTGCCCATTTCTTCACTGGGTTGTTTGTTTTTCGGGCGTGTAGTTTGGTGAGTTCCTTATAGATTCTTGATATTAACCCTTTATCTGATATGTCATTTGCAACTCTCTTTTCCCATTCCGTTGGTTGCCTATTAATTTTCTGGATTGTTTCCTTGGCTGTGCAGAAGCTTTTAATCTTGATGAGGTCCCAACAGTTTATTTTTGCTCTTGATTCCCTTGCTTTTGGGGATGTGTCAAGTAAGAAGTTGCTGCGGTGGAGGTCATCTTAAACTCCAGTCTTTGAAGCTTATGTAGAGCCTTGTGTGGGAGAGGGGTGGTTCTTAGCTAAAATCCCCATTGTTTGAAAATGCCTTTAGACTCAACCTCTTTTGTTTAAGATTTTTTTTAAATGTTTTATTTCTAGGAGAGAGAGAGAGACAGCATGAGCAGGGAAGGGTCAGAGAGAGAGGAAATCACAGGCTCCAGACTGAAACAGGCTCCAGGCTCTGAGCTGGCAGTCAGCACAGAGCCCGACGTGGGGCTTGAACCCACGAACCGCGAGATCATGACCTCAGCGAAAGTCGGACGCTTAACCGACTAAGCCACCCAGGCACCCCTGTTTAAGACTTTTTATGTTTGTTTGCTTGTTTATTTATTTATTTATTTATTTATTTATTTATTTATTTATTTTGTGAGAGAGAGAGAGACAGTTTGAGTGGGAGAGGAGCAGAGAGAGAAGGAGACACCGAATCTGAAGCAGGCTCCAGGCTCTGGGCTGTCAGCACAGAGCCTGATGTGGGGCTCGAACCTACAAACTGTCAGATCATGACCTGAGCTGAAGTCAGACGCCCAACTGACTGAGCCACCCAGGAGCCTCTAGATTCAATTTCTCATGTATGTTTTTCCCCAAATACAGTTAGACTCCTAAGGGTATCCATGTTTTTGGTGGTGCCTGCCTTGAGTAAGACTTTTAATTTTTATCACACTGAGCAGGGTGGGGGAAGGACGCGGACCATGGATTGACTTCCATATACTCTTACTATTCTTACCCAAACTTAGAAGGTTTTCTTGAATAAATACATCTCAATTTGCTTAAGACAATTTCCAGAGACTTGATTTTTTTTCCATGTTTTACCTGCTATATCTATTTTTCTGGGGAAAGAGTTTGCAGAGCTCCTCCCACTACCATTCTGGAGTGCTTTTCCTCCCCAAGATGTTTTCAATTGGTTCACCTTTGTTGTTTGTATTATTCAGTAGCAATATATGGAAAGAACTCTTAATAGTAATATTTTTGTCTTCCACAAATATTTTCTGGCTACATCGAGCTGTGAGATTGCTCCAGTCAGCAGTCCAATGACCCCAAACCCGAGAGAAACCCTGGAGCTGTGAATAAACATGAAAGAGGACCTTGGGAATCTGCCTGCTCAGGACTTCCTCAGCAGATGGCTCTCACTTTATGTCCTGATATATATTTTGTGGGAGAAGTAAGTATAAGACAGGTATTTTACTGAGGTTTTAGTTTGGTTCATGCTCTAAATGGACTGCATAGAACCTTTGGGAGTCATGGGAAGCACCTCAAACAAACATATACTGTCCATTGGTCTTCTGGATCAACACAATGAATGTGAATTTGAAGTCCTGCAGCCCCCAAAACTATTTAATGAAATGAGACTCAATGCTTCATATGCTGGTTAATTGTTTCTGCGATTTATCTAAATTCCTATCTTTATTCATTCTGGTCTATATTTTCATAGCTAGAAACCCGCAGATTTTTTTCCCCTCCAGACACCATTAACAGTTTTTTTTTTTTATAGGTTCTGCAGATGAGAGGCATGGATGGGATATTGGAAGAGGGGAGGAAGAGAATAGTGACCTCTCTCTCCTGTTTCCAGGGACATCAGCAGCAATGATGGAGCAGGATCAGAAGGTGATCCTGCAGGTGCTAGAGCAAAGGCTTTTGTGGGCAGCTCCCAGTTCTTTGTCTCTAAGGACAAGATCTTCCTAGAGCTCTCAAGTGCTGGGAAAGCTCTGCTGCCATTTTGCCCCTCCAGCTCTGGATTCCACAGTCACTAATCTTCAGTTAAACTTACTTTCCTTCCTTTTGCTCTTCCTGCCTCCACAACATCCTCAAAATCGGTTCTGAATTAAATTCTAAGTAGTAAATACACTAAAGGTGGTTTCTCCTTTCTGTCTAGACTCTAACCCACTTACAGTATTTATCTAAATATCTCCCTCTAGAAAATGAGAAGGGAGAAATGGAGTAATAACTGACATGAAAATAATATCCTTTGAGTATTCATATACCCCAAGGCAAAGTATAACCTTGTATTCACAACAGTAATGAGTAAAAGCTAAAATTATAAAGGTTTTAGAAAAAAACACAAGGAGAGTATCTTGCAATCTGCAATTAGGCAGAGATTTTGTAGATAGTACACAGAAAGTAATCATCATGTAAAATAAACTTAAAAACTTTATTAGAATGAAAAAGTATTTCTTCTCATAATGTACTAAGGAAATGAATAAGTAAGCCACAGGCTGAGAGAAAGTATTTGCAAAACACACATATCTGAGAAAGGACCTATATTCAGAGCATATAAAGAACTCCTGCCATAATAATAAGACAGTGGGAGGGGGGAGACTAAAATACATCCTGTGGAAGGATGCTAAACAATTAGACAATTAGCACACTAGCAGGCACCAGAAAAATGTAAATTAAAATTACAATGAAATACCACTAAACAACTACTAGAACGGCTAAAAGTAAAAGGCTGACAACACTAAATGCTCACGAGAATATGAACAACTAGAACACTTACACACTGCTACTCAGCATCTAAAACACTTTAGTCATGTCTTATAAAGATGTATGGCTACCTAGCCCATGACCCAACAACTCCATGTCTAAATATTTACCCCAGAGAAATGGAAACATATCTTCTTTAAAAGTCTTGAATGGTCATATACACTTTATTCTTAATAGCCTCAACTGGAAGAAACTGGAAGAAAACCTGAATCTCAACACCAGGAGAATGGAAAACGATTTGTGGTATACATACAGGGGAATGTTATTCAGCAATAAAACTATAATGAATTTCTATTATAGAAATGGATTTCTATTATAGAGCCTGGGTGGTTCAGTGGCTTAAGCGTCTGACTCTTAATTTGTGCTCAGGTCGGAGGGTTTGAGCCCTGCAATGAGCTTTGAGCTCCATTCTCACAAGATGGAGTCTGCTTGGGATTCTCTCTATCTCTTCCCCTCCTCTCTCTGCACGTGCATGCATGCTCTCTCTCTCAAAATAAATAAATGGACTTAAAAAATGGATCTTTGCTATAAGTAACACCATGAATGAATTTTACAGATAGTATGACACATGGAACCAATGAGATAATGAGGAGTACTTACTGTGGGATTGCATTTATTTAACGTATGGTTAAAGCAAACCATAGTGAAAAAAAATGGCAAACGTTTTATTTTGGAGTTTGGGGAGGACCGATGGAAAAGGGACATGAAGGAACATTCTGGGCTGATCGATATGCCTTAATAGGGGTGTGGATTATACGAGTGTATGTAATTGCCAGAACTTTTATTTTTTTTTAAGTTTATTTATTTATTTTTGAGAGAAAGAGAGTGAGCTAGAGGGTAAGGGGCAGAGAAAGAGAATCCCAGGCAGGCTCCACATCTGCCTGGATGTGGAGCCTCATTGCAGGGCTCAAACCCAAGAACTGTGAGATCATGATCTGAGCCAAAATCAAGAGTCAGTTGCTTCCTGACTAAGTCACTTAGGTGCCCCTATCAAAACTCTTCTTAAAGTCCTCTTTAAGGATTTATGCATTTTATTTATGTAAACTTTTCCAAGAAAAGAATTTTTAAAAATTGCTGCGTATAAAAGAGTCAGAAATCCACTCCTTCACTTTTGTCTAATTCTATTGCAGAAGTAAGAGTTTTACTTATTTGGTAGCTGATTGTGAACAAGTAATAAATGCAAGGTGCAGTTTCATTGAAAGTTACATAATTTCAAGCAAGAATAATAATTCGCATAATCTAGATTCAGTATTTGTCAGGAAGAGGCAGACTATGGAAATTCACAGCAATGTATGGGCAGGAACCTGAAGAAAGGTTTGTAAACATGCAGGCTTGACCTGAAAAAAATGTTATTCTAGAAAGAAACACAGAAAGACATCAATCTGAAAATTATTTGTATTAAATTAAGAAGACTAAATGGTGAGATAAAATTAACATGAGAGAAGCCAAACTGTAAAGACAGACAAGAAGACAGAAAAAAGAAATAAATTGAAATATAAGTAACATGTCTTAGATTTGCCTTAGATTTGTGTGTTTGCTTTGTTCATTTGTTTGTTTTAGATTTACTCTCTGTAGTGTACCAAACCTTAATGCAATCTGTTAACATTTTTGGAAATTTTTCACTTTAGTTCCAAATCTACTAATGGAAAGTCTGTTTCCTGTTACTACTTCAGCTAGTTCAAATTGTTTGTATACTCTTCTTCTCATTTTATTTACATAAAATTGTAATGGAAATAAAGAAAAAATAGGTTACATAGATAAAACCTTGACCTGCTGACTAGACTCTTGAGGCGTATATGTAACATACAGGTTTTGTGACACATAGAAAAAAATTCCTACTTGGATACTATTTTATAACCTCTTCACGAAACTGATAAAGCAAAACACACATTCGTGCACCAGATATACTATGTCTAGGACAGCATAAAGTTGAGAACATGAGCTGTGCAAGAACTTACAGCTGGGTTCAAATTTCAGCTCTGCTCCTTAACAGCTGTATACCTTCACACAAATTACTTAACTTCTTTGAACTTCAATATCCTCATCTGCAAAATTTAAATAGTGTTTACCACAAAGGGTTAGCAGGATTAAGTGAGAAAAATAAATGAGATTACTCAATACCTGATAGTAATATTAAGCATCATTATTTTCAAAGATATCACTAACAAGGTGGCTTTACACAGTTCAGATGCCTGCTTTTATTATAACTAAAGTTTATTTGAATCAGGGTTTAGCAACCACCAAGACAGATCTGGGGGGAGAAAAACAAAACAAAACAAAACCAGACAATGTAAGGGCAAACTATGTATAGATTCTCTTCCTCTAATTTATTACCAGCCTAAAATGTAATGCAGGATTTTTGAGCCTCAGAGTATTCCACTAATAGACTGACAAACTTCTAGCTTTAGGTAGACTGGTGGAAAGTTCTATTTAATTCTCCATTTAGGCTTTTATTTTCCCCTTTCTCTTTTGTCCTAGGTAATGGATTTTCGTGATCATCTATTGCTGCTGCTAAAGCTTATAGTCTTAGGCTCTTACCTCTGTCTGTCTGATAATTATTCATTCACTCTTTTAACAAATATGTATTAATTTCTCATCTTATGCAAGCTGCCATCTAAACACTGATAAAAAAAGAACTTGCTGAATACAGTAGGCAAAGTCTCTCTCCTCCAAAAAAAGTAAGTTAAGAAACTTTAAATCACTCATTAAACATTTAGTCAATTTCACAAAATTACTACTATTGACTAAGAGAAAAAAGGACAGGGTGACAAAATATTATTTTGGCAAGGATTAGAGATTTGGGCAGAAAAGAATTCCCTAAGAGAGTAGCATTAAAGTGAGATCGAAGGTGTGCAGATATTTGTAAGTGCTGCGTAAGCAAAAACCCTCCTGTACAAGGTGCGTGATGCTTGAAGATCCTCAAAGCCTATGTGGTGGGAGCTCAGAGGGAAAGACAGCAAAGGCTCCATATGAGAATTATGGGAGAAGTCTGGTGCAGGATGATAGAAGTCCTTTTGGACCACGTTAGTTATGCTTTATTTCTTTCTAAAAGCCGGCATTTCCTAGCAGGGAAAGGTTGGCTCTGATTCTGCAGTGCATTGCCTTTGTTGACCTTCATCAATTTATGTATGTCATCAACCTTTGTGCTCCCTTGGTTCTGCGGACTCAGCCTGCTCTAAAGGCTGGGCTTTCTCCTTGGCTGTCTATGCCCTCGGCTTTAACTCATGTTCCCTAGGCCTCTGAGATGACTCTCCGGCCACAGGTTAGTGACAGCCCCAGATCCAATCTTTGATCCCAGGTCAGTGTCCCCTGCCAGCCTTTTTTCTCAACCAGGAACAGGATCTCAGCAATGATTAACTCTCAGAGTGTGTTGGATTCTGTCCTGAGGATTTCACCTTCAGATTGGTACCAGTTCTCCATCTGGTCTCTATCAGTTATAGCAGCCTCACCAACCACATAGTTCCCTTTTATTAGCATTTAGACGTGCCCAGCCCTACTACTACATCTTACTTCTCTTCCTTCCAATAGCTCTGCAAGGTGAGTATCCTTAGCTACCACTTACCAATGAGAAATGTGAGCATTAAGGAGATCTGTTCACTTGTCCAAGGTTACACAGTGAGAGCAAAGTACTAAATCTAAACCCAAGTCTCTCTGGTTCAAGAGCAAAATAGCAACAGCAGCAACAAAAAAGCAATGCTAATTATTTTGCCCCCTGTTATAGAAGAAGAAAAGCCCGAATTCAGGGCTCTCGGCACCAAGTAGAATAAAGAGTATCTCCAGAAGTACTATCCCTCAAGATGCAAGACCTCCTTCTTACTCTTCTTTTTCATTTTTAGCTATTTGCTTTTCTCTTTATGGATTAATCTCCATAACTACTCATCTCAACAATCTTGCTATACTTTCCAAGTTCTTTAGCTCTCTTCTTTCTCCCACTCAGCACTGCGAGTTGGTACCAAAAATCTCATCTGATAATTTCCACAAAATAAACCAGCACAGATTCAAATCAAAGGTTTAATTCTGTTTTGAACAGATGCTGCCTTCTGCGGGCCCATTTCTCTGGTAGTTTTCAAATTTCTGTCAGAAAGTCCAGCAAGATTAAGTGAGGTGGAAATAAAAACTATTGGTTACTTTTAAGGTAGAAAAAAACATTTTACTTTGATTTTCTTTTTTTCTCACTTGATTAAAAAAAATAGTGTTTTTTAATTTATTTTTGAGAGAGAGAGAGAGAGAGACAACTTGAGAAGGGGAGGGTCAGAGAGAGAGGGAGATACAGAATCTGATGACAGGCTCCAGGCTCTGAGCTAGCTGTCAGCTTAGAGCTTGATGCGGGGCTCAAATCCATGAACCAAGAGATTATGACCTGAGCTGAAGTCATACATTTAACTGACTGAGCCACCCAGGCGCCCCAATTATCTGTTTTCCTAATTGCTGATTTGACCCACAACAAGGTAAAGGAAATGGGTTTCATAAAGGAGAAAGGCACAAAACATACCAGACAACTGAGGCTAAACTCAAAGGAAGACAAAATGTTATTAATCTCTCTAAAATGTGCATTAGCAGTGAAGCTATAGACAGACTCCAAGGGTCACTATCGTTACCGACAAATGTCCTTCAACTTGCCTCTATTTTTTGAACCAAAAAAAAATTTCAAGGATTTTTCTCTATTAAAGATTACTACGTACTTGACCTTAATTTTTACATTTTTTAGAAAACAGTAGTCCTTAAACTGATTACTATAAATTGTACAGGGCCCAAAGCCCAAAGTTTACAATAAAACAGAATTGAATAAACCTAGAAATACTATGTTATGCAAAGTAATAGCTCACTAAGGTTTACCCATCAAAAATATATGACAACTGAGACTCGACCTTAGTGAAAAATACATGGATTTTAATTTCAGATGATGAGATGGAGAATTGTCAAATGGTCTGTTAGATGTGTGTTGATTCTGATGAGCCACTGTAATTTATATTGTATTTCATTGGGGGCTTCTCAGTATTCAAAATGGACTCTTTATTGAAGCTTTCTGTATGAATGATATCCTTTCTGGAGCATCTATTATCTAACATTTAATTAATGTGTCCTTTCGGCACTTAAAATATCATCTGACTAGGTTTTTGTGTGTGGGAGATGTGGTAGTTTAACCCAAAGAGGAACAAAAATAAACACTGGACTCATTTTCATCTTATTGCCAAGAGACCCAGCTCTAGACAAGCATCCGCCGTTATGATAAGCAAGAAATGCATCTCAAATCCCATTCAGGGTGCTGAAAATTCCACTCTTAATATATTTGTAAACACACTGTCATAAAATTAAACTCCTAGCCTGATGTTGATGCTACATCACTGGAAATTGTGCAGGGGACTTGAATCTAGGAAATGTAATTTCCCTGTTGCTTACCTTGTGAGAAACCCTGGTTTTAATATCAACTGTATATGAGCTAGAATGATTGTGACAACCTCACCGCTAATGCAATGAGAATTGTGGTTATTGTATAGAGGTTTGCTTATAGAAAAACACAGAAGTTCCATATAGAGAAATACATACTCCATGGGTCTGATGCTGATGATTCTGGGTAGACAATCTACATTCAGAATGCAGAAATACTGACAAACATGCAAAAGACTTTCATGTTGGGGGATATTTGGGTCAAAAGAACCTAGTCTGTACAAATCCTCACGATACAATTCAGTGTAATTCATTTAAGTAAATAGTATTTTTCCAGATGCAAGTAGTATGCAATTTAACAGTTCCCATATCTCTTTTAAGAATGATAATAAGTGATGTTGAAGTACATTCTATGCATAGATGGAAAATATTGCCGTTCAAATTTGTCCACTGTCATATTGTTTGTTACCCTCTTATTATAGGCTGATGAATGCTCTATGTATTGGATGTTCCACCTTAAGCCACCGAAGAAAGTAAGATTACTTACCAATATTAGACACACTCTGTTTAAACATATTTGTTAGCATCCACTATGAACAAAAGACTATTTCAACCTGATCCATGACAGTATTTGTTTTTTTATTTTATATTTTTAGCCTCTCACATATTTGATTTAGAAATGTACATTTTTCTCAGTCACTTTTAAAAATCACGAATTTAGCAAGATTCTAGGTGATTTTTTAGTAGATTGCTAAAAATTCTGTTTAAAATTATTTGTTCTTAATGATGAATAATTTTAATGTTAACAAATCATTAATAATCGAGCAAATGATATTATTTATTCTTGTTTTCAGTAAGTCTTCAGGGTTTTTAAAAATGAATTATTTATTTTGAGAGAGAGAGAGAGAGAGAAAGAGAGAGAAGAGCAGGAAGAAAGAGGGGAGACTGAGGATCCCAAGCAGGTTCTGTGCTGTGAGCGGGATCATAGCCTGAGCCAAAATCAGGAGTCAGATACATAGCTGACTAAGCCACCCAGGTGTCTCCTCAGGGTTTTTTTTTTTTTTAATAATAGGTGACAATTTCAGTATTGGATGCTGATCTGACCTGTGAAAGGAATCCAATGAAATTCTTTTACAGATGATTATACTGTTGTTCCTCCTAGCTGAACTGAGACCTCATCTCATTTCTTTTTACTGACTGAGTGCTATTTCCAAAGTATTAACTCTCTGCTACTAATGCTTTTTATGTCCCAGGACACTGTACAGTGCCTGCCATTTAATCACACTTCTGAGATCCTGGCAGGACTGCAATTGTCTCCTTACCCAGAGCTGGTCATTTTATATTTTTTTTTTTCCCTTGGGAATTAAACCTTGACATCCTCCCTCCATGAGTTAAATCCTACTCTGCCAGCCTGTGGACTGCTGTCTAGCCCTTTATGCACCTCCCAGAACCTGAGCAAAAATCCCTAATAAATAGTAATGAACTTCATAGAGGCCCTGCCTGGCACGCAAGATCTCCTATCATGTAAGAGTCTCACACAATCTTTCTAAATAAAGCTTTAGGGCTACTCTTTACTAAATTAGTAGTAAATTATTACTTTAAGTAATAGCTTGAGATATCTAAAAAGAAAAAAAAAGTGAGTAAAAATGACTAAATAGAAATGGGCCCATGTCAACCTTTGACCAACCAAATGTAGCCAAATACCATCCTAGACCAAATCTCTTACTGTGCTCAGCCTACTGAATGGTATAAGAAGGAATTTTTGCTACAGGTAAAAGGAAAAAAAAAAAAGGATAGTTTTACTCTGGAGGTGGGTGTAAAATAATGGAAGTAGTTACCATAGCGTTCTCAAAACATTTTTAAAAATAAAAATAATGCAAGTTTTCCATAGGTTCAATATGTTTATTTTGTCCGTTGCCACATCCTCGACATCTAGAACACTGTCTGGCACACATGTGTTGCACAGTAGATGCTAGTTACATGAACATTAAATATACAAATCAATTCCAGGGGAATGTTTTAGGGCTATCTGTCCGGTGCTCCTCTCTTAGAAACTGTTCTCTTCACTTTCACATGGTTGGAACAAGAACCAATTGGTGGTGACCCAGATCCCTGACCACCCAAACCCGGCTAATCATAACACCCTCCTCTTACCCTGTCCCACTCCAGTCAGAGCGACTGGTATTGAGACTCCAATCTGACTGAATCCAGGCCAGTGAGTCCCTTTACTAGGAACCGTGGCTTGAGTAAAGAAGGAAGTCAAGTCAATTTTGGGGGGATGATTGATTCAGAGATGTAAAATTCAGGAACTCTCAACAGCCTTATGCCCCACAATGACAAGGATATAAAAACAATTTGTTACGGTATTTCCGTACTGTCCTAATTGTCCTTCAGTTGTGTGAAATGGTTAATCATTCACTAAATAAATTCTTCTGCTTTTTTCCACAGTCCAAAGTTTGCTTCTCTTTACCTATTACTTGCAACTAAAAGGGATCTAACTTTATTCTCTCTCCTTTCCTTTAATTTTTTTTCCCTTCTTCACTTTAATATCAGCCATTGGGGCATGTGGGTGGTTCAGCTACTTAAGCACCCAACTACAGCTCAGATCATGATCTTATGGTTCCATTTGTGACACTGAGACCCACATGGGGCTCCGTGCTGACAGTGTGGAATCTGTTTGGGATTCTCTCCCTTTCTATAAACAAACAAACAAAAAACAAACAAACAAACTTAAAGAAAATAAAATTGGCCATTGATCGGTTTTCTAACTGAATAATATCCTTTAAAAGACAGGCAATATATCAACATGGTTAGCCAATGATAAATTGTCAGTTCCCCCAAAGACTGACACCTCCGTTATGAACATGTAGAGCACAATCATGGACCGAGTAGAAATTTAATCCCTCAGATATGCTTACCCATTGTGTTGATACATGCCCAGGGACATTAAAAGAAGATTAATATTATTAACAGAATTTTCTTTCTTAATAAGTTGTTGGTTTTTTTCCCAGTAAGACTAAATACTACATGTTTCTTGACAGCATGACTGATGTAATTATTATCTTTAAGTGCCAATTATTGAAGAAAGAGAGCACCCTACGCTTAGTCTGAAACTGCCAGGACGCTTCTGGGTCAAAATGTCTGAATATCTGTAAGTTCAAAACACACTCAGGACTCACCCTCGTTTCTGAACTCCCACCCTGGAGGTTATTTAATCTTAGTAAAAATTATCTTTGCTGTTTGAGAACCTCAGCCTTTAAAATGGTATTGTGCATACCTTTGAAAGAAAAAAAATGGAAGTTTATTTAACTGTATGTGATTTAAAAAATCATTTACTAAAGGACATCAGTTAATACATATTACTGCTATAACATTTATTAATAATAGTTAATGATGGCTAATGCTGATAATGCTTACTAGGTGCCATAAATAGTTTTATGAAGATTGATCTATTTAATTTTCTTATAATTATCTGAGGCATCCTTATAATCTTCATTTTATACTTAAGAAAACTTCAAAGCAGAGAAGTTAAACAACCTGCCAGTTTCCCTGATAATCTGTTATGCAATTTACTAGGTGAACTCAGATGCCAGGTTTCTACACATCCATACTTGTTTTTAAGAGAGTAAACTGATGAATTAAACCTTCCAAATATCCTTCTAGCATCAAAAATTCTTCCTCCAGGTTATTTGCTCTTCTTTGATACATCATAGGAAGAGTTCAAACTACAAAATAAAATGAAAAATGAACCTGAACAATTTACAGAGAAAAAAATTCTAGCCTTAAATAACAAAACTAGTCAAGAAAAATGTCCTTTGGGTCTTCATTTGAAAATCAACTATTTTATTTACCTTCAGGACAATGAATGTGCCCTAATGCAACAAAGATAAATTTTGGAATCTGTAAACCTGGATTCTGGTTCCTGGCTATATTGAGCTTTTGCACAGCACAACACATTCCCAACATTAGACAACTCATCTTTAAAATGAAAGTATGGATTCATGCTTTACAACTCATAAGTGATTTTCTTTCCTTTCTTTCATTTTTTTAATGTTTATTTTTTTGAGAATGAGAAACAGTTTGAGCAGGAGAGGAACAGAGAGAGAAGGAGACACAGAATCTGAAGCAGGCTCCAGGTTCTGAGCTGTCAGCACAGAGCCCGACGCGAGGCTTGAACCCACAAATGGTGAGATCATGACCTGAGCTGAAGTCGAATGCTTAACGACTGTGCCATCCAGGCGCCCCCATAAGTGATTTTCTTAAGGAACAGAAAGGCCATTTATGTAAACTACTTTATAAAATGTGAAGCACAAGAGTGCATTACAAATATAAGGTATGTTAAATTAAAGTTATAGGCTTTGAAATGTTTAGTATCAGAATTTCCAATTAACCCCACAGAAACCCACTATGTAATATTGTCTTTATTGGCATGACACAGTATTATTTGCTTAGAAATATCTCGTTGGAATGGGATTTGTGTGTTTTGTTAAATGTAAAATACACTTGATTACTCAAATAGTTGTTCGGTTAGTCACAAAGGCTTAATTATTAAAATTCAAGTTTAAATAAGTCTAAGTTTGCTTACTGGTATTCTGATGATTACTACTTATTTTAATCATGAGTAATATTAATAGAATCCCATGTCAATTGTTTTCATATCAGACAGATAAAGAATAACATTGCCACTGGCTTTAACATTTACTGCAAAGCAGGGGGAAAAGCAGAGGTGATGGTAGCATTGAACTATTTTGCCTTTATGAGTTTATTTATTCATCTGAGTTATATTACCAATTCAAAGCTTATAGAGTAGGAGGGAGTCTTTCTTAAATGTATATAGGTTTTCTTAAGAATGTTGACATTAATTGGGGCGCCTGGGTGGCTTAGTCGGTTAAGTGTCCGACTTTCGCTTAGGTCATGATCTCACTTCGTGGGTTCGAGCCCCGCGTCGGGCTCTGTGCTGACTGCCGGCTCAGAGCCTGGAGCCTGTTTCAGTCTGTGACTCCCTCTCTCTCTGACCCTCCCCTGCTCATGCTGTCTCTCTCTCTCCTAGAAATAAATAAAACATTAAAAAAAAAAAAGAATGTTGACATTAATTAGTATATTTACACATCATTCTTTTATGACTTGCTAAAAACATTTTTAAACAGAATCAGCTGTATCAAAAATATCAAAACTTAACGTGGTTTTAAAAGGTATATAACTCCACTCTAACAGGGCCATCAGCTAACCATTGAATACGTTATTCACAGAGCTTGCCCCTTAGAATGAAGGTTTAGGAAAATTAGGTTGTCTCATTACCTTTTAATAGGATTTTGTAAAGTCTGACTATTTTTCTTTGCTTTTTAAAAATTTTTTAAAGTTAATTTATTTATTTTGAGAGAGGAGAGAGGGTGAACATGAGAGGGGGAAGAGTGTGAGGAGGCAGAATCTAAAACAGGCACTGTGCTCGGTCAGTGTGTAGAGCCCAGTGTCGAGCTCCAACTCACGAAACGGTGAGATCATGACTTGAGCAGAAACCAAGGGCCAGTTGCTTAACCAACTAAGCTCCCCAGGCTCCCCAGAAGATCTGTGCTAACAGCAGAAAGCCCAATGTGGGGCTTGAACTCAGGAACCGTGAGATCATGACCTGAGTCAAAGTCAGACACTTAAGCAACTGAGCCACCCAGGCACCCCCTTATTTGTTAATGTTATACAATACCAAGGAAGACACCCATTTTTCAGAAATAGGAAGTAAGAATTACTATAGATGAAAGAGGAGAGGAAGGGAATGACTGTAAAATATATTTCCTAGCAGTGTTTAAATTTAGTTGTATGCCTGTATGTTTAGGTACTGCCCAGAGGTAAACTGGAATTGGAGAGAAAATGTTGGGATGGTGGAAACATTTAAAAAATTTTTTTTAAATGTTTTTTTTTTTTTTGAGAGAGAGAGAGAGATAGAAAGTGAGTGGGGGAGGTACAAAGAGAGAGGGAGACAGAGAATCCCAAGCAGACTCCACAATGTCAGTGCGGAGCCCTATGTGGGATGAACTTCATGAACCTAATTCAACCCATAATATCATGATGTGAGCCAAAATCAAGAGTCAGTTGCTTGACCTAGTGAGCCACCCAGGCACCCAGATGGTGGGAACACCTAAAAGCAACTCTTCTTAGATAAAAGTAACTCTTCTTAGTGTGGTGAAGTTAGAGCTTAAGAAATAATAATATCTAGGGGCTCCTGGGTGGCTCAGTCAGTTAAGCATCTGACTTCGGCTCAGGTCATGATCTCATGGTTCATGGGTTTGAGCCCTGCATTGGTCTTTGTCCTGACAGCTCAGACCTTGGAGCCTGCTTCAGATTCTCTCTCTCCCCCTCTCTCTCTGCTTCTTGCTCTCCTGCTCACACTTTGTCTCTCTCAAAAATAAACAAACAATCAAAAAAAAAAAAAAAAAGGAATGATACTTCTACTACTCAAGAAGAGTCTATAAGGCCACAGACTTTCTCCATGGAGCATCCACACTGCCCATGCCACCCATTCTGAATTTAGTCATCCTGTTCCTTGCCTTAACTCCTATGTCAGATGTCTGAAAGAATTTAAGCATCTGGCTTCAGAAAGTACACTGTGTTCTCTGCAAGTTCATGGATTCCATGGAAACTAAATACAACCATGTTTAGAAGAACTTTAAAATATAATATTATATATTATATATACAATAAATTTGCTCTAAGAAGACTCCACTTTCCCCAATTTTTATCAATTTTCTCAGGCTACTTTCCCAGTAAATGAATTTGGAAATTTCCACTGCATGGGTTTTCACTTCAGACTCACAGAAGAAAAAAGTCAGTAGTATTTTCTTGTCTCTACCACTTACTAACTGGTGACTTTGCCAAAACTACTTAACTTCCCATGGCCTCGGCTTTGCTACAGGTAAAGTTAACATATTCAGTTGTATCTCTCTCATAGATTGAAACAAAGATCAGTTATTATAAGTAAAATGTGTAGAAAAGTGACTGCCGCACAGGAAGTCCTTGAAAATTTTAGCTGTTGCTTACTATCGGATTTATACCCTCTTTGTTCACAAGAAAGAACAGAAATCTGAAGACGTACTGGGACTCACCAACAGTGCTTAACAGTATCAGGAGGAGGCAAGCTTCTCAGCTAGTCTTGTTTAACTGCATTCTTCCCTGAATCAATACCAATCAGGTCCTCCTTTGTGTTACACTGTTCCTCAGACACAACTCAGTCACAGTTATCACACACCGGATTTTGATTATATTTTTCTGTCTTGACCCATACCTCCCCTTGTTCTGGCTACATATGAGATCATTGAAGCAGGAAAAATGTGCCTTAGTCCTTAACACAGTGCCCTGGAATATGCTATTAGCTCAGTAAATATTTATTGAATGAATAAGTGAATGTAGAAGAGATTTTGTTGATCGAGGAAGCCGACTTTGTAAGTATACTCCAGATAAACTGATAAAGGCTCTTCCTGTTAGTCTTTTGTGGTTGTTCCTAGTATAGTTCAAACTAATTCTGAAAGGATAGGAAGACAATCTCAGTCACACTGTCATCCCTCTTGAATAAATGATGCAAGTTCTGAGAAAAATAATACATTTTCTCTTAGTTGTTGTAATTATTGACCACCTGATTACAAGTGGGTCTTGCTTAAGTGGAAACTCACTCTCACGTGTTGCTGCAATAAAGAAAGTTAGATCAACAGCATATTGATGCTGTTGTATACTGAATAGAGTCCTTAAGTGCTTGCTTCCAGCACCTAACAAAAGTGATGCTCAAGGACTGTTTAACTTGGCATAACCATTCATACTAATTATGAAGTAGATTTTGGCCTTGTAGATGGAGCATTAAAAATGACAAGCTACTAATTATCTCTAAAATAGAGAAAACCAAATAAAATTAAAGAAGGGCATTGGAAACATAAATAGGGGGAAAACGTGAGGAAAATGAAAAGATGAAAAGCAAGAAAATTGAGTAGTTTTTAACATTCACATCTCAAGTGATGTATGTTTTTTATGCCTCACTAGTTTTGCACATTGAAGGAAAAAAGAACAATTAGTCTAGTAAAGATGGAAGGTTGTTAACAGGGGGTCTCCTGTTAATTAAGTGACAAGTGGAAAAAATGCTACAGATGAGAATGATGGGAAGACACTCCAAACAAAGAACTAAAGTTAACAGGTTAGAATAAATGTGAAAATGATTTAAAAAATGGAAAAAGACATTAAATAAATTAGTAAGAATTTATTTTTTATCCTTCTTTTGAACAATGCATAAAAGAGAAAGAAATATTTTGGTAGAGATCTTCATTATAGGCATCCAACCCTTTACTGCCTAAATTGTTTTGCTTTCTCAAATGTGGCTTAATCTTGAAAGAGTATCTAAGGCATAGAAACCCGTTTCCCCCCTCTGTATGAGGTCTCTTTCTCACCACTTTGAAGTAAAAAGAGAGAAAAAGATTACTGAATAAAAAAGAATACAAAAAAATCGACATCATTATTCAATGAATCTGTGTTAAGCACCCACTCTATACAGGGCATCAGGGAAACAAAGATGGATGACAAGGAGCTTTCCACACACCACTTATGAACTAATATTTTGACAGATTTAATGTGGTATTCAAAAAGATAAATTATTCATTCAAGGCAATTGAGCTGGTCAGTTTTACAAACCAGGGTTAAACATTCAGAACTGCTTAGAAATGATTTTTTTTTCCAAATCAGCCATGGATTAGGAATCTATAATTTTTCTCAACTTTTAAAAATGTCCTGACTTTTAACTTTTTTATTAGATATTATTCCTTTGATAGTTCCATTCTGTGTCCCTTCCTGAAGGAAAATATACCATAAAGTGCTAAATCCTGAAATAAGGAAAGAAAAATCTAAAATCTGGCATTCAGGTAAGAAGAATAACCCATTGTCATGACTAAGAAAAATAGGTTTATTTTAGTTACAAATCCCTAATGGTCTCTCAAATGCCATGCTAATGACTCAGTTCTTATTCACCCTTCAGACAAAACACCCCATACTTAGAAGCCTTCAAGGCTACATTAGATCCTCACTTGTCTGAAGGTCACCTGTAATTATTCACTCACCTACCTCACAGGGGCACTGGATGGAATGACTAATGTATCATTGATAACTACTTTAAATGGTACATATTAAAACCAGATTCACGTCTTGTATTCCTTTTTGGAAAGCCATTGAAAAGGTAGGATAATGAAATAGTCTTTGGAGACTTTCAGCAAAAGAACCTATTTGAATGGATGAGAAGTCATTTTTAAAACCAAACTCACCAAGGAAAAAGTGCAGCTGCTATAAAGCGTCAGCCCCCAGTGGTATCTTAACAAATACTCTGACATACATTACATTACATCACTGCTGCCATCTGTACACAACACTATTTTCTGGTGAGAAGTGAGTGAGATCAGATGCAGCTCTTGAGACCATTATGACTTTATTTTAAAATGGATGTGTTTTAGTACTTCAGCTTTTAGCACAAAACACTATTGTATTTTAAGACAGAGCTGCTTCTTTTAAAAGTGAAACAAATTTCAAAGTTGTGATTTGAATGTACATTGTTTTCTCTTAGTATACTCTATGAAAAAAAAACCCCAATATTCCATTTATTTATTTATTTATTTATTTATTTATTTATTTATTTTGCATTTAAGGGAACAAATTATAGTTTAAATCCATGGGGAATCACACATTTTAAATTGCTCATGCTCATTCTTGTAAATTAATAGGAGAGAGTATTTATATAAATGGAGAAAAATATTCTCTGTAGTTTCTAAGGGGAAGAGAAGTTATGAGCTCAGAGTTAATTAAACATGAAGCCAAGGTGTTCTGGATGTTGGTGTGATATGGCTCCTAAGGAACAAGAATAAGAAAAAAGAAAACGAACTCTAAAATGTCAGTGTGTCTTGGGGAGGGAAAAGAGGCGGTGGTACTGAAGATACAGAACCTCTCTAATGTTGTAACACCTCACTGACCTTTAGATTCGGCTTTTCTAATCTGCTTTAAAACCAACTGATACATGATGGCAAGATTCCTTATGAGTTATACTGGTAAACACAAAATGGATAGGGAAAAAGTGGAGTGCTAATAAGTGCACAAAAGTCTAATAGGCAGAATGGCCCCATTTCCTCCCACTGTGTCCATGGTCTAATCCAGGAGACCAGAGAGCATCTTACGTTTCAAAGATCAAAAGGGAGATTGCAGATACAACTATTTTGGATTAGCTGGGCCCAATCTAATCACATAAACTATTAAAGACAGAGAACTTTAGCTGGAGGCAGAAGACACGCATTTAAAAAAAGAAGAAAAAGAAAAGGAAAGAGAAGAAAAGAATTCAGAGGGATTGGAGGCATGAGGAAGACTCATCCTTACTGGCTTGAAGACAGAGGGAATAATAAATAGGCCCAACGATGCAGGTGGTCTTAAGGAGCTGAGAGAGGTTCCAGGCCATCAGCCAGTATGAAAATGGGGACCTTAGACCTACAACTGCAAAGAACTGAATTATGACAACTTCAGTGACCTTGGAAGCAGATTCTCCTCCAGAACCTCCAACTAAATGTGAACTGACACCTTAATTTAGGTCTTGTGACATCCTGAGCAGAGGAACCAGCCAAGTTCACCTGGACTTCTGATCTGCAGAAGTGTGAGATGATATGCTTCTATTGGTTTTAGTCCCTGAATTTGCATCCATTTGTTACAGTAACAATAGAGAACTAGTACAAAAATGGTAGTTGTTATTCCTTATTGCATATTTACTTGGTAAACTAAGTTATAGCAGTTATGGTCCTGAGAGACTCAGCTTGTATTTGGGTTTTGGAGACATCTTTACACTGAGTATACCTTGTTGAAAAGCACCATGCTGGATGTCAACATGAACGTTTAAGTGCTGAAAAGACAATGTCCATGAACTCAAGGGAAAGACCAATGGAGAGACTGATAAACACACGACTCACTCTAATCCATCAAGATGATGAAAGCTATTAGTAGAGATTCAAACAAAATTCGATGGCAGCCAGCATCAGATAACCATCTGATGAAGCAGGGAAGTTTTTACAGTAGTGTAAATGGAGCTGAATCCTTTGGGGAGAGTTTTGGAATTGTCTGGGAATCTCATTGTTGCCATACCAGTCTCACATGTAATGAAGTACCTTGATACACACCACATTCTGTACCATTGCGATGCTCAAGGGCCACTGTGAGCCAAATGAATACAAGAAAACTCAGCAGATTCCAGAAGGGTGGCCAGGCTTATTTTCATAGATGCATCCTCAGGGTTTTAGCTCCTTAAAAAAGTTAAAAATCAAATTTGCAGGTTGTCTCACAATGGGTATTTGAGGTTCTCTCACAGGATCAAGGAATGTTAACTTAAAGGACTTAGAACAGTTGTTCTCAATCTCAATTATTCTTCAGAATCAATCATGGATTAAAAAAAAAATCAGGTAGCCCTATTCCAGGCCAAGATTATAGAACCAGAATTCCCATGTGTGAGGCTTGGGCATATGTATTACTTTCAACTCCTCAAGTGAATAGACTACATATTTTTGTGAACTCCTCCAGGAATATTGGTTGACAGCCACATTTTTTATGAAGATAGTGGTGAATTCAAGGTTATATAATCTGACAGAAACCCCATATGCACTATGCTTTTCATGTAACAACTCGGGGGAAGGAAGGGTCACCATCTCCTTGTGACCTTATTCTAAGTGTCCTGTAGTAACCTCACCTATACACATGGTTGGCATAGGAAGTAGAGTGAGAAGCTGCAAAAATTCCTCACAAAAAGTCCTGGCTTCACCTCAATATGCAGAAAAATTAATGCTCAAAATTCCAAAGTTTCAACTTAGAAACATGATTCTCATAAACTTTCCTTGTAAAGAAAAAATGCAAATCACATACTACCATGACTCAGCATGGCTAAACACAAATATTAATATTGAATTCATAGAAGGGAAAATATTTTGGGAAAAGTTCAACTCCAAATATGCATCTAGATACTTAAATGCAGTAACTGTCTGTTATAAATGGTTGAATGTAGGCTGCCTAAATATTTAAGAGCTTCTGACTTTGAGTTTTTGGTAGTGATCTCCATAATTTGAGATATTTTATTTAGAAAAAGAAACAAAAATGTAGTCAGGAGTATTGCAGAGCTAACTAAAGCCTGCTTATTCCTCTACAATGTTGAACTGAGAAAAATATACATGCAATTTATCCTTAAGGAAATGATGTAATTTAAAGAAAATATTCAATACAGTATATCTTCAAAACTTGAGCGTATATGTATGTTACTAAGGTAGGGACTGCTTGAGTATTCAACTTTCTTATAAAGTATAAGTAATTTTCTCCTGATCCTCTCAATCACCTTTGAAGAATTGTTATTTCTTTATGATGTGGAGATGAAATGGTCCTTCTATAAAGCAGAACTACTGAGATATGATTATCTAGAAGATTCCAGTAGATGGGTTCAAATATTATCACTCAGTTTAATTGATTGGCATCATTTATGTGAAAAGCCTTCTAAAAATTAGTGAACAACTTATAAGACAAAAGAAAAAACATCACTAATTTTCTAAGGAACTTATACGTGAGTCTGCCATAAATATGTTCTACATAACCCTGCTAATCACTTCTAAAGCTGTGTTGAAACTTTTAATAAAGATTTATGTCTAAGGAAAAATGTTTTTGACGGAGGGAAAAAATGATGAGGTGGGGCTGTTTTTAATGACTGATTATCATAACCAGAGATATCTGAAGTCAGTTCTTGGTCTAGAATGAGGTAAACATTTTGCTATCTTGATAACAAGGGATTCGGAGCAATGATAGATATAGAAAAGTTGTACAAAACACAACTTTATATTAGGAAAACGAAAATAATAATTATTCTCATGACATAAACTATGTATAAAAGGAGCTGGACAAAATCCTAACTGGTAGAGCATGTGCAATTCAAGTTGGAGGAGTAGTACACAGGGCCGGGTTATGAAAAAACTTGAACCAATATGGTCAGATAGAGGGAGTTTAATTGGGGAACAGTGCAGTCAAGACAATCAAATTTGGATAAAGGCAATTCAGGTAATAAGATGTTAAAAACAGATTTCTCTAAGGAAACTTCCAGTACATGTATCTGTTTTTTCCATGTAGTTGAATAGATCCAATTTGTTGGTCATTGTGTATTAAAGAGGAAGAATAAGCATTAGTAAAAGTAAGTGAGATTAGGAGCCTTTGGCTTTATTTAGAGAGTTTAAGCTCTGGATTTTATGACAGGAGAGTAGTGGCTGTGGGAATCTTGAGGTTTTTCCACAAACTCTAGAATAATATAAGTGTTTCCAAGAACACAAGTAAGCTAGTATTATGCAGCAGAACCCTTTCATAAGAGATGACTTTTAATCATATTAAAACTATCATTGAGGGGTGCCTGGGTGGCTTAGTCAGTTGAGCCTCTGACTTCGGCTCAGGTCATGATCTCACAGTTCATGGGTTCCTGCCCCGCATCGGGCTCTGTGCTGATGGCTAGTTCAGAGCCTGAAGCCTGCTTTAGATTCTGTGTCTCCCTCTCTCTTTGACCCTCCCTTGCTCACGCTGTCTCTCTCTCTCTCAGAAATAAATAAAAACATTAAAAGAAAAACTATCATTGAAAGCAGCTGTACATTAAAAATCAAATTATGCAAATATGTTAAAGGGAGAAACTTGTCTAATGCCTAGAATTTTAATATCACAAACAGATGAAGTTTCTTTTTCAAAAAATAATATTTCTGATAGTGCCTATACATGTTCTTCACATAAATAGAATAAGCACATTATTTGTATTTGAGAATCTCAGACAATAGGACATATTATTTTAGGCATAAATAATAAAAAAAATTAGTATCTCAAAATCTCAGTACTGAAGAGTAGATAGAGGTCTCTGCAAAGTTCAGTTACTCTGAAAAATAATGATCATTCAAAATAATAATGCATAAGAAAGTACAATGTAATGCTTTTAAAGCACTGGTCTTAGGAGGTAAGATACAAATTTAAAAAACAAATAAAAAAGGTAAGGCCACATGATCTGAAAGAGGGCTTGATAGTTTTTTAATTTCTATAGACCAAATATATTTTGTTAGCATCTCATATTTTTAAAATCTGTTCTCCATAATTAATCAAATTACTCATTTAGAAAGGTGTGTCATAAGTAGATCAAGGTAAAATAAGTTCTACAATAATATCCTAATTTTAAAGCAAAGTTTGTATCATACAGAGCCCATAATTAGTTTAACTCATTAATAACAAAGCAATTATTTCCAATCCCATTCTGACACATGAAATTCTTAAATCTGTTTACAGCCAATGAATTACATTGTGTTGCATTAGAAAGAGAAATAAGTTACAATCACAATGTGGTTCAGTTATTTTGCAGGAGGTAAAAAGCTTACATGTGCTCCATCCAGTGTCAATTGCCCATCCATCTTAGAAACTAAGTGTTCTGCCAGGAGAGCTGGTGTTCACATTCACAAAAGAGACACAAGTTTTGCTTTGCTTCACCACACTTACTTGGGAAATGTACAGTGGAAGAGGTTCAGCAATTCCACTCAGTATGAGGTGGTTCAATAGATCAAATACTGGTGACGGGGCGCCTGGGTGGCTTAGTCGGTTAAGCGTCCGACTTTCGCTTAGGTCATGATCTCGCGGTTCGTGGGTTCGAGCCCCGCGTCGGGCTCTGTGCTGACTGCCAGCTCAGAGCCTGGAGCCTGTTTCTGAGTCTGTGTCTCCCTTTCTCTCTGACCCTCCCCTGCTCACGCTCTCTCTCTCTCTTTGTCTCCTAGAAATAAATAAAAATATTTTAAAAAAAATCTATATTTATCAAATATTAAAACATTACTTTAAAATGTTCAAGTAAAACGAAGTAGAATATGCGTCCTTACTTGCTGTTTTGTTATATAACATAGCCACATGTTCACAACATATCAACTGTATTTAATATTAGTCTTAAACACTTTTTCTCCAATTAAACAAGATAAAAATAACAAAATACTTTGCCATCACCTATATTTTTTTCCTATAGCCTTGTAAAATTCAGAGGAAGCCACTGTTTCATAATCTGTGAGATATATGAGGTTGGCACATACACATTCTAATAGTGACCCATTCCGGTTCAGTGACTGGAGTTGGAGGGAGTTGATTTAGGAAAGTTACTGTGTCCTGAGTTTTCCTGGCAAGTGTCAATTAGGCAGAGGGAATGATGACATTTTCCAGGCACTATCAGGTGGTGAGCATTCAATGATAAATAAGAATATCTCTGGTTCCAAGGTGGAGTTATGTATTGACTTAGTGGGAAAGTTCTCAGGATGCTGAAATCATAACATAACTTTTGTCTGATGCTTCAGCTCTTGGGCGGTTGGGGTTCTTGGAGTACAACTGGTCCAAGGTGAAAAGGATTTCCGCATGAACAAGGGTCCCAGAGCTCTTACGATATCAAAGGAATAGGAAGAAAAGTCAAAGACATCTAGACCATCAAAAACTGAAAAGCAAGTATTTTAGAGAGGATCATTGTGACTTGGCACCTTACGATTCCCCTTTGTAAGGCCCGTCACACCCACAATTTCTTGATAAAAAACATCTTCCCCAGTAAACGATGAACCTAATGAAGGTTGGAAATATTGCAGTCAGTCTTGTTCGCTGTGATTTTTCAGTGCCTTAAGGAGAACTTGACATATAGTAGGTGCTTAATATCCGTGGATTTATATATTAACCAAGAAGCTTCTTCTCAGTAAAATTAGGCGGTGACTCAATTCCTAAGGACTGCCCTTTCACTGATCAGAGAGGACTAAGACAAAGGCCTTAGAACTGAACACGAAAGTGAATTGTTGAACCCAATTATCCTTTTTCTTATTACTGCCATTCTCATGTAACATATTCTTAGCTTTGTTAGGGACATAAAAAAAAAGTCAGCAATTTTGAAACCCTTAAGGTCATCCCTAAGCTATTTCTGGCGTTGCCATGGCAGGAAGCACAGCATACTGATTGGAAGAAATTATACTCCTTACACTCCTACAAAAACCAAACCAAACCAGAACAAACCTTCAATGACTGAGAATAAAATATTCTCTGTGCAATAGTATTAGTTTTTAAAAGTGTATTTATTTATTTTGAGAGAGAGAGAGGGTGCAAGCAGGGGACAGGTGAGGGGAGAGAGAGAATCTCAAGTAGACTGCCCTGTCAACCTGGAGCCCAAGGAGGAGCTTGATTTCATGAACTGTGAGATCATGCCATGAGCTGAAATCAAGGTTTTGACACTTAACTGTCTGACCTACCCAGGTGCACTGCAATAATATCATCCAATCACAATTTTTATTCTGCCCCCCACGTTTTTGCTTTAATCCACTGGACACATAGACAAAATCAAAAGTCATCTATATGTAATTCATCTTTATCATAGACTCCAATAATTCAACAATTATTTGAATATCCAAAATGTAGTAGGCACTATTCTAAGCCATGTAATTACAGCATTGAACAGGTGTAACCTCTTTCATGAATCTTAAATTGTATTAAGAAAAATCAATAAGCAAATATCTACGTTGTGAATGGGGAGTGTGTGTGCATAGTCTGATACTGTCGAATAGTATAGGAAGTAAAGCAGACAATCAAAGGACTGCTCCTTATTGGGGATGTAGGAGACACTTGAAATAAAGCAGTCAAAAGTTATATTTTCTAAAGAGATGACATTTGAGCAGTGACTCAGATGATAAGCAGGAGGAAATGATGTGAGGGTCTAACAAAGAGCACTTCGGTGGGTCAGTGCAAAGGCTCTGAGATGGAGAAGAGTGTGGCTCATTTAAGAAGCATCAACAGTGCCCATATGGTTGGAATGGGTGACAGAGTGAGCGAAAAAAAATTAGGAATCTTAACCCGTAGGGCTCATACAGTCAATGAAGAAGATTTTCTATATCATCTATAACGAGATGGGAAGTCTTTGAAGGATGTGGTTTGGTGATGAGTGGAAGATGCAATGTCTTGAAAGACATCATCATATTTTATTTCTTTTTTTTTATATTTCTTAAACTTTTTCAGAAGCTGAATTGCTGATTGCCTGGATAAAGCAAAATGAAGAAAGTGGGAAATCAAAGAAGATTCTTAAGGTTTTTGCTTGAACAATGGCTTGCATGGTAGTGCCTTTTATTAAGATAAGGGTGAACTAGCAGCATCAGATTTGGGCAGGTAAATGGGTAGCATTCAGAAAATGGGTAGAAATCAGGAATCAGAAAGTCATTGGTCAGAAAGATTTTTCATTATACTTTAGGGATTGTAATAAAGGTTTAAGAGTTGGCATAAAATTCTACTGTATTCAAAGCCATGGTGGTAAGTAGAATTGCTTTGGTTGTACTGATAAGTAGAGAGGAGGAAAGAATAATTTAATATAATCAGTGAAGTGGGAGAAAAAAACAAAATGTATTGGTGTCTTGGAAATCAAATGAATGGGGATTGACTGGTCAAGATGCAAAGAGTCAATATTTGTGTCCATTGCTGATGAGCATTTGAACACAATGAGAGATAAAATTGGATTTTACACAACAGGGATCTGTTGATGGCCTTAACAAGAGCAGCTTTGGTGGTGCGATGGTGACCAAATCCTGACAACCATATATTAATAAGGAGATTAGAAGTGAACAAGTTATCAGGGAACATAAATCAATCATTCAAGGAGCTTTGTTTCAAAAAGTTACTGAGAAAAGTGATGCTAGATGGTGGTAGAGGGATTTTTAATAAGGCCATTCAGTTTTCCTTTTGAAAATGATCCAACAAAGAAGGGAAAACTGGTAGCAAAGGGGAGAGAAGAAATAATTTCTGTAGCAAAATCCTGAGTTAAAGAGTAAAGGCTAGAGTCCAGGTTAAGAGGTTAAGGGTGGCTCAATTGGTTAAGCATCGGACTTCGACTGGGGTCATGATCTCATGGTTCGTGGGTTCGAGCCCCACTTTGGGCTCTGTGCTGACAGCTAGCTCAGAGTCTGGAGCCTGTCTTCAGATTCTGTGTCTCCCTCTCTCTCTGATTCTCCCCTGCTCACTCTCTCTCTCTCTCTCTCTCTCAGAAATAAATCAAAAACATTTAAAAAAATTTAAAGAGGTTAACTCTCTCTGAAACTAGAAATTTGAGAGAAAAAAATATAAAGAATTAGGTTACATGTGGGTAACAGATTTAATCATAAAAAATGAGATTATTTTCTTCTCACTTTTATTTTGTCATTAAAATGAGATTTTTAAAGTTATTTTGATGATTTGATCTGAGTGAGGAATAGAAAAGGGGTTTTAGAGTTATAAAAATATCTATAAGAGAGACATTTCAATGATTTTAATAATGGGCTATGAGGTCTAAGCTAATTAAGTAAAAAGAGTAAAGATATGGACAAAGACAACAGAGTAAACACATGGTAGGGACAGTATATTGGAGCCCTTGTCTAGTTGAAGTCAAACTCATAGAGAAAATGATCTGGGAAAATTATGAGATTACAGCAAAAATGTAGGCTTTTTGAATTTGGGCATTTAGAGGTGAGGCCATTAGCACTGATAGCAAATTCTAATGTATGACCACAGGGTTGTATATCTGAAGTGTGGCAGAGGAAAAGAGGATTGGTAATACGGTCAAAGAACCGAAGCTAGCATTCAGATGAATCACCTTTGTGATTTTTGAAATTGCCAGGAATCAGGCCAGGATTCCTCTGTAGGGGAAGACAGTGAGTCAGGGGCCAAAACATTCACGAATGAGGAGAGTATCAGTGAGGTTATACGTGACTGCACAAAGAATCACAGTGGGTGGCATTCTTTAACACAGCTGTGATTGACAGGTAGTGGGGATATCTACTTGAGAGATAAAAGTCAAGGAAAGCACTTCAGGCATCGTAATACACGGGGTATGGGAGCAAAGTTGCCTCCACTTGAAAGCAGGTGCAGAGTCTTCAGAAACAGCCAAATTTCAGTAACAGATGGAAGGTGAAGGGAAACTTCACACATGATATTGCAACTATGGGAACTCTGTTGTTCACAGATAGTGTGCTCTGATTAGAGAGCTCACTTTTTGTAGACTTTTATAGAACTCATTTTTGTAAACTTGGAATACTCAAATAATAAAAAGTACAATTACAAATATGATAACTTTAGATATTAATATTCTTGAATGTTTACAGTGCACCAGGCACCCAGGCACTGTGATATGATTTGCATATATCGCCTAAATTCACTATTATAACATCCTATCGATTTTGTATTTTATGGATGTAAAAATCAAGCATCTTGCCTAAAATAAATTAGTAAGGATTTGAATTTCTATCTCTCTGACTCAAGTGTCTAGATTGCTAAAAATTGTCTTGTTTTACATTACAGTTATTATTTATAGCATTCATTCTTTAGCCATGCTTCTCTTTCTTGATGTTGTTATAAGAATCCATCTATAGAATGTGACTGCATTTCATATAAACTAGATGGGATATACTAAAACATGTTAGTATCATTATAAAGTATCTGAGCGTTTTGATCAATTACAAACAAAACTTTATAATGACTTCAGTAATATTATCTGATCCTTGGTGATCGAAGGAATGAATGTCCAACATCCTCTTTCCCTTCCCCATTTATATATTCCTCCTTTTCTGGATTCCAAACCTAGAGCCATTGGGACTCTGATGTTTTTCAATTTAAATTTACCACTTATTAATTTATTCAGAGAATAAATACATATTAAATCCTCATATTATGTATTAGACACTGTGTGAGGCATGAAGAGCAAGACTGATAGACTTCCTTGCATTCTCGAATGCAGAGCCCAGTGCAGAGAACAGACACTAAATAGATAATTGCACATTTAAAAATTAACATAAAGTTGTGGGAAGTGCTTTAAATGAAAAGTGTAGTTTCCAACAAGAATAAATAGCCCCATCTTTTTTTACCGTGCTTTGCAGATATTGTATCCTTTACATCCTGAAAATGTGTGGGAATCTCAAATCGAACAAGCCTATTGGCACCATTTTTCCAATGGCAAAAGCTCAGTCCATATCTCTATGTTCTATTTTGGTAATTCTCCCAATATTTCAAATTTTTCATAATTTATGTATTTGTTGTGTGATCTGTGATCAGTGTTTACAACTCACAGAAAGCTCAAGTGATGGTTAATGCTTTTAGCAATAAAGTATTTTTAGTTAAGGTATGTGCATGCTTTGAATAATGTCGTTGCATACTTAATTGACTCTCGTATAATGTAAACATAAGTTTTATATGCACCAAATAATTAACCTGGCTTGCATTACATTGATATTTGCTTTATTGAGGTGGTCTGGAAATGAATGCACAATATCTTGGGGGTGTGCCTATATAACAGAGGGATGCAGCTTCCTAAGATAATATCCTCTGTACAGTTGGATGTTACATGCAGTTACTCTCAAAAGCGTGTTTACTAAAAAGAAGATGGATACTATTCCCAATCTCATTTGCCCCTGCTTAGATCAGATTTATGCCGATCCAAAGCAAAACAAGGGATTGAGAAATTATATAACTGATATAGATTTCAAAACGTCCTCTCTCGATCCTGCAGGTCAAGAAACCCAACCTTCTCAGCTTTTCCAACAGGTCAGACAATACAGGAAATGAGACCCAGGATTTCTGGTTCTTAATCCGGTTTATATCTTCTAGACCACAAACCATTTCAGGATTAATTTTGTGACCCAACAATTCTGAACAAATTCTTCACTATGCTCATTGCTCAATTTTTTGAGTTAAAGAAAAAAAATCTTTCTTCCTTTCACCTCAGACAGTAAAACATGATCATACAACAACCACATCCTCTATTCTCTGCCTAATCTATCAGACAAATCAAAGAATATCAGAAAGCAGATATCAAAAGCCTGCAAAAAACATTCAGATACTCTGGTCTGAGAGAAGTTTCATCCTGACAACTATTTTGGCTCATCTTCAGAACTAAAGTGTGTAATTTCAAATGTTTTCAATAAGTTGTCAGCACTTAAAATTTCCTGCTGGAACTCAAAATTTGATAATTGCAGAATTATGGAGCAACCAGGTACCTTTACCAGTACCAGACTTCTCCCAGCTTGTTCCCTGGACTCAGCTAGCCCATCACTTTTAGATGTGATGGAGACCAGCACAACTAACGCCATCCCCTTGCCTTTTAGTCACAACCCTTTGGCAAAAGAATAAAAAGGAAGCCAACCTTCAGAGTTATAGCTTCTAATGTCTTAGCTGCCCCTTAATAAGTATGTATTCAGAGCACATTGACAATAGTGTGACTGACATTGTTACTAATATAGAACAAGTCAAAATACAAAGAATTTTAAATGGCTCACATTCTTTAAAAATGAAATTGAAAACGTTTCTTCTTCTAAACCAGAGTCTCCTGCTGCTCCTGTTGGTAGTGAGATCTCTAAAGTGCCAGACAATGGTGACCGTGATGAATGGTCTTCATAGTCAAAGGTGCCCTGAGTGAAAAGCAAAAGAATAAAAAGCCGGTCTCACTTGTGTGATGCCAGTCTTGGAGACAATAAATGTCTGTGCATGTACTTTTAAAGTCATATCTTTTAAGTTGATTGTTAAGCAGTTAACTGTTAATACTTTGAAATGTTCCATTTTTTTGTGAGTGGTGAGTTTGTGTCGAAACTTTCCTTGCAACTGTAAACCTAAAGCTGCAATCAGTTAAGCTTAAATAATTTAATTGCTGCTTTTTAATATGGAAGCATTTAAGCTTTTAAAAGACTGAATAAAATATATATTCCCAATAATCAGGGAAAGGATTATTCACTATAATTGACATTAATGTATAATTTACATACTATAATGGTCTTAGTTCTTAATAAGTCCTAACAAGTAAGACTAAGAGTGAGAATAATTATGCCACAAGATCAAAAATAAAAATGCTCTTTTTCTTTGGTTATGATTTTGGGAGGTTGTTATATTTCATTTTAAATGATGGGTTAGAGTTTCTTTAAGTTAGGTTTAAAAGGTAGAGAGGCTAATCAGCAAAAAGCTCAAAAAGGTTATTTTATTGGTCACCTAAATACATCGTTCTATTGAGTTCCAAAGGAAGGACATCTATATTAAGTTGTACATTAAAAAAGAAAAGAAGAGAAAAGAAAATTAAGCCAGCAACTCTCCCCCCAAATCCCACTATAGTGTAAAATTGCATCTAAAGTATTATGGTATTACACCACTACCTACATCAATAAAATGCCAGTTTGACATATTATAAAGAAAAATCAGTTACACTTCAATAAGCCCAACTCTCTAGAAAGAAAAGGATGTGAGAGGTATATAGTATGCTTCATCCACAACAAGTCATCAGAGACCACAGAGCCATATAATTCTGCTCTGCCACATTTCAAAAGAAGTGGTTTCCAGCACAAGGTATCTTGCATCCTTAGATGCTGTATTTCAATAGTATGTCAAGACAGACCGGTAACTCTAAGGAATTAATAATGAAATTAGAATGGCATCATGGTCTTCCATACCACCTTATTCTTCCATTCCAATCTTGTCTGCACATACCCTGGATTCTAACTTGTATTTCAACATTCATAATAAGCTTTTCACTTGGATTATAAAAGCAGCCTTCTTTAAGGAGACCCCATGACTGCCAACATTTGACCATTAAAAAACTAAAATGTGGCACCTTTCAGTCTTGATTTATAGCACCTCAAGTGCAAGCATAGATGTCAACTGCAAATTTACTATTCATTGAAGCCCTGGAAGAATGAAGTGGTATAAATAATCAGACAACTCTAGATAGACAATAAATCTGCTTTTGGCTTTCTCTCTTCCTACTGATGTTTCATAAAGGAATCTAGGATATTGTGGAAGCGTGTCCCTGACCTTTGAAGTTGACATGGAGAGGATAGCCATTTACTTCTAGAAAAGTCTGAAAGGAATACTGGAATACTCAGAATATTTATCTGATCCAGGAGAAAACTGCTTATTCATTTTTTGAATCTGTTTTATCTTGAGGTTTGTGACCCATCCTCCTCCTGAATAGGTAATGAAATGCTCCCAACATAACATTTGATCCTTTCTAGTCACAGCAACTTTGAGCAGACATCTTATATTTTATTTTATTTTTTCTGAGAGAGAGAGAGAGTATAAGTGGGGGAGAGTCAGAGGAAGAGAGAGAATCCTAAGCAGGCTCCCATGCTTAGTGTGGAATCCGACGTGGGGCTTGATTCCAAGAGTCTGGAATCAAGACCGGGCCAAAATCAAGGGTCAGACGCTCAACCAACTGAGGCACCCAGGCATCCCAGACATCTTATATTCTATAGTCTCGTAGCTTTTCCATAATCCTCATCATTATCTTTGAGGTGTAAAAACAAGTGAAGCCCTATAATTGATCTTACCAACCCTTCTCCTACCCCTACTCCTATCAGGGTTCTGAAAAGAAACTCCATTAATTGGGAGATTAAAATTTGTCTTTGTAGAAAAGTAACATTTAAAATGGGCTTGGGGAAAAATAAAGCTAGCATTTCTTTGATAGAGTTGTGAAGGGTGTGTTCTGGGTGAAAGGGTACCTATGAACAATGATACTTGAGGCAATTAGTTGAGTTGAGCCCTCGGGAGTTGGGATAGCACGTTGAAGCATGAGTTGGAGGCTTTACCATGAAGGCCCTTGAAAAACAGGAGGCATTTATCTGAATTCAGAAGGAGGTGGTTTGAACGTGTTCAGGTTTCGAGCAATAACAATATAATCCAAGCTCTGTTGTGCAAAGATTAAAATAGCTATAGTGTGTAGGAAAACTAAACCGTGGGGAGAGAGGACAAGAGAATCTATTTATACTGAAAGCTGACTATGATTTGAATGTAATAAATAGAAAAATTCTTACACTCTCCTCCAGTTCTTTGCCCAGGTTGCTCTCTGGGTCTTGACTGCTCATTTTCCACCCCCCAGTTCAGCTACTGAAGAATAATTCCATACCTCAAAGCACAATACAAGTCTCCATTTTTACAAAGAATGTCTGAGATCTCCAGGGGAACTCCCTAATGCCTTCATATTTTGTAACCATAATAAGTTACACGGTTCATGGTAGGCAGCCAAACAACATGTATCAAATGACTGAATACAATAACACACAAAAATTCGTATTGTGTTAAAGGTACTTTTGTATGAATTTGTCTTACTTATACTATCAGTAGAACAATGAAACCTGTAAATCTTTGCATCTTTAGAAGGAGAATTGCACATAGCAGGTGGTAAACAATTGTTGAATTAAATTGAATTAACAAATTTTCTGAAGATGTACAAATCTAATAAATCCATATGTAAGTACGCACACTATTATAAAATAGTTGAATTCATCATTATGTGTTGCACACAGAGTTGTTTGCAGATTATAATATTCAATAAATAATTTTAGAAAACACCATTTTTCTGGATGCAAGTTAAAATAAGGACTGATTTTCATCAGAGGATCCCAAAAGTCCTCAGCATAATTGAAAACCATGGCAGTAAGGAAAGCAAAGACCTCCACTTTAATTATGAGGGTATGCTAGTTATCAGTTTATTGCTTCTCAACTTCAAATCTAGCCTTCTTTCCACACTTTGTGATGCTGGAGCTGTCTCCTTGCCATCTGCACGGAGATGTTGTAAAGGTGCTAGAGGGATATCCACCTCAGCTTCCAGGAGAGTTCTGCCATTATCCTATCCTAGTGATAGGATATCCTAGTGATGGCTTGCCAGCTAATGTCACACCACCAGGGTAGGCAGCTTTCCAGTGAGCTCTCTTACTGCACAGCAAACAGCTTCTTAGTGACTCCCATGGCTACTCAATTAGACGAATTCCTAGTAAGTTTTATGGGCATCCCGGGAGTGGTTTCCTGAAGCACCTCGGTGAACTTCTCTGTCATCCAAAAGGGGTTCCTTGGACACTGTCAGCTTTGTGCTAGAGGGTCCAAGTTTGTTTCTCTCTCAGTGCTGGAGTTGGTGACGCTTCCTACTTCTGTTATCCCGTTATGCTTTAGAGTTCTCTTTACCCCTTTTGCAACATAATCCCCTTTTACTAATTTAATACTTCCTCAGAATAAATTTTCCCGGTATCAATTACAGGTGTTGTTATTGCCCACTGAGTGGACTTTAACTTAAAACAGTCTGTAAGGGAATTTTCTGAAAGCAAGCAGCCATTACAAAAACAAGATGCTTGCATTCCAATATTGGTTAGGTCACACAGGGGACCTATCTGTTTCAAATGGTAGAGTCAGAGTCCTTGCTATACCAATAGCCCTTCCAAGGAATTCTTATAAATAGGTCTTCATGTCTTTACTATGTGTCCCTTTCACCTGGAACACAAACGGATGGTTTTTGCAGACCCCAAAATCTCATAAGTGTTCAGTGGATTTTGAAACATCCTGGCAATATTTGTTCTTCCTGAAACAGATTCTCTAAGCTGATAATGACCAAATTATTCAATCAATCAATCAGTTTTTCTCTAACAGAATGAATCATGGTTAGTAGCTCAAATCTAAAATAAGACCCACTTAGTAGGGGCCATGAGATAGTAGAGATAGTGGGGAACACAAATAAATAGAAGGCACAAGGTAAAAACACCTGCTACTTGTTCTTATGGAAAATTATACCTAACTTTCATAGCTTTTTCTTAATTGTGGAATTGTATTTAGATACTTTTCTCCCCACTAGATTCTGAGCTTCATAATAGTAAGGATCATGTCTGTCTTACTTTCATAAATCCTCAGTATATAGTATAAGAATGGGCACTCAATAAATATTTGGCAAATGAATGAATGATTGAATATTAGTAGAATGCAGTTATATCAAGATCATAGAAAAAATGTTCTTGAAATAATGAAGGCAGTATCGGGAATAATGGCTGGCAGTAGCAGAGGGGTTACCCATAAAGTAACTTCTCTGAGTCTTCCATAGTATCCTGAATGCTTGTTCTAGTTTCAGACATATATTTCAGTCTCCATGAAATCTAGCTGATTCCTCTTAAGGCACAGTAGTGGAGGTGATTCATGATGTTGTCATTTTCCCACGCATTCTTTCAATTTATTGGAGAGGAATTTAGTCTTTGGTCTTTATTCCTTGCAATCAAGAAGAGACTGGAATGCTCAACTTTGTATTCTGATTTTAAGTACCTCAATTGCTAGTCAGGAGAATATTGCTATGCTTATACTATTACCCAACTAAGTTCAGTAGGCACACATTTTTGCAATAATAGTAACAGGCACTAGGCATTTAGATGGTAAGAGGAAAATGATGCACATTCTTGGCCTTCTCTCACTAAACTCTATGCCTCCATCATAAATATACATATATACATTTACACGTACATATATATATATATCTATATAGACTATCAGACAATATATATGTATTTTTTGCATAAAGAAAGTATCACTGATTAAAGACCATCTACTTGAGGTACCATAAACTATCTCTAAGAAAAATGTATCAATAGATTTCACAGCTGTGTTGCTTATGAGTTTCTTCCACTGAAACTTCAACAACTCGATGGGGTTCAGGCCTAATTTCTAGCCCCAGGGATATAGATGTCTAGTATTAGAGAGCCCTGGGAACATGATAAGATACAGGGAAAATCTATTATGGCTGCAGAATATTCATAATACACAGGGATCCTTTTATCATATACTTTCCTTTATTATAATTTTGCTTAACGGCTCAATTTTGATCAATTGCAAGGGCTTGATCACTTAAAGCTATTGTGACAGAGGATAACTCATGTTTATATTTTTGTTTTGGAAACTGATGAAATGATTCAGAAGATTGTGCATTTGTATCTGGTATAATATCTGATGGATTAAAGGCAATCCCCAGCTGTTGTTCTGTCCCTGGTGATTAAGGAAAATGATGAGTATAAATATTAGTAATAATATGTATTATCTCAAGTGAGAGACAAGTTTAGTGAAATTTAATATATTATAAGGAAATGAATGAAATTTACAAATCCACATAAATAACACACTGGAAATTTCACTAAACTGTAATATGCCTTAAGTCAGCCATGATTGAAATTGCATTTGACAGAGGGAAAAACAGTATTTCTCTTTCCAACAACTCCCCACGTTGTCATCATGGCATGGTTGGGTGGTAGTCAGTGCCAGCTGAGGACCCTTCCCTCCTCTGTGTCACCATCTGGCTTCAGTTCCACTTCAATCAGTTTCTATTGGCTTTTTGATTTATGCTGGAATTCATAAGCAGAAATTAAGGAAGTTTGCCAATACATTTGAGATAACCCTCTTTCTCCTCATTTTTGTCCCTTTGAAACTTGTACAGAGAAATTTTGTACTCAGAAGCCTTGGCCCAGTTAATTTAAGCTTTACCAGCAGCAAAGATATGCCACCATTCCTGCAAAATCCCACATGCTTTTGCCAAACCATGATGTCAATATTTTCCCCCCTGTGGTTCTATAGTGTGATCGAGATTTTCCTTTGTACTAGGTCAAATGTTAACTGTCCTTTGCAAGTAGATGACACTGTTTACTGTGCTAAATTTTAGTTCGCTCTGAAAACCTTGTTTTTTGACCTTGAGTTTATGGTACTTTGTTTTAAAAATTTGATACCATTCTATATTTACTTTGGGGATTCCAACTGTAAAACACTGTATTGACATTGATATGAAAGATGAGCTGAGTAAATTCCTACGAAAACCATATAATTTCAGGTTTCTACTCACTCAGCAAAATCAGGAGTAATACAAAGCTGGGCTCCAAAACACTTTAGCATAGAGCACAAGCCCTCAGAAGAGGCTAAAAGAGAAAGTAATTCACCAATCTGTAATCACAGCGGTGCTAGTCAGCTACTTGTAAATGCGCCATTAGAGAAGAGACTGCTAATACCACTCTACTTAATGGTCAGTTGGTTTTTCCAATAGAAATTCATTTTCAGGGTTTAATATATAAACATTCTACCTCATAGAAGATGTAAAATTATCCATATAGCATTGAAACTTAAAAATAAGACGTGGAAGAAAATGAGTTATTTTTGGCGTCTTAGGAGCTCTGCTATTTAACAAAATTCATATGTACAGATCCCTTTTAATTATTCAACAAATATTTATTGATCATCTTTTATGTGCCAGGAATTTACAAATCATATTCTGAAAGAGCTACTGTCTGCCTGTGAAGGTGAGTGTGTGTGTGTGTGTGTGTGTGTGTGTGTGTGTGTGTGTGACATTGAATATTAGAGCTGGTTTGGACCATAAATTTTATCAAGACTAGATACTCCAATTTTCTAAATTAAAATATTAAGGCCCAAAAAGAGTGTGTGCCTTTTCCTTGAATGTGGTCAAACCGGATATGGCACCTAATCTCACAGTCTGTTGACCACACCATGCAGTCTCAGCCGAATGAATATCCAGAGGTTCGTTTTTACAATAACTACAGGACAATAAGGAGAGAGATATCTGAGAGAAGAAACTTTGTTGACAGCAGCCAGAGTCACCAATCAGCAGGCAAACCATCAAAGAAATATGGTAAATGAGAACAAAACCACATCTCTGTTACAACGTTACTAAATGTCTTTAGATTTGCTTCAGAACAACAACAACAAATTAACTGATAGACATGATAACCTTGTGATTTCAAGTGCAAGTATACGCTCATTGAAATGTGTGTCTCCCAGAGTATGTGGTCATTTTCAAGTGTTCTGTTTTCAAAACCCCATTAACATGAATTTCATGGAATTTACAGTCAGTCATGTTGCATCATGTCTGGGGGGAAAATATGCTTTCTAAATACTGAAGCGTATCTGATGATCAAAAAATGACTCACTAAAAAATCTCTAACTTCCACATTTCCAAAGCTTCTTGAAAAAGAAGTGAGACAATTCATCTGTTTTTCACCTTAATTCAATGAGGTATTTGATTTTCAACTACTGTCTCAGCACTGTATTAAAACCCTGTTACTAGGGAATAAAAGAAAATTACCTGTAATCCCCTTTCCTCAGAAAGCATGTTATTATAATGGATTTCTCACTTTAGTCTGCCTTAGCTGCTGTCTGGAGAGAACTTGGTGCGCTTTAGAGCGCCTGAGCTGCTAACCCACCTGGCCAGCAGGCGATGCTCACCTTCTCCAACTGAAGGAATAGCATTGCTCTTCCCACTTGGTTCAAAGAAAAGTCAGAAAGCTTGGGGATTAAAGTGACCTGTCATGGATTTCATGACTTGGGACAGGTGAAGAGGAAGATATTATGGAGGCAAACTTTGGATGACATTCTAAAATAGAGCAGCTTTTTTTTTTTCCCCTAAAAGATACTTCTATATCTGAAACTATTTTTTTATTATGGAAAATATCATAGGAGTATAGAAAATATGGTAGCTTTGTGAATAATGAAAGATGTCTCACCACACCCGAAATAGCCGTCTTCCTTTTTTTAACTGTTAATTCACTTATTTTGTATACATATTGTATGTATGTGGGGAGGGGGGTGCCAGCACACAAGAAGGGGAAGGGCAGAGGTGGAAAGAGAATGAGAATCACAACCAAGCAGGCTCCACACTGTCAACTCAGAGCCCAATGTGGGGCACCATCTCAATGCTTAACTTGATGCCCCCAAAGTATCCGTCTTCCCTTGTCATTTACTCCTTCTCATTGAATACAATGGGACCATGTTATAATAGTTTCTTCTTTTAGGCTCCTGCAGTGATATCCATCTCCACTTTATGCATTGTCATGCATTGTCTATGCTCATATGTCTATGACATGTTAATAAGATCTTAGCAAATAGATCTCATTACCATTGTCCATAATTATTTACTGAATGTTATATAGAAGAGATGGGAACAGACACTTAAGTATATTTAACATGTGCCTGTGCCCATATACTGCGTGGAGCATTTTAAATTATCTTACAGAAACCCTACAAAGTAGATATTATTAAAGAGGAGATACTGAGGATTTAAAAGAAAATTTTCCCAGTTTTCCCCAGAAGTAGTGAAAAAAGGTTATTAGTAAAACACTTGATTGGAAGTATTAGCATGGATGAGGTCATAAATGGCACAAAGAAGTAGAACTTCCAGTCTTACAACATATTGGGGTAAATATGATATACACAAATATCACAGTGCACCAGTGCATGTAATAACATAATCAGCATTGGAACAATTGAGGGGAAGACGAGATCATGTCTGAATGACAGAATTATGTAAGTTTGAGAACTATTAGGCAAAGAAAATAATAGCTAACATTTACTGAGAGCCCACCACTTGTCACATTTCTGATGCCACACTCAGAGCTTCACAAGCAGTAGGCCAAAAACAAAACAAAACAAATAAACAAAAATACAGGAGGCAACTCTATTCATCCCAATTTTACAATGAGGATTTTAAGGCACAAATAACTTGTGTACATGCCCAATAACAAAGCTAATGTTAATGTGTGGTGATTGCAGACTGTACCCATGTACTTTACAGAGTGTATCACAACTTGAGTCCACTCTTCCACTTTCTATAAGTTAATCATCATTAAACTAACATCTTCTCAAATATTCTCCAAATGTTCTTTTTTCATTTTTGAAATTTTCTTTGTTTATGTATTTTTGAGAGAGAGACAGACAGAGATAGAAAGAGAGCTCAAGCAAAGGAGGGCCAGACAGAGAGGGACACACAGAATCCAAAGCAGGCTCTAGGCTCTGGGCTGTCAGCACAGAACCCAACACAGGGTTCGAACCCAGCAACTGAGAGATCATGACCTGAGCCAAAGTCAAGACACTTAACCAACTGAGCCGCCCAGGGGCCCCAATCTTTTTTTCTTTTTACAACAATACTTGTTGTCCCCAGAGGACACTGCTTTCCACACAAGCCACTTTGGAGGTGTTTTGTTGTTGTTCTTATTTGTTTGTTTAAATCCCATGAAGCACCAATTAAGGTCTTATAAGTGAGGAAGGTGTCCTCATTTCGCTCATTGTTTGATCTGTGCAGTCAGAAAGATGGAGATTCAAATAATGGAAATGGACAATCTTTTGAGTGGAACACTTTGCATGAAAAAAAATCAAGAATTTAATTTGAGGAGGAGGGCACTTGTGGGGATGAGCACTGGGTGTTATATGGAACTTGACATAAACTATTTAAAAAAAACCTTAATTTGGAATATATTTTCTTTGAGTTGTTAACTAGTCACCCAAGCTGAGTAGCCAGTGATATTCAGATGTAAATGTTGGTAAGTAAAAGACTCCTTGTGAGTGTGCTTAGGTATTCCTGAAGTTGCCTATGTCTGACTTACTCTTTCTGTTCACACCTTCATCTTTCCAAAATCTGCCTCCTTTACTCAATATCTTGTGAAATTTCTCTCTCAAGTTTTGACAGTATCTCATAACTTTCTCAACGTACTGTGTTTAGTCTTCATTTTACTTACTTTTCTGCTGAATTAAATGCTTTTCATCATCTTTCTCTGTTCCTTTGGATCTGATGGGAAATAGCCATCTGGTGTTCCTCTCAGGTTTCACAATTGCTTTCTTCAGATGCTGTTTTTATCTGCTAAAATGTTAAGTGTTGTTCCAGGAATTTTTTTTCTTGTCTTCTGGTTCTTATGGTCATAATCTTTAATAATTTCAGGAATCAGGCAGCCAATGAAAATGAGCCAAATAGCCTCCTGTAGAAAGACAGTAGAAGGAGGACTGTGACAACCTGCAGAGTGCATGCCTTGTCTAAAACAAACCAAATGCAAAGTTTCTAAACAGTATGCAAACAAAACAAAATTTGTCCATGGATCACCAGGACTTGTGATAGATCACTGTGAGTTAGCATTCTCCCCTAGCTCTCTGTCCCTAACCAAAATTAAGCAATTATCTTTAATAGGTTATTTGAAGATAAATATCACTAGCTCAGATCTTTCTCACATTATAGAGAAACCAATGAACTACAAATGAGCAGAAACTATGAATAATATTCTCTTTCATCTTAAAGACACTGTACTTTCAGAGCCATTTCCAACTATTAAATTATATCTATCCCATTGATATCCTAGAAGCACTAAAACTCTACATATTAAAATCTTGAATACATTATCTCTCTTGGATAAGTAGTTTTTCTTCTAATGTCTCCTACCTGAGTAGTGATTTTCACAAGATAGGAACTCCCAAGTCAACATTAAATCCTACTGTTTCTTTACTACTAGTCACCCGTCCTTTGAACCATGTACATAAGTATTCCAGAAAGACTGTCCTCAAGGACTTAAAAAATGGCTAAGTAAGACTGGCTTCTGAGACACATGTTAGATCAAATCAGGGAAAGGCACAGTTATCTTAAAGAAACAGAACAGTTCCCAGATCTGGAAGATTTACTAGTAAACTCCCATCACTTTTGTGCCATTTGGATGGTATCCAGTGAAACCTAGAAGAAAAAGAATCACCAAAACAAATATTGGTAGTGTCTTCTTAGAGCTGCCCAAAAGGAATTTAGTAATTTAGTTCTTTTGGCAATATTATCTTTCTGTGAGAATAACATATTAATCAATTTAATGGGGCTGATGTCAGTAAGTATTCCATTGCTATAGTTCTCTATTTTTGATTTATATTTATGAGATAATATCTGATTGCTATTTGGTGTGATTTGCTACTAAGAAATATTCTTGGGGAAATAGATTTCCAATCCAATTCCAATAATGATTATTTCTCCATGGGGGAAAATGAGAGTGATAAGGAAAGAGAGAGGAAAGGAAGGAAGGAAGGAAGGAAGGAAGGAAGGAAGGAAGGAAGGAAGGAAGGAAGGAAGAGGGGACTCAATATGGCTTTACTTTGTATTTTACCAGAAGAGCCCCTTGAAGAAAATGAGCAGATCATTGTGATTGAGTAATATGCTTCTTGTGATAGAATTCCTGAGAGAAATTATTAAATAATCTTCCCATATTAATTCAGTGGGCCTGTTAGCTTGGTAATGTGGGGTTCCTGAAATTTCAAGTCATAAGGCTAGACCAGAGCTAACACCAAATAAATGTATTCTATGGAAGCTCCTTGGAGATTGGCAAATATACATCCCTTTGATTGAGTAGATTTTTTATGCTTGTCTCCTTTTCCAGTATATACAGATCCTACCTGTCATCACACCTCCACACCTTTCTATTCCACTGTCATTGCCACACTTCTAATCCTGGCAGTCCTAGACCTCCTAAGTGATCTTTCTGCCTCTCACACTCAAACCATACTCACTGCCCAGAATGCAGTTAGGTTTCCTCTTCTCTCTAAGGCAGACAACCATACTTTAGGTATATCTCAATTTAGGATAAATCAGTTTCTTTCTTTCCTTTTTTTTTTTTTTTTTTGAGCCAGAAAAACAATACAGCTCAGGTTGACACAAATTTGAAATATTTGCTTTGTGTCCAGTGATGTTCATTTTCTTAAGGACAGCTTTCAAGGGTTATTTCAAGCAATACCAACTTAATCAAGTCTACAACATTAAAGGCATATATTTGTTCCATACGGTGAAGTAGGGATTATGCATCTTAGGTTCTAAAAATTATATAAAGGTACTCATTTAAATCTCTTATAAACTACCAAATGAGTTTATGACATATTCTTTAAGATAAATTCCTTTTTATAGCCTTATGCATAGAAAGATGAGCAGTTTGCAATGCAGTAAGCTCTGGCAGTGCATGTAATATTACCATGAAAGGGAACAGTGAAATAATATAAGATGGTACATTTTAGCAAAGCTAGAGTTTGCCAACTTTGACACACTGAGATTTTTAAAGAGCTGAGATGAAAGACTAAGTTTATGAGTGCTCAGTTAGAATCACAAACCTTATTTTTATTAATAGATGTGCAAAATGTGACCTCAACAAAATTTATTATGCCCTGTACAAAATTTGCCTTGTAAAGTATGTCATTTTATTCAGTGTTGTTTACTCTTTCCTATGTGCATCCTCAAAAGGCAAAATTGAATGATGACTATATTCTCTGCTGTCAGAATGTGCAAAGCAAACAAAAATACTATTATTGTAGAAGCTAGGCCAAGGGGGTATAGAGGGGTGCAGCTGTAGATTAAGTAAACAGATACCACTGATCATTTTATTTCCCTAAAGATCAGAACAGAATCATGCAAATTAAACTTTTTAAGAATTAATAATATGGTCATAGCAGCTAAAATTTTATCTCCCATGAAACTGAAGGCCTAAGAAACTCCAAATTGGGCTTTGATTGCCTTAATGTCAAAGACAGATCTTTCTTTGAGTCAGCTCGTGTATAGCATAAAACAGCTGTTCTGGCTATCTGAGTACAATTCTGAGCGAGTGTGATGAAGGAGCTGAGAAATTGCTGTGATGTATGATAGTGCCTGCATCGAAAGCAAATTTGTCTGCAACCTCCAGGGCTCACTGAATATTAAGATAAGGCAACTGGGATTGGCGCTTATTCCCTTCAGTTAAGAGCTAGGACATGTGGAAATGATTGTAGGCCTAGACTATCACATTCCTCCTAAAAAATGTTGGCAAGTCCTCAGAAACTGAGGCCATTATTATTATCATTCTCCTGAACATAATTTGGGGAAAAATAAGGCCAAATAGAAAAGAAAGAGAATTCTGGCACCTTTGTGAATCCAAAAGTAGTTTTATTGAAAATACAACTTTGGAAAAATGATATGAGAGAAAAAAAATCAATAGAATTTGAAGACTACCTTTTAGACCTTAGAAAGGAGAATGATCTCAAAGTTAATTTTTGCTTTATTAGACTAAACCATGGGCCAGGAAAACCTAAAAATATGGATTAAATTCAAGGGAATCAATTCAATTCTCTTCCTTGTGACAGGAAGTGGTGCAATTTAAATTTACAATATTAAAAAAAGAAGAGGGTACAAGCTCTATCTTCTAAATACCAACATAAAGATGAACAAAGGTCCTATTCACTACCCAGAAGGGATTCTCTAGTGCTTTGGGCTTTTTCATAAGAATGGAAATCTCCCTATGAAAATGACATGTGATAGTCAGGTTTTGGATGCCAAAAAAAGCCTAGAAATCCTAGTGTACATTTTTAAGGCACACTTGATTGGCAATGTTGAGAAGAAAGTTGATTTAGGAAAGCACTCCTGATAAACTACAACCAAAGTAAATGAGTTTTACTTTGGCCTCTATACGAAAGAATATTTAGGCATAAATATAATTGTCATGTGTAAATGTAATGGAAATAAACATGGTATTCAAGGTCCATGGTATATAAGTATTAGTCCCAACAATTTATAGACAGTTTACTTAATTTTACTGAGAATCACTTCTTTTATATGTAAAATTAAGATAATGACATAACAGATCATCACGTGCAACAATAAAATAATGCGTACAGACAACAGATTCAAAACAATGTTTGTACAATAGCTGCACTATGAAAATACATTTCAATATTAAATATTTAGAAAAATAGAACATAAAAATAGAAAACATACTCTTAGAGTCTGAGATCTGGGTTCTTTTAAAAATATTCTGAAGTTGGGGAGGCCTGAGTGGTTCAGTTGGTTGAGGCTCCGCCCCTTGATTTCGGCTTCCGTCATGACCTCACGGGCTGAGAGTGCCATGGAATCTGCTTGGGATTCTTTCTCTCTGCCCCTCTTCCACTTGCACATAACCTCTCTCCCTCAAAATAAATACACATAATTTTTTTTTTAAATAAAACATTTTGAAGTCAGAATGTATGATTAATTGACTATGGTTCATCATTCTATTCCCAGTGCCTGAAACAGTGTTGAATGGGTGAATAAGAAGTTATTAATTTTATTTTTAAAGTGATGAGCCTAAGTTGTGGGTTTTGACCTGAACTGGTTGTTTTAAAATCAATTTTAAAAGATTGCCTTTGTTTCTCCTGTCTATATCAGAAGATATTTCCTGTCTAAATCCTAGATGGAGTTCATAAATCACTTGCTAATACAACAACATCCTTCCCGTAAGGATGGCGTCCTGTGGCCACTTGGGGTGAATGCCAGATGCTGTACGAAATAGAGGTATGCTCTTACAAGCTCCTCTCCTAATATGACATCCTGCAGAAAGGATCAGCTTTCTCCGGGAGCATACTTCACGCAACGCTTATGTGACCTCTCAGTGCATTAACGACAGCAGGTAAATCATTGGGTTTTGTCTAACAGACGAATTGATTTAGGGATGCAAAGAAAGTACTCGCTAAACAATTTGCTATCCAGCTGGAGCATACTAAACACACTTATAGCCAAGCAAATAGGTCTAAATGCTTAATTAACTTTTGCTCACCCTTCCAAACAACGAGGAAACCAAAAGTACAATCCATCGAATCTGTTTAGCATGCATCTACAGCCAGATTCTTTCTATCTACCAAAGGTGAGTCTTACTCAGACCTAGTTAAATACCTGAAAATTTGCTTAATAGTCTGTTTTTCATAGGAAGAAATGCAGAAACCTAGGGAAGTGTTGGCTCACCCAAATAGATATTCACTCTGTTTAGGATCTATTCGGTAAAAGGGTGTTGCCTACCTTATCTGTGTATTTCAGACACTAGATTTTAATGTTAAAAGAATAAACAGTGACATATTTAAATTGTAAGCTGAGAAATGACTGTAGATAAAAAGAAATTTGCACAGAGAAGTAAAGCCTTTTAGTCTGTCTTGTGGGTAAAAGAGATGATTTTCCAAATGTCCCTGGCCTCAACCCAACTCAAGAACTATTCTCTGGAACAGCACAGAGTTAAGGAAATCTTAGGTAATTGTATGTATGTTTAAGTAGAAGAAAAAACTCAATGGTAAGTGATATTTCCCTTATTCTATCTCCTTTCTGCTTTATAAACTTTATTCATGCAGATGAGAAATAACGACCACTTGATACTTAACGACTAAGAAGTCGGTGAGCAGAAGACATGATACCATTATGATCTATATTATTTTCCATCAGTATAGTATATATACTAGACCTAAGATTTCCTTAATTCTGTGCTACTTCAGGGAACTCTGGAGTCAGATTTTGTAGGATCAAATCCAGCATTCTCCATTGGTCACCTGTGTGACCTTGGCAAGTTACTTAACTGCTCTGTGCTTCTATGCCTTCATTTATTAAATGGATATAATCATTATACTTTCCTCATAGAGCTGTCATGAGAACTAATATTTGTAAAGCACTTACAACAGTATTTGGCATATAGTAAGTACTATATAAGTATCTATCTATCTATCTCCATCATCATTTACAAATAGTATGCTTAATGTAACTAAAATGACAGAGATCTGGCCACAATATGTTGAGATTATAAAAAAAAATCTCCCTCGGGACTTCTAGATATTTTTTTTCTATTTTAGCTTTCTATTTTCATAGAAAGCATGTGATGTTTACATGGCTGCAGTACAAATAGAATTACGATTCCTGCTTTACAATTATGAAGCTGATTACATCTGTTATCATGTTTAGGATTCCATCATATTTTCAGCATAAAATGCTCTACTGGTTACAATCAAGGATAGAAAGATGACTAACATGCAGAGGAGCTTAGAATCTATTGGAGTTGATTCAGACACGCACGGAAATAATATTATGACACGAACAAGAGGTAGACGAGTGTGAAGCAGTGTCAACGGAAGACAGAATTAGGTAAATCATAGATTTCAAAGTGGAGTTCCGCTTCAAAATAGATAATGCTAATGTTAAATCCTATTGGAGCAGTTTGGTTAATTTGAGAGTGTTTATCCAGTATGTACGATAGGAGAGCAGGGCAGATATAAGACTGCTGAAAAGTTTTGAGAGTTGTCGGATTAGCACTTCTGGGTTCTTGAGTTTTATCGCAACATTTTGGCAGGACTACTTTGGAATGCGAGCAATGCTCATTTCAGGCTTGTAGAGGAGAATACAGTATTATGAAAATTTGGCAAGACAGCTTTAAAATCATTTTTACCTGAGTCATTGATAAGAAGTTTGTGACACCATTACTGTCAACATCCGTGGCCACGGCAGTAATAACTTCTGTTTGTCTCTTAAAGTGTCATTAGAAGAAGTTAGATTTGATATGCTCCTTTGCAGTCCTATCACTTCTTGGACTAATTTCCCATTTCCTCAAGTGGGACAAGCTTTATTTTCCTAAAATGGCCCAAAGCATGTTACCCTGAGATATCCAGGATGTTTATTAAGTTCTCAACCCACTTTACATTTTGATAACTTCATTGGTACCGATGGTCCAGCAAACTATAAATAAGTGTTCACTCATCAAAAATATTATTTGGAGGAGTCTGGGACCAGAATTAAGAGTAAGGTGGTTAGACTCATTTGACAGCAACCAAGAATGCTTTAACAACTTGGGAAATTAAGTCAAAACATGTTAACATGTTAACAATTGGAGTTAACATTGATCATATCAAAGCCCAGATGTGGGAATATTACTGTCATGCTTCTTCAAACCATTTACTTTTGCTTCCATCACATGTGCTTCTGAAGTTATTAAAGTTTAAATTTGCATGGGTCCATTATCTACTACAGCAAGGAGAAAATTTTGAAAGCAGAAGGTCACTTTTACTTTAGAAGGGAAAACAATCTTGATATTCAAAGTATCTAATCCTTAGACACTGAAATTAAGGAGACTAGGTTAATACCAAGTAAATGTTCAAGTCAGGCATGACAGAGGTATGATCTCTTTCCCCATTTAGAATAAAGATACTTATTTGCCCATTGCCAAGAGAAAATGTGTTCCAGGTGTTGACAATTTGTGAGAGTCTCTTCATTGTGTACTTTGGGGGGAACAAAGCCAACTACTTCTAAAGTTAAGAGAGGAAAAAGGAAGAGAAATAAGAAATGTGTGTGTGTGTGTGTGTGCGCGCGCACGCACGTGCACACGTGTGCATGTGTCTGTAGCATTGCAAAGTGACGTCTCCACACTGAGAGGAATCTGAAGCAGCCCCTTGTAAAGTTAATACAGGGTGATCTTTTTCACCATGCATCTCTTTTAACTTAAACATTTGTAGTTCTCTGCCAAATATCTGTTTTTAATAGAGGTGAAGTTTTCAGAAAAAAAAATCTTGATGGGATAAAAGACATACTTAATCTCTGTCCCTTCGGATGACCTTCCTCATTCCACAGCCTGTGTCTTCCCTAAGTTCTAGTACTAAACAAGAACACCTGAACAGCAAGGACATTATAAAATCAAATGTCAGTCATCAGTTAAATCCATGCTCCTTTCTTGTATTTTCATTGCCTGTTTCAGTGCTGCTGAGTTCTCTGGTTCTGAAAACATCTTCCTGATACTTTGATGCTAAAACATGGCTCCTTTAGAGTTTCTGGTCTAAATATTCACAGACACGTCTAAAAGTTTTGGTCTATTCTTTTCTCCAAGGAATGTTTGCAAAGAGGGCACACAGGTAATGTTTCATTATCCAAGCTAATGAAAAGGAGGAGAAGAGTGAATGATTCAGAAAAGGAAATAATCCTTCTTATAAACCTATTAACAGCAGCATGAGAGTCTTTAATTTGGAGAAATAACAAAATAAGCAGGTAGCTGGGAGGTATTCTTAGGGGAGAGCCTGAGAAATGAGATGAATTCTTAAAATCATTCCTTTTTCCATGTTAATGTGTACAGTCTAGAAAGGACTTTTCCATTTATTTGTTTGTTTGTTTGTTTCTTTGTTTACAGAAGTAATACCTACCTTGCAGGGGATTTTAAGATTAGAGGAAATTCTTTTATTTCTAGAGACAGAGGTGGTGTGGTAGTAAACACATACTGAGCTCCATAAATGCTAGCGATTATCAAAGGCTACAAACTATGCCAGTTGAAGGGCGTGCTCTTTAAGGTTACAGAGAACTAAGATTGAATTAATGGCTCTGCCACCTGATTTCTGTGTGTTCTCAGAGTTACGGACAACCTGACACTTGCTTTCTTCACATGCAAAAATGAGAAAACAAGCCTCCCTCATTAAATTGCTTTGAGTTAGCCCACATGAGTTTATGGAGACTAATTCAGCAACTGGCACACATTGGTTCCACCCTGGGATACACAGCTAAACCTCTGGCCCTGTTTTTCTTCTGTACCGAGTGTTGCCCTGGACCTAGCTCACTTAGTTGGGGGCTTATAACACTGACTCGCCAACTCCCATAGCCAGGAAACTGAACTTCGTGCTATGTACCTAGCGGTAGACCTTCTATTGGTTACCTGTTGCTGTGTAACAAATTATCCCAAATTCCGGAAATTTAAAATAACAAACATTTACTATGGTCAGGAGTCTGGGAATGTATAATAGTAGGTATCTGACTCTGGGTGTCTCATGACGTTGTAGTCAAGACTCCAGCTGGGAATGCAGTCATCGAAAGGTTTGATTTTTCTGGAAGATCTGCTTTCAAATGCCCTCATGTGGCTATTGGCCAGTGGCCTCACTCGGTTTCTCACCATGTGGGTCTCAACTAAGGCTGCTTGCTCGTCACATGGCAGCTTGCTTTCCCCAAAGGAAGTGATCTGAGAGAGATACAGACACTGTTTTTTACAACTTAATCTCAGATGTGACACACTATCACTTCTGCCATATTGTATTAGGCACACAGATCACCTCTGGGCCAGTGTGGGAGGGAACTCTACAGTGTGCAAATACCAGAGGTCAGAGATCATTGGAGCCATTTGAAGGCAGTCTTCCACTGAATGGACTGAATGCCCTCTCATGCCTGACCACAAGTTAGAGATCCTGGATAGTATTTCTTGCTGAGAATCCTCTACTTCAAAAACATACGATATCTGCTAAAAAGCAAGCTATAGCTTGCTATTATGTTTGATTCTGTAGGTCATTCCTGTATCCCGGTAAGTTTCTCAACTGGGATCACCTGAGTTCATTGCAGACCTATCCACAGATCAAATTACTAGTGTTCAGATTAAAAAAGTCTTTACAAGTTCTATTTTCAATGCCCACAGATGCCTGCCCAATATATAAGATTGGGTCAACTGCCGAGCAAGCAGACAAGCTCTGCTTTGTGTTCCTAGGGAAGGAAGTAAAGAAAGTCTTTAGGAAATTAGGGAACAACAGAGAAATGAGGAAATTATGATCCAGCAGCACAAACAGAACAAAAAAGCCACAGAGCCTGTCAAAGGACAGAGGGGTCTGACACTATACAGATCGTGAAGTGTTGATTACATAAAACATATTTAATATTCCAACTAGCAAATTCTAGTTATAGAAACCATGTTTTTAGTAGGTTTCATTTTAGGAACTTGTGTTTTCTTAATACTTGAACATTATATCTCCAACTACCTTTCTCCTAGGGCAGCATTAGCCAGGATAAGTCAATAGCTCTTCTCTGACCCATACAGTTTTACTGATATTAGAAATGGGACAAAGAAAAAAAAAGATTACACAAAATGAGAATCATATATTTATATAAAAATGCTTTTTGATTAAGGTTGTAAATGATCTTTTGGAACAATAACAAAACAATATATAGTATTTTTCAGTTGCTATATTGTTTTGCAATAAGTCTTTTTTTAAATAAAAATTTAACCAAAGCAAAAGTATGAAGTTCAAATAATAACTGTCTGTACTCAATTTTGTAGTGAAATATTGCATTACCTGCAGCATAATTATTGTTTTGTCATTAAATTTTTATGGCTTTTTAAAGTGTAGTTGATGGATTTAATTCCTGGATAAAAGCAGGTCAAACATTCTCAAAACAGGAGCTTTTCATTTTTCTGTAAGCAGATACTTTATTTTGCCATCTGACTTAGGCATAAGTAGTCATTGTAGTTCTTTGATATCACTTATGGGAGGTTATGCTAAAAAATAGGCTAACTGTAAATTAGTAAGTTTCTCTCTCTCATGGAACAAGGCAATACTCATTGTCTGGGGAAAAGTCTTATTGATAGGAATCGATAAAAATTATCCTGTGGCTTTCCCATGCTTCAGAGTTAATTATGTGCCTTTGATTTCTTTGTGTTATGTCTTTTGACTTTGGTCAATGGATGTTACTCAAACAGGTAGAACTAGTCTGTATATAAATGACAAGGCCATAGATTTCTTCTCAGTGGATCTGGCAGCCTCAGCGCACAAGGCTGCATTTATTCACCTAAGCAAACTCAGGCTTCGAACTGCGGGGTTGACAACATCAGTACAACGGGAAAAACCAGTTTTCCCTGACCGGTACTTAAGGGAAGGCTGCAAGAAACTCTCCTGTAAGCAAAGGACAGAGACGAGTGCAGGTGCACAGAGCTGGCCTCCACTCTGCCACACACGCTCAGGAGGCTTACAGGCATGGCTGCCGGAGGACAGTAATGGGAAGGAGGAGAACGCGAGGACAGAGGAGCATTCACATCTGCGTTCATCGCTAATGAGCAAAGCATGCTACTTTGCCCCACAATTGCATTATTATCCAAGCATTATATTTGGAAGAGAATGCAGAGTATCTTTTTATAGATTTATGTTATTTGCTCTAAATTCACACTGAGAGCTAGAGATTAACAGGCAAGAGGGAGGAGAGCATTCTATAGTGTTATCAAAAAGAAACTTTGTACTGAACCAGAGCATGTGGGAAAGATATGATCATTAGCATTTTTATGAGCTTTTAGTCTCCATTTTTTTTCTGACACTGATAAGAGATCTGTCTTCTCTTAAATGTAATGATTTGTATATTCGCCCTCATTTGCAAGTTCAGTCTGAGGGAAGACAAATCCAAGTACTGTCTAGTGCTGAAATTTCCTTAGGCTGCTCTGACAAAAACAAAAAGGCATTCATCCTCAAATTAGCGACTTCATGCAAAAGTGTACAACAGAAAAAAAATGAACTATTTTTGGCTCAAGAATTCGTTGCCTCTGGAGCAAATCTTCTGCCGCTAATACGTACATAGGCAGGAGGGGTAGTTGCGAGGGCAGACCCTCCCCACCCTTTACAAGTGTTGGTCCCTAAGAGAAGGACATTATACACCTATGTATCATTCATAGGTGTGTACATCAGAATATATCATTTTTGTCCAAAGTGTTTTTAAATGTTCTAAATATGGCTAAATAAGACATTGAATATTTGGCCACTGTGCACATTTTGCTCATCATCACATGAATTGGGTTCCAAGAGTGTTACACGTTTGATATGTCTCACTTTTTCAGTAACGAAGGGACAGCATGAAGGGGTGCTTCAGGACCTGGACTCTGGATACTGACTCACCCATCTTTTGAATTCCAGTTCCATTCCTTAGAAGCTGTGTTACCTTGGGCGACTCATTTAATCACTTCATGCCTCCTCCATGCCTTTCTTCATCTATACAATAGGGTTAAACATCATGGAGCTATGGCAGGATTAAATGAGATAATATATATAAAGCAATTAGAATAGTGCCTCGTACTTAGTTGGCATTGTATTTGTGACTGTAATTATTATCATTGCTTTTTCAGCCTTGGGAAAATACCTTTTTAGATACTTAATGTGATAAAAATGCAAAAATTGAAACCAGAAGTAGAAAATTGTAGTAAAATAAAGAAAAACCTGTTCTCAATATTTCACTATTTGCCTTTAGATTCCCGATTGCCTTGTGTCCACTTGTCCATTGACCTCTGTTGGATTTTTAGATTAAAAGCCATTTCTGGAGCCCTGTCGTGTCTGTCAGTATGCATATAATTAACATTCTGATGGTTGAGAAGAGTTCAGTTTTGAAATGTGAAATAACTAAATTATCAGACATTGTGTTTCAGGACCTCAAAAGTTTTACTGCCAAGGCCCTGACCCTAAGATTCAGGACAGTATCCCTACACTATCCCTTACTAGAACCTTGCCTCCAACTAGATACCTTTAATCAGTCCATAGTTTTGACTGGAAATAGTTAAAAATCAGCCGTATATTCTACTTCCTAGGTGACCTTCATCTCAATGCCCCTTTAGCTCTCTCTGCAAAAGAAAATCTAAATTTCTGTAGTTTTTTGATCAATGAAAGGTTATGAAACAGATTAAAGCTAATATATCTGCAGCAGATAACATGATGTCTGTTTCTTGCTTTATGTTCAGAGGAGTTGCCAAGTGATTTGCTGTAGAGAAAGCATTGGAGAATGGATTTAAGGGGAAAATATTTTCTTATTACTACATTTATAAATTCTTTCTGTTACTTGTTCTATATTGTCACAGTCTGAGTTGTTCTAACCAAGACTTTAAAACAACAGAATGATGTATGTGTGCCTCTTTCACAGAATAAATGCATGTTGATACATCATATATGGATATCATTAGTAATTTCACTGAGTACTTCCAAAGGACACTCCCATACAGATGTTGGCTTACTATCTCTCTCTCTCTCTCTCTCACACACACACACACACACACACCCCTTTCCTCCTCTTGAATTTACTTCTTATTTTGAGAGGGTTGGGATGGGGAGAAGAGAAAGACATGAAGTGAAGTCTTCTTTTTCTGTTTGTTGTACCCTTGGCACTTGTTAGGGATAAGTGAAGACCCAAGAGGCTTTGGGTACAAGGGTCGTAGCTGGCTGACATTTGGTGAGGACACTTGAGTGCCCTGCAGAAAAGTCCTCATAGGGAGGAGCCACGTCTTCCCTCCAGTAGCCAGTGAGTAGCGGAGGCTTCCTGCCAACAGCTCTGTTAGGGGAGCCATCTTTGAAGCAGATCCTGTAGTCTCAGTGAACTTGTCAAATAACGGCCACCCTGGCTGACATTTTGATTGCGGTCTCACGAGAGACCCAGAACCAGAACCACCCAGCAAAACTAAGGATTCCCTATCTCCAGAGATTTTGCTTCAGAACAATGTATTGTGTAAAGCTACTAGGTTTTGAAGTAATTTGTTATGTAGTGATAGATAACTAAACACAGAAGAATATTGTTAGAACAGTAATTGAAAAAAAAAGCATGATACAGAATAACACATTCAGTATAAGTTCATCACTATAAATTGCATATAGGAAAAAAGAGGGAAACAATCACCAAAATATTAATGATATTTATCATCAGCTATTGGATAAATCAGAATCCTTTTTATATTCAAAATGAGCAAAGCATGCACTTTGTTAAAAGTAACTTTGAAAATAGTTTTTAAATATTTATTTCATGGTTGGTAAGATTGAACCTACTTTTATTTCCTCAATAATGTGTGGGGAAAATGATATTCTGGTAACAGGTTAAAAATCTAAAATATGAAATTATGCTTGTGGCATCCGGTCAGTTTATAGAGAGCGATTTTTCATGTACCCCTGTGCCTTTCTCTAAGCCTGCCTGAATTTCTGATGTTCTTGCTTCAACCATGAGCCTAATTATCGAAGAATATAGAGTGCGTTCCAATGCTCCAAATGAGGATAAGTCTGCAGTAACTCTGAGCCACACCCCCCATGCCAAGATATTATTTATCTTATCAGAAATATGATAATTAAGATATAATATGAATGGAAATGAAATTAAAATTCTTATCCGCTTTTTAAACTTTCTGCTGTATTATACAGTAGAGGCAATATATCACACAATAGTTAAGAGATCAAGCCTGTCTTCAATATATTACTACCTGTGTAACCTTGGATAAGTTTCTTACTTATTGTGTAGTTCTTTATCCTCATCTTTGAGTAGCCAAAGAGTCTACTCAACCTACCAATTTCAAAGGCCTACCATTAGCAAATAAACCTGGCCTGGCATACAGAAAGTGTGAGTGATTTCCTCTTTGCTTAAAGTTTGCTGATGTTCAAAGTCAGAAAGCAGGATCCATAGGATGTTAATGTTTGAGACACTCTATTCTATCTCACAATAAACAGGTGACATGAAATGAGTGACTGTATAATAAAGGTTGTTTGGGCTTTGCCATTTTGTAATTTGAGACTCCAATTCTCTTGTACTGATTATTAGCTGTGTGGCACTGGACAGTCTATAACCTCCCTGAGTCCTATTTGTTTCATTGGCAAGAGGAATGTATCAACTATCTCATAGAGTTGCTTTAAGGATTAAAAGATAACCAAAGTGAAAGGACCACAGTTCCTTGTATATACTAAGTACAGAATACATGCTAGTTTCCTTTTTATTTTCTTCTTCTTCTCTTTATTCTCTATGTAGTGGGTGGGAGTCGTGGGGCAAGAGAAAATTAGTAGGAAGAAAATGAGAAGGTAAATTAATGTGGAAAAAAATTGTGGCACTACATCGTGAGTCATTATTCCATTTTGTTAACCCAAAGAGGAACATAATAATAATAATAATAATAATAATAATAATAATAATAAACAACTTATTAGATGTTTGCTCATTAATCTTACTGTGGCATATTAAACTGCCTGGCAGAAATGTCATAGCCACTATTCACAAAAGCAAACATGACTCAATATAATTTGGATGTACTCGGAAAAATCCCTGCTTCAGCTTGTTAGAAAAATCTGTAACATTCACAAAGCAGATAATGGTAAGTCACGAGATGTCAACTCTATTCTTGTCATGAAGAAACAGGAATGTCTTTATAAGGTTAATTCCAGGTCTCTATAACTCTATCAAAACAGTGGCACGTGAACATTTGGCATTCTTAGGACCTCAAGAATTGCTGAATAGCTGATAATTCTATCATCATTGCATAGACTTCCCTGACACAGTTACACGTATCCAGTATTGAGTATTAAGCAAGCTGACAGTTTCTGATCTTGATGCACAAGATAGTTTGTCTACTGAGTGTTTTCCTGAGAACTTAATTTTTCCTCTTCCTTTGACTGAGGTTACTGTTAGTTGTTTAGACTATGTAATTAATGATTTTTTAAAAAAATCTACTCATGCCCTGGGGCTTTTTAAAAGAAAAGATATAATTTTTAAAACTCCAAACAAAAAATTAATTAATTAAAAGAGTCATTGCAAGTCACCATCCCAACTATCGACTGGGAATATTTTAACACACGTAGAGGCTGGCAATAAAACAGCTTCCTGGATTATACTATGCCCTGTGAGCCTCTCTGAGTCCCTCTGTCCCTTGCCTAAGGCATGCTTTCATACCATCACTTGCTGCATGGTTTTAATGAAATCCGTAGCAATCACTCTTTTCGAAGGAAAAAAAAGAAAGAAGCGAGGGAGGGATGAAAAAGGACACGGAGAGAAAACTACCTATTTTTCTAGGCCAGATATAGGTTTTACTTCACCAAGTTTAATTTTACAAAACCAGTGTTACTTCAAAGACATAAAGGAAGAAAGAAAATGCACGGGCAAGGAAAGAGCATAGTCATCGATGTGAATACTCCTTTTTTCCCTACCTCATTTTCTATAACCCAGCATCTTGTTTTCTTTCTTTCTTTCTTTCTTCCTCCCTCCCTCCCTCCCTCTTTCTCTCTTTCTTTCTTTCTTGGAGAGAGAAACAGCGTGAGCAGGGAGGGTCAGAGAGAGAGGGAGCCACAGACTGAAACAGGCTCCAGGCTCTGAGCTGGCAGTCAGCACAGAGCCCGACGTGGGGCTCGAACCCACGAACCGCGAGATCATGACCTAAGCGAAAGTCGGAAAGGCGAATGCTTAACCGACTAAGCCACCCAGGCGCCCCCCCCCGCCCCCCCAGCATCTTGTTTTAATGTATAGAGATATCAGTTGAAGGAGCACGGTAACAACACTTTTTAAAGAACGTGTTAAGTATTTATTCTTTCTCAGACCCTTTCACTCAATACGTGCAAGACATGCAATTTAATATCCCATTTTATAACTGAGGAAACTGGAGGAATGAGCTGGGACGTTCCCAAGGTTGGTTAACAGTGCAAGCCATCCTGCCTGATTGAAGATGTTGGCGCTCCCATTGTGCACAGTGGTCGCCCTGCTGCTTGGTATTCCCTGGTGGTACTGCTGTTGACTGTTCAGTTTCAGGTTCGTAGGTTTTGGTTCTTAGGTTCCCATCTCTATCCCTGTACAGAATCATAATGCCTTAACTGCTATTATTGGTTTATATGTGTCCAATTGGTTTGTTTATTTTTGAGGTTAGATTTTAAATACATGATTTCATTTATTTAATGGTTACAAGTCCACTGGACCAAAGTCCACTGGGGTCTTCTGGACCTTCTTGGTTCCATTTACTAATTTATAAGGTTTTAGAAAACTGTCTTCTCATCTGACTTGTCCAGTGAGTTGCCAAAAGTTATTCACCATATTTCTCCCTTTTTGAAAGTGTTTCATTATTCTGGGCTCGTCCCCTTTTTATTCCTAATATTGCTGATTTTGCTGTCTCTCTCTTTTGAATCAGTCTTGCAGAGATTTGTAAATTTTTTTAGTTGTTCGAAGAGCCACACTCTAGATTCTCCCCAATGTATTTTTGTTTTCTATTTTATTATTTCCTTCCTTCTACATTCTCTGGGTTTCTCGTTTTTCCTTTTTTGGAATTCTTAAGCTGGATGCTTAGCTCATTTATTTTTGGCCAGTCTTCTTTACTTAAAAGCATTTAGGAACACAAATTCCCAACAAATAACTGCATTAGCTTTATTCAACATGTTCAAATAATGTATTTCTTATTGCCATCCACATCTATTTCTTATGAACAGAATTTAAATGGGCTTTTTGTCTGATCTTATATTCTCTACCTTCGATTCGAGAGTTTGATTCTTTTATTTTTATGGTAATAATTGACACTTTGTGTTTAAATCTACCATGTTGTTTTTTTCCCCCTCTTGTCCCATTTATTCTTCATTGTCCTTCCCGGCCTTCTTTTGAATTAATTGGGAATGGTTCAGCATCTTATCTTATCTCTTCCTTTTTTTTTTTTTTTTTTTTGGTTAAAATTCTTTGTAGTTTTAATAGTTACCTATGATTACAATGTTCATCCTTATGTTAGAACAATCTACCTAAAATAATATATATGACTTCATGAGTAAGATAAAAATCTTATCATATATTTCGATTTCTATAGATATATATTAGCTTCAGGAAAACAAGTTAGTAGCTGAAAACAATAATGATATTGATACTCCACATCTTGTTGGTCAAGAGCTGAGCATGCTCAAATGGGCAATAGTTTTACTCACTGTGACATTGGTTTGGGCCACTCAGATGGCTGACTGTTGCTGTCAATTTAGTTGGAGCTGGAGGTCCCGAGGTGACCTTTCATACCTCTGGGTATGTCTCAACATAACCTGTACTTCTTCAGTCATCTAACCAGATTTGATTCTAACAGGGAGCTGGGCTCCATGAAGAAACATTTCAAGAGGACAGGCCTTGTATGCCAGCTTCTGTCAAGCTTCTTCTAATGTCTTATTTGTTAACTGGTCAAAGAAAGTCACGTGATCATGCCAAGAATCAATGCAGAAAGGTACCACATACGGGCACTAATATTGGGAAGTATGGTGAACTGGGAGTCATTAAACCTCAAACATAACTGTATAAAAACAGACAGACTAGAAGATGTCTTTAATATTTAAATATCCAAATATTCACTCTTTCGGCTGTTCTTCACTCCTCCCTACAGATTGAAATATAATAACACCTCCTTCCAACTGAAAAGTTGCTATTAATACTCTGTAACCTGTAGGTCAAATAGAAAGAATTTCTATCTTTTTTCTCTGCTTGAAATTAGCTTTATTTTGCTTTAACGTTTGAAGGACATCTTCACTGGATATGGACTTGTAGTTTAACATTTTGTTGTTGCTATTGTGGTTTTACTTTTCTATCAGCACTTTAAAAAATTATTTCATTGTTTTCTAGACAGTACTGCTTCTTTGTACTTTTCCTTAGAGTTCAATTGATCTCCTTGGGTTTGTAAGTTGAAGTTCCATTTTTTTTTCTCATTTTTTTTAGTTAAATAAACTTAAAAAGGGTTATGAGGCCGTCAGTGCAGAGCCCCACATGGACCTCAAACCCATGAAACCTCGAGATCATGACCTGAGCCAAAACCAAGAGTCAGACACCCAACTGACTGAGCCCCCCAGGTGCCCCTGTGAGTTGCAGTTTTGATCAGGTTTAGTAAGCTCTTGGCCATTATCTTTTCAAATATTTCTTTTGGCCCATTCTCTCTTTCTCTGCTTTGTACTCCTATTGCCAGCTTTCCAGGTAAGCGAAGTTTTGTTTTGCTCTGCTCCTCAGTCCTTTCCCAGGCCTTCATCCAGTTTGCAGTCTGCTCTGTGGGCCTGTCTCTGTGTTTGGTGGCAGGTATCAGACCCTGTGAAGACCCAAAATGTGTAGGTAGTATTTCCTGTAGATTTCTTGCTCTGCCCCAGCCTTAGAAAATTTAGGGCCACAGAAGGGTTTTTTTAGTTCTCTTGCTCATCTGGTCATTTGTAGGTGACAGCATGATGGCCTCTAGTGGATTCCTCTCAACCCTCTAGTTGTGTACTCTGTCTTCTACAAGTAGAAGCCCATGGTGCCTCTTATGGAGGCCTCCATCCTGCACTATGTCCTGAGAGGAGGGCTGCATAATACTTGGATCACAACCGACCCCTCTCAGATTCCCTTTCCTGCTCTCAGCCTTTACCACAATGCCCTCCTGGCACCTATGGGAGAATAGGCAAGTGGGCATAGACTTGGTCTGTGATGGAGATGCCTCAGGATTATCATATGTCCTATGAGCCCACATAGGATTGGTAAAAGATCATTTAAAGTTCAGCTGACACCTCAAACCTCAATTTTGGTTTTTAAATCCCAATGTTTGCTGAAAGGAAGCCAAACCCCTTGAAGAAATATTTATTATGTATCTGGGCTAGGATATTTAAGATAAAGCTGAAATACCTTGGTGGGCCAGAAGGCAACCAGTTTCTTAAAGAATGATAGGGCTCTGTCAGAAGGATCACAGCAGTTAACTTGAATGGACTCCCAATGACCAGACCTAGGTCATTTTAAGCATCAAAATAAATAATGGTTGTAATGTGCTATATCTCTTAGAATAAAATGGGGATCCATGGGACCAAACTGATTTTATTTTTTTTAAATTTTTAAAAATGTTTTTAGTTTTATTTTTAGGAGAGAGAGAGAGACAGCGTGAGCAGGAGAGGGTCAGAGACAGAGGGAGACACAGAATTGGAAACAGGCTCCAGGCTCTGAGCTGTCAGCACAGAGCCTGACACGGGGCTCGAACCCATGAACCGCGAGATCATGACCTAAGCGAAAGTCGGACGCTTAACCGACTGAGCCACCCAGGGGCCCCCTGATTTTAATAGTTAAGGGGAGAGAGAGCAAGACAGTTTTCTTTAAAGTGCCATGCAATAAATAAGCAGAAATGATGGAATTAAAATATTACTAATTGTCAACCACCATAGTAATAACTGTTTCAGGCAAAAAATTATATATACACAGCTGGTAGAATTAGTGGGTGAAAGTTAGATAAATAATGAGAAATTATATAACCCCAAAGTGTCTTTCTACAAGTTATAGATTAATTACAATGGAAAATGTGGTAACTTAATAGTGGAGAAAACCTGATAGACACCATTTTAACCAAGTGATCAAAATTAACATCACTATTAATGGGATAACTGGATGGCAAGATGCCTGCACACACCATTTCTGTTGTATTTCTGACAAAAATGCATTTCCTGGATCTAATAATGAAGACACACTAGACAAAGTTAAATTGAGCAGCTTTCTTATTTTTTTAAAGTTTTAACATTTATTTATTTTTGAGAGACAGAGAGAGACAAAACATGAATGGAGGAGGAGCAGAGAGAGGAGACACAGAATCCGAACCAGGCTGCATGCTGTCAGCACAGAGCCAGATGTGGGGCTCGAACCCACGAACTTTGAGATCATGACCTGAGCTGAAGTTGGACACTTAACCAACTGAGACACCCAGGTACCCCCAAATTGAGCAGCACTCTTAAAAAAAATTCTCTACACTTCAAAAATGTCAAAATCATGAAACAACAAAATGTTGACAAAGTGACATTCTCTCCAGATGAGAGAGAATACAATTAAATGAAACATAGGACCCTAGATCTGATAGTGAATTAGAAGAAATCACTTTGCTCTAAAGGACAGCATTGATGTTATTCACAAAATGTGAATGGAAACTATAGATTAGATATAGTACAGTAATATGATAATGTTAGTTTCCTGATTTTGATAACTGAATTGTATTATAGTATAATATCTCTTGTTTTTTTTTTAGAAAATAACACAATGGAGTATCTGGCGGTAAAGCAATGGTTAAATGGAAACATTAGGGCAAGTTAAGAGAGCAGTATCCTTATAAAACTAACAGTCATGAAGGCCAATGCTTAGGTTATTTCCTTTTAGAACTAAGAGTCTCAGGCCTTTTATAAACACATAGGACACACAGAAAGAACCATGGATATATAACATGTTTGCCGTGTAAGACTGCAGGAGACCTTAGCCATCACACAAAACCAGGTTCCACTGCCTTTTTAGCTGGGAAAGGCAAGATGAGAACAATTTGCCTTCCACATTCCTACCTGGCAACTGCTATCATTTTTCATCTCCTAAATTTTGCTTATAACATGAGGAGTTTACTAGAAAGCTATACAACTTATATGATTTGTGGCTTCTGAGTGACCTCGGGGGGAATGTTATCATAAATGATCCCATCATTCAAAATGACAGTACATTTTTTTTTTAATTTTGGATTTTAGCTAATGCCCAAGAAGTGGCTTATTTTCCATACCTAAGGGTCTTTGTTATAAATTCTGTCATGAGTCTTCTGAAAAGCACAGCTGGTTTCTCAGCCGCGAAACTTGAAATGTTATACCCACCAGTAAGTGACGTTATTGGGGATTTGTATTAAACAAGAGGCTTGAAAAATTCTTGCAATTTCGTGTTTCTATAACCTGTAGTATAATTTGATTAGTTTATATACTCTTCTTGAGGATAACATGTGGAAGAAATCTGATGAAAGGGGGGTCAACTGCAAATTAGCATCACCAGTTAAAATGAAGGTTTAGTTCTGTTAATCCAGCGAGCCCCTCACGCCAGAGCTTTCAGTTGGATCACTATGGTTCGAAGTAACTTTTTGTTGTACTGAGTGACACACTGTGTGGGGACAACATGTACAGACACATCTTTAGGATCATTCAAATATGCCAAATGTAGTGGGAAGACTCAATTGGTACACGTGTCAGTGAGCATGATGAAAGGGAGAGAGGAACTGCCTACTTTAGAAATTCTTCAGCCAGTAGAGGGGAAAACACTGAAGGTGGAAACTTCAACACTTTTCAAGACCTTAATAACAAGAAAGGAGGAAGTAACAGATTTCCCAAGCAGTTAAGACACCGACACAATATGTGACCAGCACAATAGCCACAGTGATAGAGTTATAAATATAGTTAGCAATTCTGACAAGAGGTCTCATACAGAAGTTTTTTGGCAAACTTCACAGAAATGTTTGATTTATCTAAAGATCATTCAGTAAAGCTTAAAAATCGTAAAATAAAACCATGAGTATTGCGACTAACACAGATAATCACATAAACAGTTTATTCAGACAACTTAAGTAACTTGAGATTTCTAATGATTAAAAAAAAACATGTATTGCACTTAGCACAATGCTTTCTTAATTTATAACATTTTGCTAGTCTGATATTTCTATCGCCCAAAAGGTAAGTTTATGAGAGTGGTATTTGGCATAGACTCAAAAGTCAGATGTCAGAATTGCTGCGTATTTTCCATACTTGCTCTTTATCATTCATGAGGAAGGATTATTTATCTTTACTGCACTGCATTATAGCAGTCTATTTACTCATTTATCATCCTCTATACTGTGAATATGAATGTCTGTGCTTGGGCATAGAATAAGTGGTTAATAAATATTAAATAAATAATTGAATGATTGCACTGACACCTCTAACATAACATCCATGTAATTTGCTCTTTAATTTGTTTTTTACCTAGGGCTAAATTTGTAATAATAATGTGTCTACTCACATCAAGAATGCCTTGTGACCAATGTGAAGCACTTTTTCCTTTGGAGTATCTATATCTGTGATGATATTTACTTACAGTCTATTGATTTAGAATTTTACAGAGCATTTAGATGAAATAAGCCTGAGATGACAGCCTGTGAATTAGTTGCTCAGTCTGGTTTTCGTGAACCTAAATGACTTTTTGTCTATTTGTTTTTTGTTTATTGGATGGTTTGTTCATTTATTTTGTACATCATTTTTATTGGTATAGTTTACATTTAAAAATGTACTCATTTTAATATGCAGGTTGGTGCATTTTGCATGTATCCACTCCTGTGAACACTGCTGCATCAAGATATAAAACATTTCTATCATTCTAAAAGAATTTTTGTTTTTTTACTGTCAAACTACACACATGCATGCACAGGTGCACACGTGTGCATGCACGCACACACACACAAACACATACACACATACAGTCGGCTAGCCAAGGCACCCAGTAATCTGATTTCTGTCACTGTAATTTAGTTTTGCCTGTTTTATACATCATATACATAAAATCATACACTATGCATTCTTTTATATCTGGCTTCTTTCATTCAGTGTAATGTTTTATTCCTTGTTACCCATGCCTCTCATGCACACACACACCCCACACCCCAATTTGCTTACCCTCTTGTTAGCACCCAATATTAGTGTGGTATACTTGTTTCAACTGATGAACAGATACTAGTTGATAAATTATTATTAACTACAATCCATAATCTATATTAGGTTTCACTTTTTATGCTGTACATTGTATGGGTTTTAACAAATTTATAATGGCATGTATCCCCCATTACTATATCATACAGCATAGTTTCACTGCCCTAAATTAAGAGATGTACAAATGCACCCATTATTAGATAGATTGTTTTCAGTTTTTGGCTATGGTGATAAAGCTACTATGAAAAGATTTTATGGTTATATGTTATCATTTCTCTTGGATACTTTCCTTGGAGTGGAACTGCTAGGACATTTTTAATTTTAGTCATTCTAGTGGGTCGATCATTTAACATTGTAGAACTAATTTGAATTTCTCTAATGACTAATGATGTGTGAATACTTTTAATATACTTATTGGTCATTTATATTTCTGCCTTTTTTGTACATCTGAACAAATCTTTTTCCTATTTTTAATTGGGCTGACATTTTCTTACTATTGAGTTGTATAAAATACACAGTGTGAATATTTCCTCCCAGTCTGTGGCTTGATCTTTCATGTTTTTTAATTATATCTTTTGAAGAACAATGTTTTTAATTTTATGAAGCTCAATTTACCTTTTTTTCTTTTATATTTAGTGCCTCTATGTCCTCTCTATGAAATATTTTCCAATTTCAAATTTGTAAAGATGTTGTCACATGCTCTCTTCCAGAAGATTCATAATTTTGGCATTTCCAGTAATGTCTATGATTCATTTTGAATCAATTTTATATTTAGTGTGAAGTAAAAATTGAGGTTGATTTTCTTTTTCCATATTGATTTCCAGTTTTCCTGCACCAGTGGATGTTTTTTTTTCCCCACTGAATTACCTTAGAACTTCTGCTAGAAACAAATTGACCATCTATGTATTGGCCCATTTCTGTACTATGTCTTCTCTTCATTGATCTATTCCTGGATTGTATGTCAGTACGCGGTTGCCATGATGATTCTGCTTTCTATGTAGTATTAAGTGTAAACACTGTTCCTTTTTAAAAGTAGTTTCACTTCTTCTAAGTCCTTTACATTTCCAAACAAATTCTAGAAGTAGCTTATTAAAAGTCTATAATGTCATCTGCTGGAATTTTGTTTTGGATATAGTGGCACGTATAGCTCAATTTGGGGGTTCGACATTTTAATTCTTTTTTTCATGAGCAGTTAGGCTGTCTTTATTTTCTCTTTTGTAGTATTTAAGGCACACACACATTTTGCTAAATTTATTACTGAATTATCTCAGAGTTTTGATGTTATTGTAAGCAATTTTTTTCAATTTGATTTTGCAGTGATTTGCACCAATGTAATTGATTTGTGTTTATTGATTTTGATGCTGTAAACTTTTAAAATTTACTTATTAGTTCTAATAGTTGTTTGTAAACATTCTTTAGGATTTTCTATGTGAACATGCATGTTCTTTGTGAAAATACAAACTTGTTTTTATGTCTTTTTCCCTGCCTTATTGTACTGGGTAAGACTTCCAGTACAGTGTTGAATAGAAATGGTGAGAATTGACATTTTTGGCTTATTCTTGTTTTCAGGGACAAAGTGTTGTTTTCCCATTATTCTGTAGTGCAGAAAGATCCAGTTACCAATCCCAAGTTAGGATCTCTACCATGTGAAGGTCACTAAAGAGTACAACAATGCCAATCACCAGAACTAGGAGCCCATTCTTGTTCCACTATGTCTACTACAGGATCAGAGTTGCTGAGGAAGACTCAACATACATGCACTGGTAGCACCAATGCTTTATTCAGAGAATGTACAATGTAGTCACAGGAAGGTCAGCATCCGTGGTTTGTGCCAGTCCCCCATGGCTAGTGGGCTCCTCCCCATAGAGGATATAGGGCAACAGGCTGCAGGTAAAGACCCTGTTCCATTCCCCCCTCTTCCTGTGGGGGACAGATGCACTGGTGAGGATGGCCAGGTGTCATATAAAGCACATGTGTAAGTAATACAAGGAAGTTCACTGCATATCCAAAACAGAGGGAAATTTCCTCTTAATAAGGAAACAACTATGGGGTTAAGTGACAGTTCAGCACTAAACTTCCATGTGGGGGAATGTTCCAGGCTGAGGGCACCAATGAGGCAATCCCTGAGAGGAGCAGCAAGTCACACTATGACTGCTTTACATACATATTTCTTAAATTTCCCCATGTTAACATTCCCTTAAGATGTTATGCACAAGTTGATTTTTAAATATATTTTATCAAGTTAAGAAAAATTTACTTCTATTCCTAGTTTCCTGAGAGTTTTATTGAGAATGGGTATTGAACTTTATCAAATGCTTTCCTGCTTCTATTGAGATGATCCTATGGACTTTCTTATTAAGTCTGTTGTACTAAATTACATTGATTGCTTTCTGAATGTTGAACCAGCCTTGAGTTATCAGGAAAAATCTCATTTGGTCATAATTTATTAACTGTTTTGCATATTCTGAATTTAATTTGGTAACTTTTGTTAGGGATTTTTTCATCTTGATTCTACAAAGATATGAATTGGTTTTCTTTTATTCTCCTCCTCCCCTTCTCCCATTCTTTTATTCTTTCAAAATGTCTCTTTTTTAAAAACAAATTTTAATGTTCATTTATTTTTGAGAGAGGGAAAGAGAGACAGAGAACGAGCATGGGGTAGGCAGAGAGGGAGGCACAGAATCCGAAGCAGACTCCAGACTCTGAGCTGTTAGCACAGAGCCCAATGCAGGGCTCAAACCCACGAACCATGACCTGAGCCGAAGTAGGATGCTCAACCGACTGAGCCCCAAAATGTCTCTTTTTGATTTTGATATTTGGATAATGCTAGCTTCATACAGTGGGTTATGGAGTGTTTCTTGTATATTTTCTGTTGAGTTTATCAAAGGTTGCTATTATTTTAAGTGGTTGACAGAATTTATCAGTGATGCCATCTAGGCCTGGGATCTCTTTCATGTGAACATTTTTTATTATAAATACAATATCTTTAATAGATGTAAAGCTATTCTTATTTTCTATTTCTTTCATTTGTTTTGTTGATATATTTTTTTAATTTCCCATTTCTTTTAAGTCACAGAATTTATTAGCATAAGTTAATTCATGATATCCCCCCCCTTTTTTTTTTTAAATTTTAATTTGAATTCCAGTTAGTTAGCATACTGTGTAACATTAGCTTCAGGTATATTATATAGAATCTCACAATCTGTTTCTACACTCCTTTGTAGATGTTTCGTTACACATTTTTCCTAGATTTGTTATGAACATTTCAGTGTATTGATATCTTTGCTTCCAAAAGTCAAATATCTCTTAAAAGAGAAAAAAAGTCATCTATCCTCTTTGGCAACATATTTACAAATTATCACACTCTTTTTTCCATATATCCATTCATTTTTTTCTAGCTATTTACAGAGGAATGGCAAATGTAGTGCCACTTACTCCATTGTTCCTAGAAAAGGAAGTTCATGGGTGTTTTCACTTTAATTTGAAAATTTCAAGATCATTATCTTGAAAGAACTGCAAGTTACTTAACACTCTTAGATCTACTAAAATCTATGAAAGGCAATTGAGGAAGTAGCCTCCAAACACAATGGCATTTAAATTCCAAGTCTCTGAGTTTTATGCTGAATGTATATATACCTTGAATATAACTCCACAGGCCAGAAAATACCTTAGGGACTAGAAGTAAACCATTTACAGTCAATAAACTTTCCCTTTGACTACTATTACTATAATTTCCAAGGTACATAAATGTTACGAAGTAATAATATAGTCAACACTTTAGATTTATTTGGTGTCTTTCCTTAGAGATTTTTAACTATCTATATTACATATTTTCTTATTAGAGAATAGAATTTGAAGAAAGATTAGTGCATTTTGGACCCCATGGAAAATATTTTAACTGCTAAAATAATTGTAATAAAACAATACACATTTATTATACTTTTTAGAGAAAAAGATGGTGGTTTCAGGATCAGATTACAGTGTAGATCTAAGTTATTCATAATTATATGACCTTGGGTTGGTTCTTAACTTCTAGAAATATTAATTTCTAACTATAAAATTGGAATAATCTTGTACAATAATCAGATTACTATGAGGATTACATAAATCAGTGTATGAAGAACTCCTGATATTGTGCCTAAGAAAGAACAGGTTCTCACTAAATTTTAGTAACTCTTTCCAGCAGTTACTCATATCACAAATAACATAATAGGAACTTAAAGGTTAAATGACTTTCTCAATGTCAAACTCTTAGTAGTGTCAGAACTAAATCTCAAACCTGCATTTTAGTTCTAAAGCTCTTTTTTTCCATCTTCTTCTTTTTTTTTAAACTACAACACAGCTATCTCAGAAGTAACAGTAGGAGCTTTTTATAAAAGTTCACCATTGTTCTATAGCATAAAAACTAAAAAAAAAGCAAATCCCTGTCTGGGTACATGGATATGAAAATTATGTTGGACAGGTACTGTCTCATCACTGAGCTACAGTATGAATGTTCTAAATTTGGGTATTCACTGTCTCATCACTGGTCTAAGTAGTAGCTGTTACTACATAACCAGTCACTGAAAATAGCTGATTGCTGAAGACAACCTAAAAAAAGAGCTTTATTTTTCATTTACTGTTTTGCTCTCGTTATTATTGTTCTATTTAATTAATGAGGTCTATTTTGTAAATGGGATAATTTAAGATAAAAAGAAAAACACTTTTTCAAGCCTGTCAAACTTCCTCATTTCTAGGAGACTGAAACAACCTACTAAAAGGATAAAGATATTTCTCATTAATATACTCTGTTCTATTTTACTTTTTGTTTGCAGGGCATTGTGAAGGAATCTCTTTCAAAGTTGAGTTCTCATAGGAATTTTTAAAATTCCACGATGTTGCCTTTCACATTAAATGACACCTGGCATTCTATTTCTGTACTCTGAACATAGATATTACAGACAAACTGAAGATAATTACAGATAATTTTAATTTCTGATCTTTCTTCTTTATTTCTCTCCCCTCTATGTTCGAATGATAAAGTGATGGGGAAAATATCCAACATATTATCTCTTTGGGTATAGATTCTTAAGTCCCAGCTCACAGACATGTACCACCTCTGTTTGTAAATAATAATCAGCAGATTGATAGTTAACATGACAGCAGACAAGATAGGGTTAATATTGTGCAAAAAAAATTAACCTAAGACAATTATTAATGTAAGAAAAATAATTTTACATGAAAAAGAGCTTTGATAAACAATGTAATCAACCAAATTTTGAGCTTTAAGGAATGTAGAGATTATATCTTCATTTCAAGGATCCATGGACCATTTATAATTCTTGGTCATAGATTTAGCAAGGAGGAAAATTTGATAAGAAATGGACAGAGTACATTTTATAACTGTCAGTAAACTAAAACAAATATGTAAGTAAATAAAATGTAACTTAAAATCTTTTCTAATATTGTTTGAGTAAAAACAATTAAAAATAGGATTACAGCCTGGGTCGCTCAGCCAGTTGGGTGTCTGATTCTCGATTTCAGCTTAGGTCATGATCCCAGGGTTGTGGGATTGAACCCTACATCAGGCTCCACACTGAGCGTGAATCCTGCTTTAGATTTTCTCTTTCTTTCTCTCTCCCTCTCTCCCTTTGCCCCTCTCTCCCACTCATGCTCTCTCTCTTTAAAAAATATTTAAAAAAGGAATTACAAACTATGTAGAAAAAATGAAAATAAGCCATTTTGATAAAAGTTGTGGAATGTTTCTAGGGAAAAAATGTTTATTCAAGTAAAGCAAACTACTGAAAAAGAAAACTAAAAATGTTATCAAAGAAATATCTACAAAAGGGCTCCTGGCTCAGACAGTTTCAGAGTTCTAAGAAATAAGTATTTCTCATATCCTACCATCTATTCCAGAGTATCAAATAGGATTAAAAACAAAAACCAAAAATTTAAAAAAAAACACATAAAGTTGATCCTTGCCAAAATAACCTTTCACCCACACAAGAAAAATCTTAGCAATCTCAAAATAAAAATGCTTTAGTTGCCAAAACCCTTAATGAAATATTTGGATTATAAATTAAATAATATCCACTTTAAATATGTAAGGAAAATATTAAGAATGAAAAGTGCATTTAGTTCAAGGGAAATACATTAATATAATACATTATGCAGACAGATTAAAGAAAATATGACCATTTTAATTCTTTCTTGTGGCAGGCTATGGCCAGAACTCCTACTGCACTGAAAATGTAAGTAAGAGCACTGACACATGAAGAAATAGAAAAACAGAAGTTGGAAAAAAGCATATATATATATATACATACACACATAATCATTCAAAATAAGTTACATAAAATCATTTTATTTTATTTTATTAATGTTTTTACTTATTATTGAGAGGCAGAGAGAGTCAGAGCATGAGCATGGGAGGGGCAGAGAGAGGGGGAGACACAGAATCTGAAGGAGGCTCCAGGCTCTGAGCTGTTAGCACAGAGCCCAACGCGTGGCTGAAACTCACAAGCCCCAAGATAACGACTTGAGCCGAAGTGAGAGACTTAACCGACTGAGCCAGCCAGGCACCCCTCATTTTAAATTAAAAAAAAAAAATGCACAGTGGGAAAAATTTAAAATACCTTTCCTGACACCAGCAAATAATACCTAATTTTAGAATAAAGAATTCTAAAATTATTCTATTCTAGAATTCTATAATTCTAGAATTATAGAATATAAATAAAATTATATTCTAAAATATTCTAAAATATTATTAAAGAATAATACCTAAATTTAGGAAGGCTACAGCAAATACAGCTACTATTAAGAATATTGTGAGGGCATGTGGGTGGCTGAGTTGGTTAAGCAGCAGACTTCAGCTCAGGTCATGATCTTGCGGTTGGTGAGTTCCAGCCCCTCAGCGGGCTCTGTGCTGACAGCTCAGAGCCTGGACCCTGCTTTGGATTCTGTGTCTCCCTATCTCTCTGCCCCTCCCCTGCTCACTCTCTGTCTCTCCCTCAAAAATAAATAAACATTAATTTTTTTAAAAAAGGGATATTGTGTAATCTTCCTGGAAAATTTTAGCAATTGATGTCAAGAGACACAGATGCATTCATATGCTTTTACTTTGCAGTTCAACTTCCAGGCATTCAGTTGCAATATTCATAATTATGGTTGAAATTTAAGTACTTTTGGATGAGTGTGTGGCAGACTCTGGTGGCACCCCAATCATGCCACCTGGGCACTCATCATTCCCACACAGCCTATCCCAACACATCACACTACAGCATCTATGACTTCTTGGGTGTGCAACCTGTGCAGCTGCACCAAGTGTGGTGCTCCGAAGGGCCCTGACTTAATTCTCTGCTGTCATCTTCTTGAATTGCTTAACCGTTTCAAAACAAGGGGCTTCATATTTTCATTTTCACTTAACCCTGCAAATTATACACCTGATTTCAGCTCTGACTCTGCTTGAGAATTTCCTTTGACCTTCACTGCCCCCTGCCAAGTCCATGTGGGACAGAGGAAAGGTAAAGTGGTCACTGCTCCCCAGATTATCCAATGGGACAGGTTATATGTCTCACAGTGTTCACCAGAAGGATCAAACTCTAGGCACCCACTGGGGTAATTTGCTTAATAACAGACTTTTTAAAAAAAAAATTCTTTTTCATTTCTGCATTCCTCTGTGGGTATTTCCTGGTATTATCTCCTGAATGGATTACTTGTACTCAAACCTTCTTTCAAGATCTGGTCCTGAGAAGGAAGGCAGCATAAAACAGGAGGTTAAGAGTGCAAGCCAGCTCAGGTAAAGAAGCTACCATAGAAATCCAGGCACCATGATCATGGTGGGCTGGATCAGGATAATAACAGTGGAGATGGCAGGGAAGGCTGGATTCTGGGTAGTTTTGAATGTTCCTCCAGTAAATTTTGTTCAGGTTTTGAATATGGGATGTGAGGTCATGAGGAAAGTGAGAAATTGATTCACAGGATTTGGCCTAAGCTACTAGAACAGAGATGCTATTAACTGGGATGGCAAAGCCTCTTAAAGGAGCAGGTGCATGGTACAAAGTTGGGATTTCAGCTTTGCACATGATAAAAGTGAGATGCCAAGTAGACATGAGAAAATGTCAAGTGGGTCACTGAATAGATGACAGAAGTAGGGCTGCGGTTAAACACTTGATACTCTTGAGTATAGAGATAGAGTGCAAACCCCTGACACTTGACTTCAGTAAAAATGTTAAGTGTGGATGGAAAAGAGAAGCTGTCCAAAGACAAAGCTTTAAGAATTTAGGGATATGGGGAGGAGGAATCTGCAACAGAGACATAGAAGCAGCAGCTAGAGAGGTGGGACGAAACCTAGAAAGTATGGTGCCCTAAAGCCAAGTGAAGAAAGTGTGTCAGGATACAGAGGTCACTTGCTTCCAAAATAACTATCAGATTGAGCATTATGGAAGTCAGCATTGACCTTCATATGAACAGTTTTTTGCAGTGGTGGAGGCCAAAGTGTAATTGGAATGGAATCAAGAAAAAAGGGAAGAAAGGAATTGTCAAAGGGAAGAGCCAAAATAGATATTTTCCTAGGAATTTTGCCAAAAAAAGGGAAAAATGTGGTAATTTGAAGGGTAAGAAGGATGAAAATTATGTTCATTTTTTTAAGTTCTGAGGTGTAACAGTAAATTTTATGCTCCTGAGAGAGCCAAGAGAGAGAAAAAGAGAATAAAGTTGCTTTATTATTGTTATTTAGATCATGAGCAATACTTTATCAGGTAAAGAGCTGGATGATTGCCTTATCATAAGAATATAAATCTTTTTTAGCATTTATTTATTCTGAGAAAGAGAGACAGAGACAGAGTGCAAGCGTGTGAGAGGGCAAGGGACAGTGAGAGAGGGAGAGACAGAATCCCAAGCAGGGTCCTAACTGTCAGCACAAAACTCAGTGTGAGGCTTGATCCCATGAACCATGAGATCATGACCTGGGCTGAAATCAATAGTCTGATACTTAACTGACTGAGCCTCCCAGGCACCTCAAGAATATAGTTCTTAATATTTATAATTCTTCAAAATTATTAACTAGGTAATTATTTAATTCTTCTAGATAATATTCCTTAAAAAATGTTTTCAACAAATTTCTTAAAATCCATTAGACCTTTGCAACCTATATTTAAAGTTTTTGTATTTAGGGGGGTAAAGCCAGGGAAACATACATATCTGTATATATCAACACAACCTCTGTAGAAGTGGACAGGATAAATGAAAGCACATGTATACACAGGCTGACAAAACGGAAATTTTTTATGGGGTTGAATAAGTACATTTTGGGAGGGAGATATAAATATTCCATAGTAATAAAATAGTAAAAAGCAGTTTTTTCTTGTGATCTTTTATAAACCTCCCTCTGGGAGAGAAAATTCTATTCCTGGTGGTAACTTCTGAAATGTGATCTCAAAGCCTAAAAGTTTACGTCGTGATCTTTAAGTGGATAATCAGAGTTCTGGATAAATAATACTCAAAGATGTATTTATTTTATATCAGCTAGCAAATTATCATTGACCTCCTACTATTATATATTCTGTTCAGAATATATAAAATTATAAGACATGGTCTCTATCATCAAGAAAATCTGTTTGGGGGAATTCTTTTAATTAGATTAATCTTTAATCTAAAAACAATTTTATAGTTGGAATATCTGTGTTCTTTAAAAGATTATGCTAGGAATAGAATACCTTAAGCAAAGCAATTCAAATACCTGTTTTATAAATGTGCATTCTGAGTAACCTTCATGTTAACTTTAGAATCTGATGGTTGGAAAGACTTCATTTTTTCTGCCTAAATAAATCTTAAGTTTTCTGAGGAGAGCTGGGCTGGGGAGTTGAACCTGTTTTGCTTTGTGTGGTTGTATTTGCTTTGCCGTTTTCCCCCCCTTTGGAAGAGAGGGCTTGAGTGTTTTTGACACGTCAAATAATTTATGTTTCCAATGACCATTTACTGAAGGTCAACTTATTCTTCAGACAGCAAACAGATACACTGTTTTCTAGTTTTGTTGTTACTAACAGTGCTTGCCTATAACCTGATTCCTTGGTAATTAGGGACTGAAAAGGTAATCAGAATTCAAGTGTGTTGAAGCTCACAATTGGGATTTGTGCTTAAAAGCCTTAGAAACTTAAAGAGAAACCCCCTTCTGCATCCTTTAAAATGGTCCAAAAGTCTAATTACCAACTCGAGAGAGAGGAGACTGCAGCTCCTTGGAGTCTAGCAGTTATAGAGAAGACCCCTAGAACACCCCTCCCATCTCTAAGTAAAGAAAGTCACTTTCATTGTCAGTTTTAATAGGGTCTGGAACCCACCCAAATGTGACTGAAATCAAAGTGCGCTTTTGCATGTCCTAAATATATCGTGGTAAACTTCATCCCTAAACACCAATCTGCTGTTTATCTACCAGTTAATGGTTTATTTCATTTAGCCATGTAAAACGGGCCGTGCTTCTTTTCCATCACTATAAACTAGGGTTAGAGTGACTTGGTAATATTTTAAAAGAAAAGAAAGTCTAATGTGGTTCTTCCCTGAAATGTGACGATTTAGTCCAATGGTCCTACTGCATTTCTTTAATTAGGCAGAGAGGATTCTACAAAACTTTTTTATTTTTTTTAATGTTTTTTATTTATTTCTAGGAGAGAGACAGAGAGAGAGAGAGAGAGAGAGAGAGAGAGCACGAGCAGGGGAGGGTCAGAGAGAGAGGGAGTCACAGACTGAAACAGGCTCCAGGCTCTTGAGCTGGCAGTCAGCACAGAGCCCGACGCGGGGCTCAAACCCACGAACCGCGAGATCATGACCCAAGCGAAAGTCGGAAGCTTAACCGACTAAGCCACCCAGGCGCCCCTACAAAACTTTTTTAGAAACGTATTTGTTTGTCGATATTCAGAAATTAGATGATCAAGACCAGGAAGCCTTAGTTTTCCGGCCATTGTAAATGGGTCCTTGGATAGTGTCCTAAGACAGCTGGAAGAATAATCAGTACATTCACTAGTAACCCAGTTAACAACTGGCTCATTTAACTTACTTGTACTTTTTGTCCTTGTCTCCAAAAAGGACAAAGTGAAATAGTATTTGGTCAAGCCCTGATAAATCAATAACTTAATGCAGTTAGTTACACTTACTTAGTGCAGTTAATATTAAGAGCTTGTAAGAGTTTCCTTGTATTTACTTCTTTATTCCCACATCAGCCGTTACAGAACATTCTCATTTTCCACATGAAAGCCACAGGAGCCATTTCACAGCTCAGACCCAACAGACTGAACACCAAAAGATTAAGTGGCTAAGCTGCCTAGCATTGCTTGTTTAGCTTTGCCCACAGGATTTGAATTTGCACTACACTGTTGAACATCCTAAAATAATTTAACCACATCCCAAACACTGCATAAAGAAAGTCTGTTCCATTTCTCGCCTCTTTAGATTGCACGTCCGGAGCAATTTCTCCCAAATTAAATGCCATTTGGTTTGTGTTAGAATAATCAGGACAAGTGTAAACATTAATAAGTCTGCAATAATAGCAAAGTTATTTTCTTTTCCAAATAGCCCTACACATACCTAAGAAAGCTTTTCCAACCCAATTTGTTTTCTTTCTTTCTTTTCAAAATAAAATGAGAACTTATATCTGTAAAGTGAGAACTTCCACCAGGTATCATACATTTAAAAAGTGTTCAGTAGAGCATGTTTACCAGTAAACCTTAGACATGTAAGCATTTAGTTATGTACTCTAAAACAGAATGAAAGAAGCCTTAGAAATGGGGAAGATGGCTATTAATAACATCAACAATTAGCCTCTGAGGGAGAAATCTGGAACAAAACTATGAATAGATTCTTAAGGTCACTTGAAATGCAGAAACATCAAGTTTAATGTCAGTACTTTTCTGAGCTATTACAACAGATTATTGACCACCAGATATTACAAATCTTCAAAATGAGATTGCTTGGTTTTCATTATAGTTTTCAAGAGATAGCACAAATTTGTTAGAAATTTTACATTTTTCTTGACATGTTTCATATATTTCAGCTCTCTTTAAAGGAGACAATAAAAATTGCTAACTTCTTTTTTACATCTTCGCATTTCCATCCCTCCATAAAGTCCCCCGCAAGAAGCAAATGCTTGAAAATATGTAACATGGTATCATGACATTTAAATCCACTTCTATTTTTCCAAATAGGTACCCAAACAAAGAGTAGTCTTCTTTCCCAGCCACTTCATTTGTTAAAGAGCCTTCCAGCAAATTCATCAGTCTGCTACTTGAACCACATGGATAGTGTTCTAACATACATACCAAGATTTCTTTTCAAAGTTAACAATTGTCATGTCTAACATCACAGTAGTGTTTTTGTTTCTGCTGTGCTTCTTTGATATTGGCAGGAATCCATTCAAAAGAATGCAATGAAGCCTTCATTAGGGGACTATGATACTCATAGACTCTGGGAAGGCAGCCAGGGGAATCAACTGGCGAAACATTCAAAGCAAAAGGTGTACCACCCTCTTTTACATTCTCACATGCCAAAGCTGACTGCTGGGGCGTCAAACTAAAGAACCTTGTCCTAGTCTTTGTGGTGTTCGATTTCTCTTATTTCCTTAAACCTGAATATCTGTTTTTATTACATTGCTTTCAGTGTGATGTGTTATGATGTTCTGAGATTTCACTTCAAGGCACTGGCAGGTTTCTTTTACGCCTGTGCATTTGCTAATCGTGGAAGGGTGCTTGCAGAGAGGCTGCAGGGCCAGCCACGTGATAGAAATTGTAAGGATGCTAACATTCTGCCAGAGGACACTTGATCTGGAGATGTTCTTTGCCTGAGTCAAAGCAGGGCAAGACGTTCATACTCTTGGGACATGAAATGCTGACTTTTTCTTTATTATTAGAATATAAGCCAAGCTGAAACACACAGGGACTCTGTGAAAGAAAAGCACCAGCTCCTCTGGCTCCAGTGTTTACCTGTCAATCCCCTGTTCCAGACCCAGATTATAAAGAAGGAGGGAGGCAAGGAGAAGGAGAAAACGAGAGGCAAACTGTCTCACATGGACGATGTTTGGATTAGCTAATAAAATCTGCTAAGCTTTTGAAAATCCCTATCAAAAATCAGGCTATTAATTTTATCTCCATTTCTAATCAAGAGCAGCCAACATGAATTTTTGGAGCAAAGGCAGAGAGAATAATTTGGTAATGTTATTTGGTTAACCATAGTTTCCTACTATAAAGTCTAAAGTCTTTAGAAAGTTTAAAGAATCACAGATTGCTGCATGAAAACCACAGAATAAATTGACCAGGTTTATCAATCTAATATAAAATACTAATTTAGAGTCCCATGGTTACAAAAGAAAGCATGTTACACCTTATAAAATTATTTGCATACACTACACTATGCGTGTCCTATGCCCGTTTTGCACAGGATTTATATTTATATACATATTCTTTAACCCCCCCCCTTGCCATTTTATCAGAAATGGCATCCATCTCTAAAAATGGAGGTGGAATTGTAAGGTCATCACAATTTTAGAGGTGTCAAGAGCTTTGAAGTAATATAATCCAATCTTTTCATCTTATAAAATGGGAAACTGAGGCCAGAAAGAACAAATATTTTGCTCAAGATCACAAAGATCACTAGTAGGCAGGTCTTTTCCTGTTTCCAGGCATTCCAAAACACCACATTGCATTCAAAGAACAGCGTACATAGCAAGGCTTTCTATATGAAATCCAGTTCTTGCAAGTTAACCTACAATAGCACTACGGTTTTATTGAATGATTAACTGTTGTAATAAATTATATTATATTGAATAACTATGTGTACTTATATATAATGCAATCTTTATAATAAATGATATATATTTAATAAGGAGCAGAATTCAATGGCTTACAAGAACGACTGCAGAGTTACAATAAGTAGTAAAATTTCTACAAGATGCTAAGTGATTGCCTGTTTAAGACTTTCACTGTTCTTCAATAAAATAAACACGATTAATGAGTTTGAGAAAATCTGGTATTCTGCGAATGAATAAAAAAAATACACTGGAAATGTTAAAGTATTATTTCTTAAATTCTTTCCTTGCCAAAGAGATCTTTTCAAATGTTCAGCTACAATTCTTTCAACAGTGAGTATAAATTGTAGAGGCTTGTTTTTTCAGCTTCTCTCTAATGTGGTTGACTGAACACCAGATTGACATGTTCCCTAGTCACACAGACATCAATTGGGGTAATGATATAACAATAACAAGCATGTTTTCTTGAGAAATACTTTAAAGAGTAAATAATAAACTGAGCCATAAAATGAAAAAAAAAAAGAGGATGTAAGTGCTCTTTAAAATATTTTTATAAACATACTAAAATGTAGACAGGAACATATAAAACAGGAAATAGAACAAAATGTGTTTTCAGGTGGCATTTTAAACAAACGGATGAAATGAACATTGGAAAAAAGATATATTGTCTATGTATAGCAGTTAACTTGAAACCAAAAGTGTAAGTTTATATATGGAATGCAAAATGAAGGAGACTGTAAATGAACCAGAAGAACAGAATAAGCCAAATGAAGATGATTTTATATTTAATTTAAAAGATGAAATAAAAAATATTTAATATAGGAGAGAAAACATTTTGACTTGACAATGAAATCTATCAGTAAGCAGAGTAAGTGATGGATAATGTAATGAGATGGCCCATTTTAATTAAATTTTCAAAATGTAAGTTAATCAAAATCTATATAGGCCAAATTAAAAAAAAAAATAGAAGATGAGTCGTAAGCCAAGACATGAAGGAAAGAATAAGAAGGAACACAAATTACAAAAAACTATCAGTTCACGGAACTTTTTGTTGACTAATTGCTCGAGGCAGCACTATTGCTAAGGAATGAGTCATGAGGTGCCTTGGAGCCTGTCTCTAATGTTTTGTTTCTTGGCAACATTAGAAAAGTCAAGTGGGGACAGTACACAGGAGCTGAAGAGTAATTTGCAACATAAATAAAATACATAGTAAGTAAATTGTATTTTCTGTTGTTTTCAGTTTTATTCTTCAACAGTGTGGGGGTGGTGGTAAAGTTCTCTAGAGCTCCACTATGACAGTTTCAAACATCTTCCTAAAGATGAAGTAATTCACATGAAACACAATTTTGGGGGTAACTCAAACAAAACTTATGGATTTGACAAGCCACTCTGACAACTTTGTGGAAAAGAAAAACGTCACGATAAGCACGTAGGCAGCTCTGAAATTTAGAAAACTCCTCTGGAAAGGTTTCTACAGGATGGAATAGGGCCATTAGATAAATAATCTGTTGTTTTCAGTTTTACACAAAGGTAATTTAGTTTTTCTACATTTCTCAATGGTGACACTTCCGTAGGTTTTTCAAGTTGTTGTATTTAGTTTTTGCTAATGTTCAGGTAAAAATTGAGTATTTATGTTATGACATGAACATTTCAAATTTTGTACTGCTGTGTAGTCAATCAGCCGGACAGCTCCATTCTCCAGTTGGTGTTCTCCTTCTCTTCCTTCTTTTTTGATTGATTTGGCGTAACCACTGACACAATAGCCTCTGACCAAAGGGAATGGTTCTTTTCTAGACTTATTGTTTTGAATTCTAGTCACAGTTAACTATGTCTCACTGAACCCTTCCAGTATAAACAAAATACTTGGATTACTTTCAAAGTAATAATGCCCAAAGGCAAAATTTAATATAAAACCCAACTTTTTTTTTCTTTCTTTTTTTGCAAGTCAGCAGAAAGACCTACAAAATATTTAATGCTTGGCAAAATGACCGGGATCGATTTTTATTGTTGTATCATGTCAGCCACTATCTTATCCAGTAAGCAGATTGTTTCATTTCTGTTATTTATTTTTTTTAAACACATTGTGAGAGACAGTTGCAACATCAGCTTTTCATGATCAATTCATACGTAAATATACAAATGATGCACCTGCCCCCAACCAATTCGAAGAGGAGTCACCTCAAATTACTCCATGCTTCTCCAGCTAACCTTGTGGTAATTAAAGAAAAACTCTATTGTGCAGAATCCATGCCATCATTGTGAGACCTTAATCTAACTGACTCCATTTAGAAAAAGCCTCCATCTTGAGGGTGAACTAGGTCCGAACCGAGTCCCAGGAAAAAACGCAGGAAGTACTTAGGAAGCCTCAGCCTGCCCTTAGTTACTTCCCTAGCAACAGCAACAGCCAATCAGTTTAAAAGAGGTGCCTATGTCCCAAGACGTTCGGGTTGGCAGTTTGCGGTCAGGCCAGATGGGCCGAACCAATTGGGTACTGACAAGACAGCCTGTACCAAAAGTCAACCTATCAGGAGGCTGCCAAGCTGGCAGGCCCAGAATTGCCTGTAACCCCAATTTTAAAAAGCCCTGCGACCACTTGTTGGGGGTTCCATACCATCACCACTGTGCTTTGGAGTCCATGCTCGAGCTTGAACAAGGACCCTCGCGTGTTTGCATCAGAATCGGCTCCTTGGTGGTCTTTGGAGTCTCGTGATCTGGGCATAACATCATGTCACCAACCTAGCAAATTAATAATAGCTCCTAAATACTTCCCTGAATAACTTACAATATGTTAAAGAGAATGATTAAAGACTCAAAGTTCTAGAGGATTTTTCTTCATTCTGTTCATTATCGAGATAGAATATCTAACTAAATATGAAATATTAGTAGGTAAAACAATCTGATCTTGGCTGTCACTGCTCTTTAAATGGAATTTATATCAGTTAATTCTTCTTAGGAATATTTTCTCCAACAAAAATCATTGACAACATACATAGGAAAGTGTCTGGAATTTGTCAGCTTCAAATGACTGATTCTTAGGAGGTATTTCTAGACTCAAGGGCAGTGGTTAATAGTCACAAAATATTATTTTTCCTGACGCTTTACAGTCAGAGTTTCTATTTTTTTCATTCTGGAAATAATATGTCTAAGGTCATTTTAGCACTATGTCTACCTTTGGACAAAATGAAGGCACGTTTCTGGATGATACAAGAAATAAAACTATAAATTGAATGAAATGAGTCTAGTGGTCAGCATAGACACAAAATAAGATGGTGTTTTTATAACCAACAGTCACTGGTTTGGATTATACCTGGTTTATTTAGAAATATTGGCATGGAAATTTGAAGGAGCACATTGTGTGTGCCAGAGTCATCATGGTATTTTGCTAGAGCAATGGTAGAGATCCTATCTTTGTGCTGTGTGTCACACAGACACACACACAAACATCTTAATTACTTTTAATAAGATGAAGATATAATTAATTAAATACAGAAAAATACATGCATTCACGCAATTACTAATCAAAAAATTCCTCTTCTCTATGACATTGTACTGGTCTTTGGCACACAATGACACAATAAAATAAGAGTCTAGATTTTGAAGAGCATATAGAATCTATCCAGGGAGATACCTATGTGAATAACACACAATAAGGCAACATAATAAGTGTGATAGTAGAAAAATGACTAAAGAAGCAAGGAGGAAATGATTTATCTCTTCAGTGGGAGATGTTCAAGGGAAGTTCTAAAGAAGAGATAGCTCTTGAATTTGACCTTGAAAAATGAGCAGGAATGTGCTAGTTCAGCAGAAGAAGAACTCTCAGCCAAGAAAATGAGCAATACTTCAGAGGTGGTCAGGTACACATTGTGTCTGGAATGTGAATTAGAACTGGTGATCTCAGCTTTACTGAAGAAACAATCTTTTTTCTTAATTTCACCATTGTTACTGGTAGCAACATTGTTGCAAATACATAATTCAATCAGTTTTGATACTCCTATCCATCAGGGCTATGATCATCTACTGCCAAATGTGGTTACCTTTGTTTTCAATGATAGATTTTGGAATATTTTATTTCTATCCATTTCCTCTACTCATACATTGGCTAGGATGACATGACCTTATTTATTGTCTTCTAGACACTCCACACTCTATTCCCATTGCAAAAAAATCAACAACATTATAGGAGCTCATAAATACATTGTTCTGCTGAATAAAAATTTTAAAAAAGTATCCAAATACTTCATTTGATTTCAAGAGTTACTATCAACCTTTATAGACTTATCATCCCTCTCCATTATTTCAATCAGGTCCTCACTGGCTCAGAATATTAATTTTATTCAAATATAGCTTTAATGGAACAGTTAGATTGTGAATTCTGAAGCTTGACTGCTTGGGCTTGCATTCTGAGTTCATTGTTCCATAGCTATATGGCTTCAGACAAGCTCCTTATCCTCATTGCCCTTATCTGCAAAATGGTAATAGTACTAATACTTCTCTCATATGATTAAATTAATCAAGAATAGGTGAATTAATACACGTATGGTATTTAAACAGTCTGGCACATGATCAACAATCAGTAGGTTTTAGCTAATATTACTATTTTCTCTTCAAAATCTAATGGTATATTTTGGCCATTTTAGGTAATGTTGCTATAAACATCAGGGTGCATGTTAGCCTTTGAATTAGCATTTTTGTATTTCTCTGGGTAAATATCTCACAGTGCACTTGTTGGATTATAGAGTAGTTCTATTTTTAACTTTTTGAGGAACTTCCATACTGTTTTCCACAATGGCTGCACCAGTTTGTACTCTCAGCAATATAGCAAGAAGGTTTCCCGTTCTCCACATCCTTGCCAACACCTGTTATTTCTTGGGTTGTTGATTTTAGCCATTCTGACAGGTGTGAGATGATAGCTCCTTGTAGCTTTGATTTGTATTACCCTGATGATGACTGATGCAGAGCATCTTTTCATGTGTCTGTTGGCCATCTGTATGTCTCCTTTGGAAAAGTGTCTATTCATGTCTTCTGCCCATTTTTAATTAGATTATTCATTTTTTGAGTGTTAAGTTTTAAAGTTCTTTATATTTGTTTGATACTAACCCTTAATCATATGCGTCATTTGCAAATATCTTCTCCCATACCATAGGTTGCCTTTTCCTTTTGTTGATTGCTTGCTATGCAGAAGCTTATTATTTTGAAGAAGTTCTAATGGTTTATCTTTGCTTTTGTTTTCTTTGCTTCAGGAGACATTCTAGAAAGAAGTTGCTATGGAAACAGCTCAACTGTCCAAAATTGATGAATGGATAATGATGTGTGTATTTATAGACAGTGGAATATTACTCAGCCATAAAAAGAACAAAATCTTGCCACTTGCAATGACATGAATGGAGCTAGAGAGTATTTTACTAAGCAAAATAAGTCAGAGAAAGACAAATACCATATGATTTCACTCATATGTGGAATTTAATAAACAAAACAAATGAGCTAAGGGAACAAAAAAGAGAGAGGGAGGAAAACCAAGAAAAAGACTCTTAACTACAGACAACAAACTGATGGTTCCAGACGTTGTATGGAAGTGTTCAATTACTATATTGTACACCAGAGACTAATAGTACACTGTATGTCAACTAACTTGAATTTAAAAAAAAACTTAAAAAAATACACAAAATGTAAATGTATAAAATATAACATTAGGTTATCACTTCAAATGATTTTTAAATGACTCATGGTAATTTTATTCAAATGATGCAGGAACATGTGCTTGTTTTAAGAAGGGCAAGTGATGACTAAGTACATGAAGTGTAACTGAAGCTCTCTACTTACTCTTTTCTGCTCTTATTCCACATTTCAGAGGGAATCTCTAGTAGCAGTTTAACACATATAATTCTGGTTCTTTATGCCTGTTTGTTTCTTTGAACATAAATTAGACCTTGCCCAATAGATTGTCCTGGAATTTAATTAGTTTTGAATTAATGGTTTATTGTAAATACCTTTCCATAAAAATATATATTAAATTCATTTCTTTACCAAATTATTTCCCAATAAGTGATAACATGCCAGGTCTTTTTCTCTTTGTTGGAGACACATCAGGGAAACAAAAATCCCTGCCCAATTGAAGCTTCTGTGCTTCAATGTGTACATGATTCATTTCTCATGACTACAGTACATCAGAGAGTATGAATTCAGCCTAAACTCTTTCACCACCCCTCTATAGAAAGACATGTAAATAGTTTTCAGTCGGGGCTGATATAATAGCACTGCCATTCTTAAAACTCATGTTTCTGTGAGTTTTTAATTTTTAAGAAAGATTCTGAGTAGTGGAATTACCGATGTGAAGGTTTTTATAGACACTAACAAATTGCCTTTCAAAAAGACTGTCAATTTATACTCTTACTCAGGGTGCTTAAAAATAGCTATTCCTCTACATCATCCAAATTGATGTCTGCAAAACATCTTCAAGAATGTTTACAGAAGTGTTGCAAAAAGGATTTTCTTTGGCCAAATAAATTTGAGAAACATTATAGTTTTCTTTACTGAAGTTTTCATGTTCCAGTGCATTATAAATATCTGTTGTTGGTGCATAACACACATTATTTTCCCACCATACAAATTTTAACAAATTGAGGAAGAGTGTCCAATTTGTTTTTGTGTGACAAATGATGTCTGGATTGCTTAGAATTATGCCAATCTTTTTAGGCCTATAATATCTAGGAAACATGCAGGTTACCTGAATCTAGAATGTGTGGTAAAGCTTTCCTTATTTTTCTCCACAACATTTTCTTAAGTAAAGACAGGCCATAGTAATAAATACTCTCCAAAATATATAATGGATCAAATATAATAAAAAGTTTATTTTTCACTCACATAATAGTAGATAGTGGCTGTTCCTGAGCAGCTAGCTCCTCTTCAACACATGGTTGAAACTTCCCTCAAATAACTCCACTGTCTCGTAGCATCTCATTGTCACTGCATTCCAGGGGTAGACAAATAGAGAGTGTGGAGAAGGCAAGCCTTCTTAAAAGCCTTGCTTTATGCTGAACAGATCATTTCGGTACATTCCTTTGGCAAGACCTGTATACACAGTCACGCATAACTGTGAGAGGGCCTGGGAAGTAAAATCTAATGCTGTACCCAAGAAAAGAGGGAAATGATCATTGGCTAAAAATCACCATTCTCTCACACATCTAACAGAACTGTAATAATAACATGCTAATGACGGTTGAACATGGATTATAGGGCAGGATCAGTAGTGAGCACTTTATTTGTATTAGCTCATATAATATTCAAATATGCATGTGGTAGGTACTTCCATGTCATAAATTGATAAGGTGAATCAAGATCACATAGCTCATGAGTGATGGAACAAGGATAGAAGCCTAAAGCCCAAGTTCAGTGCCCAGCCCTCCTCATTTTGCCATGTTGCCTCTCATCAATGCAGGCTGCCCCATGGCATAGTCTCCACTGTCTCTCAGTTCCTTCTAACTTTATTCAACAACTTGACCCTTCGCCCTGGGTCTCGGCTCCATTTTCAAGAGTGAATATTAGATTCTTCACATCCTACCCTTTCCTGAAGACATTTTGTCTCAACCAGATAATTCATAGCAAAGCAACAAGAACATTCTCTTGTTAATCTTGGTCACATCACAGATATAATTTTAATACTTGGTTTGCTTTTGAGTGTCTTCTCTGAACAACTACAGTCACGATTTTCTCTCTACTTTCTGGATACCCTCCTCCTCTCACCCTTCCAAAAATGCTTCTCTTATGCTGACCAAACATAAATATTGGTGTAACTTGAAATTCACTTTATATGTCTTTTTTCCCTCTTTTGGAATAATCCTGTTCAGTACATGACTTCAGATAAAATCATATCTGTTTTCTAACCCGTGGTAAGAGTAGGCTGGTTGTCAAGAAAGCAGTGGTGGTTGCAGAACACTTCACAGAAGTATAAGGGCACATTAAAGCATCTAGGATACCTTTGCAAATTCATCTTTCTTGATGTTTCCTGCACCAAAAATTCTTATATGCTCATTGTAGCAGTTAGTTATTGCTATAATAGCTATCGCTATAAATGCTGAGCAGCAAACCACTAAATTACACCTCAGTGACTTAGAAGTGTTACTCTCATACTCCAGAGTCTATGAGTTGGCACAGTCGTTCTCTTTTAGGCTGTCGGTCTGCGGGTTGTTTGGGACAGATTTTCTCCATGTATATCTCATTTTCTTGAAGTCTGCAGGTTGCCTTGGGTTTGTTCTTTTTGTAATGATGGCAGAAATGCAAAATAGCAAGCCCAGCCACGACAACATATTTTATATCTCTGATTGCCACATATTGGCTAAAATCCTGGTGATCAAAGCAAGTCATGTGCTGAGCCCCGAATGAAGGGGTAAGGAAGTATACTCCATGTCTGGTGTTAGGGGGCAAGTACTGCAAACTCACAGGGCACAGGGAATGGATACAAAGGGAGGAGAAAACCTGGGCAAGTAATTTAATATGGCTGCACTCCTACTTTGAAATGTACAGGTACAATCAGTGACTTTAGCTGATTTGAGCATCCTAAAAACTATCAAATATTCAAATATGTTGAGGTAGAACAAAAGCATGAGAATCCCATATAATTGCTGATAACTGCTAAGCATATATCTTTGACTCAGGCCACTCTCTTAAACTTTCAATATTTTGTTTGTTAATTCATTCTTCAGTTTGTGTCTATTGAGTGCCTGCAAAATATAAAGCACCGTGTAAGACACTGGGGATACAGAAACAAGAAAAGACACTCATGGTCCTGTTGCCATGAAACTCAGAGTCTAACAGGGAAATATATTAACAATAATAATTACTAAATTTAAATTGTGAAAGCTTCCTGGAACAAAGAGAGTTAGTTATAAACTTAGTGTTCATCACTGGGAGATACGGCCTACTCTGTTATTATAAGAAGGGTTCAGTTGAAGTGCACTAACAGGCTTTTAGCTGCACTAACAGGCTTAGTTAAAAGTAACTGGTGAACTCTAGGCCGAACAAAAGCATGTGAAATATACCCCTGATAGTATGGGAAATGATAACAAAGTCCAGCTGGGAGAACACAGTAGGAAGGAAAAAAAGAAGAAGAAGAAGGAGAAGGAGGAGGAGGAGGAGGAGGAGGGAGGGGAGGGGAGGAGGAGGAGGAGGGGGAGGAGGAGGAGGAGGGGGAGGAGAAGAAGAAGAAGAAGAAGAAGAAGAAGAAGAAGAAGAAGAAGAAGAAGAAGAAGAAGAAGAAGAAGAAGAAGAAGAAGAAGACTGGTTTTAACTAACAAGAGAATAAAAAGCACAAGGTGATGACCAGACAGTCAGAGGTCACATACCTCGGGCCTTAGTTTACTTTTTTAAAGTAATGGGAAGTCATTAAAAGGTTTTAAGCAAAGGTGAGACATGATCAAATTTGCATGTTCAGATGGGACCTAAGTAAGGAAATAGGATATATCAGTTAAGAAGTTACTTCAGTTTTTCAAGAAAAAGACTAGATGACTCAGGCAGAGGATATAAAGAGATTGAACACCTCAAAGAGAGAGTAAGTGGTATCATTCATGCAAATTGATGATTGAATTGACATCTCCCATTTAGAAGACTGTGGTCAAGAATGACTGTAGTTGTCTGGGTTGTGCAACTTCGTGAATGTTGGTTCCATTTGCCAAGAGGGAAAATTAGAAAAGGACCAACTTTATGGGGAAGATCATGAATTCAGTGTCAAAGTGTTGAAGAAAAAGATAAATGTAGAAATGGGTAACCTGTTTAGATAGATTAGTCTGGAAGAGGACCAGTTTCATGGGGAAGATCATGAGTTCAGTTTTAAAGATGTTAAAGAGAAGATGAGGCATCCATGCATATATGTGGATGACCTAGTTAGATATGTGAGTTTGGGGCTCACAGGAAATGACTGAACAAGAGAAAAAAAATTTGAGAATCATCAGAATATACATATACTTGAAGACACATGTGTAGATGAGATCATCTTAGGAGAGAATATAGAGAAGACTGAATGACAAGAGTTTAATGAAACAAGAGTTTCAATGAATGTCATTGAAAAGTTAGTTTTAGGAAGAAGAATCAACAAAGGTTAGAGAGAAAAAGAGAAAAGAAATGTAGAAGAGAAATCAGTTATGTGTGATGACATAGAAACCAGGAATATAACCAAGAAAAAAAAATGTATTAGTAGTTTTTAATACTGCTGAGAGACCAATCATAATGAGGACAGAAAATACTGTCAGTAAATACTCAAGTGAAATGACTTCTCCTGTACTCCTATTTGGCAGTCTACTCCAAGAGTCATCCTAGATCTTATCATCTAATTCACTCATGGCCCCAAGTCACTTTTCAAAAATGGCCTTCTCTATTTCCAGGCTATATGTTCAGTTTCTCCTAGCGCAGCCATTCTAACATATAGCTGCGACTGTCTATTGAGTCACTCCATTAGTATCTTCTTTTATTTCATTTTTTCTCATTCAGTTTATAACATTCTGACCAATACCCCACTCACCATTACTTTCATGGAATCCACATGGCAAAATTTCAACCCTGGATTAAAGTAAGTATGAGTCAGCTGAGTACTACTGGGGAAAGCCACAAAATGGAGAAGGTTGTTTCTATAAAATACTCTTTATCACCATTTCACCTGGGCCCTCAACAATGCTTGTCAGTTTTACCATGTTTTTCTGATAATCAATCCATACTCTCCAGAATAACACACAGTAAGGACACAATAAAAATAAAATTATATAGATAAAACCCTTCCAATGCCTCTCCATTCTCCTAAAATCACCACTGGGCATGGTTCTTTTATTCTTAAAGTTGATTCTGCCTCTTACTGTATTACCATCAGATAAGAGTCACTCTATTGCTTGGGTTTTTTAAAGTTTATTTACTTATTTTGAGGGAGAGAGAGAATCCCAAGAAGTCTCCATGCCATCAGCACAGAGCCCGGCACAGGGTTGGATCTCATGAACCGTGGGATCATGATCTGAGCAGACATAAAGAGTTGGGAGCCTAAACCAATCAAGCCATCCAGTTGCCCCATGAGTCATTCTACTAACAAGCTTAAAAGACTTTCTGCATCTACATCTTTTCTTTTTCTCTCCAATTCAACACATTAGGCATCCATTCTCCAATCTACAGCTAAGCACTTTGACTAAATTTTGTATCCCATTTATCTCCTCCTTCATAAAACTGCACTGTATGATTTTCTTTTTACTCTTTGGGATTTCAACTTTGACCCTTATCATCAGTGCTTAAAATGCTGAAATATTCACAATTTTAGAAAAAGAAGCCCTCCCTTCTCCTGGATGCTGTGACTAATCACTCAGATTGCCATCTTCTGAACATAGACATTCATTCTGCTAGTTCCAGAAGTACTTACTACTGACAGCTCATAGCTGAGTCCCTATGCAGGCATTGCCATAAGTAGTGTTTAAAAAGAATCTCATCTCTCATTGACGGACGGGGGTGAAAAAGCTGAGGATTAGGCCCAGATCTTAATTATAAGGGTAGCTGTGCTCTAGAGAAGGTTAAATTTCAACTCCACAAGTCTGGTATACCAAAGGCAGGGCTCTAATTAATAAAAAGTAGAACTCGACATTTTCAGATGAAAACATCTGGATCAATGTACCCCAAATTTTTAATCCTCAGTTTCTGCTAAATCATCTGGGCCTCCAGAAATGGTCTCTCTTTCTTCCTCTTAAAGACTAGCACTAACCATTAGTTGAAGACAAGCCAAAGGCCTCTGTCTTGCAAGACAGACATACTTCTCAGGAATTCCTCTTACCTCCTCCTGGTCATCAAACTAATAAAGAAAGTCACGGTACAATGAAACTCACTTGCGAACATTATGCAGCTACTGAGGGAGGAAAGAGACTACACCTGAAAAGAAGTGAAAGACTTAACCAAGATATACCTAAAGAGGTCAGGGAAGTTTGTGTGGCTTTAGATTAGGTGAGTTCTGGGTTCAGAAAGGAGGTGGTAGAATATAGAGTTGCATAAGAGAGGGCTTATCCATATGGGAGTATTTTCTAAGATAGAGGAACTAATATCTCTATCTTGACATTGCAAAAACCTGTTGAAAAGGCTCTTTGAAACTGGGAGAAAGTGACAACCAATACAAAGCGAAGTAAAAATGCAGAAATTAGCATGAAAAGTGATGGAAGAATACCTCAGAAAAATTGTATTGTAATTGTATTGTAAAGGAGAGGTTTTTTTAAGTTTATTTATTTCAAGAGAAAGAATGGGAGGGGCAGAGAGAAAGAGAGAATCCCAAGCAGGCTCCATGTCATCAGCATAGAACCCGACACAGGGCTCAATCCCATAAACCGTGAGATCATGACCTGATCCAAAGTTGCATACTTAACCAACTGAGCCACCCAGGCCCCATACTAGGAGAGTTTTGCATAAGGCTAGAAATAACCATCAGGTAACTATGCTCCACAAGGGATCTCAGAGGACACATTTATCAAATTATTAACAAATGTCCCAAGAATCTCAGTGGTAGTTGGCCTCTCTAGACCAAGACTGACTATAGCAGATGCTATTACAAAACTGGGTTTTGTGCTAATAAGGATGAGAGGATCCAAAATAATAAAGGCCAGGAAGGCCTTTCAGAGCAAGATGAGAACAGTTACCTTAATGAACAGCAGGTTGGAGTGGCAGTGGTTTGGGAACAGTACTGACTCACAGGGAGCTATGGAAATGGTTTATAAAACATTGTACATGCAAGGGCAATGAAGAGGAGCAGCCAACAAGGGCATTATCAATCTAAATAATCAAAAGAAGTCAAGATTGGATGCTCAGTAGGTGAAAGAAATGACCATCATAAAAAGTCCGGATCCATTTTCTAGTTTGCAGACTTGCCAGTTTTCAGACTGAGCACCCATGAAGTGAAGAAGTTGATTCACCAGAAGAAAGTACCTTGCAACCCCACGTCAAAGGTTTCTGGGGACTTTAGGTAAATTACAAAATCTGTTTTTTCTTTCAAAAATAGAGGCAATAACTGTTTTCCTTGGGGATCTCATGTGGTTAAATGAAATAATGTATGTGGCCTTTGATAAATGCTTAAAAATATTAGATATTTATTTTGTTACAGAAGTGAGAATATTATAAAATTATCTGTTTTATGTATAAGGGACAATTACAAATTTAATATTTGTCACTAATAATACACAGGGATAGTCTCTTTTTAAAAATCTCAACATTCTCTCACACATACATGGTTCAATGAGATTCAGTGACCACCTTACTAGTTGTTTTATCTGTTCCTTGGGTTCTTCTGCACAACCCATCTTTTATCTAATCTCTTTCAACTTTTGAACTGTGCTGCTTGATCTTTCAATTCTTGATCTGTAAAGAAGAATATATTTTTAATAATTCACCCTAAGAATCAGATCATTGTCTATCACTCAACCTCTTTCTGATGCCACCAACATAAAGCTTCTGGATTCCGTTTTATCATAAATATTTCAATAAATCCATAGGTAGCTTTGGAGATTTATTTTTGAAAAAAAAAAAAAAAGACATCCTTAGATGTTTTAAAAAGGCCTCTTTAATTCTTTTAAAATGCAGTAATTGGGCCCAAATTAATCCTTTATTTTATGAATTGTGGATATTTGCATCTTATCCAAGTGCATTTTTTCAGATTTTGCACAAATACATAATTATTTTAAACTGCACACCAATAATTTCTAAAAGTTTTATGTTTTGAAAATGAAAGAAAAATTCAAAAGGAGTAAAAAAGATAACCCTGTATAACTCGTCTTTTGCAGGCTCTGAGAGTAATTCTACTTGGCTAGAGAAGAAATGGTAGCCAGAGTCTTCTGTGAGAGACAGAAACTAAAGTAATTCAATTTTTAATTTAAATGAAGACAAATAAGGTTAAAATTTGCAAACTTACCTAACTTTATATTTACCCCTCTTGCTGCAGAGCTAACTTACCACTATCTTCTGAAGAAAGGTCGCAGTAAGTTTAATTACATCACTAGTAAGTCATTCCACTTTAGAAATATTTACTGAGCTCAAAATGCATGTGTAAAGGTGGCCTCTACTAGGTACCATCAGCCTGCAAGTATGAATGAGTTTGATCCTTTCACCTAAGGAAGTTAGAATGTAATTGGGAAAACTATATGCATGCCATTAATACTGGTAAAGGAAAACTCAGTAATGGATTGCCATTCATTGGAGTAGGAAGATCTGGTGGGCTAGCTGGAAGCTAGGCTGGACCTTGGTAGGAACACCTTTCCTATGACAATTGGAAGTGGTGTTAAAGGGCAAGATAAGAAAAAAATAGAAGCATTCAACTTTAGAGAGACAGGGCATGCAACAGAACACTGAGCAATCCAATGGGGTGAGGGTTCATACTGGTGATGATGTGGAATGAAAACTAAACCGGATTGGCAGGAGTCCCTTTCTTTAAGTATTTCCATATGATACTCAGGAATTTAAGTTTTATTTTGAAACCGAAGTCTCCATCAAAGATTAGTTGTGAGTTTTGTTTGCTGGTAATAGGAGTAGTGGCCAGAGTTGTTGTATAGTAATGTGCTTACACTTGTGTTTGGAGAAAAGTACCAGCAAAGAATCAAAATGATGGGTACTTACAGCTTTCTTTTTAAAGCAAGTCAGTAGGAACTGTGAATCTTCAAATTACTACCTTTTATTCTTTTTCACATCCTTGTTCCCATGCATCTAGCATAGACCCTTGTCTGATATTCAATACATGTGTGTTGAAAGCCTTTGGTTTCAAGAAACCTACAAATAAAGACATAGCTCTAATACTTTAGGGAATGAAACTGCTTCTAGAAATGTTCTAAACAAAGAGCTACAGAGATAACACCAAGGGAGGTGTACCTAATTCCGACTAGGAACACAGGAAAAAGAATAATGAGCACAGCTCTGTGGAAGATGATGCATTCGAGCTGGACTTAATTTAATGGTAAAGGTCTAAAGCAAAGCAATGGACATGAAACTAGAACTTCCAAGAGAGATCATCATGTGCCTAAGAGGGAGTGTCCATGGTGTTGAGGGAGGGGATTCTGAAATGGACATGGATCAATTTCCTAGAATCAAAGAACTGCCCAGTCTGTGGATACACAGATTAAGGGAAATTCAAGTGTATCCTATCATATTCTGCATGAGGATGTGTATCTGTCTGGTACTGATAAGAAATATGTGACACTCAAATCATATAGTTTTTGGAGAGTACAAGAGAGGGACCATTTATTTACAAAAATGTGGATAGGATGGAGGGGAAGCACTAAAGATATTGCAATAACCTGGGTCCAATAAGCACCTGATGCTTTTATCACGTGTAGTTCTCAAGGAGAGAAAGGCTACATTAATGGAAATGGAGAGAAAGCACTGCGAGCAAAAAGCTGTCCCTCAGGAGTTTCTACCTGTGGTCAAGCGTAGAAAGTTTCTAGCCCTGAGTAAGCTACAGTGAGGACACAGAGGACCTCATTCTACTCCAACTCTGATGTCTTTCTGCAGACCTTCATTTGCTTAGCCAAACAGGAAGCTGATGGGTAAGGGAGCCCTTTGATGTAGGCCACACAGTCAGTCTCATGGGGCATAGAGCTGGGTGAGAATGTATTTGATGGAAAAATAGGAGCTACAGGGACAGTGTGCCAAATCATTCTTGACAGACGTAGTTATGATGAAAATATAAAAACTGAACAAAATAACACATGCATATCTGGATTATCACCAGAAAACATTATTCTTCTTTTACGAAATACTTTCAAGTGCCAACTTATTCTTGAAACTTTTTCTGCCATACTTTTGCTACTCAAACTTAGACAGGCACACAATTTACAAATTAGTATCCAAGTATAATTACAAAATATAGTTTGTATATTACAGGTGTATTTTCTTGTCTGAAAGCCCCTCATCTGGTGACAAGATTTTTTATTTGCTATGTGGATTGATAGCAAATGTGCCGAAATTTGTGATATGAACTTTAAAGCATGGTTTCTTATATCTTACCCTTGCTGTCAAACCCCACAGAAGACACCATTTCAGCAAAAGATTTTTTTTCAAATGCTAACATAAGTGATACACTACTACATATTCAAAACTTAAAATATGTGAATCAATTTTTACGACATGAATTTTTGTAAAATTACTTCATAATAATTAAATTATAAAAATTATAGTTCTAAAATGTTTTCAAATAGAAAAAAGTATCTTGAACTCTCTGATACTTAAGCTACAATTTAAGAACAACAACAACGATCAGATACAAGTATTCAATCTTTATGTGGAATCTAGATTATATAACTTATTTATAAATTGCACATCACAGGCTCAAGTTTAAAAGATAGAGGCTTAAGAAGAAGACAGTTGACTCTTGAGGGCCACACAGACTACATAAGAAGCCTGAGGCTGGCTAAAATCAGTCAGTCTGTATCCCCATAGAATTAGGCATTTTTAGAATAATAATAAGTTTTGAATAAGCCAAACAACAAAATAAAAACCAACACTAATTTAAAGCTTCTTGATTTTTCCTTTAAAGTCTCAAGGCCTTTGAAAGATTACATGGTAAGAAAAAATAAATATAGGTAGTCTAAAGAGCAATGAAAATTAACAAAATACTAATTTATTCTGATGTGAAAAATCAGAAAGGGAGACTGTTTTTAACCCATAGTAACATCCTCTTCACCATAAGCAAAGCATTAGAAGTTCAATTTCCATTTCAAAACCCCTGTTTTCATTCTCATTGTTCATAGTTGCTTTGATGTTCCTGCACTCTGACAGAGAGCATGGTTTCATTTGGGGAAAGGAATCAATTTCTCAATGTAAATTGTGATTTACACACTTCCCTTCCTCACCTATTTTGAATTGATTTGATTCTAGAAGCACTAAGACATGTGAAAAACACTGTTTTGCTTGATTTAATAAACACTTGGAAAATGGCTTGTTGGATAAGCCCTAGACCAAAAAACCAGCAATCCTGAAGGAATGCAGTTTCCTTTTTTCTGTCAGTGCCCTGCCTAGTGTTCATTGCTCCACTCTTTAATTAAGGTACAAAGGAATTTTCAGGTCAAGAGGAAGCTAGCATCGTTGCATAGGGAATCCATCTATCTTATACTGTTTTCAGGAAGCACTTAATTTTGGCTTCAAAGAATGGTTTATTAAAATTGCATGATAGTGTTAAAATTCACAGATTTCAGGACTCAGTCATTTCCAAAGGCTTAAAGGAGTAAAGCAGTGAAGTAGGATTTTTTTCCTAATAGTTATATCAATGGGTCAATCAAAAACAAGCAAAGTTTTAATAGTCTCTATAGAGAAGACACTAAGTAAGGTTCCCTAAAAGGTAAATACTTAATTCAAGTGGTTTAATTAGAGACATAATGAAAGGATAGTAGGGCAAAATTTTGATCACATACTTTGGAATAGGTACTCTGTTATTTCACTTACACCATAGCTAATACTACTAAATACTAAAGCAATAAGTATGTTCATTTCAAGACAAGAAATATGCAAATTCATGGCAGTTTCCATTTTCTTGAGCACCTTTCTGATCACTAATATTAGAACATATCTTGAAAGGGAACTTAGTGAATAGGAGAAGGTATTTGCAAATAATATATCTCATAAAGAGTTACCATCCAGATTATATAAAGAACTGATTCAACTCAATACACAAAACAAATAATTCAATTTAAAAATGGGCAGAGTACATAAACAGACATTTCTCCAAAGAACACATATAGATGACCAAGAGACACATGAAAAGATGCTCAACATCACACATTATCAGGGAAAGGCAAATCAAAACTACAATAAGATACCCCCTCACACCCATCAGAATGACTAAAATCAAAAACATAAGAAATGACCAGTGTTGGTGAGGATATGGAGGAAAAGGAACCTTCCTGCCCTGTTGGGGGGAATACAAAATGGTGCAGCCACTATGGGAAAAAGTATGGAGGTTCCTCAAAAAATTAAAAATATAAATAACCTATGATCAGCAATCACACTATTGAGTTAATCACCCCCCTGCACTGCACTGTTACTGCATTATTGAGTAAATACAAAAATACCCATTCAAAGGGATACATCCATGCCTATGTTTTTTGTATAATTATTTATAATAGCCAAATTATGGAAGTAGCTCAAGTATCCAATGATAGATGAATGGGATAAAGAAGATGTTTTATATATATATATATAAATTCTTTAGAGAAGAATGAAATCTTTTCATTTGAAACAACATAGATAGAGCTAGAGAGTATGATGCTAAGCGAAATAAGCCAGACTAAGACAAATACCAAATCATCACACTCATATGTGGAATTTAGGAAACAAAACAAACAAGCAAAGAAATAGAGAGAGAGAGAGAGAAACTAAGAAACAGACCTAACTATAGAGAGGAAAGTGATGGGGAAGTGGGTGAGTATGGAGGATGAGAGAAATAGGGAATGGGGATTAAAAAGTACATTTATCATGGTAAAAAAAATAAAATGGAAAAAATTAGAACATAGCCAAAATCTCTCAGATAACCATATGGTAACCACTCATTGACAGAAGTAGATGTGGAAGTGATTCTGAATCACTATAGCTCCTTCTAAATCAGGATAACCCCACATGCAGCAGAAGATCCTCACTAGAGAAAGAAAGTTGAATGCTGACTAGAAAATTTGCTATATTGGTAATCTTCTGTCAGGAAATATTCTGGAAATCAAAGGACACCAGATCAATAACTATTGTTGAGAAAATACCATAAAGCCTTGAAAAGCCTAAAGGAGACTGAGTGCCTAAGATCTGCAGTCCAGTTTTCTTTACAGAAATCAAGCCAGGTTGGGGAAGGGGAGTGAGCTTTTTTTTCTTTTTTTCTTCTGATGAACATTCTCACCAAAGTTCCAGCAATTCTCGTGGTAAATATGGCCTAAAAGACTAACTTCGAAGCAGTGTTCCAAAACAACTCTTAAGTCAAAATATGAAATGGGATCATTACAAGTAAAGTCACCAGAAGAAACACTCGAGAAATGGACTCAAGATAATCTAATCAATGTGACTTATTTGTATATGTCAATAAATATGTATTGAACAAAGAATTTTTATTTTTTACCATTATAAGGTGATATTTCTCTATGCAAAGTATTGGAGGTACTGCTATATAAATGCAGTAGACTCTTCTCTGTTTTTCTCATTTTACTTTTAAAGTTAAGCAACTATGATACAAGAGATGACAGTTGAGAACATTCATATCTGGGAACAGAAAGACATAGGCTAACAACCCTGTTCCATCTCTTAATGGCTCTGTGACTTTATCAGTTTATTTTATATCTCTAATCCTAATTTACCTCATTTATAAAATGGAGATAAGTGTGTTATAAGGATTACAAGTGATATAGGTAATTTGTGTAAATTTCTCTAGAAGTTCATGAAACATGGCAAGGGTAAAACAATACTGGCTAAAATAATAATAATAACTAAAATAATTATAACATTATATTACTTTTCATCCAAGTCACAACTGTCACAAATTACTAATTGAAAATATGAGAAAACATCCAAAATCTTTTCATTAAATAGCAACATTCAGAACATGATTACCAAGGGGGTTTATTTATCTTCCTCATGATTTTTGGTATAAAATCAGAAAGTATTTCATAGTCAGTCACTAGGCATGATAAAGCCTTTCTCTAATTATCCAAAACAAATGTCTAGAAAGACACATCACTGGGTTACTGCCATCAGGTTAACCTGGCAGTAAGTCTGAATAAATGATCCAGAGGCCTGACTTGACTGTGGAGACCCAGCTGTAGTGAGCCATGGTGAGGCTCAAAGAAGCTGGCATTATCAAAAGAGGATTTTCCATTAGGGAGTCAGAAAGCAAAGCAAACAATTTTAAAATAAAGAAGCATTTTTTTAATTTTCAATAAAGAGAAATATTTGGAGGTCTTTGAATGCTATATATCGTCTTATATCAGTGGGACTTTATATATGTGGTTGTCTCTACCTGAAACACCCCATCCTCACCTGGGTATCTTCTATGTGTCCTTCAAGAATTATCTCAAGCGTACTTTCCAATTTATTAGAGTTAGCATGCAAAGTGGATGCTATTTGCCATCCAGATTTATAACCTGTCTTCAGGTTATAAATGAGAAGAATATTAGGTTTGAATCAGAAGGCCAGATTTGAAGTTCTGGGCCCGGCACTTATAATCTCTATAACCTTGGACAGATCTTCTCTGATCAAGCTTCTTTGAAGAACATAGATTTCTTCATCTGAAAATTGATTATTTTAATATCTTCTACCGCCTATCTCATAGAGATGTTACAAAGGTCAAATGATAGAAATTGAGGGTGCCTGGATGGTTCAGTCAGTTGAGCATTCGACTCATCGTCATGGTTCCTCAGGTCATGATCGTATGGTTCCTAAGATGGAGTTCCATGTTGGGTTCTCACTGCCCCTCCTCCATGCGTGTGTGTGTGTGTGTGTGTGTGTGTGTGTGTGTGTGTGTGTGTGCATATGCAGTCTCTCTCTCTCTCTCTCTATCTCAAAAATAAATAAATGAACATTTAAAAAATGATAGAAGTTAGAAAACAAATTTGTAATTATTGAGCATCTACATAAACACAAAGCAAATTATTTTATCATTAATACATGCCATCACTTCAAAGGCAAAATTCTTCAAATGTCAGGTTAAAATATACTTTAGTACAGAATTTCACTTTTTCTTAATTTTAGAAGCATAATCATATTTGAAATGTCTTGCTCTTGGAATTTTTGTATTCTTCCTGACATGCTGGATTCAAGAGACAGTCTTTTTGAGAGATAATGCACTACAACCCTGTACTGAAAACGTTTCTCAAATTAGGCAGGCTTAACTATATTCTGAAAACTAATTTTAATAGATATCAGACATCAATATATCTTAATGTCACTTAATATTCAAACTAAACAATGCAGCTTACTTAAATGCATTTTAAGCAGCTCTTTATGTAATAGAGTCAACATTTGTCTCCTTTATCAGGAGCTGTATCTTACTTGAGGCAAGCCAATTCCACACTGGCATCATTGGAACCTTAGCAGGAGAGAATAGGCGATGTAAGGAGGTACTAGATTTAATGTTTACTAGCAAAAATATCTATGTAACCAATTTCTCATCAGTATGAGGTGGTGGAGTAGGAAGCAAGGAATAAAATGGGAGCTAAGGCAAGAATAGTAACAGCGGAGTCACAGAGCATTCACTCATGGATGACTCCTTAATGTCTTTTATTATACCATGTGAAAAATATATCGGAAAGTTTCAAACTATTGAGAGAAAATAAGGAGTGCTGGGTAGGTGAGAACATGATCAAAAGGTAGAGTATCTTAAAAGTGGTGATTTTTAAATTTTAAAATAATGTTGAAAGGCATTCTAGATGTATCCACAATCTATGCTTTCCCTTGAATTGTTCTCTTTTTTCATTCAACTAGGGTTGTTCATTTCTTTGTTTCCTTCTTTCTTTGTTTTAAGGACTTTCCACGACTAAAGAAGAAGAGAGAGATCTATGGGTCCCACACAGCAGAATAGGTAATAAGAGCTCAAAGTAAAAATTTACCCTAGAGTTCATCAGAGAGTGAACTAGGTGTGGAGATCCCAGAATTGCCAAAGATTCCTCATTAACAAGTCATAGTAGAGCAGCAGAGCTGAAGGAACACCCTGGATGACACCTTGGGGCCCTCATTCATAACTAATGTGGACATATAATGAACAACCAAACTTCCCAGTTTCATTTCTGGTATTACCAAACATCCTGGAATCTTGGCAGCTTGACAGACTTCAGACTTGGAGAGAATCCCCATGGTTGAATGAAGCTAATTTTTTTTACTTTTAGTGAAGTGGAGGCTCACAGTTTAAAGTTAAGTTGATCTAAGAAAATTTCAAAATACAGTCTTTCTCCCACAGTTGAATTGTAGAAAGAAATTTGTCCATTCTATAGTAGTCATAGTTAAAATTTATTGAGTTCTTGCTATGTCCTGGGAACTTTAATAGCATTTACTTTGATTAGCTCATTTGAATCTGATACGACTCTGCAATGTAGGTAGTATTGCAATATCCATTTCACACATGAGAAATTTAAAGCATGGATGATTAAGGAAAATGTCTCTCCACTTGGTGAAGAGACGGATGCAGGTTAGAAGGTCAGGCAACCTAACTCTGAGACCACACTTGAGGCTAATGCTCAATATCATATTAAAAAATTTATCTTCTTATACATTTGAACATTAATTATATAGCAAATGCTAATATTTATTATGATAAAATTCATCAGATTTAACATAATTAAACAAAAACTCTAATACAACAATTTTAAATAATTAAACCTACTATTAATCGAGGAGTACTTTAGAGGGAAGTAACTAATAGAATCTTTTTTTTTTTTTTTCAGAAAAACTCCCTATATAAATAATATTTTATGGTTAGGGTAAAAATAATACACAACACAAGAGTGTCAATAACATATTGTAAGATAAAAATTCTATTTGTCTTTAAATGAGTCAGACTATGCAGCAAAATGGAAGAAAGTTTGCTGATTTCTATTTAAATAAAATGAAAATTTAATGTGTTTAGCTTAGGCTCACAATCATCCTATAGAAAAAAAAAAAAACAGACCCCACCCAAAAGTCTAGCATTTCTCTGTATTAACGTGAGTAGCCATGTCCATACAAAGCTCTCCAGCAGTAGTTGACAATTGCTTCAACCAAAAGTTTGAGGGCAGTTGAGTAAATAACGCTTTCTTAGTCTTGAGCATTCCCCCCTAGCGAAGTATAATAGTTGAAATTTGGTGTATTAAATCTGCACCCTTCTTTGTCTGCATCAAACAGTTATTTGGATGACCAATTTTTGGGCCAGCTGCAAAAACTCTTCAGGTTATTATTGAATAACTACTATTAAATCCTTGCATCACTGCTTGACCTTACTTGCTAAGGAAAACTGGAAGTCCCCTTTCTCATGGACAGACAGTGCTTACATTGAAAAATGATTGCATTTGTGCCCTGGACCATATTGTCTTTCATAAATTTACAGAAAACATTTATTTACTGAGAATATCACTTTCTGACTCTGGAAACTGTGGGTCAGTCAAAGCTGATTATCACTAGCCTAGAACGATGACTTTAAATAACCCAGCAGCATAAGTAAACACTCAACATCAAACTGTGTTGAATAGTTGTCTTTACAACTAGGCCCTGCTTCTTTTAAAAAATACAGCCAAGATTCATGACAGGGAAGGCTAATATTTTTCTTCTCCTAGGGTCCACCATAATCAATTAAGAAAAGTATGATTTCTGAGTTCACTAGAATGATATGGTCTACTGGCCTAGACATGAGAAATATCCACTTACCTCACACGATGACGTTTCAGATAACAATTTTTCAATATAATGACCCTTGAAATGTATACAAACTACTCATTTTGGGGATTATTATGACTTTTCATACACACACACACAACATGAAATAAACACACTGTAAGAAGTGATAGTTTGAGATTTTGAGTTCAGGCAAAGGCACATTCACCAATTTACCTGAAATGACAGTTTCTTTAATAAGGAAAATAAATTTAAATAACATGCCATCTTTGGATAAACCCAAATTGTGTTGCTTAGTGTATTTTATGGTTATTTTAGCTGTGGCGTGTGAGCAATTACAGTGTTTAAAAGCCTTCCTATGCCTAGCCTTTTGTTTTACCCAAAAATGTTTTTCTGTGCTACAATTTTATTTTGAAATGGTAACTATGAGGTCTCCAAAACTTGAAATATTTGTGATGAAAATAGTACACACAAAAAAAGAACAAGTATAATTAGGTTTCATGATGTTCTATTTTATGAACAGACTGAATTTACTTCCAAATTGTTTTTATTACTTGTTTTTTTATTGTTCAGTCAATATATTTTTATATCTGTGAAAATTACTTCAGAATTTTTTGCAGATGTAATGCATCATAATTTCTCCATTAAAATTACTGAACTTTGAAAAAAAAATGTCATGGCTTTTCCCTGAGTTGTAGAGGTTTTAAGAAATGAAAACGGTTAAATTAGTATATACTTTAATATACACACACACTCACAGTGTGAGGGGAGAAAGGGGCGGAAGAAAATATTTATTTTTCATAATGATAAAAAGCTACCTGAATATTATTGCTTTTATGATTTTTTGGAATAGAATGGAAAGGAATGCAATACAATGTATACGTATATACACATGTATGCACACATTATGATATGAAAATGTATTTGTATATATTTGCACATTTGCAAAAACTTCCAATGACTTTATCAAAGTTGTAGTTTCTATACTAGTTTAAGATTTGGGAACTTGAAGCTCAATATTATCTCTGTCATCCAACCAGTTAGATTTTTTTAATTTGGGGAAAACTAAGTCACCTTATCATTTGGCTTCTTTAACTATAAAATGAAGATGCTAATAAATGCCACTCATTTATTACTTCACTCATCCTATAATACATAATAATGTTAAAAGAATTAATAAGATGATATAAAATAGTTCTAATTCATTAGAAATAGTGTGTTACATAAATCAAAGTTACTGGTATAGTAGTACTTCAATAATATAGAAGGTGATAATAGAAGAATAGCTTTTACACATAGAAGTTTTCCATAAGTAAACAGGCAAGGTAATATAAACCCTACAGTCAATTTAAATGGTTGACATTATTGAGCTAATTAAATTTTTTAAGTATTTTAAAGGTAAAGAAATTTAAAAGTTAATGACTGCTCAAGCTCAAAAATCACCCTTAAGCTAGGTCTCATTAATGCTATGGATCTTTTAGAAAGCCATCCTACTCCATATTAGGTAAGATACATATGAACATACACATATCCAATTAATTCAGTAAGTTATTATGTAGTTTAACTAAGTTTTATCAAACGATGAATAAACCAATACCCTAATACAGCTAAGAAGCATTTAATTGTGTATATTATATTATATATCAAGAATAAGTGAAACACTTAAAACTAAAGTGGAACAAATCACCAAGGTTTTATTTTTATTCTGCTAGAGAATACTGCAAACAAACTGCTTACAAGTAATGCTAAAAGATCCATAGCCATAATGTTATATTTTAAGAGAAGCGGCCTTTTCTTATTTAAAAAAAAATTTTTTTTAATTTTTTTTATTCTTGAGAGATAGAGACAGCATGAGCAGGGGAGGGACAGAGAAAAAGGGAGACACAGAATCCGAAGCATACTCTGGGCTCTGAACTGTGAGCACAAAGCCCGATGTGGGGCTGGAACTCACACATCCCGAGATCATGACCTGAGCTGAAATCAAACACTTAACTGACTGAGCCACTCAGGCGCCCCTAGAAGCAGCATTTTCTCTTTGAAGATAGTAAGCATTGACATACTTTAAGATGTAATTACTAATATAATCAGAGTGGTTTTAAGAAATTCTTAAAATATCATATGAAGCATCTAGATGAAAGGCAAATTCAAAATAATAAAAAATGAAAGGGAGGAAAAAAACAAGATAAAGTAAACTAAGGATAATGAGATTGTGATACCCCCAAACCCTCATATTGAATTTGGAGACTTGATGAAAACAAAAGCCATTATAGATGGCTTCCTTTACAATATTAAGGAATATTAAGTTCAGATAAAGATACAGTGCTTACTGTAACTGAGTTAGTTATCAACATCACCAAATCAGAAATGGGCAATATTCAAAACTGTTCAAGAGTCCAGTCTAATAACATCTTACTATTACTGAAATTCAATCATGACTGAAAGGAAGGATGTGGTTTGGAGGTGCTCTTTGATGTAAACTCAGAAGCAGTCAAAAGATTTGAACACCTATCATGCAAATTTACCCAGTTCAATAAGTAAAAGAAAAGGATGATGTCACTGTTGTGACTACAGAACTTAGAAGAACAGACAGCATTGCTCGAGGGTAGACAGACCTACCTGATTCCATGTTGACAGTGCCTTACTTAGTGAGATCACCTAGTCCTGGCCTCACCCTCGATCTTTCAGGCTTAGAATTTTTTTTTTTTTCAGTTCACTAGGAATGGCTAGATCTCTGAAAGACAGATTCACGTTAACCAAACTTACAAGACTGGCAAGTAAAACAAGAATTACATTTTCATGCCTTTACAATGACACACACAACTCTCGAGGGAGCGGGCACTCACATTCTGCAGCCATTACTCTTTTTCTCCTTGTAACCACCCTCGCTGGGCACTTACATTGTTCACAAGAAGAGACTCCCCAGGCTCCGCCCATGTCAGAGGTCACTGTGGTGGCAGCAGTAGTGAATATATTTTGTGTGGAGTCTTGATGACCAAAGCACTAGCGATTGGTGGTGGGTTTGGCTCTAGGTGGTGAAGAAAAGTGAGGAATCAAGGAAGTGGAGTCATCATCCATACAGAATGTTTCTCAGAAATTTGACTATCAAGGGGAAGAGAACAGAAAGATGGCAGAATAACAGAAGTTTGTTTGTTTGGAGGAATAGGTGTATGTTCTGTAGGTGATGCTAGAATTCTGACCTCCCCACCTCCCACCTACCTGCCACAACACTTCTTTATTTTTCTGGGCCCAGGAAAGTCTCGTATCTCAGGCAGACAGTCCATACTGCTGTTGTTAATATTGACTGCTGCACCCTGTGCCTATGGTCATTGGGCTCCATCCTCATGGCCTCCAGCACAGCTGGCTTATCCAGGGGGCTCTAGTTGTCTCCCTCTGGTCTGAGTCTATATTAGGACTGTCCTCCCTGGAAAGACTCATTCATCATGCCTCAGGGATGAACCAATTCTCTCCCTTTATGGAGACATTAATGCAGACACTTTTCTCTCTTTTTCTAACACGCCAGGCCAGTTTGCTTACAATCGCTTTGTAAGTTTTATTTGTTAACAGCTATGAATCCAGAGACCCATGGGGCCTAGATTCAGAGCAGAATCATAGCCACAGACATCCAACACCAGCAACCAACTGTTTACAAAGTGGTTTTTAAATTTTATGTATTTTTAATATATTTTTTAAAGTTTATTTATTTTGAGAGAGAGAGAGTGTGTAAGCAGGGGAGGGGCTGAAGTGGGGGGAGAGAGAATCCTAAGCAATCCCATGCCACCAGCATGGAGACTGATGTGAGGCTCCAGCTCATGAACCATGAGGGTCATGACCTGAGCTGAAACTAAGGTCAGTTGGTCACTTGACCAACTGAGCCACCCAGAAGCCCCTCAAAGTGTTTTAATTGCACTTTGACACACAACAAACAGGAAATACAGTAAACAATATTTTTTAAATGGCATTATTTTCCTATATCCATATCTCTTACAGGTAGAGAAGATCCATTACTCCTCTATTCCAAATTTTCATTAAAAAGTTTTGGAAAATAAATCAATCAATTTTTCCTAACATCTTTTATCCCTATTCTTGATCTTTAACCCTAACTTCTGATCTCATTCTGTCAATTTTTTAAAATTTATTTTTTTATTTTTTAACATCTTCAGTCTTGTAAAGGTGGGACCTCCTTTAGAAGTTAGAGGGTAGATTGGACATATCCACTGATTAATTTTGGACCTACCCTACCTTTACAACCAGAGAAGGCATGACTCTTCTTTCACCCAACCCCTTATTACATGACTCAGAGGGAAATTCCTTGATCTTACTAGCATCCATGTTTGACTCTTTTGTAATGATTTCCTCTCCTACTACAAAGGAAATCTGGGGAAATGAGACATGAGAATAGATATAAAAATAGTCAGATATGATTTGAGGAAGGAAAAATGAGAAAAGAGAAGCACAATTATTTATACTCATTGCATTATTACTGTGACAATTCTACTAGCAATACATGAGAAAAGTGAGGAAGCTGATATCCTTTGTAAAATGAGTCATTTCACCATCAGTGTGCATGGCCCTGACACAAATTCCTAAGGAAAGGAAGGCTGAGATCAAAGAAAATATTAACAAGGGATTTCTAAAATGAAGCTGGTGAAAAAGAAGTGTTTGTGACTGAAGCTAGGAGAAGAAAGTTCTTTGGGAAAAAAAATTAATTATTGGATTGACTTATAAGTTGAAAATAAAAGATTAGACTGGCTTCTAAGGGATCTGAAGCTATCAGAGATTTGGGAAAGAATTTACAGATCATAAACAAAAAAATAAACTCCTTGCTATAACTGCAATTCAGAAAAGAGAGTCTCCAAGGGCCCTGAAAAAACTTCTGGTGTTCTACGGTAAAAATGATTCTTAGGATCAGAAGAAAAGAAAATGTCTCACTAAGAACAGAGAATAGTAACTATGAGACTGACAATTTCTGAGCATCTTATGAAACTGAACAATTTTGGCAAGAGGAGAAAAGTTGTTCTGCATTAACAGAAATGGGCAAAGGGAGCATATTGTCACTAATTTATTGTCTCAAATGAAATACTTCAATTGAAATCTGAAATTCCTTAATTCCTAGAATGTTTCAGTTTGACACTTCGAATGTGAGAAAGAGCCCTCATACATCCTACAGAGCTAAGGGCACAGATACCTGACTTTTCTGTGGTGTCCCATTATCTGGAGTAGAGATCCTCTCACTACCATGTGAAGCTTATGTAAACTACAGATTTCAGGGAACTAGTCTCAGAGATTGTCAATCAGAGCATATGGGATGGAGTGTGAGTCTGCATTTTCCTTCAACATCCATGGCCCCCTAATGCAGGTGCTCATAAGACACATTTTGAGACTCTAGCTTAGAGAACAAAGTCCTCATTTTCTAATAGTACATTCAAGGTCTGCCATATTCTAAGTATGAATTGCCTTTTCCATCTTACCTCTCACTACATCCCTGTATAACCTTCCTCCCCAGAATCCAGCCTATTGGCTGTGCATGCTTACAGGACTGCTCTCCTGTTTGACTCAACTTGGAAGACTTCCTCCCATTCCAGATGCACCAAAATTTTACTTTAAGGGTATCTTCTAAATGTCAACACTTCGTCTATTTACTACTACTACCTTTTACTTAAAAATATTTAATGCTTTTAGGGCACCTGGATCGCTCAGTTGGTTAGGTGTCCAACTCTTGATTTCAGCTCAAGTCATGATCTCATGGTTCATGGGATTGAGCCCCACATTGGGTTCTGCACTGACAGTGTGGAGCCTGCTTGGGATTCTCTCTTTCCCCCCCACTCTCTCCCTCTCCAACGCTTGTGCACATGTGCACAGATGTACTCTCTCTCTCTCTCTCAAAATAAATAAACAAACTTAAAATATTTTGTCTTATATTTCAAAATACTTTGCTGTTTACCCCTGGTTTACTTGATCTTGCATTAGAGATTATATTGAGTTGACCTTATTTCTGCTTCTTCCAGTAAATTTTAAGCTCTTTGAAGACAAAGTGCTATACAATCATGTCAAAAAGTATTTACTTAACTGAATTAATAAAGCACTTGCACAATAGTTCACATCTGGTAGATCAAGATCATCATATTATATACAAAGAAAATAAAGAGATTATTTGTGTAGAACCATTTGGTACACATAGAATTTGAATATCTGATCTGAAGGAATTTGGGCATTCCCCAAATGACATTTAGTTGCTTACTCATCCAAATGAAATCTGTATTGCACTGCTCAGATCCTGAAGGACTTGTAATAAGAATGAAGTGCTTCTGATTACAAAGAGCAGTAAGAGATCCATGGAGAATCATGTCCTAGCACCTTGCTGCTGGGAGTCCTACTGATCAACAACTTTCACCAAGGGATCACTGCATCTTTAGAGCTCCTTAAAAGGTCAGCTAGGCTCTAACTGAGTGTCACTGTGCTGAACTCATCTCTCTGCCAAAAACTGCTTCCTTCCTGTTTCCTGCTTTTCTCTTCTACAGGCACTAATTTTAAGAATACTCCCTAATAAAACTTCTGCATTCTCATTTCTTCCTCTGTTTCACAGATTCTAACTTGCACAACTTCTCATATTTGCTGTCCTTATACCTATTTACCCTCATATAGATAGCATAAACGTGATGAGAAATTGTTTAGTTAGCATCAGCTGTGCACTCACTATTATACAATACATTCTTTATATTAATCCTCTCCAGTCCCACATTTGTATGTACTCCTGACACATTCATGCCCTCAGAACTCGATTCAAATATCACCTCTTAGGAGGGCGTCTCCATGACTACCCTATCAAAAATAGCCGCTCCCTCTACTCCCCCGATTAGAGCTTCCTTATCCTGCATTTATTTTAATTCATAGCAATTACCACCATCTGAAATTATAATAGGCTTCATTTATTTATAGAGTCCTGGTTTGTCTCTCTAGTAAAATGGAGCTTAAAAAGGACAGGGACTTTGTCCTATTCACTGTTTTAACTCCAATGCCTAGAACAGAAACATGGTAGATCTCAAAACCCAATTGTTGAGTGGATGCCCACATTTTAACCTCATCCAGAGGATGAAATATCCTTATAAGTAGATCACTCTCGTCTAATCTAAATTCTTAGATGCTTTCCCCTGAGAAATCATTTATTTCTTACTATGAAATGGTTTAAGGTGGCCAGTAACTATATTGTTATAAAGCAAGGACAGTGTTGAGTCACACAGAAAAGTTCTAGAAGCGGAGAGTTGACAAATTCTCAGAGAAGGAGAGAGTGATAGGAAACTCATTCTAATAAGGGAAATATTATCCAGCCAAATTAGTAACTTTGCAGCAAATGGTGAGAGCAGATTATGATGGATAACAATATACTATGATGCAGGGCGCTTAACAGTGTAATATGACATTAAATTCTGGAGGGGGAGCTTTTTGAAAAATCAGTGTGAAGACTCCCACTGTTGAGGCTGCAGCTGTTCTATGGAGTGGTAGAGTGATGTTCATGAGAATTTTGAACCCTGTCTAACAAGCCCCTCCAAGCCTGTGAACTCCCCGCCGTCTGCCTGTTAGCCTCCTGTCTGGCAGAAAGACTGCGGCCGCTGTGCTGACATTCATCACTGAGAGTTCTGGCCCAGTGCTGCCACTCCCAGGCCGACGTGCTCACTCAAAATCAGCGTGTCGGAGTACTAGACAGAAGTTGTCTCTGGGGTGGTGAGCAGTTGAGGAGAAGAGGCCAGGATATTAGGAAAGGAGACATTTTTTCCCCAATCTGATGACATTTTAGCTTAAAACCATAGAAAACCTTTTTAAAGTGGTTACAAAATAACCCTTGAAAAAGAATGCATTTAAAATTCTCCATATAATAAAGAGAGAAGATGAACACACTTGGGGCTGGCTACCAGTGACTGAGATAATTTCCTGAGAGAAAGTGGAGAACCCAGAAAAAATCATTTCCAGGATATGTAGATACCGACTGGCAAAGTTGCTCCTAACTTCAGATGTAATATGGTAATACACCGGGTAACTGAAGTACAAAAGCAAAAGCAGATTATCTTTAAAAGTCAGACCTGAAGCTGGGGAAAAATCAAAGCTACTGGAAAACAACTCACATAAAACGAAACAAACAGTAAAAGTCCCCAGAGGTAATAGGATGAGTTACAGCCAGGGTGAATAGTATGAGATAAAGTCAACAAATGTTCATTCAGGGTCAGCCCCACCCCCTACTATTATGCATCTCCTCTCCTAAGTCATTACTAATGATCTTAGTATACATATAGAAAATGGAGAATAAGAGAAATAAGGCATTAGGAAAGGCCCTGAAAGATCTGGGGTCTCACCCTTGACCAGCTTTCCCCTCTGGCACACTTCATTTCCATGGCAGCCTTCACTCTGTCCACTGATCCTTCCTGTATTTGGAATATTCAAAATACCTTCCGTTTTCAATGCCAGTTGTCATTCATCTCTTAGTGTTGATTTAAATGTTTCTTCCAAAGAGGACTTTTTTCTGACTCTCCCTATACGTCTGGGAATTAGCACTCTCTTTCCAGGGTTGGGAAATGTGTGTGTGTGTGTGTGTGTGTGTGTGTGTGTGTGTGTGTGTGTGTGTGTAGGGGAGATAATATAATTTTAATATATAACATAATATACAATACATAACTTTTAGTATATGTATCCTTAATGCAATATTTGGGGCATAGTTATACTAAAAATTATTTACTATTTATCTGAAATTCAAATTTAACTGAAACATTCTTTATTTTATCTGGCAAATGTGCCTCTAAATTTCTATGTCTCTGGTAGCTCCTATTTAGAGTAGGAGTACACAAACTTGAAATCATTTTTCACATTTCAATTATAAAATGATTTGTGGGATTATTTTGTTTAATGCATATCTTCTTCTCCACTAAACAGTGCCTCTGTACTCATCACTGTAATTTTGGTAGCTGATAAAATGCCTGACTTACAGTAAGTGCTCAGCAAATCTGACCTGAATAAATGAGGACAAAAAGCCATGCTCAAAAACCAATATGTGTGATCCTAAAGTCCATTGTTCTTTTGACCCTCCAGATGGTTGTATATGAAAGACAGATATTTGTCACACATACATCATATACATTTACAAATTTTTAAAAGCCAATTCTAATTATCACACCGATAATAGAAAATATTGTCAGATCAGAATTGCTTTTCTGAATTTTGATAGTGCTAATTGCTCATTCCTCATTCTAGATATCAAATCAGTAAAATGGCTGAAACTCTCAACTTCCCATTTTATGTGACAGAAACTTCAGTGTAGCCCCTTGTAGGATATGGACAAGGCTACTTATTTTAATGAAACACAGTCTCAGCGCTGAAAACATAGCACATAGTGTTGTTATTGGTTCTGTTCATGAACAAGAATTTCTAAACCATGCAAGGATGATTTAGTGATCCTGTATCCTGCCAACGGCTTAACGTTTCCAAATAGGCTTTTGCACAATGAAGTGTAAAGTTCATGAGCTGCTGTTGCCATGAGCTTTACATAAGCAACCTCTAGGAACTGGTCCGATAGCCAACTCTAAAATTTTGGATGGCCAAGACTCACTGTGCTGCTGTCAACTTTGGTTAAACTGGTTATATTATTTTTGTACAGAAAAGCAGAATGTATTGAGGATAAATGTGTTTGTTACTTCCTTCTAAAAAATTCTATGATAAAAGCATTTTTATAGCTACACAAAAGAGAACTTCTCTTACAGTGAGACCATTAATTGAAAATGGGAAAATCGGTCACAGGCAAAAATCCAGTCCACTAATTGTCATCAAGAATATTCCCAGGTTTTCTGCTCTATGTGTGCAAAATGAGGGATTTAAAATATTAATGCCCATAGCATAGGACAATCACCTTTGAAGCCTCCATCATGACTGTTGGGCTTTCTTTACTTCTGGAAATTCCTAAAAAAGTCTCATGTTCTTTAACACTTGCTTATCTTCTCCTCTCTGACTCCTCCAGGTACTTTAACTTTGCAAACAATCAGACTCTAAAACACAGATTGGTTTCATTTGGAATTAATGCTGAGGACCCAAGACTGGAGGACTCCAATCAAGAGAGACTCACTCCCTGCCTTGTTTAGAACAAATATCCATATACATTATGTCTCCTTCTCCCCATTTTATAAACAGCAAAATTAATACTTGCTCTATTTACTTCTCATGTCTTTTTGGGAAAATGAAATGAGTTAATAAGTGTGAAAGCATATTAAGTTGAAAGTGCTAGAGAGCTATATGAGATTTGTAATTCTCTGAACGCGATGCTAACTTGAATTATGAGACCTCTGTTTAGAAAGATATGACCAAATATGAATCTACACATTCTAATACAAGTAAAGGATAGAACTTAAAAACAAGTAATTCATTTTTTTTTTGAAAAGATAAACCTATTTGGGAATAACGTATTATTTGATTTGTTTTCAGATCTGAAACAATCACCCATAACGTTGCCTCTGGCCATAATTAGTATTAAAAACAGAAGTCATTTGTCAAATACATGCTGGTTAAATTATCAAGAGCATTTCAGAAGATTGTGTCCAAAATTTTTCCACTCAATGAACAAAAAATAAAATAAAATAAAATACTGGGCCTACAAAGTTTAGAGTATAGTTCATTTTAGTTCTTATTAAGCTTTATGGACAATGCTTCTATTCAGAATTCACGGTTATTATTAATAAGCATGATAATAATATTATTATTTTATTATTATTACTATTACTATACAATAATAGAGTTGAGAAGGACATGTACAATATCTTCTTGTGTGCAGGTGGGGAGACTGAGGACAAACGGTGAAACATCCTTCCTAGCAGATCAGAGACCTCAGTACGTCAGATCTCCTGGCTGATTCTTTGTTGATTCCTCTCTACTTTTGGGTACTGGCTTATCTTCAAAGTTCAATAAAGATTATAGTCAGTAGTTGTAAATTGCTCCAGATATGGTGAATTAAATGAACAAAATGAAATTTAACGTCTCATAAACAAAATAATGGTTGTCAATTAAACCATGAAAATATATTGTGTTGTAGAATGGGAGTAGAAAGTTTGGTCAGAGATGTAAGAAGGGAAATCAGCTTTTTGTGAAATTTTTAATATAGATTATTTAAATTCAATAAAAATTTATTAAAAGCCCACTGCAATACTGAAATATGTATACATATATTTGTGCATATATATATATAGTCTTTGTAAAATAGAATAAAAAAATATTCCAGTGATTTGCTCAGCAAATATCAAGTACTTATTGTATATCAACTAGGCATTGTGTATGCCTTTGAACTTACATAAGTGAAAGACACATCTCTCAAAGGGCTGATTGTCAGGTGAAATGATTAAGGTATGCATTAATTAACATGGAAACACAATTTCTGAGTATTTCTTTGAAAATTTTTGAGGCTTTTGGATAACATTATCCTGGAAAAACAACCTCTGAGTGTTTAAAAATTAAAATAGTAGAATAAAATATACATTCTAATCTACATTATAAAGCAAAAATTTAAATAAAGAGAACTTATGTCTTCTTTGGGAAAGATGTATAGAAGGGAATTTGGGGGAAGTTACTTCTACTATATATTTCAGTCTTAGGAAACCACAAATAATGTTAAGATTTCTTCTTTCTTTCTAAAAATATAGTAAAAAAATGATAGCACTAGGTACTTTTTTATGAGTCAAAAACAATGAACAATGATATAAAAGCCAATGTGACACGAAAAGCTGATGGAAAATAGAAAACTTTAGAAGAAAATATGTATCACCTATAAAATGTCATCCTTTGGCCTCATTTCAAGAAATTTAAACATAGCATCTGAAGCCATGCCTTCTTGAAAAAATTTTTAATATAAATCCAACAGCCTATTCACTACTTTATTGAATAAAATCTTAAATTAAATTACTTCTTTCAAAGACTGGGCAAATTTAACTCACAAAATCATGTCTATGTACTAGTGATATCAATTTTATCACTCTTCTTCATTTCTTTAAATAAAAAGTGCTTAAAAGTTGTAGTTGAGTTTCAAATAAAATTCGAACCAGGTAGTTATGACTGTCTGTTAAAGTAAACAACTCAATAAATATAAGACTTATCTCATGTTACAAATGACTTACCAATAAGTGTCAGAAAGTATATTCATTTTAACAAGACAAGGCAACAACATAAAAACTGACATTTGTTTCTGAATCTCTATGAAAGAAGACATCTGCTCTTAGCAAATCCACAACTTCTACTTAGCAGTTTGTGTTTGAAAGAAGGAAAATACTTATCATTTTACTAAGAGGTTCGTGAAGATTGTAAACAACTTTGATTATTATTCCTAATTTCTTTCTCTCTTCATTCCACTAATTTCACCTTTGTATTCTGATAGTGCTCATCCTTCAAGTGAAACTTATCTTTTGAATGGTTTTCATAGTTACTCGCCTCAGAATCACTCGCTTTTCTATCTCTAATATTTCTTACATATTGCTCTCCTGATTACAACCTTTAACTGTAAACATTCTCTATCACTTAATTTTTTTAAGTTTATGTATTTATTTTGAGAGAGAGACAGACAGAAAGAAAGAGAGAGAGAGAGCAGGGATGGAGAGGGAGACAGAATCCCAAGCAGACTCCATGCTGTCAGCACAGAGCCTAATGCAGGGCTCTATGTCACAAACCATGAGATCATGACCTAGTCTGAAATCAAGAGTTGGATGCTTAACTGACTGAGCCACCCAGGTGCCTCATTCTTTATCACTTAAAACAAAATAAATCCCTGTCTAAAAGAGAGAGTGTTTTTTTCCCCTCAGGGCTCTGACTTTATGTCTATACTAATAAACAGTAACTCTCATCATCACTTCTGTTTTCTATACTCTTTTCTAGGCTTATATTTCAACTGCCTCTTGAAGTATTTAAACTTGAAAATCCCACCCAAATCTCCAAGTCAATCTGCCCTCATTGAGTATGTTATTCCCCCCTCCAAACCAACTCCAATTCCAAAGTGTTCTGCCTTTGCCAATGAAACCATGTCTAAATTATTAGGGTTCTGCATCTTGAGCCCTCTTTGACTTTTTGACTATTTCCTATATCAAAGGCTGTTCCAACTCCAGAACTCATGTATCTAATTTTCATTTCAATAAATATCACACAATATAATAAAACTTGCCAAATTTTAAGAAAATAAAAATAGCCAGTGATTAATTAGCTAAGACAAAAAGCAGTTTCCAATTTTAATGCCTAAAAGGGTTCTGCTGTGTATTTTCAATGATAGAACTAAAGAATTTTCATCATTGCTTGAAGTTTCACTTAAAAACAGAAATTTTTTTTCCAGAGGAGCTAGAACATTATTTTTAAAATTTCATTTGAATTCTTATTCTTTTACTAAATTAAAGAAAAAACATGTGAATTGAAACTTTAGGTTTTATCCTTTTAGATATTTAATCATTTCTTATCCCTTCAGATCCTCATGATATTTATCCTACCTCTAAGAACACTGGACATTTTAAGGGACAACATGTCTTTTCTACTACTTGCATGGAATAATGGAATATTATCCACAAGCCAATATAACTACAGATAAGGGAGTGTAATATGTAAAAATTTGTGTAGTGAACTAACATCAACTCTAAATTAAACCAGCTAGATTCCAGAAAAGTAGGATGTTACAGATGGTAGTAACATAAGGTTTATAAAAACACAAAATGCAGTATTTCTAACAAACATGCTTGTTTCCGATTTTTTTAAATAAATAAGTTTTGTATAGTTTAATGTTTCCCCACCAAAGTTTCTTTCAGCACACAAACAGCTTTTCCTCTTCAGGCATCTCCCAAACCTAGAATTAAGTATTTGAAATGTACATTGTACAATCACCAAGATTTCTGTAGTTGCTACAGCTTCTAGAATAATTCTAATGTGTAACCTTTTCTGAAGATTTTTTCAAAGTTGTTATTAGTTCTTTACCAGTTCTGTTTGTTCTTTTAACAGCTCATTTGGTGGGAGAGAGGGATGTTGTTCAATAGTATCACAGCTGGCTTTCTCTGGATGGTAACTACCTGCATATTACACCGGATTACACTTTTATTGCAAATACAACAAATAGCCTTGAGCCACTCTGCTGTTTCAAGGATTTTAAAAGTTCTCCCTCATCAAGTATTGACTTTTTGCAACTTTTGCCACCAGGTGCAAATTGTATTTCAATGGCATGCTGATCTCCAGGAGAGGTTTGTTTATGCAGTCATTCTCCAGGGATACTGGATGCGCAATGTCTTTTGTTCAAGAGTAGCTGATGCTTTGTAGAGTTTTATGGAGACTTACAAGTCAATGGCTGGCTCTAGGGACTCACAAAAATCATGCAGTTCTCCTTGAGAAGTAGCACTGATATCATATTGAACTCAATGGGGGACTGAAGGTATGCAGTAGAAGGGAAGTCACCTAGACTACAGTTGGGTAGTAGTCCATGAAAAAGAATTAAGGAGATCCCCCTTTTCAAGACCTTTCCATCTTGTTCAGGTCTTAATCACAGAATTATCACAGTATAGGTAAATACTAAAGCATGTATTTTAAGACTTTCATCCTTTCTTTAGAGTTTGTTATTATACAATACAATTCCAAGAATCAAAGGTCTTCTAGAGTGTGTATGTTCTATTGCCATGGCAGTAGCTATTCTCTTTGTGTAATATAAGAAAAATGGAACAAGACAGACTCCAGACACTGAAGCCACTGCTGTATTGAGATAGAGCATGTAGTGATGGTTTTGAGACCTTACAAGTTTGGAACTCAAAGTATTTTAAAAGTATTAAAAAAATATTTTCCAAATAAAGGTTGCAGAACTAAACCATCCCATGTCAAAAAAAAAAAACACTGGAAAACATATTAAAAGCCTTCTTGGGCCACTGGGGTGGCTCAGTCAGTTAAGCATATGACTTCAGCTCAGGTCATGATCTCACAGTTCATGGGTTCGAGTTCCACATCAGGCTCTCTGCTGTCAGGGTGGAGTCCACTTCAGATCCTCTTTCTCCCTCTCTCTCTGCCCCTCCCCCCTCAAAAAATTAAAATTTTATATTAAAACATCCTTATAGAAGTCCATATTAATTTGGGAAGATTTTCATCCCAAACTCCCTGCCTGTTTTCATTTTTGAAAGCCAAACAAAAAATTATAAGTTTGCAATGTTAAAACTTTTATCATACCAATTCAGCATAACTGATCTTTTTGAGTATCTACTCTATGCCATTCACTCTGCTAGCTACTGAGAATATATGAATAGGATAGTTCCTGCTCTAGGGCAACTTAGAGTGGGGGGTGGGGGTGGGGGTTGTGAATACTTAACTCCAGTCCAATGTGGTGAATAAAGAAGGAAGCTTATTACACACATGATCAAACCTGGGTGTTAGGAAAGGCTTCTTTGAGAATATAATTTATGGATGACAATTTCATATGCTTTGACAAATAGACTATTTTGGCTTTAGCAAGGAGCATGGATTTAAGAAAATAAAAGTAAGACTAGATGCAGACAGACTAGACAGAAGGCTCTTATAGTAAGATATTAGTTAGAGACTGGGCCCGGATGAGGAGAACACACTGAAAATGAGATCACATATAGATGATGGCAGCATAAATTCACCTCACTGTCATGGCTTCCCACATTTACCTCTTTCCTTATCTCCCTGCTCACTCAAATCTTGTTCAATATCTGGAGGAATTTAAATGAAATCTATTGAAGGCCACCCTAACTTTATTTTTTTTTTTGAGTGGCTTCTTTTCTCTCTCTCTCTCTTTTTTTTTTTCCTGAGTTCACTTGAAGTGGTTTGAGCCTCTTGTTTCTAGCGACTGCCAGCTCAGGAGTTGTTTTCTAGGGTAAATATTCTCATAGTGTCCATGTGCTTTGTTGTTTTAGGAGTGAGGCAGAGAAAAATAAACCCAAATTGCCTATTTTACTGTAGGTATCTGAAGAGTGGCTGATCATTTGAAATTGCTTCCTATATATCAATTAGATAGCACACAAAAGAGTTTGAAATAACTGACATATTTACATTTAAAAATTTACTATAAAGCTCTGCCAGGTCTTTAATAAAGGCACATTTAAGAAAATTTAAATCTAACCAGGGCTTTACAATGATAACTATTTTATCTCTTTTATTAAAGACCACCAGGAGAACTAATAATTGAAATGTTATTTGTAACAGCCTCTGCTTTGGGTGTAAATCTCATAAACTTTGTATTATTAGCACTGACCATTAATTTGTGCTGCATCAATTGAATTTCTAGCAGCTTGGCAATAGAATTAAACTACCCCTAGGCAGGACTTCTAAATAGACAATTATGTACACTTCATGTACATAATTGATGTTCTGTATGTGATAACAAAATATTATATTATCAGCACAGAACTAATATTCATTCTAAATGATTGCCTCTAATTCATGTAAGCTTGCTTTATTTTTATCTTCCCAATTTTTTATAACCTGTGACATAACTGGGCACTATCAATATAAGATAAATTCTACAGTAAGTGTGAGAAAGTACAGCATTTGAAAATTTAAAAATGAATCAATACCATTATCTACCGTAATAAGCCCTAGGCACTTCCAAAGGAAATGGAATGGAAGAAGATAAGAAACTTCCACCCTCTTCACAACTTTGTGCAACACAAGCCCACTTAATTAGCATTTAATTTCATTCAAAAAGGCAAGACTAATTTTATTTCTGAGCAGTGGTCAAAGCTGTGAATGACAATGGAAGCTCTAAGGGAATGTCTATAGGCTCCAGCAACTCCTATAGCTACTATTTTAGGTCAAGATAATGTTCCTAATGGCATGGCTCTAACACTCTATTAAGACTGACAATAAACAAATAAATGATTACCAGTTAGTGAGTGTGATAAATTATGTAGAGGAAACAAATCAAGAGAAAGGTAATGAGTGTCTGGGGATGATATGGTCAGAGAAGACTTCTTTATGTAGGTAACATCTGAATTCAGTGGCTGATGAGAATAAATAAGCCATACAAAGATCTGAGGGAAGAGGGTCCCATAGAAGAAAATAGCAAGGGCCAAGGCCCTGGACTGAGAATGAGCTTGAAATCTTTAAGGATAAGAAAGAAAGAAAAACTCCAATGCATTTGGAGTTTTGTAAACATCAGGGAGAATGGATGGAGATGACATCCAAGAGAATGGGAAGCTCAAATGGAGTAAGGCTGTTAGATTTCAATAAAAGGTTCAATGTGCAAGTTTCCATACGCAATCAAACAAGAATATTTTCATATTCTTTCTTCCATCTTCAAAATATATCCAGTAACAGTCCCAAACTCTTTTTACCAGGCTAGCATTAATCTTGATACCAAGGCCAGAAAAGGACACTATTAGAAAACTTCAGGCCAGTATCTCTGATGAATAAAAGGTGCATAAATTCTCAATAAAATACTAGTGAACTGAAATCAGTAGCACATTAAGAGGATCATTCACCGTGATCAAGTGGGATTTATCCTTGGGCTGAAAAGATGGCTCAACATACGGAAATCACTTAATGCAATGTATCACATTAAAAGAATGAAATATAAGAATCATATGATCATCTCAATAGACACAGAAAAGCACTAGACAAAATTCAACATTTATTCATGATAAAAACTGTTAACAGATTTTTTATATATATATATTTCAACATAATAAAGCCAGAAATGAAAAACCCAAGATTAATATCATAGTCAGTGGTGAAAGGTTGAAAGGTAAGGCTCGCTCTTACCACTCCTACTTAATACAGTGCTAAAAATCCCAGCTAGAGCAATCAGGCAAGAAAAACAAATAAAAGGTGTCAGAATGAAAATGTAAGAAGTAAAATTTTATCTGTGAATGACATTATTTTATACATAGAAAATGCTAAAAACTCAACCAAGAAAAAAAATCCTGTTAAATCAAATAAATGAATTCACTAAAGTTGCAGGATATAAAATTAACATACAAAAATCAGAAGCATTTTTATACACTAAAGACAAACTATGAAAGAAAATAAAGGAAGCCAATCCCATTTACATTTACAAGAACATCAAAAAGAATTAAAAAAAATAACAAATAGGTAAAAAATCTCTATGTGATGAAAGAAACTGAAGACACAAATAAATGGAATGGTACCGTTGTTCATACATTGGAAGAGTATCGTTAAAATGTCAATACTGTTAAAGTATTGACATCACCAAAAGATCACCAAAAGATCTATAGATTCAGTGCAGCACCTAGCAAGATTTTAATGGCACTTCTTAAAGAAATAGAAAAAAGACTCCTAAAATTTAAATGAAACCACAAAAGACCCCAAAGAAATCCTGATAAAGAATAAAGCAGGAGACTTCTTAATTTCAAGCTACATTATAAGGCTATGTATTACAAGGGCATATCTAAGTGGGATAAAAGCAACAAATAGACCAAAGGAACAGAATTGAGAGCCCAGAAATAAACCCAAGCATATATGGCCAGTTAATATTTCACAAGGGAGTAAAAAACACTCAATGGAGAAAAGACAGTCTCTTCAATAAATGGTGCTAAGATAACTGGAAATTTATATGTAAAAAAGTGAAATTGGACCAATATATTAAACTAGTCACCAAAATTAACTCGAAATGAATTAAAGACTTAAATGTAAGACTTGAAACGATGGAGCTCCTAGAAGAAAATAGAGGAATAAATCTCCTTGACATGGATCTTGGTAACAATTTCTTGCCCATGGCACTTAAAGCACAAGCAACTACATAAAAATAAACTAATGTGAACACTTCAAACTGAAAAACAAAAGATATCAACAATAAAGTGAAAAGACAAAATACCAAATGGGAAGAAAATTGCAAACCATGTATCTGATAAAGGGTTAATATCGAAAATGTATAAAGAATTCACACAACTCAACAGTAGAACAACAGTAACAATAACAATAAAAATGAATTAAAATGGGCAAAGACCCTAAAGAGACATTTCTCCAAAGAAGATATATGAAAAGCCAATGGGTACATGAAAAGATGCTCAACACCACTAAGTCATTAGGGAAATGCAAATTAAAATCACAATGAGATATCACCTCACACCTATTAGAATGACCATCACCAAAAAGACAAGAGATAACAAAAGCTGGTGAGGATGTAGAGAAAATGGAAACTTTGTGCACTGTTGGTGGGGTTTTAAATTGGTATAGCCACTATGGGAAACAATATAAAGGATCCTAAAAAATTAAAAATAGAATCACCATATGATAATTCTACTTCTGGGAATACATCCAGTGGAAATGAAAATGCTGCCTCAGAAAGATATCTGCACTCTCCCATGTTCACTGTAGTATTATTTACAATAGCCAAGGTATGGAAATAACCTAAGTGTCTATAGAGAGATGAATGGATAAAGAAGTTGTGGTATACATGTACAATGCAATATTATTCAGCCATAAAAAATGAGGAAATCCTACCATTTGCAACATGGATGGGACTTGAAGGCATTACACTAAGTGATGTAAATCAGAGAAAGACAAAAACGGTATGATATCACTTATATGTAGAATCTAAAACAAAACCAGAAACAAACCAAACTCTGAAAAAAAGATTAGATTTGGGGTTACCAGAGTAGGGATAGGGGGAGGAGAGCTAGAGGATAGTGGTTAGAAAGGTACAAACTTCCACTTACAAAGTACTAGGCATGTAATGTAAAACATGTCTATAGCTAACACTGCTGCCTGATATATAGAGAAGTTGTTAAGAGAGTAAATTAATAGTTCTCATCACAAGGAGGCTTTTTTCCCTTTTTTTTTTCTTTTTATTGTAACTACATGAGAAGATGAATGTTAGCTGAACCTACTGTGGTAATCATTTCACAATATATGTAAATCACATCATCATGCTGTACATGTTAAGCTTATATAGTGATGTATGTCAATTATCTCTCAATAAAACTGGGAAAAAGTATGTACAGAATATGACCATTTCTCAGAGCTTCTATCATTGTAGTCCTATTCAAGCCACTATTACTTTTCACCTGGAATTTTATAACACTCTTAAATTATATCCCTGTTTTCACCTTGCACTGTGTTCTTCACATATCAGTCAGTGATCCTCTTAAAACAGAACCATCTATATGGTCCATGAACTGTGCCTTTGAATAAATTAGAAAAAGATACTCACTATGGGGAGATGTATTTGGAAAATGAGCACCATCTGGGCAGGAGAATTAGAAAAATTACCTCCCTGGGATTTCAATCTCTTCATCTCCTTTGCCAAGCTTCTATGCAGTATACAAAACACACAACTACACATGACTTCCCAGGCAGCTCCTATGTCCCATCCTACTTTATTCTACTCTGTGGTACTTCTATTCTAAAATACTGTTTCACTGATTTATTAGTGTCCTCTCCTGGCCCCTGCTTTCACTAGAATCTTATTTCCATAAAGCAGACATTTTGATTGTTTCACTTACCGCTTTATCCCAAATCTCAGAATAGTCCTGGCACAAAGTAGGTTCTCAATAAATATTAGGGACGTGAATGATGAACATCACTGCAGCATTTTAAACACTCTGGCTGATACTGGAGAATGGAATTTTAGAGCACTAAGTGTAGTAGCAGGAAAACCACTTAAAGAGGCAACTATAGGAATCTGAGCCATGGTTGCTTGGTTTAAAGTGATGGAAGGAGAAATGGAGAGAAGGGGATGGATTTGGAATCCATTTTGATTGGTAAAGCAGACAATACTTGCAGACAGATTGGATGTGGAGAAATAGGGAAAAGGAGAGACTCAAGGGTGACTTCTAAAAGTTTGATCGTAGTAACTAGGTAGATGGGAATGTAATTTACTGAAATGAGAAACACAGGGAGAAGAGATTTGAGTGGTGATGGATGTAGTGGGGTGGAAACTAGGGCAGATTTCTCTTATTGATTTTCTTTTATTTCTCTCTTCTTCTCCTTCTTTGACAAACCAAATATATGAACCATTTCCTTTATGGTTTTTTTTTTTCCCCCATTCTTTTGAATTTATGCTCAGGAAAATCTTCCTTATTCTGAAGGAATTATGCAATTTTTCAGTTGTTTTTAAGGTTTCATGCTTTGTACTTAAATTGGTGCACCATTTGGAATCTATTTAGACAATAATGTCAAGTTCCAATTTAATTTTCCTCAAACATTTCAATGATTATCTCAAAAACTTTCGCTCATTTGTTGAATAACTCCTTTTTTTCCCTACAGATTTGAAGTAACACTTTTTTATATATTAACTTTTTATATATGTTTCTGCTATTTCTTTTATTTCTGTTAATGGTAATATTAAAAACTATATATTTTTTTTCCAATTAATGTCGTTAGAGTCCCTCATTTTTTTAAAAAATTTAAAAGTTGGATTGATTATTCTTAATCATTTATTCTTCCTAATCAATACCTTTAGGATTCTAATCCATTTTTTATACCTGAGCCAAATTATCTTATTTAAACAATTAGTCTCTACTTTTAAGCTACACTTCTTCATCACTGGTTTTTTCTATAGTCTAATAATAAAGGGTTCATATCTCTCTGTCTTACCTTTGCTATGCACCTTCTTAGAATCTTGTCTCTATGCCTAGGGAACTTCATACTCTTCCTTCCAGACTCAACTTAGAGGCTAAGCCTCTACAATTTGTAGAGGTAGCTTCATTACTATTGTCTGTATAGTAGTATATCAATCTACCCTAATCTGACCACATTGTAATTTCTTATACTTGTGTCTTTGTTGTTAGTGAGGCTGTGTCTTCAGATCTTGTCCATGTTTGAGTCTCCACAAGCTCTCAACTTTCCAGTCATTTAATAAGTGTTGAATACCTATTCATTTAATGAATAAATATGTACAGATTGCTATATTGGCTTTCACCCATCTTTATTTTTCCAGACTAAAAAGTCCCAGATCTTCTAAGAAGTTGTCATATGACACTTAAAATTTCTGGAAACACCATTTGTAACTATTTCTCAAGCATAACCTACTCACTGCTAAAATGTCAAAATTGAGCATGCAACTAACTCCATATATTCTCTAACCACAAAAAAAGTGGAATTGGTCTTTATTTTCTTGGCATAGAAATTAGACTTTGGTTAATCGCAGCTTTAAAACTGTCTCAGCTCTTTAAATAGGATGTCACATTACGAGTTTCTATGAAGTCTATAGTCAATTAAACCCCCCGGGCTTTTTCATTCACTTGCTGTTTTTCCACACCCATTCATCCTTATTAAACACTTTAAATGCAAAATTTATATATCTATGTATTTAATCTTACTCATTCTAGACCATAGAGATACTTTTAAAATCATCATGATTTTATGATTTAATCATCAAGCATAATATCTGTTCCACCCAAATCTTTAAATTTTTTTTAATGTTTTATTTATTTCTAGGAGAGAGAGAGACAGCGTGAGCAGGGGAGGGTCAGAGAGAGAGGGAGTCACAGACTCTGAAACAGGCACCAGGCTCTGAGCTGGCAGTCAAGCAGAGAGCCCAACGCGGGGCTCGAACCCACGAACCACGAGATCATGACCTAAGCGAAAGTCGGACGCTTAACCGACTTTGTTATGTATGTTTTTTGTTTCTCTGCTCCAGTCAGTTACATGAATGTTGAACATGCTAAGGCCCTGTGACATTGGCGTCTGACTGATCATTCACCCAAACTACATCTTTCCAAAGGATTTGTAAGCTCCATGAGAAACTTTGCCAAGAGCCTTTTTGATTCCATGATATCCTCTTCATCTATCTACTTAGTAATCCTGTTAAAACCCTTTTTTAGGCTTGGCTTCATGGAGAATAGAAATAACAAATTCCAGTTCTGAATGATATTTTTAATTTGCTTGATCACTGTAGAAACTATAGTTAGAAACGGCACTGGAACTCTTTGGAGGTAATTCTCCTGTTTCTGACTTCTTCCCTTGGGTCAGCTTCATCTGTAGGATGTCTTTATTCACATTAGCAAAATGGCTGCCGCAGTTGACGCTCCTGCAACACGTTTAACCCAGAAAGAAAGAATGTCCCGTTGCCAAAATTCGAGACAATGTCTTGAATTTTAAACTAATTGACTGCTCCTTTCCATCTTTATTACTCCCCAGGGCCAGGATAAGCGATCCAATGGTTGTTTAGGCCTGAATTACTTGAAATGCTCAGTGTCCATGGACATGAGGCCACACTGGTAGATAAAGCCAGTCCTCCTCAAAACCCATTTCTGCTTCGCAGGGTAAAAGGAGTATATGGAAATTAAGAAGAATATTAACAATGTCTCCAGCAGACACAGAAACAGATCAAGACAAACTACAAATAGGTAATACATGAGTGGTCAGTTTTAGGTAGTTCCAAGCTTTCTGGCAGGGTTGATTCAACAAGGGATCGTGTTCATGGTCATACATGATTGGAATTTGTAAAGCTGAGAATACTGTTTCCTATGGGACAATAGAAAGGATATTTCAGGTAGAAGGAATGATATAGGGTCATTTTCAAATTTATTGGCCAGTATCTAACATCTTTGTTTCAGCCTTCTTGATGCAGTCCTATTTTTATAATTTGTGGGAGAAATGTATTGAGAAATGGTGGATATGTGACCATGTTTTCTTTTCTTTTACCATAAAAGCCCTCAGGGGCAATGTGTTTGTCTGAGCAAGCTGTCAGCCAATTAGAGTTTACTGCAGAAGAAGAAGCTGAGAAAGTTAATCCTGCTCCTTCAAGGCATAGTTAGAAAGGAAATATGAATCTTAAGTAGTACACATTATTTCATCCACTGAAAACCAAGAGACACTAGTTAGGCAGGAAGAAGAGAGGACAATTTTAATGGGCTCATTTAAATAGGAAAACCATAGCATACCCAGAAGAAGTCATTTCTTTCCCTTGGCCTAGAATTGCAAGAGGGGAAAGCATTAACGAGTTCTAGCAACATTTAAAGCCTTCTTCTTCAGTATTGTTCCACATATCAGAACTGCTATAATTTAAAGATCATTGTACCAGAAGTCAGAAGCTATGTTTTCTCTTCCAATGCTAATGACCTTATGTGAGTCCCTTACCTTCTCTGGTCTTCTGAGTCTTCCTCCTGTGTATAAGAAAGGTAATAATGACTGCCATGGATTCCTTAAAGTGGTGATGGCATTCCTAGTGAGAAATAAAATCTCCTTGTGGAGACTAAAGATGCATTTAACCAGCATATATTCTATTTAATCTCTTTCACTTCCAGGTCGCAGTCCTTAGAGTCAGAAAGCCATAAGAAATCATTTAGTCATGTCATATCAGGCAAGAACCTACAGACCCATCATGTCTGCATCATCCAAGTGGGTTTTATGAAAACACATAGCTTGAGTCCTCACTTTCAGAGTCTTCTAATTCAATTAGTCTTTAAATCTCCCTAGATGATTCTGAATCTCAGGTTTGGTAACTATGGTCTCATCTAACAATGCCATTTAGAAGATAGAAACAAAAGCAAAAATAAAACTGACTTTAATTGGAACAACTGAGTAAATTCTAGCCAACCAATCAATTCTCGGGAAGCACTAATCTATAACAAATAAATTAGACATTATATGGGCAATAAAATATCCCTTAAAATGTTAAAAAATGAAAAAAAATATATGGTGTGTAGTAGGAATACAAATGTATTCTTTTGGCAATAAATCCCATGGGGTGTTTAGGACTGAAGAGAGGAAAATGTTAAAATTACCAAGTGGCATTAGTTACTACTTTGGACCTATAAACTTTCTACTATGGAAAGTAGAAAGTCTTTATTGGAAAGATGACTTTTGGGTCTGCAAGCTGGGCCACTCTACTAGTGAGCTTCCCTTTCCTCAGTTACCCTTAACAGATTGTAATTGCCCCTCTAAATAAATGGGAAATAAACACTTTTAGAGGACTGACTTGAACGGACTGTCTGCGATGGCCTCATGTCTCTGCCAAGCTCTGCAGTTAGTAAAGCTATATAACTAATCTGGGGCAGAGCTGAGATTGTATCTCATGTCTTTATTTCCAAATCTAGCCTCATTTGAACACGCTGCACCATTCTACACTCACCTATCTTTAAAAATGCCTTAGCAAAGTTACTTCCAATTAATGAATGTCTAGAGCCTCACAATAACAGATCCTAATTCTTCTTTTCATCAGCTGGCAGTAAAGCTGGCCATGTGAGTTCTATTCGCAGGGCAATGTATGTATGTACACAGATAGAGCCCTGTGTTCAGGTTCTGTGTTCCAAAGAGTCATAGGTGGAACCAGAGGAGGGTCAGGAAAGAAGAAAAAGCAATGAAAATGCCATATTCTGGTGAAAAATATTAACAGAACATACCTTAAAAATGTTATATGTATATGCGTATATATTCAGGTGTGTCTATAGTCATATGTTTATGAATACATAGCTATACTTGGTCACTGCTGATCACTCATTTTTATAAAGTAAAACACAAGACAAGTGACCTGTTCCTTTAAACTCTTAAAATTATATGCAGATATATCTCATTTTAAGAAGTTTGATAAACAAAATTTAGCCTTTCAAACCATAAACCAAAGATAATTATTTATATCAAGAAGATATTTTTAAAAATTAAACCCTCTTCTTAAATACCAGTTCTCTTACTGCATTGAATGTTTGTATTTTGTTCAAAAATTACTGGAGAGACTACAGGACACTAACCCAAGATAAAATATTATAAGACACTATGAACAGATTCACCCACAATCTGAAATGATATATGATTATGTGGTCAGTTTTCAAAAAAATTGGAGGGAGAAACCAGTTTTCATAGACTTCGTACATGGGAAAAGAAGTGTTCTGGGAAATATGTTCAGAAAATATCCCTGAGTTTTAAAGATTTTCAAAGCATATTAGCATAAATAAGGCTCTGAAAAGGCCTGCAGCAAATAAACTATTTAATTTCCCTCTACTGTTTACCCCTAAGCTTAATTTAACACAAGACTTATATACCCTCTATTTTACTATTTAGAACAGTGTAGATAAAAATAAAATTGAAAACAGATTTGATTTTATATCTTTTATAACAATACTATGTGGCCTTTAAACAGATCTGTAAGCTTTGTAAGGGCTGGCTGTACCCATTGTAGTCTTGTATTCCCTGTAAGACTTTATGGGATGTTGGGCCTATAATAGGTGTCTAATTGATAATTTCTAAATAACTTACTGAGCAATCAGTATTTGGCATATGCTTCATATGGAAACAAAGGAATAATTATTTTTTAAAATGTTTGTTGTTTATTTTTGAGAGAGAGAGACAGAGGCAGAGACAGAGCATGAGCAGGGGAGGGGCAGACAGAGGGAGAGACAGAATCTGAAGCAGGCTCCAGACTCTGAGATGTCTATCATCACAGAGCCCCATGCGGGGTTCGAACTCATGAATATGGAGTTCCTGACCTAAGCCGAAGTTGGACAGTTACCTGACTTGAGTCACCCAGGTGCCCAAGGAATGATTATTTTTGTCTTTCTGTTAACAACCTTATTTTTGTTGTCTTCAGAAATATTAAAATCAGGGTTCCTGATCATCACTATTTCCATTCATTGCCAGCAAGTCAGCTGGTTATAACTTGTTTTAAAAAAGGACAAAATGTGCCAGATTTGTTTGCCCACCTTAAGGAAAATAGAAGATTGTGACTACTCAGCAGAGACTATATGCCAAGTATCAAGGCAGCAACCTACTGAATAGAAAGAGCTGAATTCCAACTCTGCCTGGCCTAGCTACTCCTGTCCCAAGAGGCTGAACTAGATTGGGTTTATCTTTAGACTCATCTTCCCTCTGGCTTCAACGAGTCAGAGGGAAGAGGAAAGGAGGGCCTGGTGTTCATTCTTCTACCTTCCTCTTGTTCAGGTAACTGTGTTGGCTGCACCTTTTTACTGAAGGCCACATGGCCTATCTGGGGGCCCACTATTGGATTCCAGAAACTGCTTTCTCCCTTTTGTTCTTTCAGGTTGAGGGGTGGAAATAGTTCCCACTTTTACTAGTGCCAATACACAGCACAGTTCCTTGTTACCTTTCTTAAACTTTGCTTACCCAACTTTGTAAATAGCCCCTTTTATTAAACTCTCCAGTTACTCAGTTTGGTCTTGTGCCATCTCTATCTCCCCAGGAGCCTAACTGATAAGCTGGCTGTGCAAGGCCTTTGTAAGCTTAATTTCTTCTGGTCTCAGTTTCTTCACCTGTGAAATGGGGATAATGACATCTATCCTTTCTACCTCATAGAAAAGGGTAGGAAAATTTAATGTTAGTTTTGTTTCCCTTCCCAAATATTTTTATTTCTAGAGGGTGACCAGGAAACATTACATATAAACTAAGTCTTGTTCTTGCTTCAGATAAGAGATATTCTGTGGAACAGAAAACCTGGACCCTGTGGTGATCAAAAGCCAAGAAATACTCTCAGAGCCATCCACACTGTGTGTGCATGGAGAGCTTGCACACTACCTGTGAAGAGAAGGAAGGTCTGTACAGGAAAGATGCCTGGACTAGAGGTTTTGCAGTGAGTAACAGGAATTGGGACAACTCTGTGACCTTTCTTTTGTTAACAAACATATTAAATCTCATCTTCTAGGGCATTTGGGAGCAAAACACCTAAGTAAGATAACAACGTATTATCACAGTGAGGTCAGTCACACTTCTTCAAATATACAGTGTGGGTAAATACATTGCTGTTTGGAAACCTGATGGTTAAAAGTTGATTTGAAATAATAATAAAGCCATACATCCACATTCAATAAATATTTGTTAAATCTTCCCATATCCAGCCTTGTGCTTGTATCATATTTCACAGTGAAATACGATATTCATCTGTTTACGATAATGCAACTTGAAATAAGAGAAAACTATTAGAAGGAGATTTTCCTTTTCTTTTATTTTTTTAATTTTTTTTTTTTAATTTTTTTATTTCTAGGAGAGAGAGAGACAGCGTGAACAGGAGAGGGTCAGAGAGTGAGGGAGTCACAGACTGAAACAGGCTCCAGGCTCTGAGCTGGCAGTCAGCACAGAGCCCGATGCGGGGCTCGAACCCACGAACCGCGAGATCATGACCTAAGTGAAAGTCAGATGCTTAACCGACTAAGCCACCCAGGCGCCCCAGAAGGAGATTTTCCTTTATAAGCTGATCCATGTTACTTATTGCACCAATGAAAATACTCAGGTGAAAAGAGCTTTCATATCCAATCCTTAGAATAGAGACCACATTTGTGATTTAATTTTCAAGACACCCTCTTCTCTCTCTTTTTGGTATGCAGTTTTCTCACATTGTAACAGTAAGTAGAAGGGTGGGGAAAGGTTGCTCTCAACCCTTTCTCCACTCCATGCAGTCTTTTGTGTGTCTTTCTTTACAATGCTTGTGCAGAGTCAACGAGCATGCTAATACCAGAGAGAAGTGTCCTTGGTTGCAGTTGGATCAGTAACATTAGCCTTTGATAGGACCTTTCATTGAAGGCCTCTTTCAAGTATTTATTTGTTTAATTGATTTCAACAAATTCACAAGTTAATCAGATCGATAATAAGAGAAAACTAGGAAGGGAAAAAGTCAGCAATACATGAGATCTACCCACCTATAATAAAAGTGAACTGCAATGAGTCAGATAAAGCGAACAGCATACACTTTACATTACACACACACACACACACACACACACACACACACACACACACACACACCAATAAGCCAGTTTGAAATGTAGTAACTCTATACAGCTATTTTATTTAGGATAGTAAGAATTTACTCAGTTTTTACTATTATTATTCCAAGTTTATTCCATCATTTGTCTTTATGTTTTATTAAGTGGAGTGGGGAAAGCCATAAATAAGACATTATTTATGGCAAACCTGTTGTGTGTGGCTCAATAAACTGGACTAAAGTTTCTTAGTCTGGGTCCCAAACTCAGTGAAATTAGATGATTTATTGAGATCTTCAAACACAAACTTGTAATAGTATATAAATAGGTTGTGGTCAATAGCTATATTAATCATAAAAGTGTTGACTTGCTGCAAGTATTAAATAAATTTAACTTTTATAGGCAGTCTCACACAGCACTATCCATCAGGGATAAAGCACATTCCCTGTTACTTTAGCTTCAGTCTGAGCCAAGAAACATGGCATAGACTGGCACGAATGCAAACTTTGAAATTAAGCAACTTAATGCACATCTAACTAGAAGTATCTAATATAACGCCAAAGAGACAGGATTTCTGTGTTTCAAGGATTCCCATCTACAGAACTGTAACTACTGTTATTTCCTTCTCACAGAACAAAGAGAACTTTTTTGGTTACATTAAAGGAGTTGAGATTTCTTGAAGCAAATTGTAGACAAGATGTCTGAATGATCTTTCCTGTTTTCTTCATCAACATAAGAAAATGGAAAAGTTTAAAGTTTCCAACCATGACTACATAGTCTGTAAACTCCTACACATTTTCTTTCCTCTGTTCTCTAGAAGACAGGTGTATTCGGCTTTGTATATTTTCCTGAACTTTCTCAGTCATCCCTCATCAGGGATGAGGCAGAAAGGTGGCAGAATACAGAGAATGTCTTTTGGGCTTTTGAGAAGACCTATCATATCCAAATATCCAATACAAAGCCAAAGTCACCAAGGCTCAAGTAATTAATAAGATCAACCACAGAAACTGATATATCACATATAAAACCCTCATCTCTTCAGAGTCCAGTAGCCTAGCCAGTTGATACATGAGAGCTGTAATGAGAAAGAAAGTAAAGGAGACAAAACTTTACTGTATGTGGGCAACAGCTTCCTGAGCACGGGACCAAAAGTTCTTTAGTTCTTAAACTGGGCATGATGGTATTTTCCTTGCCTACCTCTCAAAGTTATAGTAAAATTCTGAGAAGATAATTTTGCAGTAAACGTACTTTGTACACTATAGAGCACTTAGAAAATGTCTCTCCTTTTTCTCCTCAAAAGTTCAAAGTGACAGCTGGAGAGCTGACAATGACCAGAATTGGTAAAAGACGGAGATTAAGTGAAAGCAGGTGAGAAGGAGGCCCCTTTGGTCACCTACTCTACACTCCCATTCTTATATCTCCTCAAGAAGGATAGAAATAACCTGACTGGTCTAATTCCAGGACATGTGCGGCCACAGTTATTCATGTGAGAGTTCAGAGTTCATTGAAAGGGCACGCACGATGTGGCTTGTTCTTCTTTTGGCGTCTAAACCCTAGAACATGAGAGGGTGGTCCTAGCCATCTTGTACCTCTCCTCCTTGCATCTTAAGTATTGATTCCCTCTTCTTCTCAGTCTCCTAAGATTCCATAATGCCAACTAGAATATGCAAATACTGCAAAATTTAGGATAGTATTTAGAGTATCCTAAGGAGCTGAGGATGAAACTTTGTAGAGGGGTTGGGCACAAGCCCAGATGACAAAAAAGTGATTATGTGGTTCCTATGCCATTGTCATCTCCACAAATTCCTCTATTAAGTGCATCTTCAGAGAAATAATTATGGTCTGTGGTGAGATTCAGGCACTACCCTTTGTCTGGTCATATTATCAAAACCTTGTCTTGATTTATTACACATATCACTAGAATTCCCTGGACCATTATTTATTCAGTCAGTCAACAAAGTACTACGCTTGGCATAAGAGATAGAGGTTGGCAAGGCAGATGAAGATCCTGCTCTTGTGGAAAATGTATTCTATGGCGAAGGGGTATCGCAATATGTTGCATAGATACGGCAAGAGAGAGAGAGTGGGGAGAGAGGACAGAGAGAGGGGAGTTATATGACTACTTTATATTGGTTAAATAGGAAAATTCTCTCTACAGAGGTCATATTAAGCTCAAGGGGTGGGTGTAGGAAAAAGGAAAGAGCCTAGGAGGCCAGTAGGTGAAGCCAGTGAAGATGGCTGAGAAGGATAACTATGAGATGGGGTACAAACCATGAGAGGGGGTGTCACTGGGTTGCAGAGCTTTCCTACTTAGGAAGAAGATTTATCCTTGTCATCAAACAATGCCAACTGTTGATGAGTATTAAAGGGAAAGAGCTTCAGAAGTTTTATGCCAAAACCATTGGGGAAAGAATCCTATTTCATAGCTTTTGCACCTTTTCTATGTTAGTGAAATGACATCGTTTGACATTCTGAAGAGGTTGTGACTGTTCATGCCGTAAGAACCAATGCAGGGTTTCATGCAGAACTGGAGGACTTTGAAATGAACTTGAGTTCTTTACCTACATTCCCCAGCATGAAGTACATCTCACCTGGGACTGCTGGGCTAGCTTGAAATGCTGCTAATTCAAGTGTTTAATGATCAGGTTAGTAATGGCTTTAAAAATCATATTGTGGTATCTCAATCCATATCAATTCTAATAAAGCTAACTCAGACGTTTCAAAAGTAAGCCCAGACTTATTTTTGATGCAGCAGAATGTCTGCAGGCCATAATGTGGTTCTACTAAAGATGACAGGTGGGAAGAAACAAATTTACACAGGAAATTTTGGAACAATGAGAGATGAGGCTAAGAAGTATTGATTTGAGATTTTTGTATAGTTTAGAGGTCAAATGGAAACCAGATGGCCAAGAGAATTGCAAAATATTTGCTTTACAATCTGATAGTAGTGAGGGGAATAATGTGTGTGCAGAGCCAACATCCCAGCCATCCTTAGCTTGGGTATGCATCCCAGAGGATTTCTCACACTGATCCCAAAGGGAGCTTGTGTGAGATTGTTCTCAGCGGTTTTTATAAAAGAGATTTTGTGGCAGACTAAAAAGATGGGAATAGATACAGGAATGGATAACTAAAATGTGGTGGATGGATACTGGAGATTATGATGTCACAGTCAAAAATAAACACATACGTGCACATGTAGCAAAATGCACAGAACTTACAAATACAGTATAGAGTGAAAAAAGCAAAAGAAACAAATAAATTTGTAGCTCAACATGATTTATATTTTAAAATACACTAATATGACTGGTCCTATTTTATAAGAATAGGTTCATATCAAAAGACCAAAATCAAATATATTAGTGCGGACGCAAACAGGAAAGGATAAAGGGTCAAAATGGGGAGGGGGATGGAGGGTAAAAACGGAATAACTAAAATCAAATGAAAAGAGAGGGAGGCGCCTGGGTGGCTCAGTCGGTTGAGCGTCCAACTTCGACTCAGGTCATGATCTCACAGTTCATGGGTTTGAGCCCCACATCGCGTTTTGTGCTGACAGCTAGCTCTGAGCCTGGAGCCTGCTTCGCATTCTGGTATTCTGTGTCTCCCTCTCTCTCTCTGACCCTCCTCCAGGGCTCATGCCCTCTCTCTCTCTCTCTCTCTCTCTCTCTCTCTCTCTCAATCTCTCTCTCTCTCAGAAATAAATAAATAAATAAATAACATGAAAAAATAAAAAAAAGAGGGCTTACATTGGTAATGTGCTATGAAATGAAGAGTGTACATTTAGAAAAACAATAACAAAACACTCCTTTTATATACTCCTCCAAATTCCTCTCAGCAGGAAGTAGGAAATCCTACTGTGTGAAATAAAAGAAAATAACATCCTATGTCGTCTTCAGGTAACACAGCCAGATGTGGCTAGAGTGTGCTCTCACCTAATGGTCCACACACATGAGGCTCGAGCAGCCGCTGAATTTGCTGGTGGGGCTAGGTGTCCGGTAAAAGATGCAAGGATAGAACCCTGGAGGGGTAGGTGAGTGCTAACATTTGTTTAGTGACCCTCCATTTAGAAAGAGTAACTCATATCCACACGTCAGTAGTCTTGAGTTGTGAATATTATAAAGAAAATGGAGACTATCAAAACCACGCCACATGCAACAGAAAGGGAAGGGAAAAAAATGTGCTCTACCCACTTCCCCTCCCTGTTAGCTCTCTCAGTGCCTACAGATGTTTTCCTTCTGACTCTCATCTTTGCTTCCCTCAGTGACCCTTCCCCTCATACTGATTTTGTTTTTAACTTTCCTTGACTCTCAGTCCTGGCCTCCTGACTTCCTTGTAACTAACACCATATCCCTGTCGGCCTGGCATCCACTTGAAGATTATTGCTTTGCACTGGCATCTGAGAACTTCCTCTGCTCGTGACCCTGACAGCCACCACTCAGTGTTGTGTATTTGGAAAAGGGAGGAAGGGCAGAGGCTCCTACACAGAAACATCTGTGTTGGTGCCCATTTTCTCAGATACACTCGGGATATTTTTCTTCATGCAATGCTGGCTGTTAGGATGGTCTAATGTTGCTTTTTAAAATGAAAACCACCTTTAGATTTGGGGAAAATCACATTCATATTTATAAAGGCTTCCTACGTGAGATCTGAATGTTTATGCCCAATTTCCTGAGAAGTCATAACCCAAGAAGTAGACAAAAAACTACATAGATTGGTACTTAGGGCAGTAAGCTAATAGGGATCCTTATATAATTTAGCACTGAGCTTCCCTCCTCATATAACCAATGGGAGGGGGATAGGATTTTCTTTGGATTGAATATCTGCTTCCTGATCTGATAACTGGTACCTGCTCCAAATTTGGATGAGAATGCTATGTGCACACCAGCATCTGGCATCCCAAGCCAAAGTGAGCTTAGAAGACTCCATATGTGATCAGAAATGGGGGGAAATTCTGGCTGAGGTTTTCATTAGGCAAATGAAAGCTTTAGGGTTTCACTTCACTTCAAAGACAAGATCCTCCAAGCAGTACATCCTGTTGGGCTGGTAGTGATGATATTATATTAATAGCCATGAGGTGCCCAAGACGAAGAGTGGAATACAAGCCATCTACTTCCCAGCCATAAAACGTAAGGAGATGGGCGATGCCAGTGGTTTTTTTTTTTTTTCAAATTGAAGAGATGATTCAAATATTCCTAAAGTCCTCAGAAAGTTTCTCCCAAATTAGATTTTCTACTTTGAGACGGCAGGAGTCTTGCAAATATTTCAATAACCAGAACTATCTCAGCTGCGTCATAAACAGGAGCAACAGTCAACTCAATTGTTATTGGCAGCCACTGTGAAACAATTCTCTGACTTTTCATTTTATCCTGTCAACTAGTGCTATCTCTGTTCATTAAAACAGATTGATATAACTGAGAATGTCTCATCTACTAAGTGCTTGCTCTGTGCCAGATATGTTGTTAGATAAATTAGCATGTCTGTGATTTTTGCCATTTGTATATTTTGCTTTCAGATCCTTTCTCGGACTTTCTGCCACTGTGCAGTTTCAGCGGAAACTGCATCTCCAAGGCTTCTGTTTCCTCTGGCTTCCATGTAGGTGTGGCCAAGGCGAGGCATTGCCACAAGGCTACTGTCCTTTCCTTGGCATTTCTGTAAGCATCTGCACCTCCCCCCTTGTCCCAGGTTTCCTAAGACAGCTTCTTCTGGGGGCAACAAATGCTGCTGAGCAAGTCCTGCCTGGTTCTGCTTTTTACCAAGTTATCCTCTATCCAAAGCTCCAGTGAAGCCACTTTGTCCCTTTGTTTTTCCAGGAATAAAGGTGGTTGCAGCTACATCCTTTGCCTAATCTCTAGGTTGCTTCCCATTTCCTGTATTAGCTTCTCAGCTATCCTAGTGCCTGTGTAACCAGTGTCATGCTTTATTTTCTTTCTGTTTGAAATATCCCCAGTTGTGTCTGCTTTCCTGATTGGATATTGGCTGATATAATAAATGTATACACTATCTTAATTAACCCAAACTACAAAATCATGAGAAAGGCGTCATTACCCTACAGCATAATCATGCAGGATGCAAAGGCTCTTTGAAATTAAAAATGTGTGTGTGTCTGTGCATGCACATGTGTAGATATGCAGGCATGCATGAGTGTGTGTGCTAATGGTCACAAAGACAGGAAATAGGAGATCTCAGCTGTGAACTATGTACTTGGAGACTATGTTCTTTCACTGACACTACATTGCCACCCTTTCCTCCCTGTAATCTGTCATATTAAAGAATATTATTGAATCTACATGTCCTTTCTCATAGAAAATCCTACTTAGTGGAAAGAACTCTCAGTGAAAAGCAAACGATCCATCATCCCGGTGTGTCTAACGTCCTTCCTCTGCCACCAAAGTAAAAGTGCCCTAACTCCCTAACTCCTACTCAGGATCAATTCATTCCTTGAGTCCTCAGCCCTGTCCCCTTGGTCATTCTCAGAGTGTTGCCCCTTCTGTTTATCTCCCACTTCTACTGCAATTTCAACCTTTTTACTTCCCCTCAATCCTTCCCAACACATGCACACAAAACTCTCCCCATTAACCAAACACTTTCAGTATATCCGTCATCCCACACTCTTCCCTTTACATCCCCAGACTTCTCACCTCCCATTCACTTCCTTATCTCAGGTCATCTGGCTTCTGCCTGTCTCACTCTACTTCTTTAATTTTGGATGGGAATGATCTCCTGATTGACAAATCCCCTAATTTCCGGATGTCAAAGCATATCTCAGCTGCATTAGGCATTGTTGCTGTCTCACTGCTGTGACCTTATCACCACTCTCCTCCATTAGTTCCCCTCTTACATTCAGATGATTTGCTCCTGTCTCCTCATAGGCTGTTTCTTTACCTGCTTCTTAAATGCTGGCCTGCATCAGGTTTCTGTCCTTAGCACACTACTATTATTGGACATCCTCCACTAAAAATCTCATCCATTTCTCAAGCTCTCAAATACCACTTACATGTTAAAATTCCCAAATGTGTATTTGCAGCACAATCTATCCAGATGTTTAGAGTCGTTATCATAAAGCCTGCCAACCATCTTTAAGCACAACATGTCCAGAACTGAACTCATCATTGTAACCTTCAGAATTGGCTTTGTCACATGTAATCTATATTTTGTCTTCTTCTCTGCATCTGAATCACTCAGACCTGGAACCTGAGAGTTTTCCATGGTTCTTCTCTCTCCCCTACCCAACAGTTTTGGCCAGATTAACCTCCTATGCATCCTTCATCTGGTTCCTGCTTAAATCTTAAGCCTCAGCCATATCACTAAGCCCCTCCTCCTTCTGTGTGTCCCAGCATCCTGAATCTTCCATGCATGTGCTGCGCTTCCTCTCACTGCCCATGTCATCTCCTCTTTCAGGACAGCTAGTCCCTCTCTTATTACTTTTACCCATTCTTTAGATTACACTTCCATTCTGATTTCTTCAAAGAATCCTTTGTCATCCTACCATCTCATTACGTTTAGAACCATGCTCCTTTCCACCAGAATATTTTGCCAGGTTGTAATTTTACATAAGACTATTTGATCATACTTCCCCTCTACCAATTAGTAAGCTCCTTAAGGGCAGGAACTCTGCATGAAATCCCGAGTATATAGTAAATCCCGAATATATAATCTGCCATCTGTAATTTGGTTTTAACATAATGGGTGAATAAATTCAAAGCCACTGAAGACAGAACTTTTACGAGAATCTGCAAAAAGTTTGATGAATCTTAGAACATGAAAACTTTTGCAATTCCTTGTTTTCTCATGATTGCTTTGAGGATCTTCCTGTATATTTTTAAATCTGAGAATTTATGTAGTTTCAGAAATATTAAGTTTGTGCCCTAGTATGAAGCTTGTGTGTGTGTGTGTGTGTGTGTGTGTGTGTGTGTGTAATACAGCAGGTTGTAGCCATGTGGTCTTTAATCTCTTGTATCATGCAATGTGGGGAGCATTGCTTCACCCATAGTTTTTTGGGTCTCATTCAGAATATATCTTCCTTTCTTTTCTCACTATTGGTGTCACTAATGCTTAAAATATGCTGAGGGGAGAGCAAAAAAGTATTAACAGAAACATTTTCAGAATTAAAATAGATACTGATACTTTCAAGCAAGTGTGTTTTTAATTTCTACATCTGAAATTTCACATACTGAGATTCATGGACAAATGTATAAATCAAAGGAGTAACCAGCCATTGTAGGAAGGAAGTTATATTTCTATTGTGATGGCTATTTCAAACTGTGTATCACTCATCACTTCATGGATTTTTGTAGAAAACTAAAAGCAGCATAACATTTCAAACATAACCCAGTACCTGGCACTGTCGGAGAAGCTACAGATGCCAACTTCAAGGAGATTATGATTTGTCAAATTCATTGTTTTATATAAACTTTCAGACATTTGGCAAAACTGAATGTGTTTGAATATGGGATGCAAAAGAGAAAAATCATTGTCAAAGGAAAAACATTTGAACTTGAGCAGAAAAAGGTTCTATCCCCAAAGAAATCTCTGCCCGTGGTTCTGAGGTTTATAGTTAAAACCACAATCAAGGACTGAAATGGGACTAGATTTGGTCCTAGCCCTTCCATTGACAGTTTTCGTATTTGAATGACTTTCATCATGCAGTAGTGATGTTAATTCATTTTTCTTTTTTAATGTTTACTTATTTTTGAGAGAGAGAGAGACACACACACACACACACACAGAGTGTGAGTGAGGGAGAGACAAAGAGAGACAGGGAGACACAGAACCAGAAACAGGTTCCAGGCTCTGAGCTGTCAGCACAGAGCCTGACATGGGCTCGAACTCACAAATCACGAGATCATAATCTGGGCAGAAGTTGGACACTTAACCAAGTGAGCCACACAGGCATCCCAATTCACTTTTCATTATATGTATTTTATCTATGATACCAAGACCTGCAAAGTGTGGTTATGAACAAGGCTTTCTATGTGCTGTGATCTCCACAGAAAATATTTAATCATGTAATTGCCTATCTCTCCACAAAGAAAAACTATTAAAAAGGACCTAGTGAATGTTCTTACTTTTTTTTTTTTTCCTTTTTCCTTTTGGCCGGTATTTATTGCTCTTAAAAACAAAAACAAAACAAAACAAAAACCCACAAAGAAAAAGATTTTCCATGATCTTAAATGATATACATTCATGCAGTTATATACCTCTACACACACATTTCTGTGCCTTTGTGTACACATATATATGAGACAACTTCTTAACTTGTTTTAGTAATAACATAACTCCTTATGAGATTTTCCTGTTGTTACATAAAAATAATGCTTTGAAATCAAGCTCAGGAAGGAATAACAGTCCAAAAAAGGGCTGGGAGAGAAGGAAGTTATATTGTCAGGGCAGGAGCCAACATAGGAAAAAAGGTTTCTAGCCTCTCCCTCTCCTCCTGGGAGATACAGATAAAGGAGGAGTAGCCTGTGATCCAGAGGGAAGGACACTGAGTCAGATTCCTTAGGTGATTAAAAGATACAAAGTACACAAAAAAGTAAGGTATTGGCTGAGGATCAAGATAGATTATAAAAGATTGCACATAGAAAGGAGAGTCTGCTAGCAAAGATGTGGGACTTTCCCCCCCACCTTCCCTTGAAAAGGAGCCATAGAAAAACTGGAATAGAAATGCTTTTATCTAAAAAGAAAGGAGTACATGTAATTTCTGGGTCATCAGAATAGCTCTGCAGCCAATCCCAACTCCACCCAAGAAAAATTGGGCTAATGACCTTGAATGTCTCTTTTTATCTGGTAAAGACGGAAAAAGCCTCAGCTGGAACAGAGAGAGACAGGGGATCCCCCCACCAAGTGCAGCTTCACCTTGGGAGTGGTCTGGCGTGTGCGGGGGATTCGCTCTCCCTTTCAGTAGTTCTGTACTTTCGGGACTGCAAGATGTTATCATAGATTCTGAAGGTGCAGGAGGAAGTCAGCCCACCTCCCAGACCTGGTTGTTCTCACCTATAATACAAATTAAGGAAACCTCGCTTACTCAGAGGCTCTTCCAGCTGTTTTAGCATATCGGAAACATCTTTTCTAAATCCCAAAGGCCGAGGTTTAAAATAGTAATTCTGACCCCAAATTCCTTTCTGTTGGTGTCAAACTCGGCATTTTTACAAACAACTCCAGAAAAATCTCCTTGGTAGGGCTGAATGCCATGTGTCCAAGAGGTTAAATGGGAGACAGAGTGTGAATTAGTTAGAGTTATTTTATAAACAAACACCAACTAGGCTTGAACTCTGTGCTGATTTGGAGGTGACTTAAGTCCAATTTCCTGCTCCTTCCCAGTCTTTCCTTTCAGGACCAAAGGCATTAAGTGCTGCAAAGACAGCCCCTGCCGAGAGCCCCTCTCCTCTCCTCCTTGGGATCCTGACAGGAAGGAGCTGCCTTTTGTCACAATTTGACTGACTGGTGAGTGACAGTGAAATGCTCCATCTTGTTCAGCCTGAAGGACAGTGGCACTAATCCTAAAGGACAAAAAGAGTTAAAAAAAAAAAAAAAGAAGGAAATGGCTTGGAGAAAAACTGGCGAGGATCTCACTCAATGAGAGAACTGAAAGTATCTTCTGAATGGCAGCTAGTAAGAGGCCTATCAATCAATCCAAAGGTCTCCATACACCTGTCTACTATTCTGATCAGTGAGACTCTACCAAACCTATTATGATGCAAAGTTGTGGCTCAAAACCACACATCTCCACAGAGCTCTTTCCCTGACCTATGGAAGCCCAGGTCAATTGAGGGCCAGTGCCCACACCGGAATGCTTCCAAGAGCACCTGAGAGCTCAGAGCAGACCTTTTCCTTGTCTACCTTTCTGTAGCAGACCACCTACTGTGGTGGCTGTGGTCTCTGCTCTCCTCGCTCTCTGTCTTGGCCATCTGCCTTGTCTCCTGCTGTCCTCCTCTGTAGAAGCTGCACAGCTCAGCGAGGAACAGCTCTTAGTGTGCCCATCACAGCACTGGGAGAAAAAGAATACTGAGATACTTGCCTGAGAAGCAAAAGAAGTAGTGCCGTATTCACTTTTGTAAATTCTGATTTTACAAAAGGAAACTTCCCAAAACTAAAAGATAGATGAAAACCACTATCTTAAAGCTGTCTTTAAACTGATAGTACAGATTTTCTCCACTAAAGTGAAAACCATGTAAGATTATGACAGAAGTGCCCTCCCAACTGTCTGTTGATTGGTTTTCAGACAACAGTCTGGTATTAGTTCACCGTTTAGATATGCAGAGAACTTCTTAGATATTATATACTAATGTCTTCCAACCAAGATGAAAATATCTAACCATGCAGCATTCTGTGTGATTGCTATTACTTATTCCAGAATTACTGTTTTATTTGATAATTATGTAATGGGATAAGATATACAAAGACAGCGGTCCTGATGTGTAAATAGGCAGATCCTTCTGGTAATTATATCTGTTTATCAGAGACCTGCTGTTTTATTGATATTTATTCTTTGTAATAGGGTCAATATATCTTGCTCTGTGTTCAGAAATGAGAGCATCCAAATGCCACTCACCTGTGACACCATTTTGATGTGAATCATATTTACTGTTAATTGAATTACAAAGTTTACACATATTTAGAAAATATATGCTCAATAATACATGAGTCTTAAGTGTCAGAAAGTCTATTAAATGCTTGGTCACTTTCAGTGAGTGCCTTATCAATTAGGTATTTAATTATTGTTATATATCAAGATATGCTACTTGAGTGAATACTCATGGAAAGATGAGAGTTCTTTTTTTTTTAATGTTTATTTATTCATTTTAGGGAGAGGGGCAGAGAGAGAGGGAGAGGGAGAGAGAGAGAATCCCAAGCAGGCTCCCTGCTGTCAGCACAGAGCCTCATAAGGGGCTGGGCTCCATCTCAGGAATGGAACCTGGAGATCATGACCCAAACTGAAATCAAAGGGTCAAATGCTTAACCAACTGAGCCATCCAGACACCCAGAGAGATGAGAGTTCTGATGAAATGTAGGTTGTTCACGTTTATAAAAAGGAAATCTTGTGATGACTGCTTCTTGTACATATATTTTAAATGTCTGGTGTGTATATGTGAGAGGGAGAGCTCAAATTTTAATGGAACAGCTTTGTTTTTCTCCTCTGGGAAATAAAGAAAGATAAATGCTACAGAGTTTATACTAGATGCTAAATAAACATTTGTTGATCAGTGAAATCAATGACTAAACAAAGCAAGGAAACAATTTAAACATAGTTATGTCATAACTGTGACTCAAATAGTCTGTGGATTGAGTATTATGGTCTCTTGCGCAATTTAAAATCCAGATAACATTAAGATGATTTTTGTCTTTAGTTATTTTCTCCTTAAAACTGACTTTTCTCAGCTTTAATTTTTTCAGGGAAAAAAGAATAAATAAAATAAAACAGAAAGACTTTCATTATCTTATGAGAACAGGCTGATCAGTAGAATCATAAGTTCTTAGCCTATCCAAATCATGTATGGGAGATGCTTCAGAAATTTAGACAATATTTTAGTCCATGTCTCCAGGTTTCTCATTTCTAATTAATTGGGATCAGAAACAGAGACAACCAAAAAAATATTAATGCTTTCAAAAGTTCATTTGAATCAATAATTTTGTTTTTTTTAAACACTTCTTTTTTTTAAAAATATTTTTATTTATTTCTAGGAGAGAGAGAGAGAGAGAGAGCGCGAGCAGGGGAGGGTCAGAGAGAGAGGGAGACACAGACTCTGAAATAGGCTCCAGGCTCTGAGCTGGCAGTCAGCACAGAGCCCGACATGGGGCTCAAACCCACAAACAGCGAGATCATGACCTAAGCGAAAGTCGGACGCTTAACCGATTAAGCCACCCAGGCGCCCCTGAATCAATAATTTTGATTGAGTTATGGTTGCTTAAAATTATAACCCAAGGATTATTATAGTATCTTCTTCTGGAATCTATTCTTAAGTATAAATGTGCAAATTAAAACCCCAGCTACATAATACCATTTTTACATTACAAAGATGTTTGGTTAGAAGATAAAGTCAGCATGGCGCAGATGAGTCAAGAGACCTGAGTTTTAGCTTCAAGTCTGTCCCACTAACTATGCCTCTTGAGCAAATAACTGAATCTTTTTTTGCCTGGGAAGTTAAGCCAGATTAGGTCATTGCCATTGACTTTTACTCAATATTTCAGAGGTGGTGTGATGTCTCCTTTAATAATAACCCAAATATTTTTCATACATTGAAGGCTTCCTATGTGCCAGTCAGTATGTTAAGTGTTTTATCAATATTTTTTGTTTCATCTATGATTAATAATTCCATTTTCCAGATGAAGCTGAGGCTTAGTAAGGTTAAGTGACCTACTCAGTGCCTCATAGCTAATAAATGGTAGACATGGAGTTTCAGCCCATGTACTGTCTGAGACTGAAGACACTGTCATGTAGTGAAACTCAGGGTTTAAACATTTAAACTCATGGTAATTCACTGGTTGAGTTCCCTGGAAAGCGGGCTCCAAGATAAAGATTAACAGGCAAGAATTTTAGAAGGGACTGCCTTGTGGAAAAGAAGAGAAGGAAGCATGATTGGTCAGAGGGAGAAAGTGGGCTACAACACAGTCTCAACAATGTCTCAGCCATTTGTTCTGGAAGTTCCGATTATGTGATGACCATCTGGGGTTGTCCAGAGTTCAAGTGAATATCTCCTTACCAATTAATCAATCGTTGGATACAAGATACCTTGGGAAAAGAGTGTGACCTTGGTCCAGGCAGATCTCTGCAGGGAGACAATCCCTATAAGAAGCTGTCGTATGAGTGCTTTCAGCTCACAGCCCCCCTAGAAGCTGAGGAAGTAAGTTTTTATTCCTGAAGGGAAACAATCCAAGATGGAGGGAAATGTATATACACAAAAGCTGGGCTAGTTGTATATAAAAGCAAAACAGAACTGGAAAGCAAAACAGCATAGTCAGAGATGATTAAGTTTCAGGCTGGCCTGACATGGGGAAAAAATTGAGGCTTGCTTGATACCTCCCCCTCTCTTTAAAAATCCATTGTAAATAAAACATTTTTCATAAATATAGTTTAGGATTTTGTTGAGTAAGAGGTTAATCCTACTGTTGCTGTGACCAACATGATGTCACCGTGTCTACTGGAGGGGCTGAGCTTGCATAATGCAACACCCTTAGAATAGGAAGCCATTCCAGTAAGTGACATCAAGAAGAAAAAGTACTGTGTACTTTGCAGAATGTTCCCTTTCAATCTCCTTTGCTTTTTTTTCTTGACTTCTTTACCTTATAACAATTAGAGTGTCCTAAGGCTGTCTTCCTATCTCTTCACATTTCTACTGACACTCACTCTCCAAGTGATCACATCCTGTCCCTTGACTTTCAATGCCATTTCTAGACTGAGCATTTTTCCATGTTAAGTGGTACCTCCAGCCTTACTTGTGACCCCAGCATTGTTTATCACAAGAACCAGAGTCAGCCTTTGAGAATATGGGCATTATATCAATGTTCCATAAAGTTCCTCTAACCCCCATCAGCACTCATGCTTCTCATTTCATTTTCAGTAAAAGCTGAAGTCCTAACATGGTCCTGTAAGATGGTCTCCTTTTATGTCTCTGGCCTAATCTCTACTCACTGCCTCTTCACTCTTACTGCTGAAGCCACTCTTTCCATTCTAGTCCTTGTTGACCCTAGAAAATGCCAGTCAAAAAAGCCAAAAACCAAAACACACCTAGATGGATACTGTAGACAAGGGCAAGTTAGATCTGCCAGCATCTCGGCATCTGTTTCTTACTAAATTACCTAGAACCACATAGACCTTCTGAGAATCATGGCTATGCATTTGCTTCGCCTTCCAAATCTCATTAAATACCTCTTTGGGACAGGGAAAGGGATTCTGGGAAATGTAGTTGCAACTTATCCAAGTGGAAAAACGACAAAACCATCACAATTGTTACAAAGCAAAATGGACAATCCCTTTGTTCATTTTTTCCACAGTTGCATTCCTATTATCTATTACTGACATCAAGGAAGCAATACAGCACAATAATTAATAGTAAAGTCTTTGGTACCAGACAAACCCATGTTTGAAATCCCAGCAATGGCATTTACTACCTATGGAAGATTAGAGAACTGAACTCTTCCTAGGTCCCAACTTCAAAGTAATGTAGTAGTATAATTATCTCAAGGCTTACTCTAAGGATTGAAAGGTATAAGGTATGTAGATTTACATACCTAGAACCTGATAAATATCTCAAAGCGTTAGCAATTAGAATTCCTATTTAGTGAGTGCCATATACATGATAGTGACAGGTAAAGAAAATGCAAAAAAAAAAAAAATAATAGAAAGAGAATTACTGAGGAGAGGAAAGGGCAAGGCAAATAATTCATAAACTGAACAAGACCCCAGTAACCAGTCTCACTATAACTACAAAGTTCCTGGTGCCAGATTTAAAATGTTACTCTTCAGGAAATATCTAGGTAGTAACAAAAGAGATAGCAAAAATGGCACACAACGCACTGAAATATAGCTAACCTTTCCCACATGTTTCACATGCCTTTGCCTTTCCCCACTCTTGCAAATATTCCTTCCAGCTGTAACCACTAAACAGAGGTAACAGGAAGGACTCTGAGACTGTAAAATCACTGTGCAGCAGAGTCTGAACTTTTCTAGGAAAAAGGTGGCACTGATATTCAAATCCACTCATGAATCCTGAAAGAAAGCACAGGTTTTACTGAAATGAGCAGAAAGTCTTTGACTAATCGTAACCTAGGAGCAATGCAAGTGTAACCCATGCATGTTTGTTCAGATGAAATCAACTGAGGAGTAGGACCATGTCACAAAAGCAGTGACACAATGACATTTTTCAGGCTTAGGGCTCATCCACAGCATTGTGGAAACCCCAGCTCACACTCAAATTCCTTCTGACTCATCCAGGAATTCCCCAGGGAATGTGTCCTGTTTACTGCTGGATGTAATCCTCCTATCTAATCTAGAACAGCCTTCTTCTCTCCCACTCAGGCCTTTTAACTTGGAATCACCAGATCATATAGTAGTTTTGGCCCTGTCATATAGCCACCACAGTGAGTCTCCTATTCTTGATTTCAGAGTTGAAGTCCCACACCAAGGAAAGAAAGCTGCTGTTCTCTTCCCTTCCTGCTGATCTCATAAACCCTGGTTTTCTTTGTCACACCAGGATAAGATGGAGTAGATTAGCCCACTGTGGTTCTGTCTTGTTGCTGCTGCTGGTGGTGGTAATGGTTCTGGTCTGTACTACTAGCATCGCCTTTCATTTTTTAATCAAAAAAAACCTTTTTAATGCTTATTCATTAAGCATTAAATAGACAGAGAGACAGAGCATGAGAAGGGGAGGAGCAGAGAGAGAGGGAGATACAGAATCCAAAGCAGGCTCCAGGCTCTGAGCTGGAGCACAGTAAACAGCCCAGTGTAGGGCTCGAACTCAAGAACCATGAGATCATGACCTGAGCTGAAGTCTTGATGCTTAAATGACTGAGCCACCCAAGCACCCTTAAACATCACTTTTTTGAATGAAGGTGAAAGTCCTACATCTAGGTTTGGGTTCCATTTTGCTCTGTTCCATATGGTACAAGGCATGGGTACTGGTTTATGCTATATCTTAAATAAGATCTTAGTGACATGACTAAGTAATAAACTGGAATACTTTTCTTTCAACTGAATTTCTCAGTGAGAACCCTCAGTGATTGAAATAAATTTTTTGATAAGTTTCCATTGAGTCATCAGGGTGGAGACTGAGACCTCAAGGGCATATTCAAACAATGGAAAATGCGTAAGACCAGAAAGGGGTGAGAAAGAGAGAAGAAATGGAGCACAAAAGAAGGAAGTGAGAGAGAGAGAGAGAGAGAGAGACTGAAGGAAGAGAGAAAAGAAAGAGACTGAAGGAAGACTGTGCAGTATTATATGACCTCTCTCAGTAACCCCCAAATCTTCAATTCAGTCTGCTAATTCTAGTAAGATTTCCCAAAAGCCTTGACTAATTGGATTTATTGAGAAGTGGTAATGTTCTGTATTAAGGTTGACACAAGATGAAATTGGTATCATTCCAGGAGCCAGAAAAGTGATTTTCCAAGAGTTTCTAGAAATCTTAGAAAGTTTTAGGCTTACTCCAAATGATGAAATTTGGATGTTTAAAGTAAAGATATCCAAATCTCTGGGGAAGAAGCATCATCACACATCCTAAGAATTAGAAGATAGTTTTGCTATCTCTTCCTCTCCCCAAGACTGAGACAGCAGCCTGGATGGAGCAGGAAGTGGGAAAGGCTTTCTGCATGCACACAGTCTGCAGCAGAGGAAACTCCTCTCCCTAACGCATCACCCGCTATCCTTGGACAGAGTTCATGTTTCCGGACTCTCCCTTCCTTTAAGTCCTCACCATGAGATGAGATGTAAACTCTAAGTTAGAGGGTTTGATTGTATGCAGAACATGATCATGAAAACTGTTACTCCTTGGTTAGATTTCAAAATTGTATATGATCCATTTGGTTGCAAATGTGGCCCTAATGGAGAAAAAGGGAGCCTTCAAAAATTAAATAATCTGTAAACTGTAAAATAATTAAATAGTTTGGTATTTAACTCATTTAATTATAGTTTGTGAAGTGGAGATGAGAGTTAATACTATCTTCATCTTACAGATGAGAACATTGAAGTCCAATGTTATTAACTATGTGACATGCTCTTATTTGTTTTGAATTCTAATAAAATAGGAGAGTGGTGAATGTATTGGCTTGAGGTCAGAAGACTTGGGTTCTAGTTCTGGCCCTTCATATATTACCTGTTATATCTGAGACAAATTACCTATTTTTCTAAATTAAAAACAATCATTATTATCAGAAATAACAGTATTTACTTTTCTAATAATATTAGGCTATTGTGAGGATAAATGGGACAAAGTACACAAAAAAATATTTTCAGCTGAAAACATCTCCAGAAGTGTAATCTTTAATTCTTTTTCTAACATCATTTTACAGAAACAAGTCTTAGACCCCCCAAGAATTGAGAATATTAATACACTTACATGTACAATTGGCAAAGTACACACATTCTTGATCTCATTTAGATCCTTGTTACATTTGAACAGTAGGGGTTACATCAGTTTCTTAGATGAATTTGAGGATTTATCTACAAAATGTAGTCAATTGAACTGGTTCCTCCAAAGGATATAACTGTGTGAAGTACTCTATTAAAGAATTCCCTTTTGATCCACTTCCTTTGAAGACATTACAAAAGTACCAGATCTTAGCAGCCGTTAGGCTTTATCAAGTCAATCCATGGCTTTTCATGTCAGGTATGTAAACACTATTAAACATTAACTGGATCTTTCAGACTAGCATGGCATCATATGACAACTTCATTGTCTCAATCTATTTTCATAATAAGTGAATTATAAAACTTGACCAGAACATGCCAGGCATTTATAATCCCTCTGTTTTCCTACATTTCTAGGAAGATAAAGTGCAAAATTATTAAATGCTTGGTCACTCTCAATAAGTTCTTGAATCAATTATATTTAGCAATAATTATTACCTGTCAAGATGAGCCTTTAAAATATGAAGTCCTTATGCTCTCAATATACATGCACATATGGATAAAAAAGTTTCCTGTATAAGAGCATACAGATTTCTAAATATTTATGGTTCAGATACTTTAAACCATATACTTTTAAAATACTGGATTCTTGAATAGTCTTCAGTGAGGTTTCATTCTTCTTTAAAGGACAACTGAATATTTTTTCTTAAATATAAGAACCCTCATGTTACCACAAATGCCACTTACATAAATTGGCACTCATGAACCTCCCCTCAAATAAATTACAACTTTGAAATCCATGCTTTAGAATGGTCTACAAAATTTGAACTCCTCTTTGAACAACCTCTTTCATACTTTCCAATACTTAGGTAAATACTAGTTTTGACGATTCCCTGTTCATTTGCTTCTCATATGTATCACTCTGCCTGTGGCTACTGTGGCCATCTCAAACCTAGTGTTTCATGCCCCTACCTACATCACTGACATGTTTGTTTTCAACGATAATGGTACCAATAATGTCAACAAATGGGCAGCCACATGGGTATAAATGTAAAAGTATCAAGTCTTACTCAGGGTTGTATACTCTGTGCCCAGCACTAAGCCTGCTTTAAGTACTCAAATATGCCTTGACTACATAGCTTGCAAAAGTGCAGGAGAATCTACTTAGATACTAGATACTTGAATATCATAATGAACGTGATCATTAAGTGTATTTTATTATAACAACCCTTGCTTTGGGTCATCATCATCTTTTTCCTGGACCAGGACAAAAACCTCTTCCCTGGTTTCCTTACTTCTGCAGTCTATTGGCAACAAAACAGCCAGAGTGATCAAAAGTGATAAACATACATATTTGTTTTGTTTTGTTAGTTGACAGAGCCTAGTACAACGAGATCTCAATAACAATGAGCATACTCAGGTACCAGATCTTGGTTGCTCCAATAAAAAGAATGAGGGCTCTTTTAGAAGTGTCTGATTCTAGACTTAGGGTAGGGAATGTGCAAGGGTCTGGAGCATCTTATAGTACAAGAAGTTAGGGTAGAACCCAAATACATGAACATATCTGCTTACACAGATGCAGGTATTTCAAAGGGACATGGGAATTAACTGAAAGAGTTATCAGTGGCAAAGCTGGAATTATTTGAGAAAAACAAAATAAACCATGTAGTATTGGATTATAACCCAAGAAATCAATAAATGAATGAGAATAGAAAAATTGCCCGTGCAGGACATTTCCGAGTAACTTATGCAGATAATGTCCCCTTGAGGAGCACAATTCCCTACCCATTAAATGTAAGTCAAAAATAGTGTCTTTCTTGCAAAGGAAAACTGAAGGAAAAAAAAAAAGAGTAACTTTATTGTGATGAAGCCTGACAAACACGACTTTAAGTCAAGTGATCAAGATCAACATCAACATTGGTAAGTCATGTTAATAGTATATATCTTTGATATGATGTTATAGAAGTGGCATTTTACTTCTGTGGTCTTTCTCTGAAATCCCATAAACTCGATCTAACCAGGAGATGAAGATCAGACAAAATAAAATCTAAATTGAAAGACACGCTATGGAAAGAGCCTAAGTGTCCATCAACAGATGACTGGATCAAGAAGATGTGGTTTATCTGTATGATGGAATACTACATGGCAATGAGAAACAATGAAATCTGGCCATGTGTAGCAACATGGATGGACCTTGAGGGTGTTACGCTGAGCAAAATAAGTCAGGCAGGGAAGGACATATACCATATGTTTGCACGTATAGGAGGATTAGGAGGAACTTAACGGAGGACCGTGAGGGAGAAGAAGGGGGGAAATAGTGGGGGAGAGGGAGAGAGGCAGACCATGAGAGACTCTTGAATGCTGAAAACAAACTGAGGACTGATGGGTGTGGGGGGGAACGGGGGAGATGGACATGGAGGAGGGCATTTGTGGGGAGGAGCACTGAGTGTTGTATGGAAACCAACTTGACAATAAACTATTTGAAAAAAAAAAGAAAGAAAAAGAAAGAAAAGAAAAGAAAAGAAAAAGAAAGAAAAGAAAAGAAAAGAAAAAAGACACACTATGCAATGACTGTCCAGTACTCTTCAAACTCTCAAGGTCACACCAAAAATAAGGAAAGTCTGAGAAACATTCAGAATTTAAAGAAGCCTAAGGAGGTACAATAATTAAACATAATCCAGGATATGGTGTCCTACAGAGAATGCTAGAACAGAAAAAGAGCATTAGGTAAAAATTAAGAAAATGTGAATAGAGGATAAAAGATAAATAAATGAAGTCTATCCTTTATTCACATTTCCTTAGCTTTCACTTAATGCTCTGTGATATAGCCCTGTCTTCACTCAAAGGATTTTAGAAAGTCCAGAAAATCATGAGTGACAGATCAAAAATTATGCTCTGGAAGTTTACTTGTCTTCAGGAATAAGCTATGTCTTCCTTAACCATTGTTTTCAGACTCACTCTTAGTATCAATTGCAGTGCAAAATGTGACAAAAACAATAAAATGAGATAAATGCCCTTTTCTTTCTGATGTAGTCTTTTTCTAAACATGGTTGTGTCAGCAATAGAGAGGAAAGACAAATGCTAGCTAGTTCCATTGTATTTTCAGAGAATGCTCAAAATTCTGACTCAGCTTCTTAGAGTGCCTTCTCTAGTCCAAAAAATGTATGGATTCCATAGATCACAGAATAGCAATAAGAAAAGTAGTGAAGAAATACTTTGTGTACACTGTTTCAAGGTAGATTCTGAAGATTCCATGGCAGTGCTTTCTTTAGAGGAATAAGATAGTAGAACAAAGAGAAACAAAATTTCTCTGTCACTCTGCTTGCTAATCTGTCATTCTTAAAATCACTACTATCAATAAACAGTCACTGAGCACTTTCTACATTCTAGGCATTGAACAAAACTAGGCATAGTGGGTAGGTGCTGGACAAAAAGAACCATCTCTTCATCCAGAATCTTTTCACATAATTGAGAGTATAAGACATCTAAATTTTAAAAATTAGTAGAGGCTAAAGTCTGGGATGGTGATACCTCCCGTTTTGGTTTTATTTTTTAGTATTACTTTGGCTATTCGGGGTCTTTTATGGTTCCATACAAATTTTTGGATAGTTTGTTCTAGTTTTCAGAAGTATGCTGGTGCAATTTTGATTGGAATTGCATTGAATGTGTAGAGTGCTTTAGGTAGTAATGACATCTTAACTATGTTTATTCTTCCTATCCATGAGCATGGAATGTTTTTCCATTTCTTTGTGTCTTCTTCAATTTCCTTCATAAGTTTTCTATAGTTTTCATCATACAGATCTCTTGTATCCTTGGTTAGGTTTATTCCGAGGTATTTTATGGTTTTTTGTGCAATTGTGAATGGGAGCAGTTTCTTGATTTCTCTTTCTGTTGCTTCATTGTTGGTGTATAAAAATGCAACCGATTTCTGTACGTTGATTTTGTACCCTGCAACTTGGCTGAATTCTTGAATCAGTTCTAGTAGGCTTCTGGTGGAGTCTGTCGGGTTTTCGATGTAGAGTATCATGTCATCTGCGAAGAGTGAAAGTTTGACTTCCTCTTTGCCAATTCTGATGCCTTTGATTTCCTTTTGGTGTCTGATGGCTGATGCTAGGACTTCCAGCACTATGTTAAACAACAGTGGTGAGAGTGGACATCCCTGTCGTGTTCCAGATCTCTAGATGCTGGCGAGGATGTGGAGAAACGGGCACCCTCCTACACTGTTGGTGGGAATGTAAACTGGTACAGCCCCTCTGGAAAACAGTGTGGAGGTTCCTAAGGAAACTAACAATAGAACTCCCCTATGACCCAGCAATAGCACTGCTAGGAACTTACCCAAGGGATACAGAAATGCTGATGCATAGGAGCACATGTACCCCAATGTTCATAGCATCACTCTCCACAATAGCTAAAACATGGAAAGAGCCTAAGTGTCCATCAACAGATGAATGGATCAAGAAGATGTGGTTTATCTATACCATGGAATACTACATGGCAATGAGAAACCATGAAATCTGGCCATGTGTAGCAACATGGATGGACCTTGAGAGTGTTATGCTGTGTGAATAAGTCAGGGAGAGAAGGACAAATATCATATGTTTGCACGTATAGGAGGATTAGGAGGAACTTGACGGAGGAACAAGGGGGAGAAGAAGAGCGGAAATGGTGGGGGAAAGGGAGAGAGGCAAACCATGAGAGACTCTTGAATGCTGACAAAAACTGAGGACTGATGGATGTGGGGGGGAGAGGGGGATGGGCATGGAGGAGGACACTTATAGGGATGAGCACTGGGTGTTATGTGGAAACCAACTTGACAATAAACTATTTGCAAAAAAAAATAAATAAAAGCAACATTTCACAGTAAAAAAAATAAATAAAAAATAAAAATTAAGATAGGTGTTATAATCATTCAAAATAGTAGGGTTCAACAGGAGAATGCTGGAATTCCTTTCAGACCTTTTCACTCTCTGTAAAATAGAGTAAATAACTTCTTCATGAGGTTAAAAACCTCATGAAGCAAAGATATGCAAGTTGTCCCATAAAGGGCCTGGCTTATAGGTGGTTGCTGTAAAGTAATAATAGCTCTGTCTTATGAGAGTTTTCTATGTTCTAGGTATCATCCTATGCACTTTACATACATTTATTTATTTACTTTAAAAATAACTGTATGAAGTGTTTACCTCATAGTTATTTAATTTTTTACATTTTAATTTATTTTAATTTTTATTTTTGTGCTCACAAGCATGAGACAGGGGCAGAGGGGGAGAGAGTAAATAAATTTACTTACTTTAAAAATAAATTTGACGTTGAGGTTAGTTTACCTCATACAGTTACTTAATTTTTAAACTTTTTATTTATTTTTATTTTTATTTTTGTGTTCACAAGCAGGGGACAGGGGCAGAGAGAGAAAGAGAGAGAGAGAGAGAAAGAGAGAGAGAGAGAGAGAGAGAGAGAGAATCTTAAGCAGGCTCTGTGCTGAGCATGATGTGGGATTCAATCCCACGACCCTGGGATCATGACTTGAGTCAAATTCAAGAGTCAGATGCTGAATGAACTGAGCCTTGAGGTAAATACTTTCAATACGAGGAAACTACGGTGCAAAAGCATTAAGTAACTTGTCCAAAGTTAGTGTGGAAGTGATACGTGAGCATGGAAACTTAAGGATTCTGGTTCCAGATCCCATCCTCAAATGCATTGCTATGTTATGATACATGTTTGCAACAGCTTGATTAGAAGGGAGGAAGGATATTCTTTAGTATCTTCTCTATATTGTCTATCACGCACACTATCAATGGCTTATGCATTGTACAAAATGGATCCCTGATTATAATTTTCTTTGACATGGCTTTTAGAATCAGAAAGGTTCAGGATTAACTATGTTCTCAATAAAATCATAAAAACAAAGATTCTCTGAAATTTAAAGAAAAAAACAATTACAAAATTACACACTGAAATGGAGTGGAAATTAGCTGACCTAAAAAACTGATACAAGGAAACTAGCAATTCTGTGGTGATATTAAATACAGCACACGACAAGTGACAAAAGCAGCCTTGACATTGCTAAAGTGCAAAATCAGTTCGATCTGTCTGTAGGGTAATTCTGCCATGTAGATCAACACACTTAACTGTGAATAGCCTTTCACCCACTGATTGCAGTTCTGATCTTTTATCCTAATAAAATACTCTTCAGAGATATATGATGTTATTGCTTAATAAGAATGTTTATTTAAAATGCTAGGCTTTCCTTTTTTTCTTTTTAGCAGAAATGGATCCAGACTTGATTCTCTGCAATCCATATTTTTTCTTCTGCAGCCTATTTGAAATTTGCTTTTGTTTCAAAAAATAAGAAAAAGTTATGAATAAATGTAGTAATTATTTGTGCTTTTATATATTCTAAATAGGCATAAAGAAAAGTGTGGAAAGATATACACCAAATCTTGATCATAAAATACCTGGAGAGTATACGAGGGAGAATTTGGTGGCTATTTCTTAGTAGATCCTTATGTTACCAGGCATTTGGCAAAAAGGATATATTGCTCTTGTTGTTTAAAAGCAAAAAAAAAAAAAAATCCATGGAATATTAAGGAGTGCACTTGTCACAAGCACCGGCTATTGTATGTAAGTGTTGAATCACTAAATTGTACACCTGAAACATACTACACTGTATGTCAACTAGCTGGAATTTAAATAAGAACTTTAAAAAATTAAAAAGGAAAAAGAAAATATCTATGGAATATTTTAAAAACTTTTATTTAAGAGAAAAAAATTGGGGAGCTGTCTGTAAGAGATAAGGTAAGACTAGCTGCTTAACATATTAACTGCCAAATCTTAGTGAATTACAACAAAGGTTACTACTTGGTCAGGTTCACTGAAGATGTTTGGTGGGCACACTTCCATGTGGTAAAAACAGGTCCTGTTTCTTCCACCATATGTCATGTCATACCTTATGTCTTGGGAGTCCTTTGCTCTCTTTAGATACAGGATGGGGGAAGACAAAGGGGAGAGGAGGGAAAGGAAAGGAGTCCATTAAAGATTCATTCTATGAGTGGTGCATATCATTTCTTCACGCTTCTACTTTAACAGAAAAGTCAGTTTCCTAACAAGATGGAGAGAAATGTTGGGAAATGAAGAGGATAGAGAGAAATACTAAGGAATGCTGAGAAATAGTCACATGGTCCTAATAAGACACAGAGACACAAGCTAGGTAGCCACTTCCCAGCAACATCTCAACATCATGGGAAGGGACTGCAGCCTTTGTAGACAGCTTCTCTGCAACTCTGTTTAAATGAATGTGTAAAAACATGCTAGTTGGCTAAAAATTCATAAGAAATCTTAATATTCGGTCACAGAAAAATGTCTAGGGACATGAGAAGATATTTGTTATGCCAACAAATTTGTACAGGGTTGTAAAATAATATTATAATCACATTTTAGTAAAAAAAATAGAGGAGAATATATATTTGAAAAAGAGAGATAGATTATATCTGTGTAAATCTGTAAATTCTTTCCTGATTTCTCCCTATGGAAATCTTTCTAAAAGTGGAATTAATGGGTGAAAAATATTTTTAAAGTACTCTGCTACTTTGACACTTTTTTTTTATAAACATAACTCTTTGCATCAGAAACATTTGAAAAATTCATCATAGCATGATAAAGAAGAAAAATTTCCCACACACCCACCCAGAGGATATGCACCAAAATGTTAACGGTTATTAACTCTGAATATAGATATTATGAGTGATTTTTATTTTCTTCCATGAGCTTTTTAGTATATTCTAAAATTTTTGCAGTGTGCTTGTATCACTTTTATTGTCAGAAAAATTGAATATTACTAAATATATTTCCATCTGCACCTTCAGTAATTTTTCAGAAGTTACCTTCTCCGGGAAATGTTACCTGAATAATCCAGTTGTAATTAAGAGCTCTTTACTCATGTTATAGCCAAAAGAAAAGTGTTAAGATAATGATACCAAGTCAACTCCACTTGGCATAGTGATCCTCAGGCGGCCACACTGCACAGGGACCCAGTGTGTGGATGAGTCTGACTGGCACCAAGACACCTCCCACTTCTTCCTAAGGGACAGCTGCATCTTGAGAAAACTATTTTAACTCTGTGTGCCTCAGTTTCCTCATCTGTAAAATGAGGATTATAATAGTATCCAGCTCATCAAGTTCTAGTTAGAATTAAGTGAGTTAATGCATACACTGCATTTAGAAAAATATAGGCAGGTAGTGAACCAGCACTACACATTACCTATCATTATTATTATTACTATTATATTAAATACTTCTATACATTTTTATCAAATCTTACTCTGTAATTCTAATTCTCACATGTTTTGTTTACTTTTACTTTATTATACATTCTTTCGAGTAAAAAACATGGCTTCGTGTCTTTTTTATAGTTTTATGGCACTTTGTACAAAATTTTGCACACTTTTAAATAAAATATATGTTGAATTTATCAGTAAATGCACTGAATAGAAAAGCCTCAGGCTCAGGTATGTTATAGTAAGAACTTAAATGTAGACGTTTATTTCAGAAAGCTGCTTCAGGAAGTACTATAGTAGTGGACTCTATCAGTGAAAGTCAAAAGGAAGAGATTATGGGGGAGAAGGAAAAGAGGCAGTCACACTGCTTTAAATAGTCCTGAAGGGGGGTACCTGGGTGCTTCAGTCAGTTGAGACCCCAACATGGGTTCTGGTCATGATCTTGCAGTTGGTGAGTTAGAGCCCCACGTCAGCTTGCTGTCAGCCTGTCAGCCCAGAGCACACTTGAATCCTCCGTTCCCCTCCCTCTGCCCACCCCCTGCTTGCACTCTCTCCAAAATAAATAAATATTAAGAAAAAATAGTTCTGGGGGCGCCTGGGTGGCTTAGTCGGTTAAGCATCCGACTTTCGCTTAGGTCATGATCTCTCTGTTCGTGGGTTCGAGCCCCGCGTCGGGCTCTGTGCTGACTGCCAGCTCAGAGCCTGGAGCCTGTTTCAGTCTGTGACTCCCTCTCTCTCTGACCCTCCCCTGCTCACACTGTCTCTCTCTCTCTCTCTCTCCTAGAAATAAATAAAACGTTAAAAAAAATTAAAAAAAAAAAAAAAGTTCTGAAGGAGGACAATGACACTCAGAGTAACCAAAAAAGAAAATGATACCAGACTCCTCTGATCATGGGTCTGTGAGGAAAGTGGTAGTATCATTTGGATAACTACTTGCAGTCTCATTTTTTCAGGACAATAAGAGTACCTGAGCACTCTCTGAGACTCAGAGAAGGTAAGCAAATTGCCCAGGCCAACACAATCAGAAAGTTGTCAAACAGGATTCAGCCCAAGTCTGTCTGACCACGAGGCCTCATTTGATAAATATCTGATGATAGTGTTTCCCCCAAGGTAGGTAACAAGCAGACAGCTCTGCTAGTACTGAATCAGTTTGTTGTTGACTTATTACTCTGTTTTACAATTTGATGTTTATTTTACTTAATTACGCTTTACAAAATGGATTAAGTCCTTTAAATCTGTTATAAATAAGTCTCTGTCTCTCATGTCAACAATGCTTCTTTGTTATTTCCCAGGGATTTCCCTGGGTCCAGCCCAAAAACTCCCAAGTTTCCAAGACTGTGTCGCTTTACTCAGCTACTCCGCAACTCATCACCAATGGCCGCAGAAGAGTAGTTCCTGGCTCAGAGTGCTACACACGTCACAACCCACAAACGGAGGAGGCGCATTGCCAAATCTTCTTAATGGGTTAGTGTTGTTAATAAATAGTACCCTGAACCAATCTGCACTTGGATCCTTCAGCTTGTCACTGAATAATTCATGGTTATTTAATTTTGGCCCCTATCAAAAGATTTACAGTGCATAATCTCTTAAGTACAGAGATTGTAAGTATGTCAGAGGGTGTATTTAAAGCTTCACTGTTCTGTTTAGTACATTCAACTTTGCCAATGAAAAGATCCACAAAAAAATCGATATATTCTTATCCAAATTGTGATTAGACAATGGATGTAAATAAAAAATGACATCTGATACCACCAAATGTCTCCCTTACTATGCTTGGCATTTGGAACTCAGAAATGCCCAAAGAAATTGTGTGAAATCACTTTCAGAAGGAAAAACAAAACAAAGCAGCCTTGCCTTCCAGTTTTAGACTCCTGAGTCTAAACTTTGAACTAGTACACTGTTTATTCTAGACATCAGTGTAACAATATTACTGTCCTAAAAAGATGCATATTTCTATGAATTGACAGTATTTTGTGACATATGAGAAAAGCAAACCTATCAGGATTTAGACAACCCTCAAACCCCTGTAACTGAACAAAAGTAGAATGAGCAGTTCCTGAAGCCCTCAACTGTTCCACGTGTACAGATTGTCAGAGGAAGAGGCAAGTCCCTCTCATTTCATCTTATTGAGAAGGTTCTTATAACCTGTATGCACTGCTGTTAGTAGACAAATGATATCTTTGACAGAGATGTCACTGTACATGGTCAAGTTTTCATTATAAAATCTGAAGTCTTATAGAAAGAAGAGAAAACAAGAGCTACAATTTCTTGTTGAAAATTGCAAAAAAAAAAAAAAGACAACTCAAGTAGATAAAACTAATATGTAAGGGATACCTTCTCTGTCTAGTGGTTTTTGATGAGATAAACACTGAAAGATTCCCCATCCTGTGGCAGTAAGCAGACCTTAAAGCATTGTCTTGGATCTCAAAGCAATATTATTTATTCATGACTTCTTGACTTTAGGAAGAGAAATACTGATTTGGAGAACACAACTCCTTAAGGAAAAGGAGAATCTAAATCATCTCAAGATTAGGAGCATGTTGTACAAAATAACAGGCTGCTTTGTCCAAACACAGCAGGATTCCACTTCCCCTGGCAAGCGCATTTTTGTAACATACATTTCTAAGCCATATAGGTTCTACTTTTTTTTTTTCTAAGTAAAGATTGGTCAAACAAACCAACAAAAATACATTTTATTTCTGAAGAATATGAACAAATGTCAAAAAAGCAAGCACTTAAGTTACAATTGCCCCCAGGCAAATGTAACTTCATGCTGGGCTTATGCTACTATCATAAACACTACACCACAGGAAATCACTAACACTAACCATGACCAAGCCAGTCGTGTCTTTCCAGAATTTAAGGCATAATTGCCTTAATGAACTCACACGGTATCTGAAAAGTTTCCAGTGTGGAACCATTCACTAAAGTAAATTCTGTTCCACAGAATGGTGTTCTGTGTTTGGTCACAGACTATTATGAATTATTTCTAATTTGAAAGGGTGGCGAGCATCAGGTAAATGATGTATTTTAACAGAGCAGCTATCAAGAGAAACAATCAAAATTGTTTTCATATTTTTCTTGGGTGGGGAAATGTCAGAGTCAGGCAGCATCATCAATAACCCAATATCAAGTGTTAAGGAATTTGCTTGATGTACTCAAATTTAGGCATGAAAATGGACAGTAGAGATGAGGAAAGATCAAGTAAGCAATGCAGTCCACATACACACCCCAGCAGGGGAAAATTGCTTCCTAAAATAAACCTCCTAATATTTTAGTACTGTTGACTTTTGTATGTCCCTGGTGATTAAGCTTCTATCACTCACTTTTCCTGCTAGGCTGTCCTTGTAACCCAATATTTTCCTCTGTCAGGAAGTGCCTTAAATGTCTCTTTCTCAGTTTCAACCTACCATCTCAGTACTCCATGGGATATTAGGAGAATAATTAAGCGGTTGCAAATCATTCTAAATATTTTAAATGAACGCTATCCACCGTTCCTAGAACCAAAAATTAGTTCTTTACAATTTTAAAATTTTTTGTAGGATATTTTCTCTCATTATACATTATGCAATAGCAATTTAGTAATGAGATGAAATCCTTTAAAACAGGAACTGTACTGTAATTTCAATTAATATGTTATATATTTTTAATTTAGGGTGTCATATTAATCCTTTCTTTTCCTTGATTGTTTTTGTTACTCTGCTCTGCACTATTTTAGTTTTAGTCATTCATCTGGAACAAAGAACATTGCATAATTAAATACTACATTTCAAATAGTTTTAGAAAACAATGTTCATATAGCTTATTAATTTTGTATTCAGAGGCAAAGCAGCACCATCGGTATGATTTCTGGGCCCCACTCTTCAAGTTTAATTCTTTGGTCACAATATTTGACCTCAAAATATAAGTTAAAAAGACACTCTGAATGGAGGAAACGTCAACTTGAGATACAATTTACAGAATACTTAGAAGTTCATGTCTCTGTCAACCACTCAATCTTCGTCACTGATACTCTGTCTTCACATCTTACATAGAATTCTCTTGATTTTGCCCCTTGGATGAGAAACATTTTTCTCTACATAAATTAGGAAACTTCTCAGTACTATGTGTCAGTACTCATGTTCCAAATTAAAAATGCATAAGAGTTCCCTACAGTAAGATTTTGTGTTTTTCAAGAATGTACACTCCAACGTGGGCAAAAATAACATATGGTATTTTGCTAGCTTCTCTCCTAAGGAGAGATGCTTTGATGTTAAGTTTGTGTTTATTTTTTTCCTAGATCAATGGTAATTCAGTTGGCCCCTTATGGATACATTATTGAGAATCTGAACAACTCCTTACAACTTGTCTGATTTGCTGTGCTTTCAATGAGCTTTAGTCCTTAGTCACTTTACAAGAAAGTAATTTCACTTCGCCTTTGACTTCGACACAAACAATAATAAAATATATATGGCAAATATAATCTGGGCTAAAAAGAAATTTCTGCTTGAATAAAACAATGTAGTTATAAAACAAATGTATTACATGAAAGATGACAATATATAGAGCAAAGAATAATACTACAATATGATATTGAGTTTTGGAGATGATACTTCATGTATTTTATATTGTAATTTTGTCAGTATAATTAAATTAAAACACTTGAAAACTCAGACCATAGGTTTAAAATTAGTTTTATTTAGTAATAATTTATCAAGGTTTTGTGAATTTTTTGTCATAAGCATTATGAAAGGCAATTGAAAATCTAATACTCCACTTCTTTTTTAAATCTCAAAGGTTATCATTTTAATGTAATGCAAAAATTTCCAGTTCCTGCCAAAATGATCATGGATGAGTTCACCATTATATAAATGGTCATCATTGACTTGGGCAATAGATGGCACAGGTTTTATTTGAATGAGCAGTAAATTATGATCTTTTGTATAGTGATTGAATGTAATGTGTGGTTACTTTTTTTCTTTCACTTTTCTGAGAAAAGAAAAACCAGTGAAGAATAATTTTAAAGACGTTTGTCAATCATTCTCTTTCAAATCAGTTATAATAGACAAACTGAAGTATGCAACTACTATGTATCCATATATAATATTTTGATAAATATAATACATACATGAAAAAACACTTTTAAAAATTAGTAACTTCCTATGTTCATTTCTACTCCTAATTTCTAAATTAAATTAATTATATACATGGTTTTGAATTAATAAACACTGAATTGCCAAGATCAAGATTATTGATTTTAAAATTACATTTTGTTATTCATCAATGGAAGTACATTAACAGGAGAATTGCTTAATACAATTATTTTTCATTAAAAAGAATCATATGAAAATGCTGAGAAGCAAATTAAATCACTTCTTAGATTTTCTGTAATATATTAATTAATGAGGTCCCTCTAGTTTGAGAATTTCTACACAATTTCTACTGATTTGAATAAATTATAGAAACTAAAAATTGTGCATAGATCTGCTAAATTTTAACATAAAGGGAAACCGTATCTTATAAAAATATAAAATGAAATGAATACATGGCAAAGATTTTATTATGTTAATTAACGAAGAAACCACTAAGATGTTACAACTGGTTCAAAAAGGATTTGAAGAAGGCACTAATATTTATATGTATTCTAATGCATGGGTTATAGATGCATATCATATATATTTATATAATATATAAAAACAGAAATGCTGAAATTAATTTGCTAAGAAATGTAGAGGTCAGTTAAGTTTTTCTGTAAAGGGCTAATCAGCAAATACTGTAGGCTTTGCAGGCTACATCTTGTCTTGATCACATGCTCTTATTCTTCTTTAATGTGTGTGTGGGTGAGGGGGTTTAACAACTCATTAAGAGTTTAAAAACTATTCTTAGCTCGCAGGTCATTTTAGAAACAGCTGCAGGCTGGAACTGGCCTGCAGGCGATAGTTTGATGAACACAACTATGGAGCGATAAAGTGTAATTTGTGAACATATCTTTTCCATAGGGCCAAAATCAATTATATCTATATCACACAATATTTATTTGTATTGCTATGGACAAGAACCACTTGTTTAATGTCTTTTTTTGTATAATTTAACATCTGCCCCTGCAGAATATAAGATAGCCAAGTCAAGAGAAAGACAGTCAATGGTGCACATCCCCATAGAACCAGAAAAACACTAGAGAGTCAGCTCCACAATGCCCAGCACTCCACTGAAACAGTGTCCTGAAATCGCTTCCTCCATCTCTAAGATTTTTATAATAATTTTGTAAAGAATTTTTTCTGAGGTAGTACATAAATATATAAACCTTACATAAATCAGGGTTCAAATCTATCTAATTCCATTTATATGTTATTTTTCTGAAGAAATAAATGGATGCCTATGCATCTTGGAATATTCATCTATCTATAAATTATGATATGGACACTTTATTGATAGTTTTAATATTAAATGAGGTAATAACTACATAACATAGTCTATTTTCTTTTCTTTTTCCCTACCCGCAAACTTTAGGGCTCCTTTCTGAAGTGCCAACATCTCAGCAGAAAGCATTTTTGTACAAACTGTCCCCAACTTAACAAGTTGGAACTTACGATTTTTTGACTTTATGATGATAGGAGAGCATGATGCATTCAGTAGAAACCATACTTGAAACTTTGAATTTTGATCTTTTCTTGAGCTACTGATAGGCAGGCAACATGAGACTCTCTCGTGCTGCTGGGAAGGGGCAGCAGCCTCAGTTCCCAGTTAGCCAAGGGATCACAAGGATAAACAACCGAAACACTTATAACCATTCTGTACCCTCACAACCATTCTGTTTTTCACTTTCAGTAAAGTATTCAATATATTACATGAGGTACTGAGCACTTCATTATTTGTCTGAGATGATTTTGCCCAACTGCAGGCTAATGTAAGCGTTCTGAGCACATTTAGTAGGTTAAGCTAAGCTATGATATTTAGTAGGTTAGGTATGTTAAATGCATTTCTGACTTATAATATTTTAACTTACAATGGGTCTATTGGGGCATAACCCCATCATAGGTTGAGAAAGATCCTGATTAAAAGCTGGAATCTTTTAGGCTGCCTCTATCATTATTTATCTCATCATGTGAGAGAAGGATGTGTAAATTTGAGGTTTTTGAATTTAGGCTAGTTATTAACCTCTTTGTATCCCTGTGAAATAATAGAAAATGTATGTTGGTGTCTGCCCCCAGTTCCTGGCACAGTGCTCATCTAAACCCTTGTAAACTCCTAAGAGAAAAGAGCAATAGGGGCATTTTTGTTCTAGCGAAGTGACTCTAGGTGGGCTTCTGGATGATTCTTGGATGAGAGGTAGTTGCCAGAAAGACCAATTAGAAGCTTGGAGTTTTCAGATCCACCCCTACCCCAATACTCCAGAGAAGAGAGAGGGGCTGGAAATGGAGCTAATGATTGATCATGTCTATTTAAGGAAGCCTCCATAAAATCACAATAGTAGGGAACTCGGAGAGCTTTTGAGTTAGTGAACTCACGGAAGTACTGGGGGAGCGGCATGCCTTGAGGGGGCTCGGAAGCTCCCACCCCTACTCACATACTTGTCCTATGCATCTCTTACACCTGGATATTCATCTGAATCCTTCATTACATCCTTTAATGAACTGTTAAACATACTAAGTGTTTCCCTCAGTTCTGTGAGTCACTCCAGCAAATTAATTGAGCCTGAGAAGAGAGTTGTGGGAACCTCCAATTTGTAGCCAAATAGGATGAGGATGGAAGCATGGGTTCTCTGGGTTTAGAACTGGCATATGAAGTGGGATTGGAAGAAGTTTCGTGTGACTGAGTTCTCAGTCACCATGTCCAGGTATTAGAATTGACTTAAATTACAGGACACACAGCTGGTGTCACAGATAGTTGCTTGTTGGTTTGAGGAAAAACCTCCACACATGGGAGTGACCAGAAGTGTCAAAGGTGTTCTATGTTAGTAGTGACGGAACCTCACATGAGAGAAACATGGTAGGGAAGAACTGGGAGTTTTCCTACATGAGAGGAAGAAAACTGTGCTCTTTTCTTTTACAGTCTTAATTTCTACACCTGTTCAATGATAATAATTTATTATCAACCTCACAATTAATAAACAAAGACTGACAGGTGATACATACTTGCTATGTGCCAAAAAAACTATATCTTAGCAGGATAAATATGGCTTGTCTTTCTCTAGCATTACTTTATGTCTCTACTCTGTGAATTTAGTTTCAGATTGTTTGGGGCCATGGTGGTGTAGGGGGCCAGTATGAGGTGAGGTAGCGGAGAGGCTGGGAGGGAGAGTAGGAAATGCAGTAGATGAGAAAAGAGAAAACAATCCCATCACCTTCATATAATACCCAGAATCACATAGTAAGCATTCAGTAATGACAATTCCTTGATATTATTGCCTTTAATCCCCCCTGAGAAGCTTAAGTATCTTATTTTGCAAATATTTACCCATGCCATCTATCTTTATTAAAATAAAATGAACTTTAATGCCAATTTTCACCAAGGCAAATTATTTTTATTAATTGTAGCCAGTAAATGATCTAGTCAAAGTGGACGCATTCTGGATTATACTACACTGGTGCCTGGGTTCCAGCTTTGAATCTAGATGTCTTAGCTAATTACTAAATTTCCTCGCTAAGACCAATCAAAATATGAGCTATTACTGTGAATTGCAAAAGTTGCATAGAAAAAAATTATTTTGGCCAACCTCATAAGAAGATAATTGACAGGTTAGCAGATATTTGTTGAGTAGAAGTGTATTCTGAGAAAAAATTCTAGAACATTCAGTTGGAGAAATTATGTACTTTGTATAAAACTCTGTAAATTCTTTTCTTTGCCTACTGGAATGATTTTTAAATCATTTGGATACATAGTCATCAATTTATCTTTAAAAAAAAGCACTTCCTATTGATCCTCTTAATTATTTTTCTCAAACATCATACCAATAGTTAAGATTAATTTCTCTTAGGGAAATTTCATTAAGAATTTACTAATTCTTATATTAATTTGAAGAGTCAAAGAATAATAGTTTTATTTAGTTAATTTAGCTAAATCAATTCAAAGTAAAACAAAGTATTGGATAAATATTCAAGTTCAGTCAAAAAGATTATTTGATGTTTGACTTTAAAAACATATGTAATTTACTTACTCACTGGCCAGTTTTTGTGGATGTAGAGGGATGTTTGTTCTTTCTATTTAATAAAACAATCTATTTTGTTATTTATTTAAGCTACTTTCCTGGTCTGCTGATATAGCTACAAGTTCATCACTGATTTCCATATAATATTTCCCTGGACTTTAAAGAAATTATGGTATTGTTCAGCTTTTTTTCTGATCCAGGTATATAAGAGTCAATTCTTTTCACTCATCTTCAGAAATTCCATTAAGTCTTTTACTGCAGACAAATGGGGCAAATCTTAAATTTATAATTAATATTATAAGACTCATCACCTGAAATTATAATTATATATATTATAATTCACTCTTGTCATCTTCCAAATAACCAGAGAGAGAGAGAGATAAAGAGAAAGGTGTTGTACATGCCACTTAGTCAAGAATGTCTGTGATTGGCTTCATGTTCCCTATAAATGTACAATGACGACATCATGGTTTCCGTAATTAAACTTAGTACAATGTAATGGACATTTAAGCAAAGGTAAAATAATATTGTTCTAGGAATTAAGAGTAAATAAAACAATAAAATAAAACTGGTTGTAAAAATGTGTTAAAACAAAATCATAATTATCTCTTTAATTACTTTATTTACTTAGGAATTTCATATTTGTTTTAATTATCTCTTGCACTGAGAAATTTCCCTGGTGAGATTTACTTCACAAGTTTTTGAATACACTCTAAAATTTTATATATGAATTTTCTCTCCTTTGATGTATAGCCTCCAACCTCTGTGGTATGTTTTCTACAACAACCATTTACTAAAGCCTTAATACAGATTTAATACAGCCTATGAAAGCATCTGTTAAGCATTTACTTTCCAGAGGCACAGTTAGATCCAGGGAAACAAATGAAATGAAAGGCTCAAAGTTCAGCATACAAAAGTGTAGTATTCTATGGATCACTCTTCATTTCCAACATTTGCAGTACATGTCAATAATGTCTGCTTCCATTATAATTTCTACCAAGTGCTTAGGATTGATCCTCTCTAAAAGTAATTAATTATTGGGTCTCCCCAAAGGCACTTGGGGTGTAAGAGACCAATGCAGGCATGCAAAGTTGGCCTCAAGTGAAGGCTCTTGATGGCTTGTATTTAAGACAGGGAGACAGAGGTAAATTAAGGCAGATGAAGTAAGCACATGCACGTTCAAAGAAAAAATAAAGATCTCTAGGTAAATTTAAGCTATTTTGTTAATTGCTTCACTTAAATGCAAATAATTAGTAATTTTTTATTTGCCTCTGTCATCAAACCACTCCCAATAACATTTTTAAATCATTATTGGGGCACCTGGGTGGCTCAGTAGGTTAAGTGTCCGACTTTGGCTCAGGTCGTGATCTCATGGTTCATGGGTTCGAGCCCCATGTCAGGCTCTGTGCTGACAGCTCAGAGCCTGGAGCCTGCTTCAGATTCTGTATCTCCCTCTCTCTCTGACCTTCCCCTGCTCACAATGTCTATCTATCTCTCTTTCAGAAATAAATAAAACTTTAAAAAAATCAAAAACAAAGTCTGTAAACATATGACAGGGATGCAGATTCATGGGTATCAGTTGAAAGATCTACTGAAGAAAAGGAAAATGCTGTTTATAGTTGTTAAGGTTCAAATGGCATTGTTTGCTCACTCGAAGTATTCTACAGTGATTACAGTATTTAAATTCCCTATTGTCAACTCTTAAAGGTACATGTTTACTGGCATTGATTATTTTTTTCTTTTTAAAAGTTCTAATAAACATAAAACAGTGGTATATGTCAATCCCACATGGAGAGGACTTCTTGCAATTTCCCCATAGGAAAAGTACAGCACACAGACTATCCACTCACCATGCCTGTCTTCCAAAGGAGTCTCTTTCTCAGTTATGTAAAAAGCAATCAAGGACTGCTGTGAGGACTTACATATGACTGCTCGCTGGCCACATAACCTTAGTCCTGCACATTAATGCTCCTTTCTTTTTCCTGGGTATCATAATCATAGACACAAAAGGCACACAATCACCAGATTTTGCATTCACCAGATTCTGAATTCACCCCTTAAAAAAAGGAAAATTTTTGTACATGCTTCCCTAGAAAGAGACAATACAGAAGTTGAGACCCATACTTCATAACATAGATTCAGTAGTCCCGAATGCTGTAGTTATGGACCTTAGACTCCTGATCTTGGAACTTTTTTCTGTGCAGACTACAGACATCAAAAAGAAGGTGCTGCATTGCATTCTACTGCTGTGTAAATCTTTAAGCATTCACCTTTGATTACAGGAGTTGATGTGTGAGTGGCTAGGGGAAACTAGTTTCTGAGAAATGAGAACTCTCTTGGCCTTCATGGGACACATGGCTCCCCGCAGACACACTGGTGCATTATTTAGCTTTGCCAGCCTCTCTCTGCAGGTGTTAGTGCTTAAGCTCAGGCAGTGCAGATAAAGCTAGCTAGTGCAAGGAAGTCAGGTTTCGTAGTGTGACAACATCTTCCTATGCCATCCACAGGAAAACCAAAACAGCTACTGAACCATTTCTGTTTGGTGTTTTACAGTTGGATTTTTACTTCTGAGATGAGTCTGAAGAAACTTAATTTGTCTTGTCAGACGAAATCTTGGAGGAAGAATTCTTGGTGGATTGTAAAACAAGTTGTCTAATGTCAATGAGGCATTTCTGTACCACCAAGTATATTTACTTATATCAATACTCCTTAAATTCAGCTCAAGGAATATTTTTCATTTCTCTGTTTCCTGAGAGATTTTCTCTGGATATAAACTCCACAGTGGCACAATTAAGTAATTAGTCCAAAGGTAGTGATTTACCACCTGCTTAGATCTATGCATCATAACTCTTGCTCTCAGAGAACTTAAATAAATTCTAATTAAGAACAAGAGGATGACTCAGAATGCAGTAATTTTCTAAGACAATTTGAAAAAATCACATAAATAATTTTGTTTTCTCAATAATTGTATTTTATTATTTAAAAAACTATATTGTGATAAATGACCACAATTTTAATTTAATTAATTAGCAGCTTCTCAGCCTTAGTAAGAAATATCTCTATTTGATAACTATGTTTATTAGTCAAGATTCTCTAGAGAACAGAACCAATGAATGTGCATGTGTGTGTGTGTGTGTGTGTGTGTGTGTGTGTGTTTGTGTATGTAAAAAGAGGTGTTTATCTAGAATTGGCTTATAAAACTATGGAGGCATAGAAGTCCCATGATCTGCAGTTGGCATCCTGAAGACCCAGAATTGTCAATGGTGCAGTTCCAGTCTGAGTCCAGTCCAGTCTGAGCTCAGCCCTGAGAAGCAGGAGAGCCCACAGTAACTTCAAGTCTAAAAGGTGGCAGACTTGAGACCCAAAACAGTCTGGGTCTCAGTTCAAGATTAAAAGCAGGAAAAGACTGATATCCTAGCTCAAGGAAGTCAGGCAGGGGGACTTCCTTCTTACTCATGACAATGTGAGTCTTTTTGTTCTATTTAGACCTTTGATTTATTGCAGAGTGTGGCCCACCCACATTTAGGAGAGCAAACTGCTTTACTCAGTCTACTGATTCAAATGTTAATCTCATCTAAAAACACACTCACATATTTGTGAATAATGTTTAAGCTAATATCTGGGTGCCCCATGACTTAGTTAAGTTGATACCTAAAATTAACCATCTTAACATCTACCTCTTGTCAAGTTGATACCTAACACATCTCCTTAAACCACACTTAAATCTCCAAATAAAGCCAATAAGAAGATCATAATTCTACCTAGCATGATACAACTGTCTTGCATATAACCAAAAGTGTACTTACCCCTTCCCCAGAAGAGGAAGCAAAGCCCTTAAGTGATGTTTACTCTTGTTTTAGATATATTGTAACTTAAGTAAAGTTAACAATGCTCAAATACTATGATATAAAATCACCATATCTTATATTACATAATATGGAAAAAAAGAGAGAAGAAAGAAAGATACTTGTTATACACACACAAACATAGTTATAACAAAATTAACAGGGAATACTCATGTCAATTACACTCATTTCTGTACCTGTTTTTTATAAGTAACTTCTTTCACTACCCATTCTATATTTTGTTTGCCTTCAGCCAGCATCTCAGCTGGTTGTGATTCTCTACCTAACAAGGTGACCCGAACTCCATTCCTAAATGATCTGGCCATTAGCAGTTCTGCCGCGATTGGGTTATTGTGAAATTTTATTAATGCCCTAAAATGTCCTGAGGAACTTCCTTTATTACAGACATAGTCCACTTTGGCTCCACTGTGGAAGTATAGTCCAATTTTCCTGTAGTAGTCAGAATCAACCACCCAGCCAGCAGAGTAACTCCCTTTTTTGTCCGTTGATTAAGAAAAGTGAGGAGTCTACAGCGGCCAGGTGGCAGTCTTAATTTCTAGTTCAAAGGAATCATTGTTCTGTCTTCTGGTGGAAACATTCCTATCTTTGGAACTAAGACCTCTAAGCCAGCAGAACATAAAGTTGCAGGAATAGGAAGGAACAATATTGCTTGTGGGTCATTAAGGGTAATAATAGTGCCAATTCCATTACCATCCGTTGATTCTTGGACCCATGAATCCTGACTATGAGACAAACAGCACCATACACTAACACTGATTCAGAGCACATACAGCCTTCTAGAGAACCTTGCCCATCCCTGCAAGGTATTGCTACCTAGCTGTCACTATAACCGAGTCTTCAAAAGGCCATTCCATCATTCACTGGAGTCATCTGCTTCAGGGTGGTGGGGAACATTGTAAGATGTTCTCGTGAATTCCACGAGCATGGGTCCATTGCTACACTTCATTTGTTGTGACGTGAGTTCTTTGACTAGAAGTAATGCTGTGTGGATTACCATGATGATGGATAAGGCATTCTGTGAGTCCACAGATGATAATTTGAATTTTGTTAGTCAGAACAAAACACTACTGTTTCCATATAAGTGGTTCAATATAACCAACCTGCCACCAGATAGCTGGCTGGACACACTGGGGAATAATACCTTATTGGAGACTCAGTTTTTATCTCTGCTGCTGCCATTGGGTATTTAACAGTGGCCATAGTTGAGCAGGCCATGGTGAGTGGAAATCTGTGTTTCTGACCCTATGTAAACCTTCCATTCCTCCAACCTGAACACTTTGGGCAATGCCAGAAGTGGCTATGAAAAGCAGCTGACAGGTATCCACAAAACAGGTTTTCCATCCACTTGATTATCCTTTTTTCAGCATAACTGAGATATAATCGACATATAATATTGTGTAAGTTTAGGATGTACAATATGATGATTTAGTACATTTATATATTGCAAAAAGATTACTACAATAAGGTTAGCTAACATCTCCATCACTTCACATAATTCCCTTTGTGTGTGTGTGTGTGTGTGTGTGTGTGTGTGTGTGTGTGTGTGTGTGACAAGAACATGTGAGATTTACTCTTTTAAATAATTTTAAGAATGTAATACAGTATTGTTAACTATAGTTACCATGCTATACATTAAATCCCCAGAACTTACTTATCTTGTAACTGGAAATTTATGCACTTTGACTTATCCCCATTTTACTCAACCTCCAGCACCTGGAAACAATCATTCTATTTTTATTTCTATGAGTTCAGGTTTTGTTTTTATATATTCCACATATAAGTGATATCATACAGCATTTGTCTTTTTCTGTCTAACTTATTTCATTTAGCAAAATGTGCTCAAGTTCCACTCATGTTGTCCCAAATGACAGGATATCTTCTTTCTCCTAGTTGAATAACATTTCATAATATATACAATATACATATGTACCTGTGTGTGTGTGTGTGTGTGTGTGTGTGTGTGTGTGTGTGTGTGTGTACTACCTCTTCTTTATCCATCCATCAACTGATAGACCCTCAGGTTGCTTCCATAGCTTGGACATTGTGAATAATGCTACAAAGAATATAAAAGTGGAGATATTTCTTCAAGAATCAAGATCCTGATTTCATTTCCTTTACACCTGTTCCCAGAAGTAGGTCAGCTAGATAATATGGTAGTTCTATGTTTAATTTCTTAAGGATCTTCCATACCATTTTCCATAGTAGCTGCACCAATTTATTACTCTTACCAACTTCGTATCAGGGTTCACTTTCATCCGCATCCTTGCCAACACTTGTTATCTATTGTTGTTTTTTTTTTTTCATAATAACATTCTAACAGTTTTGAGGTATTCACTGTGGTTTTGCATTTCCCCAATGATTATTAATGTTTCTGTAATGATATAGTGACTATATATGCATCTTTTCATGTACTTGTTGGCCATTTGTATGTTTTCTTTAAGAAAATATCTATTCTGGTCCTCTTATTCATTTATTTTTATTTTTTTTTGATGTTTATTTATTTTGAGGGAGAGAGAGAGTGAGAGAGAGAGAGAGAAAGAGAGAGGATGAGCAGGGGAGTGGTAGAGGGAGGGAGACAGAGAATCCCATACAGGTTCCACACTGTCACCGCAGAGTCTGATGCAAGGCTCGATCTCACAAACCTGAGATCATGATCTTAGCCTAAGAGTCTGAATCTTAACTGACTGAGCTATCCAGGTACCTCCTCTTATTCATTTTTTAATCAGATTGTGGGTTTTTTTTTCTCACTTGAGTCATATGAGTTTCATATATATTTTGGATATTAACCTCTTGTCAGATAAATGATTTGTGAATATTATTTCCCATTCTATAGTCATCTCATTTTGTTGTTTCTTTTGCTGTGGAAAAGATTTTTCATTTAATGTAGTTCCTTTTGTTTCATTGTGCTTTTGTTACTAGTACTTTTGGTGCCATATCCAAAAAATCATTGACAAGACCAATGTCCCCTGACATTTTTCCTCTTTTCTTGTTTCTAAGAGTTTTAAGGTTTCAGGTCTTATGTTTAAGTCTTCATCTATTTTGAGTTAATTTTGAGTTGGGATCCAATTTTATTCTTTTGTATGAAATTATCCAGTTTCCCCAGCACCATTTTACTGAAGAGATCATACTTTCTCCATTGAATATTTGTGCTCCCTTGTCAAATGTTAGATGACTGTATACACAAGGGCTAATTTCTGGGATCCTGATTCTGCTCCATGGTGCTGTGTGTCTATTTTCATGCCAGTACCATATTGTTTTGTTTAGTGTAGGTTTGTAGTACAGTTTCAAATAGGGAAGTATGACACCACCAGGTTTGTTACCATTCTCAGGATTGCTTTAGATACTTGGGGACTTTTGTGGTCCCCCATATGAATTTTAAGATTTTTTCTATTTCTGTAAAAAATGCTATTAGATTTTGATAAGGACTGCTCTGAACTTATTCATGGCATTGGGTAGTGTGAATGTATTAACAACATCAGTTCTTCTTATTCATGGGCATGGAATGTTTTTCCACTTATTTGTGTCATATTCAAATTCTTTCATCAATGTTTTAGTTTATAGTGTATATATCTTTCACCTTGTTGGTTAAATTTACTTCTAAGTGGTTTACTGTTTTTCATGCAATTGTAAATGGAATTACTTTATATCTTTTTCAGATATTTTATTGTTATTGTATGAAAACACAACTGATTTCTGTATGTTGATTTTGTATCATTTGTAATTCTAACAAGGTTTTGTTTTTGCTTTTGTTTTTTGTGGAGTGCTCAGGATTTTTTTAAATCTATGATATCATGTCTCCTACAGAGACAATTTTACTTCTTCCTTTGTTATTATTTTTTACCTAATTGCTCTGGCTCAGACTTCCATTACTATGTTAAATGAAAGTGGTGAGAGTGGGCACCATTGTCTTCTTCTAATCTTAGAATTAAAGCTTTCAAATTTATCCTACTGAGTATATTAGTTGTGGGCTTGTTTGTTATATATGGCATTTAGGTATGTTCCTTCTATACTTAATTTATTGAAAGTTTTTATCATGAGGGATGTTGTACGTTGTCAAATGCAAAGCATCTATTTAGATGACCCTGCAATTTTTATCTTTCATAAAAGAAGGATGTCACATTTATTGAACCATCTTTGTACCCCAGGAAGAAGTCCCACTTGACCATGGTATATGAACCTTTTAAAGTTCTGTTGAATTGATTTAGCTAGTATTATTATAAAGATGCTTGCATATATATTCATCAGGAATATTGGCTTGTAAGCTTTTTGTATGTTTTGTTTGTTTTGTTTTGTTTTGTTTAGGTACTGTTCTTATCTAGCTTTGGAATCTGGATAATCTTGGGCTCCTAGAATGATTTTTATGCGAGTACTCTCTTCAATCTTTTGGAAGTGCTTGAGAAGAATTGGTATGATTCTGTCTTAGCAGGTTGTATATTTCTAGGAATTATTCTTTCTTCTAGGTTATCCATTGTTTTTGCATATAATTATTCATAGTATCTGATTTCTTATCTCTTATTTCTGTGGTATCAGTGTAATGTCTCCTCTTTCATGTCTGGTTTTGCTTTAGTCCTCTCTCTCTCTCTCTCCCTCTTTCTCTTTCGTCTAGCCAAAAATTTATGAATTTTGTTGACAATTTTTAAATGTCATCAAGCTTTTATTTTGTAGTTCTGACCATTTATTTCTGCTATCATCTTTGTTATTTCCTTCCTTCTGCTAATTTTGGGCTTTGTTCTTCTTTTTCTAGTTTCTTGATGTGTAAAGTTAGGTTCTTTATTTTAGATCTTTCATGTTTTTTAAAGTAGGTATCTATCACTATAAAATTCCCTCTTAGAACTGCTTTTGCTGCATCCCATAGGTTTTGCTATGTTGTGTTTCTGCTTTTGTTTCAAGATATTTTTTTATTTCCTTTTTGTTTTGATTTATTTTTATTCATTGGTTGTTCATGAGCGTGTAGTTTAATTTCCACGTACTTGTGGATTTTCCTGTTTTCCAGCTATACTGATTTCTAGTTTCATACCATTATAGTCAGAAGAGATACTTATTATGATTTTGATTTTAAATTTGACTTGTTTTGTGACCTTGCTAAAATCTTGCTTCATTTTATTTAACATATGGTCTATTCTGAGAATGTTCATTTTGTGCTTCAGGATATGTATTCTATATATTCAGGATATGTATTCTGCTATTATTTGATGGAATGTTCTGTTTATATCTGTTAGGTAGTTAGTCTAAAGAATAGTTCAAGTCCAATGTTTGCTTATTGATTTTGTGTGGATAATCTATCCATTATTGAATGTGGGGTATTGAAGTCTCCTAGTATTACTGTATTCTCTTTTTCTCCCTTCAGATCTGTTAGTATTTGCTTAAAATATTAGGTGCTCCAATTTGTGTGTGTGTTTAGTAGCTCACTTTTATTTCTTCATTAACAAATATTTAAGTGCCCCTTACTCCAGGAACAGGGAGAGAAGGCAAATAGACCAATACACACCAAGGGTGAGTACAGGCAATGAGACCCTGATAATAAAGTGGCAATCACTCCAACAATCAACTCCCTGTGTCTTGCCTAATAAGGGGCAGAAAATTAGGCCTCAGATCCTTTTTCTGGGCCTAGATTTTGTGGAGTGGGGACACAAAGCCTCCAGTGCTTCCTATCACCAGGAAAATCTGGTCAAGGAAGGAGTTGATAACTTTGGAAGAAAACAGGGTCTTTAGCAGCCCATCTTTGCTGCCTTCATTTTATCATGTACTTGAAAATATTCCAGTCTGATATTAGCTTAGCTTCTGCTACATTAACAATGGCTCTCTTAGCCACTAAATGCAATTAATTTTAAATCTTCATCATACATGATCTCTCCACAGCATTACTACTATAGACCTCTCAATTCTTTCAAAAATGTTCTCCTTCAGCTTCTGTGACACCATGTTTTCTTCCTATCTTTCTACTCTCCCCTTTCTAAGTCTTGTACAGGATAATTCTCCTCCTAACTCCTCAATCTCCTGACTCTTAGCTCTTGGAGGTTCCCTCAACTTTTGCTAGGTCCTCTTCTAAGCTGCATATCCTTGTCAAATACCCTCAATATGGAGATGACTCACAGATTTGTGTTTCCACCCAGATCTTTCTTCTATGTTCCATATCATATACCTGACTACATATTCCACTTATATGTCCCAAAGCCCACCTCACCTTCTACCTCCTCTAAGTCTTGGTCCTTAACCTGTGTTCCCACTCTCAGTGAATGATAACAGTTTATTTCTAGTCATATAAATGAGAATTCTAAGACTCTGTTGCCACTTCCCACTCCATCATATCCTTACATCTTACAACCACCCTGATCATTTTTTTCATATATACATGTCTTAATTTCATTTATTTCTTCTTTCACTCTCCTCTCTTCCCACCCCCTAAGTTCAAGATAACATTACCTCTGTGCTGCATGACTGCAATAATCAATTAACTTTTTTCCCTTGAGTTTATTTCTAGACACTCCAGTCTCTTATTCATATTGCAACTACAGTGACCTTTTTAAAATGGAAGACTAATCATATATTCCCAATGTTTAAACACTTCAATAAGTTTCCTTTGTATTTAGCCTGAAAAGCCAAAATTTTAACATAAGACACTGTATAGTCATACCTTCTCCTATCTTTGAAGATTCATCTTTTGTTTTTAAGTGTATTTATTTTGAGATAGAGAAAAAGAGTGAGGAGAGGCAGAGAGAGAGGAAGAGAGAGAATCCCAAACAGGCTCCACACTGTCAGCACAAAGCCCAACGTAAGGCTCAATCTCACAAGACATGCTCATGAGCTAAGCCAAAATCAAGAATTGGACACTTAACCAGTTGAGCCATCTAGGTACACCCAAAGATTCATCTTTAACTTATTTCCCTCTATCCTTTTCTCTCACCTTCCACCCCACTGCACTCTAGACAGCCCTAGCTTGTCTCATTTGCTTGAATATTCCATACTTTTTCATATGACATGACCTTGTGAAAAATCCCCACCCCCACATACCCTGGTTAACAGATTGGCACAAGCCTCAGGAAGGCTTTCACTAATTCTCTGACACCAGATGTTCTTAAAGCAACATGTACTCTCATTCGGGTTACTTGTAATTATATTTGTTTCATCATTTTATCCGTATTTATTTTTCCCAAAAAACTGCAATTCCATTAGAGTTAACTCTGATGTCTCCTATATTCACAGCTATGTCCCCAGGTTCTGCCTGGCACTTCAATAAATAAATGATGAAGCTAGATGGACAATAATTTTTTGAGGGTTGATTGTGTCTAGGCACCACTGGGGTCATATAAAAGTATGTTGGATATGACCCTTACCCCCAAAGAATTAGCCTTTTGTCTTAGGAAATAAATACAAATAGAAATGAAAACTAAATACTACACAATGTAATTCACATCTAATGTTATAACATGAGAAGTCTCAAAACAATTTTAAAATAATTTACCAAGCAATATAAAAAGTAAGATATTTATAGCTGGAGTGAAGAGGAAGGAGTTAGAAAGCCAAAATAGAAAAGGTGAAAATTTCTACAGAGAAGAATGGAATGAACAACACTCTAGAAGCAGGCTAGTTCTGCAGATAAAGATCAATGCTGCCCTCCCAACAGCCCTTTTAGGAAGGAAATGAAGAAAGACTGTAGTTTTAGAATGTGATAAAAGCCAGACTGTGGTAAGATAAGAATTTTAATGACTAGAAAACCTGAAACAAAGCTTTAGTATTATATTTCTATAAAGTATGAGAAGCATCCTTGCTGCATAACTGGAATGTGGGAAAAAAGGTATGAAAATCTAATGGGCTGGTTTTAAAAACAAATTTTAAACAAGTTGCAAAGTTGTAATCTTATTGGACAGTTACCCAAATTTTAACAAAGTAATTAGAAATATCAGCACATAAAACAGGATGTTTGTTTATTATATTATTAATAAGAGATACTCCATACTTTCAACATCCTACTTTTCATGCTTAGATGCATCCACAGAATCTTCTTTCAAAGAAAACTAACAAAAAGATGGTTTGCCAACAATCTTAGAAATTGATCCTTCATTTTGAAAGCTATGTTTTTCTTGAAACATCACCTCTAAAAGAACAAAGTTGCATATTTGGCAATACCAAGCACAAACATTATTTTATCTGTGAAATCATCGTTTTGCAATAGATGAATTAAGAAATTCACAATCTCTTTTATGGAATTTTCCTACATTTGAAATGCTAATGTAAATTTAAATTCTAAATTATTTTACAGCATTTCTGCGGATGTGTACCAATAACAATATCAAACTGTGTTACTAGATCTCCAAATCATGATATCATCCAGTCTGAAAATGATTCAGTATTTTGTTTAATATGAATTCTTACCAAATTAATGCATCACATAGTTTTAAGAGTCGAAGGTTTCCACAAGGCTTGTTTTGAAAAAGATCAACTTCCCTGCCACCCCCACCACCATGCTTGCTTCCGGCTACCAGAGATGTCCTCTTAATTGCTTAATTTCAGATTTAGGCATTAGCTATTGACTTCCAGTTATGGAAGATGAGAATATCACTCTTTCAGTCTTCTCCCTCCACCTAGGTCCCACCATATTAGCAGTTTCCGTTATCCATCCTCTTAATGTAGGCACATCAACATTTGCAAAGATTCAATGTTTATGTCAACTATGCAAAGCAATTCAACCCTGAGTCATATGACATTTGGAGTCATTTTATTTCCTGCACAGCCTACTGCTTTTCCTGTAGTTAATAAAAGTCTTGTTTACAGCTTGCTTAATTTTTAAAAAATTATCACTAGTTTAAATCCAAACTCTCTATCAATCATTGAATCCTTTGCTATGAAGTAAAACACATTTGACGTTCTATATCTTTTTTTTTTTCTTTTGCAATAACCACTCATACAGATTTCTGATTCATTCTAGTCTAAATGTAGAGTACAGCTGTCATTGTACAGTCTCTCTTCTTAGGGGATTCTCTTTACTTAGCTCTTCAGTTGAATCCAATATTTTCTGGACTCCTTTCTTGTCTCCCTCTTTCTTCATTCATTCACTTTGCTGGAATATATACTTTAGTAACTTTCTAAGAAAGTATGTTTGAGAGGGAAATATTTTTTTTTTAATTTTTATTTTATTTCTAGGAGAGAGAGAGATAGCGTGAGCAGGGGAGGGTCAGAGAGAGGGAGTCACAGACTGAAACAGGCTCCAGGCTCTGAGCTGGCAGTCAGCACGGAGCCCTACGCGGGGCTCAAACCCACGAACTGCGAGATCATGACCTGAGCGAAAGTTGGACGCTTAACCGACTAAGCCACCCAGGCGCCCCGAGAGGGAAATATTTTTATTAATTTCATGCTTTAACATAGTTTATTTTCTTCACATTATTTGATATAGAGTCTTTGTATGGAACTTATTTTCCCTCAAAATTTTGAAAACGTCTATCTACTATCTTTAAGATTTCATTGATGTTGGTGAGAAGTCTAATCCATTTTTAGGTTTTGATCACCTTGTTTTTTGACAGTTGTTGAATATTCTTTTTTTCCCAGTGTTTTAAGGCCTCATGACAATTGCCATAGTGCAGATCCCATTTTCCTCATTGTTCTTGGTACTCAGCACAATGTGTCAACCTGAACATATGTCCTTCAGTTCTGGGGAGTATTTTTAACTATGTCTCTAATGATTATCTCCCTTGTTTAATGTACTTCTCTTTCTGAACTGGCCCTTTAATTTTCTTATCTTTCCTTTCTTATATTCCTTTTCCAGGGGGGAGGGAGAATATTTCCTGAGCTTTATCTTCCAAACCATTTATTAAAATTTCCTCTATCACATTTTTAATTTCCAAGTCGTACTTTTTATTCTCTAAATATTAAACTTAAGCAGTGCTGTGTCCTTATTTCATAAAAGCAGTATCTTCTCCTATCTCTCTATTTGTGTTTTTTAATCTTTCTTTTCTTGCAAAGTCTCAATTTCCTCCAAAGGTTTTTTTCTCCTCTTTATATAATTTTGTCTTAGACTCTAATAGTAGATTTCCCTCATTGTCTGGTGATTCCTGTCTGCCTGCTTATAATGAAAAGTAAGCACTCACCAGCTGGTTTGAAGCTTTCTGACCATGGTGGGGTTTCTTCATTGTTGGGTTCATTATAGTGTGGTCTGGCTGGGCAATTAGGATAGAGAACCCAACTGTCATTATCTTTAGGTCTTTTTCTCTTGGGCTAGTTAGGTTTAATGGAGAAATTTCTTCCATTTTTCTATCTGGAGGGTAAGAGTCTGGCTGCCAGTACAAGGAGGACAAAAATCTGAGAGGATGTTAACTTTCCATATGTAATCTTTCATTGACTACCTGGATTTCCAATACAATATGCTTACTCTCAACCATATTTATTTCCACAATCTCTCCATTAAACCTCTTCCAGAGAATAAATCTTCAGTCTGCTGTCAGGGTGAGAAGGTACCATTGCCTAGCTATGTACAATAGCAGAATGGATAAAGGAGACTAAATACTTTATATATGAGCTTTCAACCAATTTCCTTTTTAAGCACCAGCCTCATACACTCTTCTGGAAATGACTCTCACAGCCAATTTTTATGGCTTTGAGACTCTGTGGTAAAAGTAGTTTTGTTTGTTAGAATTTGTTTAGCTGATTTGTGATATAACTTTCAGCTTCTAAGTCACTTACCGCTCATCCATTTGCTTGCTAGCTTCTAAACAGAAAGGTGGCCTATTTATTTTGTTTTATTTTTGTGAGTATATGTGCTTTTAAAAACTTTCTTTACTATCAAATTAGTAAGGTTTCAGAGGAATAGATATAAACATGTGTGTCTAATCTACCATCTCTAGAATTCTTGATTAGCTATCTACTCATCTGTATTATTGAGAGTATTAATGAACATTTTTCAGGGCTCTTAATGAGGACTGTATGAAACGGTATGTGTAGAAGTACCAAGAAATTGGACTGGCATGTTATAATAGGAACTCAAATACTTATTGTCCCTTCCTTTTGAAGCAGTAGCCACAATCATCTCCCTCATTTTATTCTCTCCTCCTGACCCCATCCATCCTCATTCTTCATATAAAGATACTGAAAGTCAGAGAGATACATAAGGACATGCAAACCATTATTGTCATAGAGATTCAAGTATTTCCCTTTCTTGCCTTTTTATACATACATGTCATTCTTTTTCACTCTGAATCCTCATATGTAAGATGTTATATTCCTTAGGTTAACAACAGCTGCCCTAAAGGACTCTCAGAATTTTCATACTTTTCCACAAACCAAGTAGGAATATAACTATTTCTAGGATCATATCCTACAAGATAAGGTGTTCCATTCTTATTCCCATATTATCAGTCTGCATACTGGTGCCAGATAGGCTGGGTAAGTCCATTTGAGAAACCTCATGAAATAGATCCTTAGGTCTCACCTTCAGAGAATCCAGTTCTGGTTCCCGTTGGAATCTACATTTTCATTTTAAATGATTTCAGTTGATTTAAGGAGTTCAGTAACACCTAGGTTTAGAAGCTATTCCAGTAGGGTACAAGTTATCTACATAGAGGGGAAGCATAAGAGTATTTTCTTAATGGATCAATGAAATGTCCTATGAAAAGCTTTTGAAAGTTTCTATGATAGCTGCTATTTAGATGACTCCAAAAGATCACTTGAATGAATTTTCTTCTTGATCCTAAAATTCTGAACATGTTTTCTAAACCTGGATGACTGAGCAGAAGAGGGAGCTGAAGCGGTAAAGAAGGTATGCAGGGCCTTACTGCATTACCATATTCTATAGAAGCTTTTTCAGCAAAGACGAATATCGTGTGCTCTCAAAACACTGGTAAATTAGCTCACAGCTTTGCTGCTGACACCTAGAAATTACATAAAGAGTGTTAACTGCTGGGGATGCTCCTTGGACAGAACATGCTAGTTCTGTCATGAAAAGTACCAGCATCTAGAAACTGCATCTCACCAAATTTTTGTAAATTTTATTGTTGTAGAAATTACATGTATTATAGTGTTCATGAGGAAACGAAAAGAAATCAATTAACTCTTCCTCTATAAAAATTAAGGAATTTTACCAGAATAAGAAAGTATAGGTAAGGATGAATCATTATACTAATGTTTTTTTCCTTATGAATTCAAATTTCTTATACATTCTTGTGAATTTAGCATAAATTCCAAATGGTGTATTTTCAGATATTAAACTCTAAATGAAGGCTTAAATGAAGTCACCAAATTTTATTTCTGAAAAGAATTAAAAATTATGCTCTGTACTACAAAATCCTCACTCTATTGGCAAATAAACAGAGATTTAGGAAACCTAAATGTATAGTCCTACATCTAGTAGTTGACATCAGAACCTGGTCTCCTAATTACTGGAGGAATTTTACATCCACCACATTTTCCCTAAATTGTGTTCTTAAAAAAAAAAACACTGGCATTACTAAGTGTTTGGTGGGGGGAAATGGGTATATAAGTTTAAGTAAATATCTTTAGAATTTCCACAAGGGGTAACTGTGAACAGGCTTTCATAAGTGTTTGATCCCATATACTTCTAGCCATAATGACTATTAAAATTTCACAGGGACTCACAGAGCACTTTGGGAAATCACCTTTATTCTTCACAGCTAAATTCTGTCAGCATTTCTGTGTAATTGTCCTCATGGAGGCCACGGAACTAAATCATGTTAACTTACAGCAAATTTTTTCTTGTTGCTGTTTGAACAGTAATATCCAAAACTTCACTGGTGAATAGTCAAGATACTTTACTGGAGCTCAAAGATATAACACTCTCCCCTAAAGAGCTGTAGCAAGGCAGAAGTTTTGGGGAAGAATATTTTTTGTAGTTTCAATTTCTAAACTGGGTTTTCTATTGCAGTCTACAGGGGGCGCTACATTTGTGTATGAGATCAGGAAGTATGTAGTTACATTATTGTAACCCTTTTGGAAATTCTTGACCTTGATCTATACAAGATATATCTAACTTGCTTTAACTGTGCTATTATTACTTCCATTCCCCCTATTTCTATTTTTCCTTTAATGTGCCTTGAGCTTCTCAGATAAAAGGAATATCAGAAGTACAAAGTGTTGTATTATTACTACAAGCATAAAACCTCTTCAGTTCATCAGTGAAGGTTTGGTCCATTGACTAAAATGGTCTACATTTTTTGAAGTATGCTACCAACATATTTCTGAAGACTTATAAAAATTTTGAAGGACATATATAGAAGTATGCTCTGTCTTTTGAATGCTCAAATGCCAATTTCTAGGATTATACATTTAGTTTCTGTAAAGACGCTTTGAATGTAACTTTCCCCCCTTTTCTTCCTGAGATAGAGAGGAATAATTATGTCCATCAGTCTGCTTTCTAACAGTAGCTTGACAGGTATAAAAGTTGCTTCTTTCACAGATATTGACAATTTCAGTCAATGCTGCCATCAAATTAGATGGTCATTAAGAGAGCTGGAGAGAAAAATCTGAAAGCATTTGCTTACTTTACTCCTTCTCAAATGAATAAGCATTTTCAAGAATATACTACTTAGCACATCTGAATTGATGAAAACTATCTAAAGATTGTCTGTTTCTAAAGGCCACACAAATCCAAAGAAAATCCAACCACTGGAATCATAGGGAATGTGCAGTAATCATTTTCTCAACCTATAAACTCTCACACATAGAACTTGACTCCACTCCTTTGTATTCACATTACTTTCCCAGGTATCACTAAATTCCAATCCTCAAGGTAAGAAACTTTATACGTAAGTTTTTCTTCCTCTTCATTCATCACCATCAGTCCCCAAGCTCTGATTACTGCCATACTGCTTTCTACTTCTAGGCACTTTCATAGTTTACCATCTTACAATGGGGCTATTGTTACTCCCTTGATTTTTTTCTTTTGAAAGTTAAGCTAATTTTATCTTCCAACCCAGGTTGTAAAATTTGAAGGGCAGTTACAGTCTTGTGCTCTTTAGTATATCCAATCACAGCCCAGATAACTTCACTGGAACTCAAAAATAAACACTAGTTTTGATTCATAAAGGACAGAGATAATGGGAAGTTTAAATGATGAACTAAGAGGGGATATTCTTACCTTTGAAACCAATTACGGAAATTCCAGATTTCCTCTTCTGAGATGGGTTCAAACACTGATTTCTAGAATAAGACAGAGAAAAATGATGCAATGACATGGATGATAGGGCCCTTAGATGGGTCAACACAGGTGAAGGTAGCAGAAGAGGACATGGTTTACAACACTTAGTTTTCGCTGTAGCTCAAGGTTCTTTTACCACCTTGAAAACTTACCTTCTATCAACATTTCATTAGGGAAAAAAAAGCCTTTCATGTTAAAGAAAGAAGAGTAACATTTTGGTTCAATTCTGACCCTGGTTATTTTCCCTAGGGGGCTCAGGGAGTGGCTTCTCATAAAGTCTCAGGAGCTCTCATGAGCAGAACCATTTTACAGTGGTGAGGGTGGTCAGAAAACAGAAAAGAAGGTCTTGCTCCTGTGCATCTGCCCAGTGCAGTAAATGGGGTCAAGTGACCCCACTTGAGATTGGGGCTGAAGAAGATAATCGAAGGAGACGTGTGTAAGCATAAAGATAACATTTCAAATAAAATTTAACATCATGCAATAACAAAATCCAGAGGCAGGAAACCCAAACGTTGTGCCTAGCTCTCTTACCAGTGTGATTTGTGAGCCCGTATCGTTTCACCTCTCCCTATCTTTAGCTTCCTCACCCATGATATATAGATAATGGTAGTGATACTTACCTGAGAGCAGTGTTGTCAGGTAGAATGAAAGATAGATTTTCATCATGTAATTAACTCTTTATTGACAGATGGATATGTGGACCAATTATTTTCTCATATACAGTTAAATAACCTGCTATACATACACTTAAAGAAATTGTATGCTCAAAAGTGTAGAAAGGAGAATGTTCCCAGTACGCCATGGCCATGCAGTCAAATGTCATCCAGAACTTCAGCTCAACGGAGGTGTGTGCTGTAGGAACAACCATTCTGTGCCCCAGAGCCCCAGAACCTGCCTAGATCTTTATCACCTTTATCTTCGTCACCCAGCAACAACACCCATGGGTCTGCCATGGTGCAAGCCTTTATGATCTTAGTATTTATCGAAAAAGAACTCATAGGCCTTGACAAGTGAAATGCCAATAAACAGAAGAATAGAAGGGTTAATCTAAGAGACGAAAGAAAAAGCAAATCTATTCTCCAAAGATAATAGCGTGCAAGTAGAGTCCAGAAACTGGAATGGTGTGTAGTATTTCTGAATCACAGGTCATAAGCAGTATACTGATAATGGCTAAAGGGAGAGAGAGAGAGAGAGAGAGAGAGAGGAAAAGCCTCAATACGTAGGATATTTACTAGACAAAGAAAGAAAAGATTTTATGCTTCCTATCCCTTAAACCAAGACAACATGTGGTAAAGGAAATCATTTTAAAAGAAAGGCTTAAATATCAGAGCTTTCTGCTTGCTATTTTATGCTACCAAAGGTGGAGACTCAAGATAGAAACTTTTTCAAATTTTGTTTTTATTTCTGTAATTTTTTTAGGAAATACCTTGACAATCCTTTTTGGTTGTGAAAGATGAAGCTGCTGCGATCTGAAAGCTTATTATTTTTTTCTGTATGAAAAAGGAGCATACATTTTTGAGTTTTCTCCTGGCAGCTCCAGAAAGTAGTTGAAGGAACCCCAGAAAAAACAGAGTGGTAAGAGAAATGGTATCTTAAAACAGGGAAGAACAGACTGCAAAAACTGGGCGCTATAAAATGGTGGGGGTGGGACAGTAAATATTCCTTTGTTTTGCATGAACAACATCCCCTCTCTCTTCTATCTGTTAACCTCTCATATACAGCACATGATCTTAATGGTGTCCGTTAGAAAGATTCTTTCCGTCTCTCTAGCCCTCCCTGCTAGGCTGCCTGCTGCTGCTACTAGTACTATTACTACTGCTAGTAGTACACACACATCAACACCAACTACAGTGGCAAGCAAGTGGCCCAAACTAAAATATGATATATAGACACCATTACATTTAATTGCTGGTAACTAATTGATACTCAAATTCCTCCAGATGCTTCCCCTACCATCCTCCCCCCAGTTTTTTAATGGTCACATATATTTTTAAAACAAGATTCCAATCTAAATTGTACATGATATCTTACTGTCCTGCTGTAGCAAGTAAGTAATTAAAAGATAACATATTTTTTTTTAATTTGTAAGGTTTATTTATTTTTGAGAGAGAGAGAGAGAGAACACAAGCAGGAAAGGGACATAGAGAGAGGGAGACACAGAATCCAAAGCAGGTGCCAGGCTCCAAGTTGTCAGCACAGAGCCAGGCACGGGCTCGAACCCACGAACCGTGAGATCATGACCTGAGCCAAAGTTGGATGCTTAACCGACTGAGCCACCCAGGCGCTCCATGAAGGGTGACGTATTTTCATCAGTGAATACTCTTTTCCTCCCAATCTTTTTCTCTAACCATTTTATCATCTACTGATGGTCCTTGGGGTGTACATTTTAAAAGATGTCTTTTTTTTTTTTTTCATTTAACATTTATCTTTCTCCATGTTCTGTCCAAAAGTCTGGACTTAATATATTGAGGTATACTGATTTTTCTTTAGAGAAACAGCTCTAAAGACTTTTTATGAGGTATCAGAAAGCTACTTCTCCCAGATCACTTATATTTTTGTTTTTGATCTTGTCTAATTCAAGAAATTATCTTGACATTTTGTTAGAAAACATACTGTTGAGGCACCTGGATGGCTCAGTCAGTTAAGTCTCCCACTCTTGGTTTTGGCTCAGGTCATTAACTCACAGTTCATGGGTTCAAGCCCTGCGTCATGCTTTTCACTGACTGTGGAGCCTGCTTGAGATTCTCTCTTTCTGCTGCTCTCTCTCTCTCTCCCCCCATCTCTCAAATATAAATAAATATTTTTTTAAAAAAGGAAAGGAAACATACTGTTTTCCTGGGATACAAAAGTAAATAAATTTCAGCTTTATTTGCCAAGTGAAGAACCAGGAGAACATGGCTACATTTCTTTTTACAGATCCCTGAGACTGGAGAACTCTATCTCTGCATGAAGCTCTCAGTAAAATCTACAGCAGTTCTGAGCATGGAGGAGAGTGTTATGAGAGACTTGGGTCCTACATCTTTCACCATATGCATGTCAATCAAAATCAAAACAAAAGAAAAATTCCTAATAATTTTAACATTTGGCATAAAAAAATCTCAAATGGAAAATGCTATGTCTGACTTATCCAATAATGGTGATTAGACTATGAACTGTAAATGGTTCAATTCATTAATTATTGTTCTTGAAGCCTCATTAAATAAAATTATTTTAATGGAAATCACATCTTCCCTGCATGTAACTTTTTTCTTCAGACACAATACTCTATTTTGTCACTTTTAATACCAGCTAAAAAGTATAATTTTCATAAAGAACATAATTCCTAATATAGAACAATGCATAAAGTCTGTTAAAATGCTTATCACCTCATGAATTACACATATATTCTTGCGGTGGGTCTCCTTGCCTCCATTCCTTCATACACCTACTCTCTGCCGAATGAATCTTTTAAAGATACCAGTTTCCACATTTTATGATATTGCAGAAAAATATAGAATACCTTGGCACTACTTATAGAAACAAACTTAAATTTAACATTTGGGGATCTTAGTCCTTTTCATCTCACCTCATCTCTCCACTCTCCCTTTTCCCAGTTCCTAGCTAAATGTCCGAATTCTCACTAGGACAGGACACTTTATCACTTGCACAGACAGGTATACCAAGAAACTAGAGACCTTTAAACTTCAAGGCTTCTTTTGCTTGTACAGGTGCCTGAAAGGGCTTGACCTAACTTTGCTTTCATAATTGTCTTTATTTTTTTCCTAAAGAGAGACCTTCACAACGAATTTGAACTTCTCTTGACCATATGTTAAACACATTAACTCCATTGTCTGGTTTTCACAAAGTATCCCCAGATTTTCATGTCCTCTTCCTTCTGCATTTTATCCTAAACATTTACATCTCTTCTTCAAGGCTCACATCAACCCTTTTTTCCCTTCATGAGACATCTCACAGCTACTAGGAATTTCAGGCACTTTCTTTTATATTTCTCCTTTTCCTCACATTTTAAAATCATGTGTTATCATCTTGCTTGCCTGCTTATTTATTTTTTTATTTATTATCTTCTTATTTTTATTTTAGATAGAGAGAGAGTGTGCATGAGCCTGGGAGATGGGGGAAGGGGAGAGAATCTCAAGCAGGCTTCACACTCAGTGAAAGTGGCTTCACACTGAGCCAAAGCTGACCTGAGCTGAAATCAAGAGTTGGACACTCAACCCACTAAGTCATCCAGGCACTCCAATTATCATCTTGCTTTTGTGTGCTCTTGTAAGCCATCTGAAATACATTTGGAACATGGATAGTATACGTACATACATATCTACATACATAGATTAATAAGTTTCACAACTCTGACTAGGAATTTTGCCTATGCTATACACTTTGTTATTTTGTTCTATATTGCCTTTTTTGTTCTTTAGACAATATATATAGATATTTTATTCTATCCAGGTAATGGATAAGAATTCTCAAAGTTAGTGCTAAATAATCCACATGGTATTTGATATGCCATGAACATTCATTTATTCACAAAATATTTAGTATGTGCCAGCTATGTTTTAGGTACTATACTAGGTATAGTTCAATAATGGTTATGAATAATGAATAGACACAAGTCAATTATCAAGGGCTATCATGGGGGAATTTACTTAAGGAGCACTTTTACTTAAGGAGAACTGTACTGTGTCTCTTGGTCAGATAAGGACAGAAGGGAGATATACAATGGAAATACATAGGAAATATCATGAAATCCATGTTTTCCACAGTGTTGAGGTTTTTTTTGTTTTGTTTTGTTTTCATTTTGAACCCCATCCAAGAGTTATTCCCCTTGTGAACTGATTAAGAAGTATCTCCCTCCCCTACTCTAAGAAGCACAGGGGCCCTGATCCTAAAGGAAGAAGAAATGGCCTATTGACAGAAGACTTCTACAGAGAAAAGGCAGCCACCAAACTTCTGCTCACAGAGAAGGAGCATTGTTTTATCCCAATGTTAACAAGTACAATGGGGAAAAAGAGAATAACTAGATTGATTGAGCTTATACTTTTGTTTGCTTGTTTGGTTTTGATTTTTGTTTTTGTGGAGACTGGTCATTTAAAATTTGCTAGCAGTACTTGGCTTCTGATGGTGAAAGCATCAATTTAACTTTAGAGCAATTTTTTTTTTTTTTTGAGAACTCAGTAAGTGAGCCTTTTAAGTCTCACAAACATAAGGCAAATAGAACCCAGAACCATGGGCTCTTGGAGGAAAGTGTGGTGGCACTACAATCAGAAAAAAGATACTGTAGATCTAAGTATTAAGTATTCTGTTTAGTAGAAATGTTTGGCCAAATCTATACCATTATTAACAGGAAGAATACACATTTCATTGGGACGATATAACCAACTATCTAGTCAAATCATGGGTATGACACATCTAGATATTTCCAAGTTTTCTCCTTTAGGAAGGACTAGCCCACTAGTATCTCTTGGCATTGTTCCTATTGTAAAATTTCATGTGAAGAAATCCTTGGAGGAAAGACACACGTCTCTGTATAGTCTGAATCTATGCTTCAATTCTGCAAAGACAATGTGCTGGGTCACAGATAATAGGTTAGAGGGAGACAAAGAAGTCTTCATTTAGGACTGGAATAGTTAACTGGGAGCCTGGAGTCAAAATCATGGAGACTTTTGGACATTCTCATCACTGAGAGTTAGGCTGGGCTACTACTTCTGAAAAGCTGCCAGGAAATAGGCCCATATACAGAGGCTGGTTTGGGGCCACTGATTCTTAGAAAAACTACTTCCAGTGGGAGTCTAATTCCTGTCTTCACTGCACTTCTGTTGACTCTAAACACTCAGACCATTTTGATTAAATATTGGCTTGAATTATGCTTCAGATTTTAGAAATGTAAAGGTCATGTCTAAACTCACACTTAGAATACATTTTTATAAGGACTGAAGAATTGGGAAAGACAACAACTAAAGGATGATACTTTGAAGTGCTCTGAAATATGTAAATTTCAGAAAAATAGTGGCTGATAGAGACAACAAGTGAACCCAAGACAGATGTGTAGAACCTATAAGCATTTCTACGGAATCCAATAAGAGGGGCTGAACCTTCCCAATTTGTAGGATGAAGTTCCCAGATCATAGTCTGACTATTAATGACAGATTGACTTGTTTGGGCATCCAATCAGTTGAAGGCCTTAATAGAGCAAAGAATGACCTCCCCTAAGCAAGAAAGAATTCTTTCAGCAGACTGCTCTCTGGGTTAATCCGAAATAGTGGCTCTTCCCTGGGTCTCCGGCCTGCTGGTGTACCCTGTGAATTTTGGATTTTCCAGCTTTCATAGGAGTCATGAATCATTCCCTCAAAAGAAACTCTATTTAAATACATCCTATTGGTTCTTTTTCTCTGAAGAACCCTGAATAATATGCCTTGCTTTGAAATTGTGGTTGTTGTTAAACCTGCTACTAAATATTTAAGTTTAATGCAAAATAAAGAAACATATATATTAAAACAAGAAGTTTAAATATACATATTTTATATAGTGTTTCAATATAACTAGTGTCTATTATAGCCATGTTATTTTATTACTGTGTATATATAATATTATTTTTTGCGGTATCCATAGAGTCAAAAAAAAAAAAAGATAGCCATGTCACAATAACGGTTAATAATCTCTACTTCAAAGGCATCAGGAAACCTAAGGGTCGAGATCCCAAAGAGAAATAAGGAGCAACAAGTAGCAGAAGAGTAACCCTAACAATCTGAACCAACTTTTTTCATGACTCATTTGCTAATTTTTAAACTGTACAGGAAGAATGTAATAAACCAAGGGGTAAGGCACCTGAAAAGCTGAGCATAGCTTCTCACTATCAAATGATACTAGAAAAACAAACAAACAAACAAAAACCTTATTTTTCATTCAAAAGAGGAAGGGCTCTCTGTTAGAAACACTGGAGTGCTAGATCTTAGAAAGGAGATGAAGATGGAGATGAAAATGAAGCAGAGGTAGACCCTCATGCTTATAAAGATTTTAACCCAATCCTCTGTCGGTTCAGACTTTGACTGAATTATACCAATATACCCTTGCTTTAGCTGTGCCACAGTATATATACCTTATATACTCCCTGGCGCAGAATGGTAGAAGGATGAATGGATGGATGGATGGATGGATGGATGGATACAAAGATAGATAGATAGATAGATAGACAGATGATAGATAGATAAGCTTTTTATACAAAATGTCTGTTATTCAGTTAAAAATGATCAAGCTTTTATGCATAAGACCAAGAGAAAAAAAAACAGAAAAGAGAAAGAAACCAATAGGTGACATGCAATTTGAGATAATTACATAGAATTTAGAAAAACTATAATTAATATGTTCAAGAAGATAGATGACAAAATGAAATATTTCAGCATAGAAATGATAAAATTAAAAAATACAGTATTGTGAAATGAGAACTCAGTATATGGGTTTAATGGCATATTAGATATAGAAGAAATGATCACTTAGCTTCAAGAAACATCTGTAGGAAATCTCAAGACTGATGCACAGAGACAAAAATGATTAAAAATACAGAAAAGAAGTTTTGAGATATATGAGAACTGATGAAAGCAATATAAATACAGATAAAAATTAAATCTAGACACACAATAGTAAAACTTCTTTTTTTTTGAGGAATTTTATTTTATTTTATTTTTTTAAATATAATTTATTGTCAAATTGGTTTCCATAAAACACCCAGTGCTCATCTTATTTGAGGAATTTTAATTATTAAATTAATTCTATACTATTGCATTGCTTCCTATTTTCTTTAGGTCATGGTTAATTAAAAAATTTCAAGGTAGTTTATTTTAAAACATTTGTAAAAAGGCAGATAACCTATAATATATATATATATTTTTACAAATAGTTTATTGTCAAGTTGGTTTCCATATAACACCCCGTGCTCATCTCCACAAGTGCCCTCCTCCATGCCCATCTCTTCCCTCCCCTCCCCACAGCCATGAGTCCTCAATAGTAAAACTTCCAAAAACCAAAGACAAAGAAAAATTATTTAAAATAGCAAGAAAAATACCTCACATCCTTCAAAAGAACAATGATAAAAGTGACAGCTAACTTCCCAACATAAATGATGGAAGTAAGGCAATAACAGAATACCTTGAAAGTGTTGAAAGAAACAACAGCCAGGGTAAAATTATTTCCCTAATAAAAAATATCCTTCAAAAGGTAAGAGGCAATAAAATTCTTCAAACAATAAAAGAAAAACATGGAGACAGTTTTCCTTGGCAGCCCCATAGTTTTTCTTCAAGCAGAAGAACATGGCATAGATAGAAGAAAGAAAGGAACAATATAGAACAATGGGAATGGTGACTATGCTATATGTATAAAAGAATATTTACTTTTATATATATTACTATATATAAACATATAATATATATGTTATATACAATATATAAATATAATAATATAAATATATAATAATATATATAAAATTAATATATATAAAAATATATTATATATTATATTTATATATATTATATATATAATACTTTATATATATTACTTATATAATATGCTATATATATAAAAGAATATAAAAGAATTACTCTGTACAAAACAATAATAATGTTCTGTTGGATTTAACTGTATTTAGAATCAAAATGCATTGCAATAGTAATATAATAAAAGAGAGCAATCGAATGAAGTTAAAGTATATGAAGATTGTAGCATCATCTGAGAAGCACTGTAAGTGTATATTTATACTATATTCTAATAAATTAAAGAAAATGTTATAATCTCTATGGTTATTGTATAGAGATAAAACATTTTTGAAGAACAAAATATCTGACTAATTTTTAAAGGTAAGTAAAGAGTTAAAATGAATATAGAACAGGTGAAAGAAATGGAAAACATCAAAATTTAACTATATCAATTATTACTTTACACATAAACAAGCCACAATTTCAAGAAACAGACAATCAGGCAGAATTAAAAACAAAGACAAAAAGAAAATCATATTCTCTTCATGAAGACATAACACAGCAAGTTTAAAAGTAAAACTGATACAACATACACACAAAGTAATCTAATATCATTATATTAGTATTGGTCAAATTTGGGTTATATAGCAAAAACATTATTAGATTTAAGGACAGATATTTCACGATGATATACATGTACATCCACAAGGAAGAATAAATATAAAACTTTGCACACATAAAACAACACAGATATAGGATTCCTTAATAATATCCCAATATAAAAGGAGAAATAAAAAAAATCCAAATATTGGGAAATTTTAGCACACTTCACTTGAACACTGATAATATTAATGAAATAAATTCTTAAAATGTGAAGAAATAGATATACCATGTTCATGGATTGAAAAAATGAACATTTTAAACAAAAAGTAAATTTTCTCAAATTGACCAATAGATTCATTACAATTCCAATAAAAATTTTGGCCTTTTTTTTTTTTTTAATAATGTGTAAATGTGTATGTTAGTGATGGAAGAAGGGAGATGCCAACACACTGATTTTAAAATTTATACAGGAGCTGAAAAGAGCAAAGGTGAGCTTAAAGAAGAACAAAATTGGAGGGAAGTTTGAAGATAAACCATATACTTCATATACCAAGATGTATTCTAAACAGTAGTAATTAACAAAACGTGGTAAGAACAGACAAATGGGCTGATGGAACAGAAGAAAATCCAATAATTTGCTGCCTGAAACTGTCATTTGATTTTTTTTACAAATGTCACAGTGTCATGTAGTTGAGATAGAATGATCTTTTCAATAAACAATAGTAGATCAATTAGATCTACACATGGAAACAAATGACTCAACCCACACTCCTTACTGTACAAAAAAAAAAAAAAATCAGTCCCGTATGGATTGTGAAGCTAAAAGTTAAAAGAAAACAAAAACAAAACAAAACAAAAAAAACTTTTTGGAAGAACTGATGAATTTATTCAGGATCTTGAGAAAGGGAAGGACATTAAAGCACTAAGTATAAGGAGAACAAAAAGGTTTAAATGTAACTGTATTTAGATTAAGACCTTGTTCTTTCACCAAAGGATGACATAAAGAAATAAGAAATATCCACAAAGTATAAAATGTTTACATGTTCAACAAAGTATTCATGTATATCTACTCCCTCCTCCCAATCCTTTATATCAGTATGAGCAATCTAGACATCTAAACAGATTATTGGGCAAAAGTCTTGAACTTCACAAGAGAGGATATTTATACAGACAACAGTGTGAGAGGTTGCCCAATAACAATACTTAAAGTTCATATACATACATATAAATTTGGAACAGCCTCAACAACAGTTATCTTAAAGGACAAGCAAATTAAAATAGAAATGAGATCTACAAACACCCACCGGATAGCTAAAACTAAAAAGACAGATAATATGAGGTATTGACAGTGAAATGGAGCAACTGAATTCTCATATACTGCTACTGGGAATGTAAATGGGTATTTCTCTCCTGCGTATAGACATAACAGAAATATATCATCAATAAGCATGTATAAGAATACTCAAATATAAAGAATCATAATATAAAAGTATAATGAATAAATAAGCTATACAGCAATGAGAGTGTACAAACATTCAATAACTTGCATTAATCTTACAGTTACAAAGTTTAGTTAACGAAGCCAGACACAAAAGAATGCATACAGTAGATTCCATTTATATAAAGTTCTAAGAAAGCCAGAATTAATATATGGTATTTGAAGTAAGAATACAGGTTACATTTGGGGATGGGGATAGTAACTATGTATTAGTGGTAGGGAAGGAGCATGCAGGGTAGTGGTTAACCTGGGTATGTTCATTTTGTAAAAACTCATCCAGCTTCACATGTTTCATCTATTTATCTATAAGCCTGTAATACTTAAAAGCTCACACACACACACATACAATTTGAAACAGCCTACACACAGTAAATATTCAAGAAGTGTTATCAATTATTACTAGAGGTGAGCATCTGAGGCACTAATTCCCTACTCTCAAGCCTATGCAAATCAACAGTGATGGCCTGAGCCACAGTGACTGCAGAAAGACAAGAGAGTCAATATGCAAGTTCCCAATAGAAAAAGATGGCAAATGAGTAACAGACTAGAAATAGAGTGCGTCTGGGTAGCATATTTAAATATTGTTCACCTCTTTTCAGGGAACACATATCCTTAAGGGAAGGAAAAAGTCATTGGACAAAAATTACTAATGTATTAGAGTTCCAAAAATGTCTTCTTTCTTTATATGCTAAAGAGAGTTCTGGCCTTTGCACTCTTAGTTTGTTGCCCTCTTTCCAAAGAAGATTCCGCTCTTGCCAGATGGTTTGCTGGGTTTTTGTAATGCAAAATCAGTATAAGGAGAGGGAAACAGAATTTGGGAAATTGCAGATTAAGGAGAGAGGGGGAGTAGAAGGACAATATCCAGATGGCATATGTGTCCTCTGTAATGTGGAGATACAGCTTGGAAAGATTTTTCTTCTTTGAAAAATTAACATTACAAAAGAGACAAAGTGGGAAAAAATGAGAAAAAAGAGTGACCATGCTGAAAGAATTCATCAATAGCTGATTCAAGATCATTTTTCATGTCCACAGTTAAAGACCCAATGATGCCTGAATTCAGAAGACTATAAGATATAGCTACTGAATGAATGCAATCTGGTCCTAAAAGTAGCAGAACATGTATCACACAGAAACCTCTAAATTGAGAGACAGTATAGTAGACCTCAGATTTATCAATACAAATTAAATTTTTTTTTAATGTTTACTTTTGAGAGAGAGACAGCGTGCAAGCAGGGGAGGGTCAGCAAGAGAGGGAGACATAGAATCCGAAGCAGGCTGCAGGCTCCAAGCTGTCAGCACAGTGCCTGACACAGGGCCTGAACCCATGAACCATAAGATCATGACCTGAGCTAAAGTCGGACACTTAACCAACTGAGCCACCCAGGTGCCCCTCAATATAATTTTTCTTAATAGAGAGCACAATTTTAGACAGTTGCCAAAGCAGTATCGCCTATAGGATTCTCATCAGTTGGAAAAACAATATGAGCTTGAGGCCAAAGCATTACACTAACGGGTTGTTGCAGAAACAATTTTTCTAAGAGCTTCCTCCTTCAATATTGGAGAAAGGAAGGAGAGCTAGGGGAGGAGGTCTCCTTGCCTACCTGGCCACATGTAGTCATGGAGTGGTATCACTTAAATGGATCCAGAATGAATGATCATCAATGAGCATCAAAAGCTGCTGAAGTGGCAGTTTCACCCTGGCTCCCTCTGTCATTAGTAACAGGCTTGTAAACCCCTTATTGAGACCTTATTGAAATGGATACTTAATCACTTAGCTAGATGCTAACCTGACTACCCCGTATCCTCTACCTGCTCCATTCACCTGTATATCTCTTCTCATGGAGCCATGGAAGACTGTGGAGCAACAGATAGGGTGGGGATTACCTCCATCTTTTTCAAGACACGCAGCATTATATCTTTAAGTACCACTGACCTTTCAGCTATAGATATCCATACACGAAAACTGTGCACAGCTTTGATATTCAAAAGTACCCCCAAATTTCAGGAAATACTTAAGAGGAGTAATTTTGTTTGTTTTGTTTTTTCCCACCATGATAAAGGAGGGAACTGAAAAGGACAACGTGGCAAAATGTCTAAGTTTCCAGAATGTTCTGTCAGAACATGGCAACATATTCTACTCACCTGAGATGGGATTAAGGGTTTTGCAGCTCAACAAACATGGAGTTGAGGAATGAAACAGTCTCCATGACTGTAGCCACCCTCGATATTTAGGAATTATTCTCTAGAAAAACTTCCCTTTATCTTGAGGGAGGAAAAAGCAATCTTTGTTTCTCCTAGAAGACAAGGTTGAGCATTTTTCTGTAAACACTAAACTCCTAAAAAAATAAAAACAAAATTCTCCCTGTTTTCTGTTTATGTTGGTTAGTTGAGCAGTGGTGGTTAAGGGTAGGAGTCTGTAGTAGTTTTAAGCTGACCTCTCTTAAGGCCTCAGAGTAATAGTCTGCCTAATTCATAGTAATTCCTTGAATTTAGAATTACAGTAATTGAAGTCCTTTTTCTGTTTAGTGTGCTGGCTGTGATTATAGGACAAGAAAAATTTCATTTAAAGCCCTGTGAGAAGGAATGAATGAGTGGTTCTAGTGGGAAGGCATCTAGTGGAAAGAGGTCAGGGCTATGGATAAACATTTTATAATGCACAAGACAGCCCCACATAGAGTTATTCAGCGCAAATGTCATTATTTGAGATTGAAAATCTCTCGGCTAGAACACACCTCTATATTTACATCTACAATGAAATCCAAAATTAACAACAGATATTTCATAAGAATCTGGTAGTCCTATAAATTCCTTATCTATTGGCCAAGATGATTATTTATAAGATGCAATTAGCAATTTTTATGACTCCATAAGGGTGGCATGTTTATTATTCCAAAATGTCTATGTAGTGGATTCCACTGACTTCCTCCAGATGTAACTGCTGACTTCCAACATCATCATTTATATCTCCAAATGTAACCCATGTTAGTTCGATAAAAATGAATCGCTAACATTCCACTCATCTCTCTTCAATTAGATCAACTTCCCCAATTTTGACAAGTCACCAGAATTTGATGATAATCTCAACAATCAGATGGAAAATCTGAAAGGAGAAAAATCCAAGAACTGTATCTCTTTCACACTCTTCAGAGGTGCCATCAAACCAGCTTAGTTTATTGTTTCACTACAAACAAGTAACTGCAAAACTATGTAACTACCAGACCAGGTGGTAAATCAACCTAGAGGTCAAACAAGCAAATTGACATAACACTTTAAAATATGCTATTTTGTCAGGGTGAATGACAGTTCTGTTATGTGCATAAAATCACAGATTTATCTGAATGCTAAGTTACTTGTCAAGGAGTCATTTTACCATTCTTCTTTTTTTCCTGCCTTGTGTCATGTAAGATTCCTTGAAGCAACTAAAAAAACAGCCATAATCCATTTGATTTTCTGCCTTCCCATGAGAAAAATTTTGACAGATGATAAATAGCAACTGCTGACAATCATCAATGCGAAGCTATCATGCTTTTACATTAAATACAAAAACAGAGTTGTAAAGTCACAAGGGATAGGACTTTTGACACATAAGAGACAAATATATAATCCTCAGAACTAAATCACTGTTGGGATCTAAGCAAGTGCAACAAAGCACAGCTGCTTTTAGAATCTCACAAAGTCAAACTAAAGCTAACTTTGATATCTGGAACGTAATGCATGTTCCAAACCATGTGCCATGCTCTTATCCAGAAGCTTGAGTTAAACTTGCAAACCTTACTGAACGTGTTGTAGAAAGGAAACAGCCATTTTATCATACTGTCTCTTTTAATTAAGGCCAAAAAGGAGACTAGAAAACAAATAAAAATACCATAAAACCTAGTTAATTAGAATAGAAGGGCAATTCTGAGGCAAAGGGGTTTGAATATCAGATGTCTGTATCTCATTAAACCTATACGACAGCTCTGCATGTATGAACCTTCAAAGAAAGGCAATAAATTGTCCAGATTACTTGTCAATATGAGGAAGTCATCTGCGAAGGTTACATCCTTTATAGTCTAAGCAGCTCCCTTTTCTGCTGTTGACAAGTAATCAGAGTAGTTCACGGATCATTCTTTCACTTATGGCTTACTTGTGGCTATTTAGTGACATTCACTTCAAGTTATCTAACCAATTTAGCAACCTAAAGTACCCTTGGGACCCAATTTCCACCTCAAATTATATATATTTTTGTACTTTGGATTAAATGACTAATTTTAATGGGGAAATCTTATCTAATAGGCTAGGGAATAGCACTTATTTCAAATTTCATGCTATTCTAAATGATCCTGGTAACAAATTAAAAAAGGTTTTATAGCATACTGTTTATTTACCTAATTAGTAATACACTGGCCTTTTGGCTTTTATCTAAACTTGTTTTTCTCTATTTGGCCTAATTTCCATGGGAGAATAAAGGTGAGGTAGAGCTGGTTAGAGACATCATTCCTTATTTTTCAATCTCCTTCCTTTCTTCCTCCTTCCAGGTACACACACACACACACACACACACACACACACACACACACACACAGAGATCTGTAGTTCTACATAGGTTACAATGGTTAGCAGTGTCTCCATCACTGAAGATCTGTGAAAGGGGCCACATTTTCAGAAAAAGTTTCTGGGTTTTTTTTTTATTTTTTTAATTTTTTTAGCATTTATTCAGTTTTGAGAGACAGAGAATGAGGGGGGAGGGGCAGAGAGAGGGAGACACAGAATCTGAAACAGGCTCTGAGCTGGCAGCACAGAGCCAGATGTGGGGCTCAAATCCACAAACTGTGAGATCATGACCTACGCTCAAGTCGGATGCTTAACCCACTGAGCCACCCAGACGCCCCTCTATGTTTTTTTTTTTTAAATTTTCTCTACCTATGAGATTTTTCTACATTCATTCTACATATCTGTATTTCTAATTGTGTATTTTGGCAAACTAATCCTAGCCTCCAAAATCAACGATTTATAAAGGGATAGGTTACACCTATTAAGAACACACCTAAAAGGAAGGTGCACCTGTATGAAAGTTGGCAGAAGTGATAATGGTGATACGAATAGAGATCCCATTATGCACTTTACATATATGGTTGTATTTAATTCTTATAATAAAACTACTTGGGAGAAAATACTGCCCAAATTTACAGAATTTAAGTAAATTATTCAAGTTACATATTTAGAAATTAGGAAAGCTAAACTTGAATTCTTTTTAAATTTTACTTATTTTTGAGAGAGAGAGAGCATGAGGGAGGGATGGGTAGAGAGGGAGATACGGAATCCGAAGCAGGCTCCTATGAGATGTTGGCACAGAGCCCAACACAGGGCTCAAACCTACAAGCCATGAGCTCATGACCTGAGCCAAAGTTGGAAACTTAACTGACTGAGCCACCCAGGCACACCTTGAATTTTATTTTATTTTATTTTTTGCCTAACTTTCAGTCATTAATTGCATTCAGTGTCTCTCATAGAAATGGTTAAGTTTAATCACTTTTATGTCTTTATTTTTCTTTTTTTAAAAATGTTTATTTTTGTGAGAAAGAGACAGAAAGCCTACATACAAGTAGGAGGGGCAGAGAGAGGTAGGGACAGAGGTTCAAACGCAGGCCTGCGCTGGCAGCAGAGAGCCTGTCACAGGCCTTGAACTCATTCACCACAAGATCATAACTTGAACCAAAGTCAGATGCTTAACCAACTGAGCAACCCAGGTGCCCCTACTTTTCTTATAAAAAAAAAAATTATAGTACCTTTCTTCAAAAGAATGTAAGCTTTCAAAGTTATATAAGGTCATGTAACACCAATGAAGAATGACGTCTTAAGCAGTTACTGAAATTTTATATTCTTTATTTTTCTTTTTCTTTTTACTAATACTTATTGATTATTACATTTGCAACCTTAGTCTTTGAGGAAGATATACATGATAAAGAATTTTTTTGGTGTTTCACACTAGCTAATTATAAGCTTCAAAATTATTCTCTCAAACTTTGGAATATGAGATGATTAAAACAATTAAATAGAATTTCAGTACGTCTTACCAAGAAGTGGGATAAAAACATCAAGGAACATAAACCTCTATGATTATTTCAGGTGAATGGAAATGGCTGGGATTTATATTACCTTGAAATAGACCATAGGATACTAAGGAAGTTAAAGATATTGAATGCCCAGATAATACACACTTACAAAAGAAGTACTTATTTGTATTCAAATGTAAATAGAAAAACATACAATGGCTTTCATACTAAACTATTGACTTTTAAGTAAAAGGAAGCATATGGTTTGTATAATGTCAGCCAGAAGTAATATCCAATATTGATTATAGGGGGAGGGCTTCACAGTAAAGTTGAATAGATGCTATAACTAATAAAGTTGCACACGTTTAAGCCAAAAAATATTCAGAAATAGGATAGACAAATGAATCCATCCTAGAATACCTTTTAGGATCATTTACTTAGCAAGTGCATCATGTAGTAGAAGAACAGTATTTTCTTCTTATTGCAGATCAAAGCAGAAGACCCTTAAGTGAAAGTGAAAGACATCAGTATTGTGAAAAGTGAAGACTTTTTTTCAAACTACTCTCTGTCATAACACCTCTTTGTCAGCCTGATCTTTATAAACTAATAAATATATAGGGGTGCCTGGGTGGCTCAGTCGGTTAAGCGTCCAACTTCGGCTCAGGTCATAATCTCGCAGTTCGTGGGATTGAGCCCTGCATCATTTTCTGTTAGATATAAGCGTCCGACTTCGGCTCAGGTCAGGATCTCACAGTTTGTGGGTTCGAGCCCCACATTGTGCTCTGTGCTGACAGCTCAGAGCCTGGAGCCTGTTTCGGATTCTGTGCCTCCCTCTCTCTCTGACCCTCCCCTGCTCTTGCTGTCTCTCTCTCAGAAATAAATAAAACATTAAAAAAATTATAAACTAACATATAAAGGCAGAAATACTATGATTCCTGGATGGCTATCTCAGATATAGAAGCATGAATAACTCTATATCATGTCAGCTGCCAGGGATATAAAGTACTTTAGCCTATTTAGGCTGCTATAATGAAAACACATTAGACTGGGTGGCTTAAACAACAAATAGTATTTCTCACAGTTCTAGAGGCTGGGAAGTGAAAACCAAGACAGCAGCCAATTCTGTGTCTGCTGAATGCTTGCATCCTGTTTGTTAGATAGTCATCTTTTTGCTGTACCCTCACCAGGCAGAAAAGGTAAAGGAGCTATCTAGGGTCTTTTATAAGAGCACTAGCCTCATTCATGATGGTTTCACCCTTTCAAAGGCCCCACCTCCAAGTGCTGTCACAAAATATGAATTGGGGGAGACAAATATTCAATCCACAGCTAATTAATTTCTCCTTGCACAATCTCACTGTTAAGAGGGAACATCTAATAAGAACTCTAAAATCAGAAAACAATACTTGTGTAACTGGGCCATATCAAGTAAGTTTTCTTATCACCATATTTCACTAGATTTTATGTTCTTGCAATTTAGGAAAAGTGAACTTGAGACCATCAATGGCCCTTTAGTAGAGATCACAACACCTGTTATATCCTATTCTTTCTTTAAGCATATTCCCTGGTGGTTATGAGAGGGGGAAATGGGGCCAGTTAATCTGGCTAGTTCTGAGTACTCATAATGACAGGTCAAAGGTTGAGTCCTAAACAGGGCAGTTAACTTCAAACGAAAAAGACATCTGCTCTTCAGTCACATATTATGCCTCCAAGAATCCTGGCCAGCTGTCTCAGAAACATTTCAATCACAATAGGGGTCAGTTGAGACTGTATAGATAGTTTATTGGTTCAGTGCAAACTTATCACCACTATAGGTAAAAGAGATCAAAAGTCAACACTCTACTGATAATCTATCTGTTAGCAATTTTAATTCACAAAAAATACTCACTTATTTTAAAACATGCAAATTGGTTTTATTTACACAATGCCCCCTCACCCCCCAAAGCATCTATTCAGTGAATGAAAGTCAGCTACAATATTTAACTGTGTATGGGACAAAGGATATTTTGGTGTTTTGTATTTTCCAGCTGTCATAATGACAAAGCCTTCCTCTTTGTCTTACAGCATTTGTTTTCAGTTGCATTCAATATTTGGATCAAATTGGCATTTGAAAAACCTAGGAAATGTTTATTTATTCCTTTTGCAAAGGAAAAAGGCAGGTCATTCACTCTGACAGATGGACAACAAAAGAATCAGAGTTCAGTGACTCACCCAGAGAGAGAGTCTATCAGCAAAAGCATGACTTGGGTCTCTAAAACACAAAATTTTTATTGTGCCTCAAACTCATTGTAAACCATTCATTATTTAAGCACATTTTGAACTTGGGATATTAAATTATCCCTGAGGTCTCACTGCTTTAAGAGAGATTCCGAAGACCTGACGACCAATCATAGTTAGAAGAGGAAGAAATTATAAACCTAGAGTTATTGCGACTACATCCAGTCCTTGTTGTCTTCCATAGTGTTATCTGTGATCGTCTTTTCAAAGATATTGAACAAATCATACCAGACAAATCACAAAGGGTTTTAAATTTGTATTGCTTTCTCATCCGACAGTCTGAAGCTAAGTAAACCAAAGCTGAGTTCAAATCTCTTCCTCTAAGGGGACCACAAAGACAGGCAAAACTCCTAACTTGATTCTAAAGTTAATTAGAAACTGTGTGTGTGTGTGTGTGTGTGTGTGTGTGTGTGTGTGTGTGTGTACATGAGCATGTGTGCATGCATGTGTGTGTGTGTGTGTGTGCGTGTGTATGTGAGAGAGAGAGAGAGAGAGGGAGAGAGGAAGAGAGAGAGAAAGAGAAAGGGAGGGAGAGAAGGAGAGAGAGTAAGTACTATAGCCCTGTGCTGGAGAAAATTCTAAAAATTTGTGTTGACTCTCTTAGAAACAAGGGGAAAATTAATCTAGATTGTGGAGACTACCTAGTAAATCGATTAGCAATTTAAAAAAAAAACATTATTTTTAACTAACACACTCAGTGTCAGGAGCATACCTAAAAGTTAGTATTTCTGTAGCTCATTTCTGGTTCTCTTTAAATATAAAGTCAACCCCCTTGATCATTTTGTTGAGTGTGATGGGATTCTTCTTATCTGCTACCAGTATATTTTTAAGCACCAGAAATTTATTAGACTGTTTTACAATTTTGGTCCATAGATCATTTAACTCATATTTGGGTGGTTTGTTAAATGCAACTATTTTCAAATAAATCTGGCTAAGTGCTTACATGGCCTTAACTGCACTAGGTAATTCTAATGGCTGTTAGCACTACCTGCTTTTTATGGCTTTCTGGGCAAGAAGACAAGGAAAGGCATTCAAATTTCAAATGGCAAGGCATTAAAAAAAAGCATTTCCTCATGTTCATGAAATACCATCTTTTGACATAAATATTTCGGTCAGGCCGTGGAACAGGTTAAGAGGGTGTCTGGAGAAAGGAGAAATGTAACATAAGCTCAATATTTAGTTGCTTTTTGCAGTAATATGACTGAATTTCCTTATAAACATCAGATCTTTGAGGAGGGCAACTAAAATTTCAGCCTCAACAAAAAGAACAATTATTTTTATATAAATCACCAACAATTTTAGAATAAAATTTTAAGCCCCTTAATTTAAAGATATTCATGTATTTATTACTTTATTAAACATTTATTTGGCATTGAGGTTTAAAAAAATTAGTCCTGTTCCATGAGAGAATACGCTGATTCTGTCCCCTTGTGCTAAGAGCAACCTGAGATTAATCCTCTTTCTACAACCAAATACTCTCCCTTATGCATGGCATTCATTCTACTCTTTCACTAACCCGATGGGGACCCTCCCTTTCTACATAGACACTCTTCAGTCTATATACTACTTTTGATCAAAGTTTTTACTCTTCTGATCTGCCCTTAGGGCTTCTTTTAATCTAAACATTGTAAGACATGGGGGCCATGTGTTGAAATTTACCCCTGATTCCATATATCCCATATGGACAATCTTGTAATGAAGGGTGTAATGGCTCTCCAATTCATTTTAGACCAGATTATGTTTCCAGTGAAGGCAGGCACCACTGTACCTCCTTCATCATTGTGTTCCAGAGCCTGGAATACTGCAAGTGCTAAATGAATATTTGTTAAAGAAATAAATGAGTGAACTCTTAAAACTAATGAAGGGACAGGGCGCACTTATGCCAAGATCAAATAGTTTATCTGATTTTATATGGATTGTTATCCTGTTCGTCCTCTTCCAATCTTGCCTTTCTCTTTTCCCAAAGCACTTGTTCGAGGCTGTTTAGAACCCTTCTCATGATTTGACTTATGTAACTGTTATTTATGAGTCTATTTTCCTGATTAGGCTGTGATTCCTTGAGGGCAAAGAATGCAGCCTCCTTCTTCTATTTATACAGCTGGTACCTAGGAGAATGCCTCTCATGGGGTAATGCTCAATAAATATTAGAAGGAATTGTTCTGACTGTTGTATACATATATATTACAGTTGACTGAATTGAGGCTCCTGTTTATAAGGAACACAAGAATACATAGGCATAATGCTAGGCAGCTTCCACATATTATTTCATTAAACATCAAAACAACTCTCTTAAGTAGGTCTCATTAAACTTGGTGCAGCTTTGGAAACTCAAGATTCAGAGACTCAAGTTAAAGCAATTTGACTCAAGTTGAGTTAACAGTGGCAGAATGAGAATTCAAATACAAGTCTTTCCATCGCTACTGCCAATGCCCCTTATAGTATATTATGCTTTCTCTGCATTTGCCTTCCAGATGCTTAGGATAGAACTAAACTAATATTTCATTTTTTAATATATAGACTATATCCTAGGTACTCAATTTACTATTTCCAAAATTTCCTTCATAAAATTTTACCAAGGGCTAAATTTATCATCTAATCAATTTTTTGATGTCATTAGTAATGATACTTACTTAGCAAGTTGGACTTTTTGTGTTTTCTTTTGTGTGGGGTGTTTTGTCTGATTGACTCTTTCAATTAGGAAGTGTTTCCTAATTTATATTTCCCCCTTTTCAATTTCAGGTCATTATCAATACAGCCTTTCCTTGCTGTTCCTAATAAACCCCTTGGAGTTCACTTCCTAGTCATCTTTTTTAAGGCCACATTTGCTTCGATGAATAATCATTCCTCATGAATATTGCTCTATCCTTTTAAATTTTAAGTTCATTTGGTTGGCCTCCATCCTACCTCTGTAATTTCAGTGATGTTCTTTCAAGAGAGTAATATGGTGATCAGACATGTACCTAGAATACTATTCTAACCATGGTTTCATTTTCATTATGACCTGCCAAAATAACTTGGTTCATTTAGAATCCCTGCTGTGACTATAGTCATCCTCTCCTTCTTAAATGTTTCTAATCAGACTTTGTCACTCTATTTTTACCAAAATATCTTATAGTGAGAATTTTAATATATTAATTCACTTGCACAATCATTTTCCCCTTCATTTTCTCAAGCCAGAGTCTATATTGTACTTTGGTTTTGATTCTGTCCTCTATGATTGTTTTTTATCCTTGTACTCATTACTGTTATATGGGATCATAACAGTCATTTGGAATCCCATAAACCGATTATATAAAACATGATTATGTTTGCTCTGCTCCTCAGTATTTTCTAATTCTTAGCTAAAAGTCCATGTTATAAACAGATTTAGATGTTCTGAAAGAATTTCTTATCTAAGGTCATTTATACACTACTAAAAAGATATTTATGCAAACACTTGAGTACTCAACTAATCCTCATGTATATTATGTAATTTTTCATCGATTTTCTTTACTTAAGTTTGACATGCTTTTTTACTTTTAATTATTTTATTATTTTTTTATTTTTAAGTAATCTTTCTGCCCAGTGTGGGGCTTGAACTTACAACCTGGAGATCAGGAGTCACATGCTCTACTGGCTGAGTCAGCCAGAGCACAAGTGTGATATACTTTTTTAAAACACAAAAGAAATTTGAATTTAATCTTTTGTCCCTTATTGTACTTTTGATTTTAAATTTACTAGTCTCAGTTATTTTTTCACATTCCTGTCTGACTATACCTGCACTATCCAATATAGTTGCATGTGGCTTTTAAATTTAAGTTGATTAAAATTAAATTAAATTAAATTCTTTAATTGCACTACCCTTCACATGCTCCGGATGTGCTTACTGTCTGTTATGTTGGACAGTGTGGGTTATATAGCAATCCCACCATCACAGAAAGTTCTATTAGGCAGTACTCCTCCAAAGAATACATAAACCCCAACAAGAACTCTCTCTCTGAATTCTCTCTCTTAGTACCCTGCTATTACACAGCAATCAATAAATGTTTATTCAACTTATTTGTTCTAGAGTAATTGATATTAGAGTTAGTAGGGTGCGATACTTAAGATATCACCCAGTGTAATCCCACCACTTTAGAGACGATGGTGTTCAGCTCAGAGATGTTAATTTATTTCTTCCAATTATCCCAAAACAAGAACACTGGTCTCCTAAATTCAAATCCACACTGCTCTTTCTACTAACTCACTCTGAATTCTTGATGAATTCATGAACTATATGAACCTCATGCTCATATCAAAAATCACAGGGACACTCACAGGAAAAATATGGTAGCAGATTTGAGAAATAGAATTAAAATCACAAACATCTCTGAGATGGAACAATATCTGAAATTACATTAAACATGTTTGAATGTATGGACATGTGCATTATTGTTACTGTTCATTGAGAGGTATATATTTGCAGATGGAGGTGGGGGGGAACACATGCATTTATTCATTCAGCAAACATTTACTGAGCATCTGCTATGTGATTGGCACTGAATATATAATTATCAGCAGAGCATGTGGCTAGGCCAGAACTAACAGTTACCAGACTGTGGAAACAGCGGACTTCTAACTAGAAATTGCAAAGAAGATTGTAAATACTGCAATAGAAGCCAATACAGAATTATGTAAAAAGAATTCCAAAACTCATCCATGGAAAATGTCAGAAAAAGTTTATTGGAAGGATCCTGTACTTGTCCATTTCTTCAACCAGCAATGAATTAAGACCCAGTAAGTGTATTGATATGCTAAGGAAACACAAAGGTGAGGAAGCCAAGACCCTAACCCCTTGAATCTTCAATCCAGCCTAAGAGCCCACCATACTGAATGTGCGCACAGTGTCAGAAAGGGCAACGATCCCTAAGGGGTCTAACCGTAATGCTAAGATTCACTGTGACCATCATTTGTCTGTCACTGACCTAGGCTATCCAACTTCATACCCATGCAGTAAGAGTGGTGGATGAAAACAGGTATGCCAAAGATACCACTGAGTAACTGCTAATCTTTAGAAACAAAGTGGAACTTCTTTTTTAATGTTTTTTATTTTATTTATTTTGAGAAAGAGAGGGGGCACATGTGTGGGAGGGGCAGAAAGAGAGGAAGAGAGAGAGAATCCCAAGCAGGCTCTGCACTGTCAGAACTGAGGCTGAAGTGAGACTCGGACTCAAGATCTGTGAAATCACGCCCTGAGCCAAAACCAAGAGTCGGTTGTTTAACCCACTGAGCCACCCAGGTGCCCCACAAAGTAGACCTTTGATGCAATGGGTAACACTATTGTTTTAAAAGCTCTTTATGTTATTCTAAGCAGCAATAATTTATATGAGTACTAGAAGGATCTTGTGATACCTGTAAAATGTGGAATTTGGAATGTAAGTGATAAGCATTATGTGATTATTACATCAAATTATTATTCACCGTAGCAATATTTCATGCTTTTAAAAAATGCAGCAGTAATCCATTTAAAGAGTTTATAGCAAGGTGATAAGGACAGTGTTCTAAGTTGACTCTGGTATCACTAAATTATGCATTACCAAATGTTTGGTAATTGTCTATTACTTAAATCCTAGACTGGGTCTTTCCACTAGTTTTCAAGGTGACTTCTTTTTGTTTCTGCTTTAATACCTATAAATCAAGGTAGGAGATTCTGAAATGATATTTGCTGCCTACTTGAAAGGTCTTTTGATGATTGGTGGCTTAATATCTATAAGCACACTGCAATAATTGAATATAAAAGAGGAAAAGACTTCAGAAGTTTTAGGCTTTCCTAGGGAGTTATTTATTTTTTTCCTATGGGTCGTGTGTCTATGTGTGTGCGCGCACATGCGTGCGTTTATCAATTTCAAGAATATATTAGCACTCTTCAGCCCTCTGGTAAGATGTTGTTCTCAATGAGTTATCAAAAGTATTCACTAAAAATTATACTATTTGTTACTTCCTTCAGAATTCTATTGAGTAATGCATTTAAACTAATGTTCTGTCAAATTTAATAGTTGTAATTGCCTAATTATCTGCTCTAGTGTGATGGTAAAGCCTTTCAACATCTCACTTCCCCCAAAGGAGAATGCACTGCAGTTTCTAGAATACTACCTTTCTCTTCTTTGGGGAATACTCAAGCAAATAATTCATTTTTCTCTCAGCTAAATAAACCTTATCCTTTTCCTCAATAGCTGGTTTTTTGGTTGTTGTTGGGTTTTTTGTTTGTTTTTCATTGTATGTCTTTGCCTCTTTTCTTAGGTCTCAGGTATACAAAATGTTTCTAAGTGGATTAGCATTCATATTTATCAAATGTAGTTCCTTTGATGTTCTTTGACTTTGTCAATTACTTTTATGGTATTCCTTTCTAGTGGGCCATTTTCATCTTTACCTTCTTCAGAATTAACATGTCCAGAATCATGTCTTTCATTTTCATAATAATTAACCCTCTTCTTATCAACTTCTAAAGATTTATATTACTTCACACAATACAATTAATTACCATACATGACCAGATGACCTTTGCAGTAAGATAAATCCATTTTTAAGTGAGTTTCTTTTTATTTGCTTTTTTCAATTTTTACACAATTTTAGCTCATTGAACTTAGTATCTAATTGTAACAAGCAAAGTACATTTTCATGATGCTAATTTTCACCTCTGACCTTAAAACTGGGCCTCTAAACTTGATCTTTTAATACATAATCCATTTGCGGATCCAATGTAGTATGTGCAACAATGAGACAAAGATGTGACAAAGATGTCACTCTAAACAGAGGATGCAGAGTGTCTCTTTTAATAAAGGATGTAGAAAATTCCAGAGACATGTCCATAAAGCCAGATGTAGCAAAGGGTGTGTCCATAAAGGTATAGAGCTCCGTAGGTATCCCAATGTTCTACACAGAGAAGTAGAAACTTCTAACAGAAGGTCTTCCTCATCATCAAGCAAAACTCATCACAGTGCAGAAGTCTAAAACATCCAAGTGTTAGCGGCTCAACAAGGTGATGCCAAGGTCAGTGGCTGGGAGAGTTCACTTAGGCCCAAACTCAGACTGATTTGAAGTCTTCTGCTGTTATCTAACCTCAATTTTATGTTTTTAAGAGGGTCAATTCAGCAAGTAATTTCTTTCCATTTTTAAGCAGATATTAACATCAACTCAGACCCAGTTTGGATAGTATTTGATCATTTAAACAAATACAGGCATACCTAGGAGATATTATAGGTTTGTTCTAAACCCTTGTAGTAAAGTGAACATGGCAATAAAGCTAGTCAAATGGATTTGTTGGTTTCCCACTTCATACAGAAATTAGGTTTATATTATAGTCTAGTAAGTGTATAGTAGCATTACATAGAAGCAATGTAAGTACCTTTAACTAAAAAATAGTTTATTGCTAAAAAATGCTAACCATCACATGAGCTTTTGGCGCATGGTAGTCTTTTAATGATGGAGGGTCTTGCCTTTGATGGTGATGGCTGCTGGTTGAGCAGGGTGTTGGTTGCCAAAGGTTGGGATGGCTGTGGCAACTTTTTAAAATAAGGCATCAATTGACTCCTCCTGTCCCAAACAATTTCTCTGTAGCATGTGATACTATTTGATAGCATTTTACACACAGTAGAACTTCTCTCACAATTAGTTAATCATCTCAAACCCTGACACTGCTTTATCAATGAAATGTATGTAATATTATAGAGCTTTTGTTGCCTGTGTTATAAACCCTTTGTTTCAACAATCTTCACAGCACCTATACCAAGAGTCAATTTCATCTCAAGAAACCACTTTCTTTCCTCATCCCTAAGAAGCACTTCCTCATCCACGAAAGTTTGATCATGAGATTTCAGCCATTCAGTCACATGTTCAGGCTCCACTTTTAATTCCAGTTCTCTTGCTCTTTCCACAATATCAACAGCCACTGCTTCCACTGAAGTTTTGAACCCTCAAAGTCATCCATGAGAGTTGAAGTCAACTTCTTCCAAAATCCTGCTAGTGTTGACATTTTGACTTCTTCCCATGAATCAGAGATGGCATCGAGAATGGTGAATCCTTTCCAGAAAGTTTTCAATTTACTTTACCCAGATCCATCAAAGGCATCACTGTCTATGGCAGCTATAACTTTATGAAATGTATCTCTTAAATAATAAGACTTAAAAGTCAAAATTACTCCTTGGTGCAGAAAGTATATTATGACAGCAGGCATGAAAACAGCATTAGTATCTTTGTCCATTTCCATCAGAGCTGTTGAATGCCCAGTTGCATTGTCAATAAGCAGTAATACTTCGAAAGAAATCTCTCTTTTTTTTTTTTTTTTTGAGCAGTAGGTCTCAACGGTAGGCTTACAATATTCAGAAAAACCATGTTGTAAGCAAATGTGCTGTCAGCTAGGCATTATTGTTCTATGTCTAGAACACAGAGTAGATTTAGCATAATGTTCAGAATGACCAATGAGAAGTGACTCCAACTTGAATTTTTAAAAATATTTTATTTATTTTTGAGAGAGAGAGTGCAAGCTGGGGAAGGGCAGAGGATCAGAAGAGGGCTCTGTGCTGACAGCAGTGAGCCCAATGGGGGGCTTGAACTCACAAACCATGAGATCATGACCTAAGTCAAAGTCTGACACTCAACCAGCTGAGCCACCTAGACATCCCAAAGTGACTCAAACTTAAAGTCATCAGCTTCATTAGCCTGTAACAATAGAGTCAGCCAGTTCTTTGAAGTTATAAAGCCAGGCATTGACTTTTCTCCAGCTATGAAAGTCCTAGATGACATCTTATTCCAATATAAGGCTATTTTGTCTATATTGAAAATCTGTTGTTTAGTGTAGCCACCTGCATTAATCAGCATAACTAGATCTAGATAGCTTGCTGCAGCTTCTATGTTTAAAGAAATGTAGGAATTCAATATCTTTCTGTTGTATCAATCTCATTTATTAAGACAAAAAAAACCCGATATGACAGAAAACAGAATCAAATTAGCCTTTAAGAACCAGTACAGAATCTAGAAAACATTACCCCAAAGATCAAGCAAATTACTTCAATAGGTAACATTTTCCCACAATACTGCCTGGTCTCCACAAACACCAATTCTTAAAAAACACCAACACACTTGGAAGACAGCACACTTTAATTGACGTTCCATTTTCATGTCTTTCAGGTAATGCTCAATACCTTTTTGTTTTCATTTATGCAGGGCAGAGGCAGAGAGAGAGGGAGAGAGAATCACTACCAGGTGCCATGCTGTCACTGCAGAGCCCAACATGGGGCTCCAAGCCCATGAACCATGAGATCACAACCTGAGCAAAAATCAAGAACTGGAAGCTTAACCGACTGAGCCACCCAGGTGCCCCTCAATGCTCTTTTAAATATTTCCTAGAAATTTTTGAACTTCCCCAAGAGATTTTATTTTCACTTAAAATGATCAGAAGAAATTCAGCTTTTGTGAAGATATCCAAAATGTGAATGAAGAAACACATATACTCTTACATTTTTGCATTTTGTGGTAATTATATAAGCATCGTGGAAAAAAAGCAGATACAAATCTGCGGAGCCAAGTGTCTCCTTAAGGCTACAGGATTCCTACAGATTATGGTGTCACAATGAGCTAAGCACCAGAAACTACCAACAACACAAAGCAATAAACCACCTCAAATATAAACCAGCAACAGATTTAGAGTCCTCCAAGGACATCAGATATTGGAATTGTAAAATACAGACAAAGAAATACAGGATGTGATTGTAAAGATCAAGGAAACAGACACTATACAAATAAGCAAATTTGGGGAATAAAATATATAATCAAAGTTATGAAGTAAATCCTACCACAGATCTAGTTTTAAAACAATGGGGGATCCACTAGGTGAGGAATATTACAAAATACATAACTGACAAAGAATTCAAATAGGGAACAGAGACTTTAACAAAGAGATCTCCACAAATAATTGACCATAGGAAAATAAAAAGGGTTAACTGGCATTTGAAAAACTACTCAACTGCCTGAAGAATAAGATAAACCAAATTCAAATAATAGTAAAAACAGGGGCGCCTGGGTGGCTCAGTTGGTTAAGCATCTGACTTTGGCTCAAGTCATGATCTCACAGTTTGTGGGTTTGAGCCCCGCATTGGGTTTTGTGTTGACAGCCCAGAGCTTGGAGCCTGCTTCAGTTCCTGTGTCTCCCTCTCTCTGCCCCTCCCCTGGTTGCACTTTGTTTCTCTCTCTCAAAAATAAATAAACATGTTTTTAAAAATTAAAAAAAAAATAGCAAGTGCTGATGAGAATGGGGAAATATGAATGTTTTTGCTGCTATTGGGTTGTCAACTGATGCGGTCATTTTGGAAAATAACCTGGTGGTAGTTAAATTAAGCATTCCTGCATATTAAAACCTATTAATTAAGCTTTTGTGAATGTGCCCCAAAGGTACACACACATTGGTGCACAAGCAGATATGACCATGAGCATAATAAATGCTTATTTGGAGGGAAGGGTACGAGCAATACTTTGTGCTTTAGTAGATTCTGTTCTTTCCCTCTTAATCTTCCTTATTTCCTTCCTTCCTCCCCCCCACCCCCATCTCCCTTCTTTCCTCTTCCCTGGGCCCCCTACTCTATTTTCCCTCCCCTTACTCTTAAGTTGTCTGCTCTATATATTGTATACAACTAAGCCATGCTGTTGGATTAGCTGCTTAATTTTTAGTATCAGGGTACTTGTTTTATCTGCCTCCCTCCATCAATAGATTGTAGGTTTCTGGAATAGAGGTTGCACAACACCATCTATGTACACACATTGCATAAGCATAGTGTCCGGTGCCCAGTGGGGTTGCAATGCACAAATGTACAATGTACAGATGCACAATGGTTCTTCATGGAATATGAAATAGTTTTTAATAATGTGGCATATGTTTATGTATGTGATTTAAAATATTAGAAAGTAGCAGAAAGCTTCGTTTATTAAACTTTTTGCTTTCAAATACGTGTTGCTTTGGCTCTAAAGCCAGTTAAGGGTAACTACAATCTCACCTTAACTTCAGACTATGATCAAATCATATAAACACTTGATTTCATGAAGCATTAATGTTGAACTTTTTTAAATATAAAAAGACATAACTGTAAACCATTATAAGAACTGTGGCCTCTTTTACACATTTCCCTTTGTGTTTCAGAAACAGAAATCACTGTAGCCAGATGATCAACCTAATAAAAAGAGAGCCTTTTCTTCTTTCCCACTGAAAGACCAAACAAAGCAACAGCCAAACTTCAAAATATAAGCTATTTAAATTGGAATATCTTTGGTTCAAAAGTACCCCCAATAAGTAGAAGGAAAACCATTTAAAAATTTGATGTGTGCTTTGACAATATCTAGTTTCAGGGGAAAACAGACATGGAAAAATTCTAAAATCTGTAAGCCTGAATTAAAATAAGAGCTGGCATGAAGCCTATAAAATAAATTGTTGTCCTCATAAGGAAGGCAATATATGAAACTTCCTTAGATTCTGAACTAATAAGGATATCTAAAATGCAACATTTTTCTGGGACACCTGGGTGGCTCAGTCAGTTAAGCGCCTGACTCTTGCTTTCAGCTCAGGTCATGATCTCATGTGTTTAAGTCACACATCCAACTCTGCCCTGATGCGGGGGTGGGGACTTGCTTGGGATCTTCTCTCTCTGCCCCTCCCCCTCTCAGGCATGCACATGCTTGCTCTCTCTCTCTCTCTCTCAAAATACATAAATAAACTTTAAAATAAAATAGAATGCAGCATTTTCTTACAACGGTTTTCAGTTCTCAGTCTCATGGAAAAATATATAAGATTTTATCAGTACATTTAGTAAATATATATATTTCTCTTCTCCCAATAAGAGTAAGCTTTAAAACATTTAAAAAATAGAACTCAATATTTTCTCCCTTTCCAGAAATTAACATTAGTATGACTACTTCATCTTTCTTTTTTTTTTTTTTAATGGTATAGGTAACTAGGATAACCCATGATAACTCCAACTCCAACTATTAGTCTAAAGGAGAAAGACAGAGAGAGAGAGAGAGAGAGAGGGAATCTAATCACAGATTTGGGTGATGGACGCCAACAGGACTGAATCCAAAACTTAAGTCCACGATGTACTGGTTATATAACCTTGAACTTCATTTTACTTATCTGTGATACAGAGAACATAATACCTACTTAGCTCATAATTATATAATAATGATTAATTGAGAAAAACAATGTAAATAATTAGCACAAATGCTTGGTACTTAGGTAGCTATTGATAAATATCACTACCATATTGCTTTGTCATTCCCGCTAAATGAGGAGTAAATTGAGAGTGTGGAGCCTCAATTGTTTATATTTGTAGTCTCAATGCACTAGTAATATAGTTCCTTAGCATATAGTCACTATTCAATAAAAGTTTGGTGAATAACTACTTTTAAATTGACACTCTTATAAGTTGTATCTTGCAGCAAATTTATTTAGAACATGACTCAACAATAAGTTATATTCTAAGTGGAAGAAAAAAGATAATATCTGAAACATTTCATTTGGATATCAGATACACTGTCATACAATCATTTACAGTTTTGAAGTCTGTGAGAAAACTTGTCACAGTGGAAAGAGCAAGGGTCTTCAGAATTATATTCTAGTTGCTGAAGGAACTTAAGTTCTTCAATTTCTCTGGGCCTAAGTTTTCTCATCTTTGTAATGGTGTGTATTCTCCAGGTGTGAGACTGATTAAATGAGACAATACCTATTAAGAAGCTAGCCTAGTACTTGGCACATAGTATTTGTTCAACACATGTCAGTTAATCTCCCCACACTCCTATCAACTCCTACTACTCCTAAGTCTATAGTATGACTCAGAAAACAACCCATTTTTACAACATATAAAAGCTGTCTGTAACAGGCAAACTCAATCAAAGTACAATAAATTGGACAGAAGAAGTATTAATTGAGTTGAATGAATCTTTCTGGAAGTAATCAGAAAATGAAGGGATATATGTCAATGACTCTCATATTTACATTTCACTCCATAGTGATCCAGATTAGTATATCCATCTGTCTGTTTGCCAACACTATTTGGAAAACTCAATGACTCATCAAGTATAAAAAATCCATGCCCTAAATCCTTAAAACCTGGTCTTTCCGCAGTGCATCCTATTTTAGGGAATAGGAAAATATTCAATCCAAAGGTGCAAAGTAATATTTTATAATCACCATTAATCCTTACTTCTCTAGTTATTCCCTCAACTCCCAGTATCTTATAACCCATTGAATTTTCCCTCTAAATATCTCTTGTATCTGTCTACTTATCTTCATCTCCATCGCCTTTACCTTTGTCCAAGATATTATAATATTACACCTAGAAAAATGCAATAGCCTCTTATCTGGGCTACTTATATTCACTCTTGTACTTTTCCATGTTATTTTCCAAAATCGTAGTGATCTCAAACAAACAACTAACAACAACAAAAATCCATAGTATGATATCTTGATTTAAAACACTTAAGCTGCACCCACTGACATGATCCACAAATGCCTACACTGCCTGTCTAGGCCAGGCTTAACTCCCCAGCAACATCTTCCACCCCTTACTGGCATCCTCCCTCCCTCTGCTCTCTATTTACACTCAAGTTTTTAGAGGTACCATACACCTTCTTGCCTCCAGGACTTGGTATATCTATTCCCTCTTCCTACAAGACTCTTCTTACCTCTCCCACGTCTAACCCCCACCTGATTAAATCCTACTCAGTCTTCAGAGTTTTTGCTTCGACCTTACATTCCCTAGAAAAGCATCTTCTGACCTGCCAGACTAGATCTGTGTGCTGCCATTTTCCAAGTCCTTCTACTTTTATTTCATAGCTTTATCACAGTCTCTACTTACATACTTGTGTGTATTTGATTAATTCTCCCCTTCCATTTTATTTTTTTCTTAAATAGTTTATTGTCAAGTTGGTTTCCATATAACACCCAGTGCTCATCCCAACAAGTGCCCTCCCCCATGCCCATCTCCCCCCTTCCCCTCTCTCCCACCCCTATCAGCCCTTAGTTTGTTCTCAGCATTCAAGAGTCTCTCATGGTTTGCCTCCCTCCCTCTCCCCAACTATTTTTCTTCTCCTTCTACCCCATGGTCCTCTGTTAAGTTCCTCCTAATCCACCTGTATGTGCAAACATATGGTATCTGTCCTTCTTTCCCCTTCCATTTTAGACCCTAAGCTTTTTAAGCTTTTTTGGCTCACTGCTGCATTCTCGTTAGGCTCACCACTATAGGCATATCACAGATACTCAATAGCTACCAAATAAATCCATGGATGGATGAATATAAACTAAGCTAAGGTCATCACTACTTTTCATTCATTCATGCCCCAGCCCCTCCTTCCCAGCCCCACATACATGGGTGATTTTTGTTTGCGTGACTTGTTACTCAGAGAAGAAAAAATGAGAGAACATTGGAGAACTAAAGCATATGGTAGACAATGGATATCTTCTGCTGAAGTGAGATCTATATCTCACTTTTTATTCCAGTGCCTTATCTTAATCAATATGGTCTCATTTTAAATTCACAACCTATGATGTAAAAATACCTGAACATGTTTAATGAGATAACTATAAGTATCAGGGAAAACAAAGGGTAAGACAGGGAAAGTGTTTTGGCCTTTAATAGTAGCTTTCCTCTGTTTTATTTTTGGTACTAAAGATTGGACTGAGAAATAGGTTGGGACTCAAAGCACAGATAGATAGCCGAGATTCTGTCCCCTACTAGAAAGGAGAAACAAATAAATAAACAAACAAAAACAAGAACAAAAACAAGAATCTGTTTCCTATTATTCAAGTTAAGGAAGGCCTATATGAGCTTTTTTTTTTTTTTTTTTTAAATTGTGGAGCTTTAAGGTCAGTCTATTAGGAGCTAAGAAGCCTAAGAAGCCAGTATCGCTATTTAGAATTGAAATGGCAATGATGACATAGATTTCCTCTCAGGAGCCAGTTCTGAACTATTAAGAGTGGCTTCTTAGAGATCTATGTTGCCAAGAATTCTGACACAACATCTGAGTCAAAGAGCCAAGAGTGCTATGATCAATTAGTGATGTGAGTCAGGCTTTGAATGGGTAGTGGTGGAATGAAAGTTAGGTATTAGCATTTACTCTTCAGAAACCAGAAAGTTGATAGAAAGATGGTATGGGGGATTGAATTAGCATTCCATTCATTACCATTACAGGATTAAGAAACATTTTTGGAGCTCAGTATCTGTTCCCTATCCAGGCCAAACATGCTGTCCATCATTCCTGATTAATAATTTGGAAATTTGCCTGAAAACTGTAGATATAGAAATGCTAAGTGGTTTCACCCAAGATATTTATGAGAGCTCATGACAGGGTTGGAAGAATTTTTATTCCAGTGCCTTATCTTAATCAATATGGTCTCATTTTAAATTCACAACCTGTGATGTAAAAATACCTGAACATGTTTAATGAGATCAATTAAATATTTAGCTTGACACTGTCAACAGGAAATGGAACATTTGCATGGAAATAAGCACTGCTACCTCTACTATTCTAAGTAATACACTGCTCTGAAGTTCAATTTTCTGGTCACACTTATGCCACAGTAAATGCCTCTGGAGATAATATCAAGTCTGGCTACCCTTAGGGGAAGGTGAAGAGTGAGTATGCCTAGTTTGCATTATTTATTTTTTTTCTTATTGTGAAATCCAAGCTCAGAGTCCCTTATCAGTGTTTGTTGAAATATACCTTAAAGGGTTTACTGAAGTCTATCTACTTCCACCATCAGTTGTCACTGTGACATTAAGTATGTAATGAATGTCTATAGATTCTCTGTGTCAACCCAGAAAGCACACACATATTGTTTATAAACACATTTTCTCTCATCTGCTGCCATTGTCTTACCTCTGCTTTAAAATACGTAAGTTGATCAGAGTTGTGTGGGTGGAGTAATACCTGCTGTGCCAAACCACCTACAAACTGTAATATATCACCCGTGTCTCTGGGGGTCCAACTCACTAATTACTTCTCCAGAAATATATAAGAGGTCACTTGCCTGCTACCTTTCATCATTACTTACCCACCAACAAGACTGTTAAAATGGTTGTAAAGATACGAGGAGAAAATGAGTGAGAGGCTTTCATAAAACCCGGAAACTGACCTCATTGGTAAGAGCCCAAATCAAACTCCAGGAATATGCAATAAATGAAGCAGGGAGCAATCTGAAAAAACAAGATAGTGGAAAAGAAGAGACCAACAGGGAGAGGAAGGAGGTTTGCACCACTCCTTGAAAGTGTATGGGATTGAAATATAAAATATAAAACTATATATACCTACTAGGGGAGCCTGGTGGCTCAGTCGGTTAAGCATCCAACTCTTGATTTAAGCTCAGGTCATGATCTCAAGGTTCCTGAGATGGAGCCCTGTGTCAGGTTCTGGACTGACAAAGCAGAGCCTGCTTGGGATTATCTCTGCCTCTCTCTCTGACCCTCCTCCACTCACACTTTTTTCTCTTTCTCAAAATAAATAAACATTAAAAAAATTTGTATATATATATGTATATATATATATACAGTATATTTTTGTATGTATATACTAGAGTTATATAGTATATATTTATATACTAGATTTCCTCATAATCATTTGTAAATTTTGCAGCAAACTCTTAGCTCTCTGCTGTTTAAAAATGATGGTATAAACATGAATGATTTATATAAACCAAGATCCTAAAATCCTTTCAGTATAGTATGGTAAGTGCTGCTTCCTGCTTTGAATTGGACTGGGGGATAAAATTAAAGATGTCCATCCCTGGTTTTCAGTATCCAGAGATCATTCAGACACTGAAACACCAGGGTGGAGCAGTCCTGTTGCCATTCACAGTTTCAATCCATCTATAACTATTCTAGCATCTCTCTCCCCACCCCTGGACAAAGTTCATTACAGAGCCTAGAACTGGCCCCTAAACAACTGGTTCAAATGTGACTTTTCTTTACTTTCCAGGTATATGTGGAAGGTAATGGGGGGATGGTGATAATATCATTGTTTTATTTAGGAGATATGGGAGGAATTCAGATTTATGCCATATTGAAGAATGAAAAAATCAAAAGTAAAAAAGGGAATTTCCCTTTTCATGCTTATGAAGTTAATTTGCAACTGAAAAAAAAAAGTTAGGCCTATTCTACCTTAAAAGTTAGAAAACCAAGCCATACAGATGAAAAATTTTCTTTGTTATCCCAGTAAGTCTAAAATACATGTTTAAAAATAATCTCCAGAACTCAAGACTTAGTTTTATAGTCCTGTGATAGTACATTTTCCCTCTGGTTCTCATATGTGAGAATTGATAAACATCCAGTTGATATATATTCATGTGTAATCATGATTTCATGTATTTTCAAAAAGCATAATCATGTGTCTAACCATCTTTCTGAAGATGAAGGAACTAGCCAGGATTTTTTGCCATTAGTTCTAGGACTCTATGATATCACCATTGCTTATGGCAACTGCTTTAAGATCTTTAAGATCAGATATGTTGTGCATTAACCTTGGACTCCCCTTTTGGCATCCTGAGATTTCTATAATTCTCATTAACCTCATGATCATCAAGATGATACCACTAATTAAGTACCTATTAGGTTCTAGGAGACATGGAAGGTGGCAGTCATCTGGTAGCTTAACATTATCCTGAAACAAACCTAGAGAACATGGAGGATCTGGATGAACTTTCCAGATGGATTTAATCAATGTTAGGATTCAAGATTAGCAAAGGGCCACCTCAATTTCAAGAGACCATGAACTAGCAAGTACATGGTTATTATTCCTTCACATGTTTATTGGTTTGCATCCAATGGTTTAATTTTTCTTCCAAACTAACTTTCTAGCCTAGATAAACAAGACCATGTATGAAAGAAAAAAAAAAAAAAAAAAAAAAACTACGGTGCAAAGAAAAAGAAAAGGGTGCTGTTAAGACACTCTGAAACTGAAGGGCAAGTTCATGTAATGTTGATAAGTTCAAAGGTCTGGTTAAACACAGCATAGATAATCTTCATTTTTAGCATGCTTTACAGTTCTGGCAAAGAATTGTAACAAAAAGTTAATCTTTAGAAACAAGCATAGTATTTGTGTCTCTAAAACATAGATAGGTTTTATAAACAGATTTAGATAAATTGATCAGATTCATATGACTAAATAATTGAACCTACATATTCTTAGTCTGTGGTCTCTTATACAACATTAGAGAGTATTTTTATTTTTCCTGTCTGACACAAAGTTAGATAGTAATGTTATTTATTTGTACAAGTATAAATTCATGTCTTGATCATATGCAATTGAAATGGTGTTATTCTTGAACTTATAATCAACGATGCAAGACTATCATTATTATGTCACACCCTAAATCTGACAGGGAGTGAAGATATGCAGTATTATCTCAAGGCTAAATTTTTGGTGAGAGAACAAAGCCTGAACTTTCTTTGAAAACAGGCTAACATGAACTTAGAGGAGAAGGGATTCTTAATTTTCTAAGCACTAGGAGTTGAGTACTTTGCAAAGTTTTAGGTGTTTTCATAAAGCAAATTTCCTGTTCTATGCTTTCCTTACTGAAAATTGACAGAGAAGCCACAAATGGAAAGAAGTTACTCCATTAGTTTGCAGTAATTTCCCTTGTACAAATTAATATGAGGTGGACACGGAAATAGCTCTCAGTTTGCCTTCCTGTGGGGGTGCCCCTGTGAGCCTGTGCAGACTCCATGTATGAGTAATTGGGTTACAAGTTTAGGTGCACTGCAGGCACAGGAAATCAGCTATAACACTTTTTTTTTTTTTAAATATTTTTATTTATTTCTAAGAGAGAGAGAGAGACAGCGTGAGCAGGGGAGGGTCAGAGAGAGAGGGAGACACAGACTCCGAAATAGGTTCCAGGCTCCGAGCTGGCAGTCAGCACAGAGCCCGACGCGGGGCTCGAACCCACAAACCGCGAGATCATGACCCAAGCGAAAGTCGGACGCTTAACCGGCTAAGCCACCCAGGCGCCCCGGAAATCAGCTATAAAGAACAAAAGTCCCCTACCCTGAGTCCCATATAAGAAAGTCACTTTTCACATGTTTCTGTTTGTATAGCTTTGATTTTTGTTTTGTTTTGTTTTTTCCTTTTTTTCTTTTAAAGAACCACAACCCACAAGCCCTGCCTAAGGGTGTATATTGTAAACCATATGGATCGCTGAGCTTTCAGCCCCTGGCTTTCAGAGCTTTGTCACCCAGGATGCTAATATTTCTATGATTCACTAACATAACAAGAACATGATATGCTGCTTCTGGCAACCTTTCTTTGGGGGGGAGAAAAAAAATCTGGAAGCTGTACCTTACTAGTAAAAATTGTCAGGAAAATCAATCCATTTGATGACTGCACCCCCTACCCCCCAACCTCAAGGCTGCACTATCATCTCAGAGTTGAAAGTGCATCATCTGTTCCAGAAAAGGGGGTAAAAAGCAAGAGACAAAAGTTCAGTATCTGGGTCATCCCACAATGTTGAGAGGAAGTTCATGGCTCAAGTGGTCATATAATACTCTCATGCTACTACTTAGAACAATAACCCACCAGGATGAGACTCATATCTTTGCCTCCATCTGCTTTCCTGTCTCTGCAAAATTATTTAAAAAATAAAAAAAGAAAAAGGAAAATATTTATTGATAAACAGTCCCCTGGTAAGAGTCTTCTAATTTCTACATCCTGCTTAGTCATGCTGTATCTGAAACACTGTGTTCATTCTCTTTAATTTGTTTTTGTTAAGTTATCCTTGCATTTAAAGAATATTCACCCACAGAAAACAAAAATGAGATCTTTTTCTCATAAACCAAAGGAGTAACTCTCTACTGACCTAGGATTTGTGTTGTTTGATTTCTGCCTCAAGCATCTACAATAAAATATTGAAAATGCTTAGTAGAGGTTTCAGCTCATAGGAAGACCTGAAGCACAATTTTCATTCTGGCACAAGGGCCATTTCCTAGGGAGAGAGGAATGGAATTGTGAAACAGGACTTTCTTCACGGAGGCAGTCTTCGGTGACTAATGGGCAACCCTCTTCACTCAATTATTTATGCTCTGCATAACAAACCCGCACACAATTATTTGGGGGAGAGAAACATGCCCTGTGTTTATATGCCCTCAGGTAGGAACTACATCTCTCTATGATGCATTTTATAGGATACTGACAATTGTTAGGGATCTTCCAGGTCAATTTTTCATGCAATGCAAGAACCACTTCCACAACATCATTGCCAAGGAGTTGTCTAGTGCCTACCATTTATGTTAACAAATATTTATTGAACACTAAGTTTAAGCAGCAAACTAAGGATATGGCAAAGATTTTTCTTAAAAAACCAAATACATAAATCTTGCCCTCAAGATTCTCAGTCTAGAAGAAAAGAGACACATGTAACCAATTATAAGAACTGTGCTAAGAAAGAAGGTAATAATTAATTCTGAGTGGTTGAAAGAAACTATAAAAAAGTTAATAATAGGATGAGGTCTTAAGAATGAGGGGATGGTAACCAGATGGAGAAGAGATAAAAAGACATTCTAAGCAAACAAACAAACAACAACAACGAAACTACATCTGGAAATGTGAAAATTCTGAGGGTATTAAATTCATGTAGACACAGTTATTTCTTTTAGGTTCTGCCCTGTCTAATATGGTAGCCACTAACAGCATACGGCTATGGAACACTCAAAATGATTCCAAATTAAAATGTTCCTTAAGTGTAAAACATAACACTAGATTTTTGACATGTTTAAATTACTATAAAATGTATTCTAATGCATTACTGAATAACAAGTTACCCTAAACATTGTAGTTAAAAACACTAAAATTAAGTATCTGACAGTACTGTTGGTCAGGATTTTGAGAGTGCTTCTTGCTTAGGAATTCTCATAGAGTAACAGTAAGGATGCCAGTCAGGGCTGCAGACACGTGAAGGCAGGAGTGAGGCTGCAGGACCCCCTTCCCAGCAGATCACTTGCATTGCTCTGGGTAGACCTCTGTTCCTTGCTAGCTGTTTGTCAGGGACCTCAACTCCTTGCCCACATGAACCCTCACCATAGATAAGAGTCCTCATTTTATGGCAGCTGGCTTCCCGCAGAGTGACTGATCAAAGAGAGAAAGCAAATAGGAAGCTGTGATAACTTTGATGGGGCTCAGGACAGGCCACCCCAAAATATGTCACTTGAGCATATTGATTATTTTGAATTAGGTTACTTAAGAAATAGCTAGTGCAGGAAAGGCACTCTGACCTTCCTCTCCCTCCCTGAAAGCAGGATATAAATTCCCCTGTGAAAGTTACCTTCCCAGCACCTGGAGAGTAGAAAGCATCATTCTCACCAATGATAGGGAATTCAGGACCTAGAAGGCTATATAAACAACTTTGTTACTTCTTCATTAATTTGCTAAACTAAGCCCAAATTCTTTGTCCTGTCAATTCTTCATAAATGTATTGTTCTTTGTTTAATACGTAAAAGAGCTGTCTTCTTTGGTCACTATTTTGAGTCTCTTATTTTCATGACCTCCCATACATACAAGATTAAATTTGTTTTTCTTCTGATAATGTGTCTTAGGTCAATTGAACTATTAGACCAGCCAAAAAATCTGAAAGAGAAGAAAGGAAACATTTTTCTTCCCTACACCTTTTATGACTTAGTCTCTGAAGTCAAGCACCATCATCTCTGCTTTATTCTGTCCAGTGGAAACTATTCATTAAGTCCAGTCCACACTCAAGCACAGAGCCATTTGGCTCTACCCCCTTGCAATGAAGAGATGTATTGAACACAGTCGACCCTTTGGTTACACATTATTTATATTCTTCCCACATGCAAAATATGTGTGTACTCTTTCCCCTGAGTCCCCAAAGTTCATCCTTTCATAGTATCAGTTTAAATTTAGGCTCTTGTTTCCTAGATCATGTGTAGATGCAGATGGTGCTATGTGGGTATGCCTTCTTAAGTACAGCTCATCAGGTACAGTTCCTCTTGATCAGAAGACCTGTGAGCAAAAGAGACAAGTTACATGGCCCCAACACATGTAACGTACAATGGTGGGGCAGGTATAACTTCACCACTAAAGACATTCTTATTTAAAAAGAGGGAAGATGCACTAAGAAGTCATGAGTCTACAACATTCCTAAAATTGAGCCAGGCATATGTTGGATGCGTCTTGACTTGGTTCCATTCCTTTCCAGAAATCATTGCCCATGGCTTTCAGCTTTACTCTCAGGCCTCTGACTCATCCTTCCTTTTCCAAGAAAGAGACCTGTGTTTTCAGCCATGTAGATTTCTGTCTCCTACCAACCTGGAGGATTCCAGGGGTTGAAAGTTCTCTATTTATTTCATATTATCTCTGTAACTTGTCCTCCAAATTGGCAGTGTTTCTGTGAATACATTTGTCTTTAAAACTTTGTGTATCTCTTGTGATTCTTCTTAGCATTTTTTCCATTAGACAAAAGTCATATTCTCCGAAGCCCTTCAAAATGAGTCTTTTTCTTTTCTTTTTAAATTTCAATTGTTTGTTTAAATTCTCATTAGTTAACATACACGGTAAAATTGGTTTCAGGTATAGAATTTAGTGATTCATCACTTGCATATAACACCCAGGGCTCATCACAAGTGCCCTCCTGAATATCCATCACCCATTTAGCCCATCCCCCCACCCACCTCCCCTCCATCAACCCTCAGATCATTCTTTATAGTTAAGAGTCTCTCATGGTTTACTTCCTTCTCTCTTTTTTCCCCTTTCCCCTATATTCATCTGTTTTGTTTCTTAAATTCCACACATGAGTGAAATCATATGGTATTTGTCTTTCTCTAACAGACTTATTTCACTTGGCATAATACAGTCTAGTTTCATTGACATCAATGTAAGTGGCAAGATTTCATTTTTTTTCTGACAAAGTAATATTCAGTTGTATATGAATACCACATCTTCTTTATCCATCAGTCAATGGACGCTTGGGCTGTTTTCATAATTTGGCTATTGTTGATAGTTCTGCTATTAACATCAGGGTGCATGTACCCATCTGAATCAGCATATTTGTGCCCTTTTGGTAAATACTTAATAGTGTAATTTGTGGGTCAAAGGGTAGTTCCATTTTTAACTTTTTAAGGAAACTCTATACTGTTTTCCAGAGTGGCTGCACCAGTTTCCATTTAAAATGAGTCCTTTCTATGTAGAGTTTCTCCTGAGATGGCTGAGGGACAAGATCCCTAAGTGTTAGAAGCTGTACAGTTTGGAGAGGTTCCAGGTATACCCAGAAGACTTTGAGTGGGACTTTCATCTGGACTGAATGGCACTGCCCTCTGAGGCAATACCTGTGATCTTTCTGAGATCTTCACAAAGGATTCACAGTGTCATCCACAACATCATCCTTGAACCATATATTTTCTTAACAGTATCCTAGATTGGATCTCTGTTTATAAGATCTTTTCTTAAATTTTTACATCAGTCACCATCATGGTAGGCTAGGAATTTTCAAAAGCATCAAGTTCTTGTTCATTTCTGTTTAACAGTCACTCATTTATTTCTTTCCTGCTCACTTTGCTTGAAGTAGCAAGAATTCAGTCTGCATCTTCACTACTTTGCTTGTAAATCTCCTTAGCTATATCATTCAATTCATTGGGCACATTTTCTCCTTTCCAGGTTACTGTAAGCAACAGTGTTGATAAACTTCCTGACATTATATAACAAGACTTTCCTCAGTTTCTTTTAGGCCCTCATTCACAGCTCCTCAAAGAATAACATATTTCTAAAAAGAGATTTTATAAGGCTCTCTAAGCTTTTGGTAACTCTGTCCTGAAAGATATTCCAGCTCTTCCTATCCACTGCCTGTTTCCAAAACCACTCCCACATTTTGGGTTTTGTTACAACAGCACTCCTCTGGCAAGTACCCACATCTGCATTAGTTTATAAACTTTTGGATAGCAAATGACTGAGATATTCTGGATCTATAAACAACAAACATTTTTTTTTTATCTCACACAGTCTCAGAGGGTCAGGAGGACAGAAGTGGATTAGCTGTGTTGTTCTAACTCAGGTTCTCTTATGAATTTGCAATAAACCTGTCAGCTGGGGTGGTTGTCATCTGAAGGTTGACTGTGGCTGGACAATCTGCTCCATGATGGATCACTTCTGCAGCTATTGGCAGGAGACCTCACTTCCCCACTGGGTTTTGGCAAAAGGCTTCACTTCCTCTATATAAAGGCCTCTCCACAGGCCTACCTAAGTACCCTCTTAATGTGGCAGCTAACTTCTCCCAGAATGAATGATGTAAAACAGAACAAGGCAGAGCCACAAGCCTTTTTATATACCCGTCCTGAGAGGTGACATACCATCTGCATACTCTATTGGTCATCCCAACCAACCCTGATACAGTGTGAAAGGGAATTACACAGAGGTAATTCTAGAGCCATTGGTCTTCGCAAAGAAGGGTCATATTGGAAACTGGTTACTATATATGTATGTAATTATGGATTTTTAATATTGACTATATGGGGGCAACTGGGTGGCTCAGTCAGTTAAGTATTCGACTTCAGTTCAGGTCACGATCCTGTGGTTTGTGAGTTAAAGCCCCAAGTTGATCTCTGTGCTGACAGGTCAGAGCCTGAAGCCTGGTTCAGATTCTGTGTCTCCCCCTCTTTCTGACCTTACCCAGCTCATGCTCTGTATCTCTCTGTTTCTCAATAATAAATAAACATTATTTTTTTAATATTGGCTATATGATCTGTGTCACTTATATCACTTATACAGATAAATGTGTAAAAGTACACATTTATGTACTTAATAAAATATATTTAAATATAAATATGAAACCTATAATATGAATAGAATAAGTTATATATACATATCAACATATGTGAATTATATAAATCTAATGGATTATTAAACATTTTCACCTATTTATATTTACTTTTATATTAATGTGGCTACCAAATGATTCAAAGTTACATATCTGGCTCATAGGATATTTCCACTGCACAAAACTGTCCTAGAGGAAACATAAAAGAGAAAAAATAAGATTGGAAGTAAAAAAGGAGAAGACAAATTGAGAAGCATCCCAAATTCTCTCTTAGAACATTTGGATTCTCTTCTTTAAATAGTAAGGAGAACCTGAAGCTTTGAGCAGGGAAGAAACATTATCAGAGACATGTTTCAGTGTGATTACATCGAACGGCAGAGTGTTAGATGGATTAGACCAGAGGAGACACTGGAGACAGATGGAAATGACCATGAATCACACCATGCTGGAGTCCAAAAGAAAAGTCAGGGTTGAGAGAATACAACTTCTTGAAGTTATATCCTTAGGGGTCATAGTTGAAAGTTTGCAAAGATGACTCCACAGTGGTGGATCCTTAAAATTTTCATGTACGAAGATCAATGGATGAAGAGAAGCCAGAGAAGGATAAGGAAGGAACAGAAAAAAGGAGCAATCAGAGAAGGTAATAAATGAATTTTACTTCATTTACTTGATTCATGGTCCTCTGTGGGGTTGTAATTGTGGATTCTGGATTTCGTTTTTGGTCATCTCAAGGTTCTAGAGGAACACTGAAGTAGCCTAGAGCAGCTGCTATCCAGGATAATTTTTTTTTCTCCACCCAGTAAACATTGCTTTTAAAACAGTACGGCTTTGTTATTCACAGGTGGTAAACACCTCCAGATCAAGCAATGGAGCGGTCGGCAGAGCTCTGATTAAGATATCTGTCTGTATCTTTTGCCAGCTCCTATCCTCTGTCAGACTTCTGGGGAGGAGACAGTTGTGGATAAGCAGTTTTGGTGTCATCCAGAGCTCTGGTCTCAATGTTTATGATGTGCTGCTATAGAAGAGGAAGTGAAAAGAACAGCTGGCTTTATTCAGTTGAGATTGAAAAGGCTTTTAATGAAAAGTTTAAATTACTCTTCCATCTTAAAAAAAAATGCTTTGTCAGTAGCCCTACAAATGGTGAACTCGGTAGCATTTCGGAGGATGTAAACTATAATTCTTTAAGTTTTAAGAAACATATTTCCAAGTTAACTTTTTCCCTTGTGCCAAACCTGTTTTCGAGTTTTTTAAAAATATATTCCATGATATGTTGAATAAATCATCATTATCTAAAACATGACAAGCTTTTGAGTAGAGTGATGCTAAAAATATTACTCATATTTGTTGACAATAAAAAAATTTAATATTGTAAGTAAAGAATCCCAAAACAGTAGGAAAAAAGCAATCAGTTACACACATGGAATTTTCTAATTATTTTCCCATTTGCTACCACCTAAAATTTAAAGCATTTACATGCTTATGATCAAGGCTGAGCTTGTAAATAAAACTTAGGAAAAAAAGGAAGTTATTTTAGTGTCATTCTCTCCCTTAGCCTCTCTGGTAATTTGAAAAGTATAGTTGCCAAGAGGATTTTTTTTATGCCCACTAGATATTGGAACAAGATCAACAATTCTCCTAAGACCTAAACAGTCTTATTCACTGCATTGTTAAGACTTGTTCAGTGGATTATATCTGATGATGAGTGGATATTTATTTTTTGATCAATGCAATAGTTTTTTTTGATCAAGTATTTTTATATGTTAATTATACTCTGAAAATAAGGAAGCCACAAAAGCGGTTGTCATTACAACCCCAAGAGTGATTCAGTGTTAAAAATAAATAAGTAAATCTATTCTTTACTCAGGATATGTAACAAGGTAAAGTGAACATCTGTTAAAGACATGCAATAATGTTCCTTTTCTAGCAGATAATGTCTTGTGCACTATATTTGGTGAATGAATAAATAAAAAAAAAGGTGAGGGCAGTGGAGGGAAAGAATTCACACAACTAGAAATAGGCATAGAATCTTTATCCTACTTTCTTTCTTGCTCCCTTTCATGCATTCAACCAATATTTATTAAACAGCTACTTTATCCCAAGCATGCTTATAAATGCTGGGGAATAAACAAAACTTACTTAAAAAACAGTTTCCTCTTTCAAAGTGATAATATGTAATCCATCAGGGGAAGTATACATTTATACAACTAACTATAATACCAAGTGATAAGTACCATAATAATACCTTCTATCTGTATAGCACTTAACATGTCGCAAATCATTTTCACATGTGTTATTTCATTTCATCTCATCCTGATAACAAACCCGTTTAGTAGGTAAGTCATTATCCTTGATGTCATCAATTAATATAACAGGAAGCTGAGGACAGTGCTCAAGTCACACACTTTAAAGAGAGCAGAAGACACAGTTGAAGTCCAGTGAAATTTTGCCTCAAAAGTATAATGGATCTTGCAAGAAAAATAGATTTTTCACTTTCTAAGTGAAAAAGATGATAAGTTTTCATAGAAAAGCTGACATTAGAACAAATTCTTCATGAACTAACAGCATTTAACTCAGGAGGAAAGAACATTTCAGACAAAGTAAACACCATTAGTTGTGTAGAGCCGTTTCCACAAATGGAAGGCTCTAGGATCAGTAATTCTGGAGTTATGGGCAATGATGCTGAAAGGTAGATTGTAGCCTGTATATGAGAGACTTCAGCTGTCACCCTGAGTAAGTTGGCCTTTGTCCCAAAAGGTAAGGAGAGCCACTTAGGAGGCACTTTATATTTGAAGCAAAAGGGTAAAACGATAGGGTTTTTAAAAAAAGAAGACAATCTGGGTTTCTGTACAAAGAGTAGACTGGAAACAGGAAGAGCGGTTAGTGGACAGCACAGTGCACCAATGAAAGAGAAGGAAATACCAAAAAGAGCAATGAAAATGGGGGAAGTAAGGTGTGCGTAGAATCCAGAAACATTCTTAGATCAAGAAAAGAACCAGCCAAAGCCCTGAGGAATCTCTCTCTCTCTCTTTAGTGACAAGAAATCTAATGTTCAGAAAGATGTGACAAAGGCAATTTAGCCCATTGTGCCGTGAATGCCTATGTAAAACACATAATGAGAAAATCGATTGCTTGATGAGTCTGTCTGGCAAAAGGTAAAATCTAAAGATGCAAACAAATATTTCTTAACTTGCATAGAAAAGTTGAATTACTTTTGCATGAGGATATAGTACAAGCTACAACTGTAACCACGTACCACAAGCATTTTTGTGTTCTGAATAGGTGAAAGATGGTTTCTTCAGGTTAAAGTCGCGGATCTTGCTATCACCTGGCAGCTCTTCAAATGCATCAGTTAGGAGATGTATCACTAATCCCAGAGTCCTTTGTTGTACAGACAGCCTCTTCAGGTAACAAAACAGCAATAATAAAGGACAAGGTCCCAGGACCAGTCATCTTTCCTCAGGGAGGGAGCTGGCGGCATATCAGGCTAGCAAACCCTTGGGAGTCATTTCTGCTAAGCAGCGCTCTTACCCAAAGGCAATAAAAATATACTTAGGTTTTCCTTAATAATACTGAGCTTTTTTTGTAGCACTTTCTAATCATTAATTAGTTAATCTGAACACCACCCCTATGAGATAGGTAAGGATAATTATCCTCATTTTACAGCTGCGAAAACAAACACTAAGAGGTTAAATGACTTTGACAAGGTTATTTAGGGAGCTGGGAAGCAGAGCCAAAATGCAGGCAACTTTCAGACCTGGAAAAATAAAATGCTCTTTTCTTTAGCGCATAGTAAATATAATTCTAGTATATTTGAGCAATCCATATGATGCAATTGTTTTCCTTTTGATCTAGATGACTTAGGGCCTTAAACCTAGTCTACTGAATCATCATTTAGTGATGGGTACTAACTAATAGGGCAATATATGTTGCTTTTGGCTGCCACCAGAACTAATCTGGCTGCAAATGCTGAAATAAAATTTAAGAGGCTTAAAAAAGAAGTATCATAAGAGAGTCACTTTGACATTGAGTTCAAATAAAAGAAAATTATTAATATTAATAGGCTATGTAAAGAAATCTGGCTCTCAAGAGTTAGAATTCCAATCAAAGCACATATCAACATATTAGGAACAAATCAGAATTTATTTTAAAACATGTGATCTTAATAATCCTGCCAGTCTATAATGAAAAGGAATCCATAAATACAGTCTATAAATATTTGCATCAAGTGGTGCCTGGGTGACTCAGTCAATTAAGGGCGTGACTTTGGCTCAGGTCATGATCTCATGGTTCCTGAGCTTGAGCTCGGCATGGTCGTCACGTTGCCATATCAGAGCCAGGAGCCTGCTTCCGATTCTGTCTCCTCTCTCCGCCCCTCCCCCACTTGCTTGCGTTCTCTCTCGTTTTCTCTCTCTCTCTCTCAAAATAAATAAATAAACTTTAAACACATAAATCAATATTTGTGTGAAGATTTTCCAAAAATGACCAAAGAATTGGTGGGTTACATATATTTCAATGTAATTGATTGGTTAAGGAGTAAGGTTAGGGTTAAATATGGATTTTAAAAGTAACATCTTCAGATATTTTAAATAAACAATTGTATCAAAATAGTGGGCTTTTTTCATATTAACTATATCAAATAGTGGATTTGTTAAAAATTAAACTAAAATCAAATGTTCTTCTCATCCATGCTACTGTTTCCAAAATGCAAAGAGGAACTATTCAGCAGCATTTTTCACTTATGACAATTGCCATGTGAGCTGTAAAATTATAATTCCTTATCAACATCAATAGATATTCATAGGACACTCACTTGTACATTGGTTTCTATGGGACTAATGGTACACAACTCAATGTCTCAGTATTCACAAAGATACCAAGGCTGTTATATTGCCTTGGAGTAATGAAGATACAATTATTTGGCTAGGGTAGGTAGTGCCTGTGATGTTAGCTTTTGTTGTTGTTGTTATTAATAATAGATTTCTCAATCTAAAACTTACATATGTCTTAGGAACAAGCAATCTCTTGGGAAAGACCTCAGGGAAGTAAAAGAAAAAGAATTCACTGGAAGTAGCACATCTAAAACCATTCTATATATGGTTTTATATCCATTCGATTTGTATTGTATGTCTTTTTATTTTAAATTACACATTTTTTCCATGAAAAGGGGAATTTTAAATCCAAATATAACTGAGGAAGTTCTCAATATTCTCTTCAAGCAATAAACTTATTTGAGTCCAAAGCATTGAAAAGCAACTTAAAAAATTTTAGTGACCTTTTCATAGAATGGAGCAGGGAACACCTACTATTTTAAATCCAATGACAAGATTTCCTAAACACCTCCTTGAACCATTGCTCATTTTCTTCAAAGTTTATCTCTTTGTTTGCAAATATCCCTTCTGACTCCTCCACCAAAACCCTGCTCTTAACACCTCTTTTTTTTTTTTCCATTCCTCCCTCCCACCCTCTGTTCCTTCTTGTTCTAATTTACCCTCACTCTTCTGCAGGCACCCTTGAACTACCTCCAGGTCTGTCTACCCCCACATCACACCTTTTTTATCTCTGTGCTACCATTCAACTTTACTTTTCTCACATGGATTCTCACCGATCTGCTTAGCAAAACATTAAATCCTCCTTTTGATCCAATTTCCTTAAATATAGTGCAAGGGATAGAAATTTTAAATCTTTGTCATTTGACATTTCCTCATTACAAATTGAAGGAATAAAGGAAAAATCATATATGACATATCAAACACTAATGGAAAATAGAAGAGAACAATGTTAACACTGATAACATGTAAAATTGGCAAAGGTGAAACAACTAATAAAGGTCCCATGGACAGAGCAGTTTAAAAGCAGCCTCACAAGTGTAGGGATTTGCCTCTGTGAAATCAAAAAGGGAAAGGAAAATGATCAGATATCATAGCAGCCAACACGCCTCCCCAGTAGGAGATCGCTTTCCCAGCAGGGGGTCTCTCTCCTGTATTAGCCTCTCAGAATCACTGTTCACAATCAATCTCTATTGAGCAGGGAAAATTTCAGTCCACTGAGTGAATCTTTGAAAACCTACTAAAGAAAATCTCTAAAGAGGGACTTAGTGCAGCACAGCGACCCTGACAATGGCAAAGAAAGGTCACAGGCCTCCCACAGGATGGTAAACCACCACCAAAGCCTTGGGGTGATTTTTTCATTTCTTCTGTCCACCGCTGAGGGCATCAGATCAGTTTGGTAATGCTAGTGGAAAGAGAGATTTTAAAAAATAGAAAGACACTAGCAAATCAAGAGTGATAAAGAAAAAAAGAAGGAAATGCTACTGAGATTTTGCAAGAGATGTGTGTCTAAATGCTGTGGAAGCAGCGAGATGATACTTTTATTGTCTTCTTGGCTGGTGAGGACAGGGATGATTTGGAAGGTAGAGGTTGCATGTGAACATTGCACCTGAGCACGCTGAGAGAAAAGTGGAGATATCATTGAGAAGGTTCCATCTTACTCTTCTAAATCAAAGAAAGAAGAGTGGACTGACAGTTGATAATGAAGCAACTGAAAAATTGAAGTTTGTTAAATATGTGGAGGTTTGTCATTAGGAATCTCCAGTGGCATGGGGGAAGCCAAGACAGAACTCACTTCTGAAGATAGACAAGGGTATATACCATGACTGAGTGAAGATAGAGGTGCAGGTGTGAAATACATACATACAGCAGAAAAACATGCCAGAAACCAATTCCTTGAGAAAAAAGACTGTATTGAAGATGTTTCCATGAAATCCCCACTTAACACATAAATAATTCAGATTCTAGGGGAAACTTATATGTGAGTAATTAAAGAACATTAATCTTAACGATAGAGAACAAACTGAAGGTTGATGGAGGGAGGTATCTGGGTGATGGGCTAAATGGGCGATGGCCATTAAGGAGGGCACTTGTGACGAGCACTGGGTGTTATATGTAAGTTATGAGTCACTAAAATCTACTCCTGAAACCACTATTACACTATATGTTAACTAACTATAATTTAAATAAAAATTTAAAAAATAAAGAATATTAAAACTTATAATCCTCACTAAAAAATAGTAAGAATAATAAGCAATAATAGTGAGTAACAGTAGTAAGAAAGAGAAAAGTAAGTAAATATATGGTAAAATAGTTCTAGAGCCCCTTAATTTAGTGAACAACAGAATCACCTGGAGAGTGGGCTTATCAATACTGATTTCTTGGCTCCATTCCCAAGGGTTCTGATTTCAGTAGGTCTGGGGCAGGGCCTAAGATTCTGCATTTCTAGTCCCTCCTAGGTGCTGCAGATGCTGCTGCTCTGTGGACCACACCTTGAGTAGTACCATTCTACAATATGCAACCATGTCATGGTGATTTAGGTATTCTGTAAATTCAGATTTATCACAAGAGATCAGTCACCAGGGACCTTAATTTTGGAGCAGTTTGCTGAGACATCTGACATCAATCTTTCAATCTCTATGCACCTCAGTTTCCCTTTATGTGGCATTAAGATAGCTATCTTTAATTTTCTAGCACAGCTTGATAATTAGGTTCATTCTTAATGGCGGGTGAGGTCCCTAATTATACAATTAAGGTTCTAAAACCTTTTGAAATCCTAACATGGAGAATGCTTTCACACAGAATCCTTGTTATTACTTTTAAAACCCCTGTAATATCATCCAAATATAGCAGAAGCAATTCTGCAAACTACAGCCTATTCACACTTGCCCCAGATAGTAATTATAGAAAACTTTTGACTTTTCTGTTTGTGAAGGCTAAAGTTTTTGAGGAAATAAGCAGCTTCCAAATGTCAAGCACTCAACAGAGTCCCCTCTTCCAGTAAAGAAATTGCTGCAGCTGTGTCTAAGGATGGGAGAATTTCTGATATTAGAAAAGGGATTTACTCTGACCAGGCTTGAACTGACCCACAGGGCAAAGAGTCATTTGTTCAGTTGGCCTTTGCTGCAAGAAGGAGAACATTTTGACCATATTTCTGCCAGAGTCTTTTTTATTCTCTAGTCTGGCCCTATTTCTGGACTCTTAGCTAAGGGAAAGTAAGTGGAAAAAGACTTTACTTACTTTTTTCCTATCTTTTTCCCAATAAATGCAATGAAATCTTATTATTCCTAGAAAAATATCTTCTCTACTGGATAGATCATAAAGGTTTGAAAAAGACGTCCATGCTAATATGATAATGAAAATATGAAATTAACTAGTATTGACAATGAAAATGCCAAATTAATTTATAATTCCTTCCCTCTTTGTTTGCCTTCTTTCTTTGCCTTCTTTTCCCATTTTCCTTTCCCTTCTTTTTACCCTTCCCCTCTATCTTCCTCCTAATAAAGGGACATTACATGATTTGAGTTAAAACTCATCACCATCATCATCATCATCATCATAAATTGATTCAACATCATTAAGTACAATCATGTGGCATTATCATCATCATTATCTCGGGCGGCTGGAGATGCCGAAGCATGTTCCTCCCTTCCTCTCTCTCTTTCCCACAACTTCCAAGATAAGAGGATCTTTATTCTCACTCTTCACTTTCCTTTCCCCCAATACTATATACTGCCAATGCAATTTCTGTGGTTTCTTCCCTCTGTTTTACCAGCAATTATTTACAGCTCCTCAACTGAAAATAAATTGGCAAAGGAAGCTGGCATTGGACAGCATTTTACATTTCATTCACTGTTGTAAAGATGTGGAAATGCCTTCCTGTGAAGTACCAGGAGACTAGATTGTCCTATTAACTATTTAAGTGAGCATGTGAGATTATTACTTCAAAGCTTCATCTACTGCAATTATGTCTAAGTATGCCTTCACCAAGAAGATCCTGGATGTGATGCTGAAGGGTCATTTCCAAGTTTAAATCATGCCTCTCTTTCCATACTAAAATAAGATGTCAACATAGTCACAGCTCTCTGAAGGAAAGGCCATGTGCACACAGTCATCTTATCACAGGGTTAGAGCTCAAGTCAAGAGATCTTCTCTTAGATAAATAACTTAGTGTTGCTTCAAGCATCATTTTATCTCATAATTGGTAGTTCATACTTCTTTGCTGGATAAATGGAATGGACTAGGTATGGCATCATCCTTAATTAATTGGTGTGCTAGCTACTTAAGAGGGCACACACCACTTGTGTTATTAAACAGTGTCATGTCAGATTTAATGGATGTCATTATAGGGGTTCCTCAGGGATCAATCCTTGGACCATTGTTATTTATGATCTTTATAAATGAGCTGACAAGGTAGTGTTCTGACTGCAGTGCACATCTTTACGCTGATGATACAGTCCTGGATGGGAGTGCTCATTCACTGAGTGAACTTTGAAGCAGCCCTGTTCAGGGATTCCTTAGATGGAAATTGAATTGTTGTCAACAAGGCAGGGAAACACTCGGGCATTTTGTGTGGAAATTTTCCAAAATTCTGTGCATGCAAAGACAGAAGTTAAATGCCCAGGGGTGCCTGGGTGGCTCAGTCCATTTAGCATCTGACTTTGGCTCAGGTCATGTTCTCCTGGTTCTGTTCGTGTGTTGGAGCCCCACGACGGGCTCTGTGCTGACAACTGGCAGCCTGGCGTCTGCCTTGGATTCTGTGTCTCCCCCCTCTCTCTGCCCCTCCCCACTCACACTCTCTCTCAGTCTCCATCTCTCTCTTTCAAAAATAAATAAACATTGGGGAGCCTGAGGGAGCTCAGTCGGTTGGGCAGCTGACTTCAGCTCAGGTCATGATCTCATGGTTCGTGGGTTTGAGCCCCACATCGTGCTCTGTGCTGACAGCTAGATCAGAGTCTGGAGCCTGTTTCAGATTCTGTCTCTCTCTCTCTCTCCCTGACCCTCCCCTTCTCATGCTGCCTCTCTCTCTCTCTCAAAAATAAATAATAATAAAAAAGTTAAAAAATTAAAAAAATAAAAATAAACATTAACAAAATTTTAATTAAAAAAAGTTAAATGCCCAAGTATTTTGGTGTTCAGAATGATTTCACAGAAAGTCCTATTATTGGCTATTATTGACAAATACATTTACAGTTGAGTCATAGAAAGTAAATTGTATTCAGAAAGAGACAGAGATCAGAATATGTTGACTCTGAAAATTTAGATGAAAGTTTAGATAAATTTCTGCTACGGGAATAATGGGTACTAAGAGACCTAATTGGTTTTAGTGTAGGTATTCTTCCCTCTTCCTGACAGTGCTTCCTGATCTCCCCAGTCTGCATTAGTCAAGCTTCTTAAACTTCTCATTTGTAATTTGCGCTTACTTTTTAGACCTTTCACTAGATTTCATCTCTGCAAGGGCAGAGCCATATTTTTAGTTCTGCAGTGTCAGAGTTCAGCCCAGCATAAGAATATGCCTTAAATGCTAAGAAAATGTGTATGGGATGAGTATATCACTCTGTTTCCTTCAGGAAAAGAGAAAGAAAGAGAGAGATAGAGACTACAGGTATCACAGAGAGAAAGGAGCTTCATCTAAAAAGTGGGAATAACATGAGGTGTGAGTTCTAGAAGGATGTGCCTGCATTAGAAGACTAGAGAAATGGTCACTCAGGACATTTTTACTTGAAGCACTGCAGTGGATGGAGGCATAGGAGCTCAAAAATCAGTGTGAGAAGTTGCAATGACCATGGGACAAACAGGAGCTTGCAAAGGAATCTGAGAGACTGCCATGTCTGGTGACCTTGGCCATGAACGTTGAGCTCCTGGAACAGACCAAGAAACTACCACACCTGATAGACACAATATTCTGAGAATAACTCCTCCTCTCTACCTTCTCATTGTCAAACATTAATTGGGGACCACACAGATAAGAGTACTATGGGGAGTATAAGCTGGGTTTTTCTTCCACAGGGAAGAAGGGATCTTAGTCACAGAGGGAAGAGTGTGGGAATGAGTAATGCAAAGCTGACAAGTAACAATCTCAAGTAACAAAGAAAGTCAAACAACTCAACATAAAAAATGTTCCTTAACCAAGTATTACTCTCCATAGGAAGACTTTATCTTGGGACACTAGTTGGATATAAGTTCAGTCAACACAAGAGAGTAAGTACCTGTGAGCTTGTCTGTATTATCTTCAAAGTTAGGCTATGAGATGACAGAACATACATAGGTAAAGGAATAAAAATGGGTGATCTCTGCTATTAAATGTTTCTATTCTGATAGAATAGGAAAATTAACACAGTAAACAGAATTTAGCTTTCTTATTGAAAATGAGGGCACAGGGTCACATGATTTATGATTTAAAAGGTAAGTACCACAGGAATAATGGCAGATCTCTCTCTCTCTCTCTCTCTGTCCCCAGCATCATAGACATCGCTCTCATTGAATCTGCCAAAAATGGTCTTGCTTGTCCTGGGCTGGCAGATAGTGGTTACACTTTCATAAATTCAGAACCATCCCATGCGGACTGCCCTTCCAATCACTTCATTAATGTCACACTCTGCCTTCACACAATGACAAACCACAAATAAACAATTGTATTGTAGGTAAATAGTTCTTGATTGTTATAGTTAGGCACAATATGAATAAAACTATTGTAATTTTTTACATCAAGCAATGTGCCATCAATCTTCTCTGGCAACAAAAATGGTAAGAATGGACTTGGTGCTATGACATCAATAAGACAAAACCCAAGAGGTAAAACGAAAAGGAAGGATCTGTTTGTTTCTTTTTTCTTACATGTCCAAATATCTTCTTTTTAAAAGCTTTTTTCCTGAAAATATGTGCTGAATCTACTACTGCAGCAGAGTTCTCAACAAAGTTCCATAATGAGAAAATTAGAAAATGAAGAATAGTTTGCTTTAGCTTGACAATGCATTGTACTTAAAGAGGATAGAACTGGTTTTTAGAAAGAAATTATGGTAATATGACCAGTTAGTGTTCATTTATTTACTCAGTGAATATGTACTAAGAAGCACGTAGTATATACATGGCACTATATTAAATCCTATGGGGGATACAAGATGAATGTAAAATAAACTCTATGAATATGAATGCACTGTTGGTGGAATGCAAACTGGTGCAGCCACTGTGAAAAACAGTATGGAGATTCCTCAAAAAGCTAAAAAAAATAGAACTACCTTACAATCCAGCAATCGCACTACTGGGTATTTACTGAAAGAATACAAAAACACTAAATCAGAGGGATACATGTGCCCCTATATTTATAGCAGCATTATTTACAATAGCCAAGATATGGAAGCAGCCCATGTCTATTGATTGATGAATGGATAAAGATGTTGGAATATAGGGGCCCCTAGGTGGCTCAATCAGTTGAGTGTCTGACTCTTGATTTCCAACCAGGTTATGATCTTATGGTACATGAGACCGAGCCACATGTCAGAGACTGAGCCGCATGTCAGGCTCTATGCTGACAGCTTAGAGCCTATTTGGGATTCTCTCTCCTCTCTCTCTCTCAACATATAAATAAATAAACATTTTTTAAAAAGATGTGGTATATATGTATACATGCACACACACACAATGGAATATTATTTATCCATAACAAAGAATGAAATCTTGTCATTTGCAATGACATGAATGGAGCTAGGGAGTAAGATGTTAAGCGAAATAAGTTAGTCAGAGAAAGACAAATACCATACAGTTCACTCATACCATTCACTCATATGAGGAATTTAAGAAACAAAACAAATGAACAAAGGGAAACAGAGAGAAAGAGGGATTTTTAAAGAGAACACAAAGAGAAGGTCATAAAACAATAGAGACAGAGATTGGAGTTAGGCACTCACAAGCCAAAGAATGCCTGGAGCCACCAGAAGTTGAAAGAAGCAAGGCAGAATTCTCTCTGGCCATTCCAGAGGGAGCACAATCCTGATTAACACCTTGATTTTGGACTTCTGGCCTTCAGAACTGTGAAATAATATATTTCTGTTGTCGCAAGCTGCTGGCTTTGTGGTAATTTGTTACAGAAGCCCTAGGAAACTAATAGTAGTTGCCAAGTTTTCAATGAACCTTTCCTTGACCACCCTTTTAAAAATGTGTTCTCCTCTCCCCAGTGCCCCTGGTACTTCTGGTTTTGTTTATCCTGCTCTATTTTTATAGCACATATCACTTTCTAAAATACTGTAAGTTTACTTTTTCCTATATATATTGTTTATTATCCGTCTCCCATTTGAACATAAAATCCACAGTGGCAAATATTTTTGTACGTGTTGTTCACTGATTTATCTCAATTTTCTAAATTAAAGACTGGCACATGTTAGGTGCACAATGAATATTAGTTAATGAGAGCACCAGTCACAGACATGAGAAAGCACATGGAATGTTTAAGGAGCAATGGGATTCAAAGTCTTGAGATTACCAATGGATACTTGCAGTATAAACTTGAAAAATCAGAGCAGGAGAAACCTGCAGTTTGGAAGGTAATGACTTCAAACTTTACTTGTGAACCAACAGAGATTTCTTTTGTGAAGGGACATTGTGAAGGGACAGATCTAAGCCTTGTTACACATACCTGAGGACTCCTTCCATGTTGAGGAAGCCACCTAACATAAAACTCTTGGACTCTCATGGCTCCTCTAGTCATTTTTCTCAAGGAAGGAGATGGAACTTACCTCATGATGATGTTAGATACAGGAATAAACTACACTAGCCCAAGCCACAGTATTCCTCTTTCCTTAGTTTTGAGAGGCTGCTTACAGGATGCACCTGCTTTGTTCTCCCATGCCATTACCTTTAAGAGCGCCAAGTCCCTGCAGGGGAAGGCCTACAATGTTCAGTGCTGCTTGTGAAACTGTAGCACATTCATTCCATAAAATGATCTGTAAGTCATAAGAACAGCAGTAAAACCTGTAAAAATGTCATGCCTTCTTTCTATTCCACCTATACCATGACTCTGCTAGATAAAGTCAAAGATCCTCAAAGTCAAATGGGCAGAGGTCCTTTGTTCACTGACATCAGGCAATATGTTCACTGACTCCAAATCTGTGATTTTCATATTATATTTTGACATAGAATACAGAATCATAAACTATCCATAAAAACAAAAGATGTTTTGAGAAGGTGGAAATGAAATGTCACTTTTAAAATTGAGAATTGTTTTTGAGGAACCTCCACACTTTTACCCTATGACCCAGCAATCGCACTACTAGGAATGTATTTAAAGGATACAGGAGTGCGGATTCACAGGGGCACATGTACCCCAATATTTATAGCAGCACTATCAACAATAGCCAAATTATTGAAAGAGCCAAAATGTCCATCAACTGATGAATGTATAAAGAAGATGTGGTTTCTCTATAGAATGGAATACTACTCAGCAATTAAAAATAATGAAATCTTGCCATTTGAAACAATGTGCATGTACTGGAGACTATTATGCTAAGTGAAATAAGTCGGTCACAAAAAGACAGGTATCATGTTTCACTCATATGTGGAATTTGGGAAACTTAACAGAAGACTATAGGGGAAGGGAAGGAAAAATAAGTTACAAAAATAAGTTACAGAGAGGGAGGCAAACTATAAGAGGCTCTTAAATACAGAGAACAAACTGAAGGTTGTTGAGGGTGGGGGTTGAGAGGGTGGGGGAGGTCGGTGATGGGCATTGAAGAGGACACTTGTTGGGATGAGCACTGGGTGTTATATATAAGTGATGAATCATAGGAATCTACACCTAAAGCAAGACCAAACTGTATACACTGCATGTTAGCCAACTTGACAATAAATTATTTTTTAAAATAATAAATAAACAAGCAAATAAATGAATAAAATTGAGAAATAAGACTATTTTGGAAACTGCAGTTAAGGATATTAGACACAGTCAAAAGTGACTGTTTTTCAAGTACATAGAAGGAAAATACCTCAGCCCAAGTCTAAATTCTTTATTTTACTGGTTCTTTTAATCTGGCAGATCATTTTATGTCTCTGGGCCTCACTTTCTCCATATATAATTCAGGGGATTTTTTGCTCATAAGGTTGTTCTGAGTATTAAATGACCTGTGTTTATGAGAATCTCCATACTTCCATGAGAAGGGACTTCTAGAATATTCCTCTTAGATTCTCTTCCACTCTCATCCATACCAGAAGGAGGAGTCATCTACCTCGTTAGGGTACTTGAGAGAAGGAAGTGACCACGTCCTGCTCAATTCCTTCCTGCCTCTCTTGGAAGCAGCCACTTATAAGATGCATATTTTTTCTGAGATTCTATACTGTAAGTTTAAGGGGAAGGCCCCAGTGGGCAGAGGCCTGTAGCCATCTGGTGTGCCATGATTGGGAAGCAACTTTGTGTAATTAGAAGGTAAAATATTAGCAAATCTATTGTGGCCACACATATATTCCATGTCCTCAATTCAGCTTTCATCCACAACAAAACTTATTTTTTCTTCTATATTATTGATTTTTCCTTATTTATTTTTTTCTTTCTCATATGGCTCCAAACTTGGGTAGCAAAGAGATTCATACTGGGGCGCCTGGGTGGCTTAGTCGGTTAAGCGTCCGACTTTCGCCTGGGTCATGATCTCGTGGTTCGTGGGTTCAAGCCCCGCGTCGGGCTCTGTGCTGACTGCCAGCTCAGAGCCTGGAGCCTGTTTCAGATTCTGTATCTCCCTCTCTCTCTCTGACCCTCCCCTTCTCACGCTGTCTCTCTCTCTCTCTCCTAGAAATAAATAAAACATTAAAAAAAAAAAGAGGTTCATACTAATAGTCTCACTCAAAACTCCACATCCTGTACAAATGCAAATTAACACAACTTTCATGCAATAACTTTGAGCTCTGCTTGCAAATGACTATCATGTGTATTTATTTTTGCTTACTTTCTCTGCCAGAAGGACAGAAATATCTTTATCTTAGAGATCAAATCTATACCAATAGCAAATCAGAGAAGCTCAGAGAAAGAAAGAAATGAATTAATACGCAGTAAGCAATAATTGGTTGTGCTTTGTAACTATGTGATCCTTCAGTGTATACTTCCTGAAAAATAAGTCTTCTTGTTCTTGCATTTAAATGGTTCTACTGGTTTTGGGGTGTGTGTGTGTGTGTGTGTGTGTGTGTGTGTGTGTGTTTATGGTTTTTATCAAAAGAATTGCTCTCTCTTATCTTCAAAAAGAAGTGATCAAAGAGAAGTTTGTTCTTCCATCCTGCTCCACTCCCCTCAACTCCTCTGGCTTCGAGTTGAGGTCGTTATCACCCCATATCCAGGGAAGAGAAAGAAATTGCCCTTTTGTTTTCTTCTTCAGTTTCAAATGGCTGGAAGACATTGCTTCTTGAGCTTAATCACTAAATAGGATAATATCCTTCAAGCATGGGTTATATGGTTATTTAAGAGAAAACTGTAGTTGTTTTAATATGGTTATTGTAGCCATACATTTCGTTTTTATGAGTTTTTATATAGCACTATTACTTGTGTGGTAATCTTAAGGATATTGTTATAATTTGTTTTATGTGTTAAGTATTATTATAGAGGCCTTGCTAGCACTGCTATAGTTAAAGGTCTGCAAGCATCTCATTTAATTCATATTCTCTGACTTAAACCATTTCTTGTTACCATGGGCTCCATACACAGCTTCTGCTCATTCATTCAAGCCATTTGCTCTTGGAAATTTTTGCCATTTTTCCTCAAAATCAAATCACCTCTGATCTTCTCAAAAACTATGCCCATGAGAAGTGGTTCATATTCTACACACTCTTCTGCACGTGCAAAGAACATGTAGCTTTCTATTTAGACTGATAAATATCACTTCTTTTGGTTCCTGTTTGCTGGCAGAGTGTTTGGGACCCAATACTTTTATATGTTTCCCTAACTTTTCAAGGTAGGACATTAGTGCTTAGTTTGTCTCTTTTGTTTATGTGAAAGAAATCACAGATAGTTATTATTTTGATACCTTCAACCTTTGTTCTGCTTTTCCTAATCACACAAAGAGAAGATATTCCTCCAAGAAGGCCATTCTGGAATCGTCATGACATTTTATTTTACTGGCAAGGCTGTTTATAGGAAAACAGTTGCCAATTTTGAAGTGAGAACAGCTTACTTCCTATGCTGTGGATTATAGCACAGGTGATAACATCTGACGTTGTACAAGAATCATTGGGGACAATAACACCATGCTTATAGCTTATTTTGTTTTCTTAGGAATTGCTCTATGCTCATTAGGTGTGTTTGTTGTGATCTGAGTTCTTTGGCTTGTGCTGCCACAGAGAAGAAGACATGCTGAATGTTCACCAATAGATGTGCATGAGTCACAGATGGCATCTAGTCACCTAATTGTTATTTCAGCTTTAAACCTAAGAATATCCAGGAGTAGGTAACAAAGAGAAGAAATAAAGTTACACTGTAACTATCATGGTCACTTACAGTTTCAAATAGCTAGTCCATTTTTTTAACGAAATTAAAAAGGGAGCAAGAGAGATCATCCATTTGGGTCAGGGTATATAAAGTCTCAAGGTACGATCTTTCCCACCCTAACAACGAGCCAGTTAAACTACAAAATCATAAATTTTAAAGCAATATGAGAGCTGAAGAAACAAAAATAAACCAAATTCCAAAATGTGATGAATTTTCTGGAAGAGAACTACAGCTGTCTTCAGCGCTATAGGAGGAGCAGAGGAGCTGGGAAAAGTAAACCAGCCAAACTTAATAGGCTTGTGGTGACCACATGTGGGCTGGTGTGATGGATTAGAATCACTAACACCATAGAGTGAGTCTGCATCTCCTTGCCAGCTCTTTCCATGACACTTCACCAAACACACAGGTATAATATGCCAATGGCTGGAGCTGGGCAGGAACTCTGAAAGAAACTTCCCACTGTGGTTTGTAGGGCCTTCCCTTGGTGTAATTCAATGGCAGGGCTGTGGAGCAGAGCAAAGGGAAATCCCTCTGGGGCACACCTCAGAGCCTTCATCTAGTGAGGTCACTGGCTGCAAAAGATTCAAGAAAAAAATGGAGGACTGAAGATAATAAAACTCCTTCTAAACACTCAGAGCCTTGACCCAGTGCAAGGCAGAGGCCTCCCAAAGGTTAGTGCAGGAAAGCAGAGTAGAGAAAGTACTCCTAAGGTACAGAAAGCAAAGCCTGGAACTGGAGAGAAAAAAGAAGTCACCAGTGACTAACAAAAGAGACAGCTGCATGTATAGGACAGAGAGATCACCTACAATTTGGAAAGCTAGCAGAAGGACTCTTAAAGCATGAAGAAATCTGGAGTTCCTCAAACATTTGAAGTTAATGTTGATGTAAAACTACCTAAAGCTGCAACAAAGCCCAAACCTGGATCAATTAGCTGTTTAGATTGACACCAATGAACACTCCAGCAGATGACAGAAGAGAATATGCCTTTTTCTGGGAAATAGATAATATTTAGTCTCGATAGTCTCAAGTGTTCTTTTATGCACACTGCGTGGCATATAATTTAAAAGTATAAACACATGAAGAATCCACAAAATGTTGCCTACAGTTAAGAGAAGATGGGTTCCTGGGTGGTTTAGTCAGGCTGGTGTCCGACTTTGGCTCAGGTCATGATCTCATGGCTTGTGGGTTCAAGCCCCACATCAGGCTCTGTGCTGACAGCTCAGAGCCTGGAGTCTGCTTCAGATTCTGTCTCCATCTCTCTCTCTCTCTCTCTCTTTCTCTCTCTCGCAAATAAAAATTAACATTTAAAAACTTTTTTAAAAAGGGAGAAGAAACAATAGAAGTGGGCCCAGAAATGGCATAGATGCTGGAATTGTGAGACAGGGATTTCAAATCCTATATTCTTATATTTAAATATGTTAAAGAACCTTGGGGAGAAGTGGACAACATGCATAAACAGCTGAGGAATTTGAGCAAAAAGAAACACACACACAAAATGAAAGAACCAAATAGAAATATAAAATGCATTACCAGATAAACAATATCAGTGGGTTTAGCATAAGCCTAGAAATAACAGTGGAAATAATCACTGAATACAGAGTGGTAGGAATTATTCAAACTAGAATACAAAGGAAAACTATATAAATTAAAAATCATAGCTGAGTGTCCAAGATCTGTGAGACAATATTCAAATATGAAGTGGTATAATATATGAAGAATGGGAATGTAAGATGGGAAAAAAAAAAAAAAGAAATGGAGGAGAATATTTGACTGAGAAAGAAAGGATGGAGGATTTTCCAAAATTGATTAAAGATATCAACCTAGGATCCAAAAAGCAAAGTGAATACCAAGCAGGACAAACTTAAAGAAAACCACTCTTAGGGATTTAACCATCAATTTTCTGAAAATCAGAGAAAAACAGAAAGCAAAAATTTCAGCCAAAAAAGAAAGAAGCATTATATACTAGATACAACAAAAAGAGTGATGGTTAGGGGCACCTGACTTCAGCTCAGGTCATGATCTCATGGCTCCTGAGTTTGAGCCCCACATCAGATTTTGAGCTGACAGCGCAGAGCCTGAAGTCTGCTTCAGATTCTGTGTCTCCTTCTCTCTCTGCCCCTCTCCTACTTGCACTCTGTCTCTCCTGCTCTCTCTCAAAAATAATCATTACAAAAACTTTTTAATAAACATTTAAATATTAAAAAATTAAAATAAGAGTGATGGCTGACTTATCATCAAAAATAGTGAAGCTGGACAAAGCTGAGCAACATATGAAAAGAATAGAAAGGAAAATCATCTTTATATTGCATAGAGAGAAATATTTTAAAAATATTTAGAAATGTGCTTAGAAAATTAGCTCCCAACAGAACTACCCTACAAGGAGTATTAAAGAAGTGTTCCAGGTGAAGGAAATTGATGCCAGGGGAAAGACCAGATCATCAGGAAAAACAAAAAGCAACAGGAAGAGTAAATACATAGGAATAATATAAGTCTCTTATTTAAAAGACTTTGGCCACATTAGGTAAAAATAATATTAATAGGTCTACAAGAAAAATGAATGACAGAGGGGAAAACAGTGGTAGGAGAGGAAAAAGGAAAGTGTATGGACACAAAATTCTTCCCTTGTTTGCAAAATAATAAAATATTATTTGAAGATACTTTGTGAGAAGGGAAAATGAATATTCTAATCTCTAGAGAAATCACTAAAAAATAATACATGTACAGCAAAAAATCCAATACAGAAGAAAAGGGAAAAACTAAAGAAAAAAATTGTTGATTTACTATATAATTGTCAAAATGCATCGATCTGAATCTTTAGTCTCTGCATTTTGTTGTTTGAGAATTAGCTCTCAATGAAAAACAAAAACAAAAACAAAAAACAAAGAAAGAAAGAAAGTTAAAGGAGAATAACAGCTTCTTCAAGAGACACTTTACTGCTTTAGAGAGGCAGTTCCTAAAGTCTTGGATTAGAAAGAAAGTAAAGAAGACTCTGAAGAAGGTGTTGGCTTTTCCCTCCAGAGGATATGGCAGACTGCTTGACATCATCCCTGTACCTCTAGAGACGGGGTGGAATACAAATAGTAGAACCACTTTCCTCGACACAAAACAGAACAAGCCTCATCAACTGGTGCTGATTGTGGGTGAAGGGACAGAAGCTTGACACCAAGAAGCAATCTCATTAAGTTTTTGCTTAAACTTTTATACTAATCTACGTTGTTCTAAAGGGTAGTTGATTAAAAATAAATGTATTTGGGGTTTTGTTTTCTTTTTTTTTTAATTTTATGTTAATCCTATCTGAAATATATAGTACATTTAAGTCATGCATGAAAGCAAGACAAAGCTTGCTAATCACATGTGGATACCAAGGGAATGGTTTCCTTAGCAATGCCATCACTATGTAATAAGCTTCCAGTTCAAACTTATGATAGTAGCCACACAAAGACCACAAAGACAGAGTGCTAAATTGTCCTGATTATTACTCGGGGACTACAATAGGGTTTTACTAATTGTAATGGAACTATTTCACATTACAAAGTTCTTTCTTTGAAAGAATGTATCTAACATTACAGAGCCATGTGTATCTCATACTACACATATGTAAATACATATATACATGTATATTTATGCATATATATTTATGTATAAATGATTAATAACATAACATCTGGCATTTTGAGGAATTGAAATTGCTGGAATGTTCTACATCGTTTTTCAGTGATGACAGTAGCAAATCTTCTGACAGAGACTGAAGAAAGAGTAATGATGTAGGTGTTTATTTTGGAAGCTCTTTTCTAGGGAGAGGGTTTTAAGCAAAGATATATTACTTGAATCCTAAAGCTGAAAGGAATTAGAGGTCATCTGGTTCATCTTCCATGCCCAAACTAGAACTCTCTTCACTACTTTGACTGATGACCAACCTGTCTCTGCTTGAATTCTTTCAGCGACAGGGAAGTTTCTCCTTTGGAAGTCAGCCCACGCGGATTCCTCTCTTGAGAAAAATGAATGTAGAGTTGCAGATACTGACTGTATTTAGTCTGTCTTTATTAGCTGTGGAGCTGAAAGGTCACACAGAGTCAAAATTGGAGGTGAAAATAAAGTTGGGGGTAGGGGAACTGAGATACAAAATAGGAGAGGAATGAATGGAAACTTGTGAGCAGGGATAAACAGACAAAACTTCAGGCCCATCCTTGCCCAAGATGTCCTGTTTCCACATCCAACCACTTTACATTTTTGTGTGCTTGGGTTTAAGCATTTCAAAATGCATGCCATTTGGAGTGACAGTCTTCCAGAAAATATAAAACCGAACAAAACAAACAGAACTGTTTGAGGTCGTGATTATGGAGGCACATATTTTCTCACTGTGGAGTACCAGCCTGGGGGGTATCTTATCAGCAGGCTGAAAGACATCTGAGTTCTCAAGAGACTGAGTCTCAGCAAAAGGAGCCCAGGGAAAGTAGGACTTTGGCAGGCTGTCGAGACCACTGCAAGATGGGACCTATTTTTGCCAATATAAAGTATTCCATGTTAAAACAAGGATCTTTTAAGCTAAAAGTGACAAATCTACTGTTTAAGTGACCAGAGGATGGAGAATACTGTGTTGTTTCTACAAAATCATTTCAGAGGAAGAAAAATACCTATAGAGATCATAACAAAGGAGTTGGTCAATCTCTCTCTAGTGGCCTGGTCATGAGTGAGTACAATGATGACAAATTTGAAAAACATACACTCCTTGCCTTTGGCTCAAGAAAATATATCCACTTCCTTTATTATAACTTCAGGTAAATTCACTGTTTTATTAGGCAAAACATTGTGCTTCAGTTTGAAAGGTGACTTCAACTTCCTTACTCTTCTTCCTTATTACTCATTCTTGACAATTGCAGGGTATTTCCTCCTCTGGTTTTACTCTCTTTCTCTCTCTCTCTCTCTCTCTCTCTCTCTCTCTCTACACTTATTCCCCTCAATCCTCACAATTGTAGGCATTTTTTTTCCTTCAGGTTTCAGCTCTAGGAAAAGAAGTTTATCTCAAAAGTTTCCTATTGCTGACTTAGAAATCCAATTCCATCATATCTATGGATAAGAGTGCCTCTGAGTATTATTAAATGATGTGGAATAGATGGATAAGCCTCAGATATTTACCAGAAAATCAGAATATAATTCTTTCTCCAAGAAAAGAAACTTAGCAATTACATTTTTAAAAAAAGTTTTGTTAATCCCTATAGAGTGCCAAAAAATAGAAAAATAAAAAAAAATGTCTGAAATATGCAGAATCTACCCCAGTTCTAGCAACATATCAAAGCCATTTAGGGAATAAGATTATTTATTGTCCTTCCACATTTAAAAGAAATTCGTAGTTTAAAACAAAGAAAGAAGCTGAGCAAATAATTCTGCTCTTAAAGGTTTGAAAAGCTTTCCATTTTAATATCCTTTTAATTAAAATAAATGTACTACTCTAAAAGAACACCATTCTCATGGAATTTCCATGGGACATAAATTGGCACAAGCTTTTAATAAAGAATTTAGTAACATGTGTCAATGTTTAAATGTATAATAACCACAAATATCTTTCCTTAAAATATATCCTGAAATGATAATTGGACAAATACCTATATCTATATATTTACACATATATGTGTGTATATCTGTTACAATGTTCACTCTTGTAACAGAAATTTTGAAAATATCCTAAATATCATTCATAAGGAATCAATTGATAAAATACAGTATATATAGAACATGTAATCAACAGAGTACTGCTCAGCAATTCCAGCAAAATGTACATTTTTAATCGCTGGCAAAGAAACAATTTCTTAATAAATTTTCATGTGAGGACAGCAGTTCTATAGAATAGTATATACAGCAGGCAAAATTGTGTGTGTGTATGCACATGCATTCTGTGTGCATAAAGTTAAATATAAAAACAGAGGCTTATAGAAATGTTAACATTACTTAACTCTCCCTGGAGAGAGTGTCGGTGATTTTTAATTCCTTAAAAAAAATTTATTAACTAATTATCATGGGCATGTATAATTTTACAGTAGAAAAAACACAATCACCTTATTTTTAAATAAATAAAGACTGTATCTGGATGCAGCGCAGGAAAATTGGTTGAGCCTTAAGGTCATGATGAAGAAATTCCACATCAGTTAATTTTCATGTGAATAGGCCACATACTCCTAATAATGCTTGTGATACAATTAATTTTATTAAGACTACAGCTCTGCTAATCCAAAGTGTCTTTTAGCTATTTTCATACAAACAAGTAATGTATACTTAGAACACTTAGGACACTTGATTGGGTAGAGAATAATCTATACCTGGGTAAAGATGAGGAAATATGATCCCTCTGAATTTTCACTGAAAACAATGTATTAAAGCAAAGGGAGTGTTTTTTTTTCTATGTACTTAATAAGTTATTATGAATTGAATTTTGAATCCCTGTATTACTATACCTGCTTTATTTAAACAAAACTATAATACTTTGGATATTTTTAATAATTCCATTTTAAGGTGATTAGCTAAAAAACTACATTTTACTATCTCATTAAGTCATTAAAAACTAGATTTGCACAGGAGTATATTCTGAAAGAAACATTAAGACAGGCTGTCAGTCTGACACACTGTATGATGAGTGACACTATTTGAAAGTAGGACTAAATAGGAAAAGCCAGAATTTGGTTGACATCATATGAGTAAAGATTTTTATGTGGTATTTGTTATATGGATATGGAATCCATCCATGTGCCAAAAAGCAATTTCACCAAAGGCATTAATTTTTGCACTACCACTTAGTAGCTTAAAACAACAAACCCTTCTCTGCTAATAATTCTGTGGGTCAGGAATTCAGGCAGGACCCCTCTGGACAGTTCCTTGGTTCCACATAGTATTAGATGGGATCACTCATGAGGTTACAGTCAGCTGGTGGCTGGGAATAAAACATCCAAAATGGCTTCACTAAAAATCTGTTGCCTTGGAATGGATGGAGAGCAGTCTTTCCATGTCTCTATAAACACAAGTCTACATGTCTCTCTTTCTCATGTAGTTCTTTCTATGTGACTAGCTTGGGCTTTTTAGTATATCTCTGAATGTCACATATGATCTAGCAGATCTGATGGTATATTAAATGTCTGTGGTAGAGAGCAATAAGGTACTAAGCCTTTGGCACTTCTTCTGTAGGTAAATCACAGTTCACAAATCTCGGATTTTGGAGCAAAGTTATGCTCTGCACATAGTTACTCTCCTTTAAGAAACAGCTTTTGGTTTCTTCTGGTAGAAGCAGCTTAATACTTGGCTATGGGATACCACGCTACAGTGTGATCTGAGATCATCATTACAACTCAGAGTTGTCTGACTCAACCAGCTATTTGGGCAACCACCCTCAAGGAGAAGTGTTTTATGGAAGATTGAGCTTGAGAAAATCCCAAAAGCACAATAAAATCCCATGAATAAGTACCCAGTTCCTACCTACTGCATTGCTTCTTCTCTTTCAACCCATGCCTATGACTTCATGAAGAGTTTCCTATAGCCAAATGACAAAAGAAGAAAACTTCAGGCCTGGTTTCCAGATGGTTCTGTATGATATGCTGACACTACTTTAATGTGGATGACCACAGCATTGTAGTCTCACTCAAGGGTAGCTTTGAAGGAGAGTGGTAAAGGAAAATCCACCAGTCAGTAGAACTTCAAGTAGTGTACCTGGTTGTTAATTTTGCTTGCAAGGAGTGATGGCAAGAGGTATGAATCTACATGGATTCACAAGTAATGTCTGAGTGATGAGAAACTTAGAGGAAACATAACTGGAAAATTAGTGGCAAGAAAGTTTTTTGGGAAAGATATGAGCACAGGTTGCTATGATTGGTCCAGGACATATTTATGTTCCATGTAAAGACTCACCAAAAAGCAACCTTAGCAGAAGAGAGTCTTTTTTTTTTTTTTAATTTTTTAATGTTTTTTTTTTTTTTAATTTCTAGGAGAGAGAGACAGCGTGAGCAGGGGAGGGTCAGAGAGAGAGGGAGTCACAGACTCTGAAACAGGCTCCAGGCTCTGAGCTGGCAGTCAGCACAGAGCCCGATGCGGGGCTCGAACCAACCAGCCGCGAGATCATGACCTAAGTGAAAGTCGGACGCTTAACCGACTAAGCCACCCAGGCGCCCCAGAAGAGAGTCTTAATACTCAAATAAACACAATAACTTCCTTGAGTATCAGTCATATATCTTCCCCACTCACCCATGTTCCTGCCTAATAGAATTATAAACAAAGACTCATGGTGGCAAAAATGTAAGCCACATAGGCTCAAAAACATGAATGTCCATTTATCAAGGCCAATCTGGCTACACCCACTGCCAAATATATATCTGGCCAACATCAGAGACTTAACACTAAGACCCCATACAGCAGCTTTCCCCATATGGTAGAGATCCTCAAGCTATTAACCAAGTGTCAGGCAGATTACATTTGACCACTTCCATTACAGCAGGGGCAAAACTTAGTTCTCACTGAAATAGATAGTCTGGATATAGATTTGCTTTCCTGAAATGTTTTTGCAAAAACCACCACTGAGGACTTACAGAATGCTTCATTCACCATCTGGGTATTCCACCCAGCACTGCTTCTCAACAGGGAACTCATTTTAGAGCAAATGAAGTGTGGCAATGGGCTTGTGTTCATAGATTCACTGGTCTTGCCATGTTTCCCATCACCCTGAGGCAGCTAACCTGACAGAATGATGAACTGGCCACTTAAATAGTCAGTTGCCACACCAAATGGATGATGATACCTTGCAGAGCTAGGGTAGAGTTCTCCAGGACATGGTCTATACTCTGAATCAGTAGCCAAAGCATGAATTTCACTCATACCTAAGATTCACATGTCTGGGAATCAAAGAATAGAAATGGGAGTAACTCTGACTACTGTTTGTCTTAATTATCCATTAATGAAATGTGTACTTTTCATTGTTGCAACTTACAGCTCTGTTTGGTTTAGAAGTCTTTCTTAGTTCCCAAGAGTGATATATTTTTACCAGGGGACAAAACAATGGTTCCATTAAACTGGAAACTGTAAGCTCCTGATGTTGGTGAATGAAAAGAAGAAAAAAAAAAGTGTTATTATACTGGATTTGATGACAGGTTCTGGCTATTAATAGGAAATTGTGTGGCTTCTACATACTGAAGCCATGGAGGAATATGTCTGAAAGCAGATCATCTTGGGCATTATAAGTATCCCAATGGCTTATGATAAAAGTTAATGTAAAACTTCAACAACAGGTAGGAAAATAGTTAAGAATATAATGTCATAGACTTCAGAAGTGAAGTTTTTGAGTCATCCAATAGGAAAGGAATCATTACCAGATGAGATGCTTGCCAAGGTCAAATGAAATATGGAATGGAAAAGAAAGGTTATAAATACCCTAAGTGTGGGTGGTAATCATTATAATTATGAGTATTTCCTCCTTGCTTTGATATGAATATTCTAAAATACATAGTTATTTCTTCTCTTACATTGTTTTTATTCTTCTCTGTCCGCCCTTCTTTTATCTATAGCTTGCTGCTAATCCTTCCATTAATGTAAAAAAAAAATTTGGGGTTTTGAGTAATGTTGGACAAGATACAATGATAGTGAATAAAACGTTTCAACAATCAATAGATGATGGTGATAATGGAAGGATTGTGGGAAGCAAAGGCAAGTCCATATTCAGAAGAAGTTTTTAATTCAAGTTACATCAAAGTACTACCCTTTACATGATGGAAGAAAACTAATTAAATAACTTCCACCAAGCAAACTAACCAACCCCCCTGAAATTGGGGCTACATAGCTGTTACCCTTTGACATTGGCCAGGTTAGTCTCTGAACAGGGACAGTAGCCATGTTATCAATAGCGAGAGAAAGTCTATGTTTACAACCCTATGCCGATTAGATTATGACTTCACTTTAACTAATTTGAGATTACAGAAAATTTCCAGGATGTAGACTGGGAGCATTTCAACCCTTAAAAATGTGTCCTTCTCTACTTTTCTGTCCACTTAAATGATACTAGATCCTTTGATCCTGTCCTTTGAGATACAGGCTGATTCATGTTTTAATTGTTTCACACATACGTTACAGCTGTGACTCTGGCCAATGCCAATAGAAAAGCATTCCACTGACAATCCAAATAACTCTTGTGAATGAATACTGATTATATGTGCATTGCTGTTCATCAAACACAGTGGGTCATTTTGCCCTCTTCAGTATAATACATGAAATTTATCCAGAATGATAGCAGCCTCTTATGTTTGGACCAATGAATCGGATTTCCATTCTTTTTTTTTTTTAATGTTTTTTATTTATTTCTGAGAGAGAGAGAGAGCAGGGGAGGGTCAGAGAGAGAGGGAGACACAGAATCTGAAACAGGCTCCAGGCCCTCATTTAGCTGGCAGCACAGAGCCTGATGCGGGGTTCGAACCCATGAACCATGAGATCATGACCTGAGCCGAAGTCGGACGCTTAACTGACTGAGCCACCCAGGTGCCCGGAATCTCCATTGTCGATTCTTAAGCTGACTGCCACTGACTCTCTGTTGAGCCTGGACAAGTCATTTACACTTTAAGAGTTTTGATTACCCATCTGTAAAATGGGATAATTAAATAGACTTTGACACGTTCAGAGGAAAGGGATGATGTAGGTGCAAAATAATCTCCTCATCACTGGGAAGACAAGATTATTGTCTCATGAAAGTAAGTGGTACTAGAAAAACTATGGTCAGAAGGAAAAAAAAAAGCACCTTAGGAGGTTCTTATAATTACAAGAAGCTAATTTGGCCAACTTACTCATTAAGACAGGTACGTATTTTATTCTGTACATTATCTCCTCTGCAAGATAAAGATACTATCTCTGCAATTCTTTAATGATAGTAGTGTCTCAAAAGAGCAATTCACTATGATTTATAGTTCCCATGAGAATTTTAAAAGCATTACTCAATAAGAATTTCTTTTAAATTTTTAAAATGGTCCCCACAAAGCAGATGTATTAATTTATTATGTTTCCATATTTTGTTGTTTTGAAATTAACTATAGGTAAAAATATGAGCCTAATTCTTTTAAGTTGTAATGCTATTTAGGTTTTGAATTTATCAAGTTGAAGAATGGCAGAGATTTTCTACATAAGATTTAAACTCTTATCTTGCCATTGGTAGGTAAATAGTACCAGTGAGACTATAATCTCAAAATCATGGATCCTGAGTGAACTTTATCCAATTTTGATATTCCCTTAGGGCATTCGTGCAAGTAATTTCCAAGCTTTACTTTTTTCAAACTACATACCAAAACTGGGTACCAATTTTAGGATTGCTTAGAACAAATTATGAAAACAGTAACTTATATGCATAAATACAATAAAATAATCAAGGTTCTCTGTATAATTTTTTTTCTCAGAAATATATTTAAGTTCTTTTGAGTACTTTTTAAGGCTATCTCTTGATTGATCCTATTTGCCAACTAACCTAAAATAAAATATGCTGAGAGAGAGAGAGAGAGAGAGAGAGAGAGAGAGAGAATGTCCTCAGGAAAGGCGTAAGTTTTTACCTAAACCCCCAAAGCTGAGGATCCATTTGTCCCATCTCTAAGAATTGTGACCACTTTCTATGAGTTCTGACTTTAAGTACAATATTTATGTACAGACGCAATATTCTCTTTGTCATCAATTTATTTTCTGTTGATTAACCACAATAAAGTTTACATGTAATTGACAGTAACATAATTTCCAAACAGTTCCACAAAGACACAGTAACTCAGAAAAAAACTAGAGATGAAAATAAGCATCCCTGGGGTTGGTTTTCAGGGGTAGCTTCTTGGCATCCTGCCCCAGTGAAGGGAAATGTCCAATTAATGCATTCTTGGATTTTTAAAACTTGTGATTGGCTAGATAATTGCTCTAAGTCTTTTACCCAAGGAGGCAAATTACCAATAGGTTCCTTTTAAAATGCCAGAGAAGGGGCACCTGGGTGGCTTAGTCGGTTAAGCGTCCGACTTTCGCTTAGGTCATGATCTCAGGGTTCGTGGGTTCGAGCCCCGTGTCGGGCTCTGTGCTGACTGCCAGTTCAGAGCCTGGAGCCTGTTTCAGAGTCTGTGACTCCCTCTCTCTCTGACCCTCCCCTGCTCACACTGTCTCTCTCTCTCTCCTAATAATAAATAAAACATTAAAAAAAAAAAACATTTAAAATGCCAGAGAAGGATTTTATTCTCAAATGTGTATGGACACAATTGTATAATATTGTTGATCAATCCAAAAAGGAGCAATAAATTAAGCAAATTAAGTAAAATAGTTATTTTTATACCTCTCCTAGATATCTTCTGAATATCTGGCTATAATTATGCCTCCTACAGGCATATCCATGTGACATGCTGGGCTTCCCTGGCTGTCATGTAAGAACTTGATACATGACCTTCTCCCTGTGGCTAGGGAGAAAGGTAGAGAATATTCAAAACCACAAAGTTTGGGGATAAAGCTAACTTTAGAATGAACTGAGTGAACACTGACATGAGTTCAGTGTTGTGAAAGCAGTCAAAAGTAGGGATTTAAGGACAAAAAAAAATTCTTGCTAAATTATGAGGCAGCTCAGGATAACTGAATTATAAAAGATTAAAGGGTTGGCTAGAGATATATGACCAGAGTCTAACTCCCTGAGAAGGAGAATGGCAAGGGTCTAGCAAATTGTCTGGAAAGGTTTTCCAGTGGACCAGAATGAAAATCAGAAATAGGGCCAGAGCATGGACATATGGGGTGAAAGATGAAGTTTGATGATCACTTTGGTGTTCTGTATAAGTCTTCCTATTCAATTCTCACAATATTGAGGGTAGGGACAGTAGTATCTTTATGAAGTTTAATATTAGCTATTCGTACAGCTAGTAAGAGGCAGAGTCTGCACAAAAAACCCATTTTTTCTGACTTCACAGTCCATGATCTTTGTAAACACCTTTAATATACCAATTTCAATTTAATCTTTACAATAATTTTGAGAGGTAAGTATTTTTAATTGCCATTTTGCAGACAAGAAAACTGAAATGATGAAATCTGTCCAAGATCATAAAATTAGTAAATAGCAAAAAAGACAATCATTCTTAATACTAGGGGAAGGTAAAAGAATACACATGTGGCTGGGATTAAAGTTCCTACTAAAATACCTTTATTCTCAGTGATGTGAACACTGGTTATGGAAGAAACCTCAGACATAAAGCAGATAAAGACTGGCAGGTATGTCCATCAGTTATGAAGACAGTTAAAACTTTATCTTGGAGCACCTGAGTGTCTCAGTAGGTTAAGCCTCTGACTCTTGGTTTCCCCTTGGGTCATGATCTCACAGTTTGTGGGATCAACCCCCAAGTCAGGCAGGTTCTGTGCTGACAACACGGAGCCATCTTGGGATTCACCCTCTCCCTCTCTCTCTGCCCCTCCCTTGCTTGCAGGCATGCATGCTTTCCCTCTCTCTCAAAATAAGTAAATAAAATTAAAAAAAAAAGTAAAAATAAAAATAAAGATTTATTTTAATCAAAAAAAAAAAAAAGAAAGAAACCAAGATTTATAAAACCCTCTTTACTAGAAATCAAAGGATTAGCAATTCAAGATACGAAGAAGGGCTGGCCATTCTTGGCAGGAGCTGCCTATGAGAGCAGTCAACATTCCAGGTAGGAGGTCTGGGGCTACATCTAACAAGGAGGTTTCTATCAGCCACAGAGATGCCATGGACAAATGGACAGATGGGAGCAGAAGCCAGAAAACAGAGCCAGAAATTGAAAGTTAGGAAGATAGCTGATCCATGAGAGAAACCAGAATTACTAATCAGGAATGAGGCCAGAAACTATGTGAAAGTTGGCAAATAAGAATACGCTAAGAGCATGGGCTATATAAAATGGTATCTCCCCCTCCCCCACCCCAACAGTCTATAGATGATGCAATTACCATTGGCTAAACATTGAATTATTATGCTGTACGTTACAAGAAATGCATACAATTTAACAAATATATCCTGATTGTATTCTAGTTGCTACACACACAGTGAAGAACAAAACAAAGGCCCTGACCTCAGAAGGCTTATGCTTTGCTGAGGAAGAAAGATAATAGAAAAATGAATAAATAAAACATGGTTCAACATTGTTAGTGCCAAGAGCAATACTTGAAAATGATGGGATGGGAAGCTTAGAGCTTTAGAGAGAGTGAACATGTCAAGAAGAATGTCTTTGAGGTAGGGTCATTTGAGCATAGACAAAAATGAGATTTAAAACAAAAACAAAAACAAAAACTAGACCTGAGAATATCAGTGGAAGAGGACAAAAAGGGAAAACTTAAGAAAAATAAACAAATTTCATGTGTGAGTAAACACAAGAAGACCACTGTGTTAGCACATAACAAACAAGATGGGATGAAGTGGAAGAGAGAGGCAGGTTCAGATTATGTGACACCATGTAGGTAAGGATGTTGTTGGTCTAAATTTGAGCAAGTGACATCTCAACATTTTGAAAAGGTCAATAGTGACAACAGAAACCAGTTAGCTCAGTAACCTAGGTGCAAGAAAGAGGATAACAGCTTGGACAAGGGTGGTGGCACTTGTACAGTGGTCGTCTTTGGATGCAGATGTCTGCTGATAGTAAGGGTAAGAGAATTTGCTCAATCAATATTTGGGTATGAAGGAAAGAAAGGAGCCAAAAACAACTTTCTAGTCATTTTGGCTTAAGCGACTGAATAAGTAGAGGTGTCACGTATTAAATGGGAAGGTGGGAAAGGAGCAGGGCTCAGATGTTGGTAGGGAGGGGCGTGAGTGGTGAACAAGGCACACTTGATCAAGCACTCAGTATTGGAAGTGTTCAGTGTGAGAGGACCTTTAGGCATCCAAGCAGAGATACTGAGTTGCAGTTGCAGACATGCTTTGGAGTTCAGAGAAATGGTCCACACAAAAACTGTACAATCAGAGTCACCAATGTACACATGGTACTAAAGCCATGGAGCTAGAGAAGACTCAGAGAACCACTTAGAAAGAAAGCACTCTCATTAGAAAAAAACAGAGGCCTGAAAAGGTGGGCTAGATGCCTCATGATGGTCATTTATCTAGGAGGAGGGGGACCAAAATATCTCCAAGGTCACTATCTCAGTCTATACTTTCCAAAACCCTTTAATATATCAATGCTGATTTGATAATCTTCATAGCAGCCTTGGGAAACAAGTATCTTACGACCATTTATATGTGAGAAAATACTTTCCAAATTGCACACAACTAGTATCATACAAAACACCTGCATCCTGTGAAAAGTTAAACAAATTAGTATTTAAAAACATAGGCATCAGGGGCACCTGGGTGGCTTAGTCAGTTAAGCGTCCGACTTCGGCTCAGTTCATGATCTTACGGTTTGTGGGTTCGAGCCCTGCATCGGACTCTGTGCTGACAGCTCACAGCCTGGAGCCTGCTTCTTATTCTGTGTCTCCCTCTCTCTCTGACCCTCCCTTGCTCACGCTGTGTGTGTGTCTCTCTCTCAGAAATAAATTTAAAAAACAAAACAAAACAAAACAAACCACAGAGGCTTCAGAAGATGAACTAGATGCATCCAGTTCTGGCTCCAGTGCTTGTTATGTGACCTTGGGTGAGTTAACAAAACTTTCTCAGCTTCAGCTTCTTTATCTATAAAATAGAGATAATGATAGTACCTCTCTAATGGAGTTTTTGTGATAGTTAAAATTTAAAAACTTTGAAGAGTTCCTTGCACATAGCAAGAGTTATAAGGGTACAGCTAGGATTTTATGTAGGTCAAAGGCAGCAGACTAGAATGGTTAAGAGTGGGTGCTATTACCAGATTGCCTAGCAATGCAGTCTGGCTCTCTATGTATTGACTGTTGGACATTATGAGAGTTAACCTACCTGGGTGTAAGTTTCTTCATTTATGTACTGGGTATCAGAGACATAAGCACCTCACAGGATCACTGTGAAATCCAATACGTTAATGCACCTCTAGCATTTAGAACAATGCATGGCACATAATAAATGCTCAATAAATATTAAGTATTGATATCCACTCTAGGTCTATTCCAATACCCAATATACCACAACTGCATTCAGGGCATCAGAAAATAACTATTATGTGAAACATAACTCGCACACTTACAGGAGCTCAAATTTAACAAAACCCACCCTTTGAAAACTTTTATGAATCAAATATATAAATATTTAGAGGCTTGCTTGACACTAATCACCGTCAGTGCTTTCATTACAAGGCAATAAACACCAAGAATTTCCATGAGAGGTACTGTGAGTAGGACAGATGCTTTTGTTCATAAATCGGGTGGTGACCTCAATCATTAATAAACAAATCATGGCCAGAGCAGCGAAGAATGTAAAGAGTAATTTGGTAAGGAATCCAATAAATTTATTTAACACAAATAATCAAAACAAAGAATTTATTCTTAATCCTGCCATGCTAATGGCTTCTGCTAAAATGAAAATGATTAAATCAAATTTGGCTTTAATTTGTTGAGGCTAGATGCAGTTTCCCCAATGTGATAAATTACTGTGCTAGCAAGTCAAATAACGTGAAATTTACTATGAGCCTGCTGTTGCATGAAAGTGGAATGAAAAAAGAAACAATTCAAGAGTTATTTAGCAAATAGCTCACTGAATTCAAGAAGGGAGAAGTATTATTAAAACCTCACATACCTTTACTACTATTGATCTGTTAAAGAAAAAAACAACTTTTACATCAAGGCTGACAAAGATAAAAATCTCCCATAACATGGCCTACTGTGTGTGTCTGGGGACAAACCATTATCTGTGATCTGAATATTCTTTCAACTCCAAAGATTTCATTAAATAGTAGAATGTGTGAGACATACCAGAGATGGTTTATGCCAACTCACTCAATTTATGAAGTAGGCAAAGGAAGCCCAGAGAAGTTTAGTGACCTCCTCAAGTCCCACTTGGGACAGGGCCAGAAGTCAGATGTGGTTGCTTACAGCTCTTAATCCAAATGGAAAAGAAAGAGGGAAAAGAAGTGAAGAGTGTAAACAGAGAAGCGATAGTCTCTCAGCCTTCATTTGCTTTAATATTTATAAAACACAATCCTAAAGCTCTTCTTTCTCCAATGGGAAAGGTATTAACTGACTCTTCAGCCATGTAACAGCTCTGTCCCAACTTTTCTTTTTCCACTATTTTGAAAGCTGTGCTAGGATACAGTCATTTGGATTCGTGAACTTTAAATAAGTTTTTAAGAGATTATTTCAATGAGCTTGTCTATTTTCGCCTGACAAGCTTTCAAAGAAATTGGTGGGCAACATCTGTATTTCCCCATCATTAAAATAAATAAATAAAAGAGTGTAGGCATAATTGAAAATTATAGGAAAAGAAAGTTGAAGCACCCGCAAACAGAACAGAAGGAAAGGCCACAGGGGGTAATGAAGGGTCACAGCAGAAAGAAGGAGAAAGATAATCAGAATGACTCAGAAATTTTCAGTTGGTATCGAAACAGAATGTGGTAAATTTAATCTGTCATGAGGAAGCTGGCCTACTAGACACTGGCAAAGAGTAATTACGGAGTCACTCTCCAAAGAAAACTATTTTTATAAGTGGAAATCAATGGGTGCATTGCCCCCACCACCACCACCGTCTGCCACTGAATTTGTGGTTTTGCATTCTACCTGAAGAGGCTGATTAAATCACTGACACTTGGAGCAGAGCAGGGACTTGTAATCTTTACACTGTGCTGTGCTAATTGGGACAGCCACTGGGCAAGGGACAGTGAGACCTGCACTTCTGCATTGACAGCACTAAGTGGAGGAGAAAGAGATGTATTCAACATCTTAAGCTATTCCAGAGATGAGCACTGGCCATGTTAGTTTAAGAGAAAAGACAATATGAGGAGACTTGCCTAAGGTCAGGACATTAATCATGGGAAGAGAAGATGATTTGCTCATCCTCACCATGCCAACTCCTGCTGAGAGCACTTTTCCCCCAGCTGCTACTCAAAATATGAACTAGAATTTGAAAAGGGCTAAGGGAGAGAGAAAGAAAACAGTCCAGAATGATGTCCCACGATCCGGGTTGGTTTAAGCTTTGCCCCAATTCATACACTAGTCGTATGGACAGAGGTAATAACAGAACATGGGTCCTCTCAGTTCAAGGCCATTTAGATTGTGGCAGAAGCTCTATTCCTTGCACTGAACATCTGGACTTAGGTCACAAATGTGTCTCTCTTGAACTAATCCAGCAGCTCCATATAAGTTAAAATCATAGTAAGAATTCCGCAGATACCAGTTGTAGAAATGAGGTATTCTTATCAATGAACAGGCTTACCTGTCAACAGCATATGCACAATTTGCTCTACCCAAAATAACTCAACTCCCCAGATATTCTCCAGTCTTCAAGCCTGCCCAAAACTCACAGTCTTTCACATCCATTCTGACAAGTAACATCTTTATATTATTTAATGTTGTGCAATACAGATATTTTCTTTCTCTTCCCTTTCCATTCTTTTCCTTCCCTTCCCTTCCCTTCCCTTCCCTTCCCTTCCCTTTCCTCTTTTCTTTCTACCATGTGTACAAGAGACTATAAGTAATGTCTTAGTCATTCAGACAAATTACCATATAACAAATTACCATAGACTAGGTGGCTTATAAACAGAAATTTATTTCTCATGTTCTGAAGACTGATGAATCCAACATCAAGGCACCAGTAGATATCTGGTGTCTGATGAGAGTCTGCTTCCTGGTTCATAGATGGCTGTGTTCTCGTTCTGTCCTCACATGGTGGGAGGGGAGAGGGAATGCTCTGTAGTATCTTATAAGGGCACTATTTATTGTTTAGAAGGGTTCATGGTTTACACATCTTCCAAAGGCCCCACCTCTAAATAACATTGCCTTGGGGATTACATTTTAATATATGAATTGGGGGCACACAAAATTCAGTTCACTCTACTGCCTTAAAAAGATTTGTGTTCAGGGTACCTGGGTGGCTCAGTCAGTTAAGTGTCTGACTCTTGATTTTCACTCAGGTCATGACCTTACTGTTTGTGAGATTGAGCCCAGCGCTGGGCTCTGCACCTGCTTGAGATTCTCTCTCTCCCTCCCAAAATAAATAAACTGAAAAAAATGGGGAGCTTGGGTTCAAAAAGCACCAAGCTAGTTTCCATATGCCAAGAACCAGTATCCAAATTAATTGATAGCATTTTATCCAAATTTCATTTCTGTGAACAAATCTTCAGATGGCTTAGTCTAGATTCTACCAGTTGCTTTTTAAATCATTGTCAAATTAATTTGGCAGGTAGAAGAGATGTCTGGCAAGATTTACACTTCATAGAAAGTAAGCCACAACCTTATATTTTAAATTTCTGGATGATCCATAACAAGTCAGTCCAAAAATGTAGGCTTTGCAATGAGTTTATAATATTCTGCCTCCACATTATACAAGATAAAAAGGCAGCACATTATTGAAGCATCCTTGACCCTGTCCCTCAGGACCCATTTTTCTTGTAAACTAGTCCTTACGGTGTCAGATTCAGTGTCACAAATAGAGGAGCGATTTTGTTTGCAAGGGTTAGCTACAGATAGCTCAGATGCCTCACTTCCTGACAAATTAGAGGAAAGAATAAAATCTCAAGTTGTTGAACTGTGACTCTGAATCAGGATAGAGCTACTATTAAAATCCAGATTGAGACTTTCAATAGCACTCTTAATGGATACTATATGTGAAGAAGATTCAGGGTACATCCTCACCACTCCTTTTCCAGGAGGTTTGTACTTAGTTATTAGTTTAAATAGAATTGAGGAGGAGGTATCTCGAAGGTAGAAAAGTGCTGAATATGCAAAACACTGTAAGCAGGATCTTTCTAAATTGCAAGTCTGAAACATACCACACCTCTCCACCTGAAGTCCTTTAAGGACTCCTGTTGCCATCTAGAGAAAATAGGACACTCCGGAGCCCACATTAGCATCCTGTAACTTCTTCATTTCTTCCCTCACCAATTCCCTTCCCTCTTACCTGGGGCTACCGAGTTCTCAGCCACACTGCACTCTTTGAGCCCTGTGCTTTGAACACTGTCACAGATATCACTGCTTGGCTGACTCAACCGTATCGAAGTCTCACTTTGGTGTACCTTCCTTACCGAGCCAGCAAAAATCACACTGCCCATTCCATTTCCACCAGTGTTTTACATGTGCCATAGGTTTCATCAGTCAGATGCACAAGAAAATGAAGAAGAAAAACATGGCACAATAAATTATTCAAACAGACAACATAGTGTCAAATATTTCCTCAAAGTTGACGGGTCAGTTCCTATTTTTAAAGAAGACTTACCAACTAAAAAGAGCATTCCCTTAAAGAGACTGTAATTCTAAACACAATTCCACAGAAAAATATCAAACCCCTTAAAAGTAAATGTTAGTGCAATTTTGTGGCATCATTCATTCATTCTTTCAAAGAGGTATTTGTTGGCTTGTTTTTAAGAAATTGAACTTAAATTTTTTTGGTAATGTTTTATTTATTTTTGAGAGAGAGAGAGAGAGACAGCGTGAGCAGGAGAGGGTCAGAGAGAGAGAGGCAGACCCACGACCCAAAGACAGGCTCCAGGCTTCTGAGCTGTCAGCACAGAGCCCGACGCGGGGCTCAAACCCATGAACCACGAGATCATGACCTGAGCCGAAGTCAGACGCTCAACTGACTGAGCCACCCAGGTGCCTCAAGAAATTGAACTTTAATTCTCTGGGCTGTGGGGGTGGAGAAAAGAGATACAAAGTAAAGTTTTGTATTTTTTTTAAAGCATTTATTATTTTAAGAGAGAGAGAGAGCATGTGCACACGAAAGCATGTGGAAGGGGCAGAGAGAAAAAAAGAGAGACAGGAGAGAATTGCAAACAGGCTCTACACCATCAGTGCAGAGCCCAACATGGGGCTCGAACTCACAAACGGTAAAATCATGACCTGAGCCAAAATCAAGAGTTGGATGTTCAACCGACTGAGCCACTCAGGCACCCCAGAAAAGTTTTATGATATGAGCAATTTTCTACAACTCTCTTTATTTGGAGGTTTGTTGGCTCCTTTGTATGTACTCAAGAAGTGACATAAATACATGTATTGGTGACCCAATGTCTACCAGGGATGCCTGGTTATGCTGTAGTATCACAAATCCACAAATCTCTGTAACCTAGAACAAGAAAGCTTTATTGTACATTGCACATTCTTGCTAAAATTCCACAGTGGCTGTAGCCTATGTATCTTTTCATTCTGATCTAGGCTGACAAAATAGAGGACACTTTGAATATTCATAGTCACTGTGTCAGAGGACCAAAAAAAAAAATATGTATGTCTTCAGAAGGGTCTCTACTCTAAAAATGATATATTACTTTTTTACTCACAACTGATTGGCTAAGACTAGTCACATGGTACAATCCAATCACAAGGGAGCCAAGAGGAAAAAGAACCTATAATGTTTAACAAATATCACCACCAATGTCCATTACAATCTGCCCTTCTGGGTCACCAAATGTTTCGTTCGTCCTTCTTACTGCAGAAAAATTATGCTCATCATTTCTGTAGGTGAGAAAACTCCCAAATTCCATACAGTCATGGGATGAAGCTCTGGGCTATCCATGGCAGTTTCCACATGGAGGTTATATGCAGGAATGCGTACAGCATATGCAGGGTGGCCTTCTCTTCATGCGGAGAACTATACTTGAAAAAGGGCAAGTTATCTGTATCTTCCGCGACCAATATGGAATGTTGGAATGGGAACAAGAGAATTCCGATAAACACTCCTATTAAGAAAGAGGGAGAGTGAGAGACACACACTAGACATTGATCGGTGCCTAGCCTGGAGTAGGGGGATGCTTCTTGATAAGGCCAAAATTCTTTTCCCTGGAGAAAGTTCTCTAGTTCATGGTTCTCCATGGTCCTTAGATCTGGTGTTTGTCCATTACATTCTCTGGCCATTTTGAAGGAGGCACTGATGACCAGGCCACCCTTGTAGGTCACACAGCTTCTCAGTCCTCTTCCTATCTACTGACAGTCGGAGGCCATAGGATCATCTTAAGTATCAAGCAGTCATTAAGTCTTGCCAATATAGATGCTAGTGTCTTTCTTCTTATTTATTGGTGTCTTTTTCGCTTGTGCATAATAGCTGCACAAGCCAACAACTGCACCAACAATTCCCTTCAAGATGTGCCTCACTCCCTTGACTTAATTGCACATATCTGCTAGTCATATGGCTTCAGTGATACAGCCATACCCTACTCCCCTTTCCCTAAATGATTTTTTGTTGAAGTGTAAAGATTTAATGGGCACTCCTTAATCCTTGTAGAAGCTTTAACAACCACAGATATGATAGCCTTGTCTTTGGTTGTTATCTTTGTTTCTAGGATGATTTTTAATAGGTCTTTGTGGTGTAAACTGCTTCTCAATTTTGGCTTTTACTATTTGGAGTTTAGAAATGCCTTGTAATTTCTGGACGCTACGCTCTTTCAGGCCTACTTGCAAACTGACCAGTTATTTTCTAAGCTTGTCTCTTTCTCTCTCTCTATTTTTTTTAATGTTTTCTTTCTTTCTTTCTTTCTTTCTTTCTTTCTTTCTTTCTTTCTTTCTTTCTTTCTTTCTTTCTTTCTTTATTTTTTATTTTTGAGAGAGAGAGAGACAGCGTGAGCAGGGGAGGGTCAGAGAAAGAGGGAGACATATAATCCGAAGATAGGCTCCAGGCTCTGAGCTGTCAGTACAGAGCCCGATGCGGGGCTCGAACACACAAACCATGAGATCATGACCTGAGCCGAAGTTGGTGGCTCAACCAACTAAGCCACCCAGATGCCCCTAAGCTTTTCTCTTTCTTATAGTGTCTTGTCAAATGCTACCAAAAGCAGCCGATGTATCCTACTAACATTCTATATCCAATTATTTCCCTTTAAAGCTGCAAAATGATTAGGCTTGTTGTCTTCCTTCCTTTATAACCCAAGTACCATCATCTCAAACTTCCATCACCACAAAACATAGATTGACTATCTTCTAGCCTCTAATATCAGTTTCCCTGATACGTGAAAACTCCCTCCCATCCCGACACACACACATCAAATTAATCCCACACATTTTAATTTTTTTTTTTCTTTCAGTAGCTCTCCATTCTTCATATCAACTTCCAGGGTATGCATGTAGGTGTGCTAGTCTAAATGGAGTGAAAAATGAACCCCAAAATCTCAATAAATGATGACATGAAGATTTTTATTTTCTTTATAGGGAGAAAATCTAGCTCTTCCTCTCCACATTTTGTCATTGCCTTAGTGTAGAAGGTTCATATGATTTTTCCCTTAGGTCATTTAAGAAGTCTCAGTCTCAAGTCTTGAACTCATAACACCAAAAACAGCCTTGAAAATGATCTATGTGTGATACAAATCTGATTATGTTCCCTGAACTTACAACTTTCAATTCTACCCAATCGTATTGAAAATAAAATCCTTTCCCCCCTTCCTTCTGCCTTTTTTTAGTAACTTCATTCATGATCTAATCATTGACTACATTTCTAGCTCATCTCTGGCCATTCATCAACATACACTTACGTCTCAGACACACAAAAACACTCTGATCATTCTGGTCTCCAACTGGCCAGCTTTCCCCTTATTTCCTCCCTTTTCTTAATACCTGAACTTTTTTTTTTTTTTTTAACACTCAACTCAAACACAGAAAAAACATTCCAAAACTCCCTCGGCAATTTGGGTTACTTAAATTTCCTCTTGCATTAGTATCCTCTGAATAACTTTTTCATAAACTGCATGCTGTATCACATTTTATGGTTTATTTTTATTCCCTCAAGTGGACTATTAGCCCTTTGAAGTCAGTAACTGTCTTTCTAATTTGTCTCAATTCCTAGAACAGTGACAAACACATGATATATGTCCACTATTCATTAATTCATTCAGTCCATGTTTATGGAGTACCTACTCTGTCACTAGGTACTATACTAAACTCAGAAAAGAGAGAATAATTTGAATAACCTTTTCTTTCTTTAGCTCATGACCCCCTCCCACTGAATACTGTTGATGTCGTTTCCTGATCATGCCATGAAATTTTTCTGATCCCCAGAGCCATAGATGAAAACATTGTATTATGAAAAAAAAAACAAACAACAAAACTGTATTATGATTTAGACAAGTGGGATAGTTGTCTCATAATTTTATGCTGTCAAAATCTTAACCTTGATTTCTAAATATACCAAAGATAGCCTGGTTCCATTACACAAGGTTATGTAATATGTTTTACTAAATTTAGTAGAAGTCATAGCACAGAATTTCAATTCTCTTATTTCTTCCTCTCTGGCACCACTCACTTTTATTAATGAAAATACTAATGTATGAAACTTAAGGATATTTATTTATTTATTTAAGAGGTTGCAAAATCTAATTTATAAGGACTATGCGGATTTAGCTTTCAAACACCTGAAATAAAAATTGTAAAGTTTTTTTTTTTTTTTAATGTTTTATTCATTTCTAGGAGAGAGAGAGACAGCATGAGCAGGGGAGGGTCAGAGAGAGAGGGAGTCACAGACTCTGAAACAGGCTCCAGGCTCTGAGCTGGCAGTCAGCACAGAGCCCGACGCGGGGCTCGAACCCACGAACCGCGAGATCATGACCTAAGCGAAAGTCGGACGCTTAACCAACTAAGCCACCCGGGCGCCCCAAAAATTGTAAAGTTTTAAGCCTAGTTATTCTTGCTTTAGTATATGGATATTTTTATTTCCTGTGAATTACTCCAATACCTATTAGTTTTCAAGTTTCTTAACACTCAAAAATTAACTTAATGCAATATTTTATGGCACTTTCAGGGTTATGCTTTTCTGCTCATAATTTTTAAAAATTATTTACTCCTTGGGGGTGCCTTGGTGGCTCAGTTAGTTGAGTGTCTTCAGTTCAGGTCATGATCTCACAGTTGGTGGGTTCGAGCTCTACATCGGGCTCTGTGCTGACAGCTCAGAGCCTGGAGCATGCTTCGGATTCTGTCTCTCTCTCTCTCTCCGTCTCTCTCTGTCTTTCTCTCTCTCTCTCTACCTCTACCTCTCTCCTGCTCATGCTCTGTCTCTTTCTGTCCCTCAAAAATAAATGTTAAAAATTTTTTTAAAAATTATTTACTCCTTGTTGTAATAACTGCTTATAGCCCGGGAGGGGTTTATTCTACCATATGTTCACCAAATCACTTCAACTTCCAAGTTTCCTCTCTGCAAAATTTGCTGTTGCTGTTATTATGGTTTTTAATTTGGATATGTTAAATACTCTGGAAAGAAAGGAGAATTCCAAATAAATATATCTTTTTATATTAAAAATATTTTAACATTTATTTAGTTTTGAGAGACAGAGAGACAGAGCGCAAGTTGGGGAGAAGCAGAGAGAGAGAGAAGGAGACACAGAATCTGAAATAGGCTCCAGGCTCTGACCTGTCAGTACAGAGCCCAACATGGGACTAGAATTCATAGACTGTGAGATCATGACCTCAGCAGAAGTCAGACGCTTAACTGATTGAGTCACCCAGGTGCTCCCCAAATAAATATATACATATATTTACTTTGTATGTCTGGTAATGATGCAAATGGTACAAAGAAACATGCTGTCAACATGTCCCTAACCCAGAGCCCAACTAGATGTGGTCGGACCTCATTTTTGAAGTCTTTTTGACTGAACCTAAGATATATGGAGACTGGATGCCATGATGGAGAGAGAACAAAATTTGGAGTCAGGCACGTCTGAGATTCTGGTACATACCAGCTCAGTACCCTAACCCCTTACAAACCACTAACCCTTCAACCTGAGTTCTTTGTCTGTAGAATAGTGGTAATAATCCTTGAACTTTTAAGGACTGCTGCAAGGATTAGAGATGGAGTAGATGACACACAGCATATACTTGAAGGGATATACTTGTTTTTATCATTTTTTAAAACATAAAGAGGATTATCCTCTTGAAATGTTTATAATGTTACTCTACCCATTATTTGGGGCCTCTTCCCTTTCTCTCTTGTTCATTGATTAGTATTTCTTTAAAAAATGGAAAGAGAAATTATGATTATGTCATTTTGCATTCCAACCACAGTTATGAATAACATTATTAAAAGAAAAACTCCAGTATGATCAGTGAGGATTAATTTGTAAATAACAGATAAAGGGGAATATTATAATATGCCAGGCGATTATGGAGTCGAATGGTTAGAGTCCCCATGGTTAGCAAACTGGAATGGAAATGGTAGGTCCCTCTTGCCATTCACAATACCTTCAACTTAAGTCTTGGATAATCAAAACAGTTTGGAGAATGGGAGTCATGGAATAATGGATGGCAATAACCTGACAACCTAGCCTAGTAGGGATGGTAAACAGTGATCCAGCTGAGCAGAGCACACCTTGACTTGCAATACAAACAGGATACAAACTGACAAACTTGCACACAGTGCTCTCAGTTTATGCCACAGAACAGAGGTTTCTAATGAACATTCAAAAATCCAATAGAGTGATCTCTTAATTCACTGCAAATGCAGAGCAAGAACTATGTGAATAATATTTTTTAAAAAAATAAACAAAAATAAAATATGCTATAGGATGTTGAAAAGCAGACACAATCTAAGATAGCATTATACATTTTCAGATTCTTACATATCCACGTCTCAAACTCAAACCTTTAGGCAGTCATTCTATCAGCTGCTAAGATTCGGTATGTGAGGAAAACAGTCTAAGATTATCATTTACAGAATTTAACCTCCATTTATATGCTTTGACTTTCCAGGTTTTAGTCTAACAATTTACGGGTTCATAAATTTTTAATTTATATTTCCTATGTGAAAGGAAATACTGATTTCGAGGCTAGTTGCCACCAATTACCAATTCCTGGGGCCCCTTAGCACCCTGAAAACCTTAAAAACAGTAGCAAAAATACAACGATATGGTCCTGGGTGACACTCGGTTCACAGCTTCAATGGGGTGGTGGTGAGCAAGGTCAGTGGCGGAACTGAGAAAAATGTGAACACAATAAAATGTCCATTTCTGTTCTGCTTTCATCATATTTTGTTTTTCTGGTCCGAAAAGAAAATGTCAGATATCTAACAAAACAATATTATCAGGAGGACCTCAGTTCACTTTCATAATACTCAAAAATAAGTTTCATAGGCACGGACTTCTCCAAAGCTGGGTTATAAGTAATCCAAACAGTGGCCAAAGTGGAAGAATTAAGGTGCTTGGTCAGCTTTCTGTATGAATTTCCTAACCTTTAGAACTTCAGAAGTTTAAAATTATAGCATTCCAGTAATAGAAATTTTATTATGACATTCCTACATTTAAGAGAATCCTGAAAGTGTCATTCCTTTTCAAGATGCCAGTCACAATAACTTTTAAGTTTCTGCATAACTTTTAATTTTTCTGTACTGAAGAAAACCAAAAAGCTCCATGTAAAAATCCACAGATCCTGATGTGCCCTTTTGTTTAAGTAAAAACTCCATCAAAATCCTCCACATTTCTTTTTATAAAGTTTGATTGTACTTTCACACTTTTGTTTGAGTGAGGCAGTGCCCCTGGAAAAGTCAGTTTTTGTATTTGGCTCAGTCTAGGGGACTAAACCTATGAATGAGAACTAACATAATCGGTCAATGAAACCTTTGCACCTTTCAGCTGGTATTTGTCACATACTGGCCTTCTATGAAGTTTAATTGGCTATTCTGGGAAGAGAAACATGCATATTAACATACAACATAATCTTTGCTTTTTATAAGAATTAGAGAGAAACAGACAAAACCAAAATGAAAGGAGCACATTAAAAATGCCCTATGTGTAGCACAAATAATACTTTGGAGAGGGAAAAAGACTATTTCTGCCTAGAACAAACTGCTTAATATGCTCTTAGAATTCTGTGCTCTCTCATATAATGTGTGTTTTAATAGACTTGCTGTCTCTTTGCATGGAAAAACTCCAACCCCCCCAATAATTTTTTTAACCTGTTATACTTTTTTTTTTGAGGGAGAGAGAGAGGGCACATGCAAGCGGAGGAAGGACAGGGGGAGAGGGAGAAAGAGAATCTTTCTTTCAGAAATCTCTCTTTCAGAAAGAGAGCCTGACAGGTGTGATCCCATGACATGACCATGAGATCATGGCCTGACCCAAAATCAAGAGTTGGAAGCTCAATCAATTGAGCCACCCAGACCCTCCTAATCTGGCAGATTTCTATTTTTTATTCAGTACCATGCTTAAGAGTAACCCTTCCAAAGAGCCTTTCCAGGCTGGATTAGGATGTGTGCTACTGTATCTCCTTATGATAATATGTTCTATAGTATATAGCTATATATTACATATTATGTATTACATCACATAGTATACTTTCATTTTAATAGAACATTAATTAATACTCTAATTAATGTCATCAATTTACTTCCTCAGCATACTGTACAAAGTCTGGAACACATTAAGCATATTTTTAAAAAGTTTGTAGAATGAATAAAAAAACTATTTGTATTGGATATTCAAGAATGGGTAGGATTTCTCAACTACAGATGACAGAGAGGGGACTCTAAGGAAGAGCAATATGTATAAAAACACAAGACATATTAGAGAATTGAAAAAGGGAGATAAAATTTCTAAAATAGGGTATAAATAACAGGAGATACACTTTAAACTTAGCTGAAGGAAGATGTCCAAAGACTTTAAATTCAAGAGTGAGATATTTGGCCACCAGAATCTTCACTGCCTTTTGTCTGCTCCACACTTTACTGAATGATAGTTTAAGATAAATCACAGGAGTTGCTGAAACACCTAAAGAGCTTGTCAGGGGTAGAAGAGAACAAGGGAAAACATAAGAACGACCATATTTAGGGAATAAGAAGAGGAAGACAAATCAATGAACACAGAAAGGAGAAGTGGTCAGATTTAACTGAAATATGAAATTACAAAGAGGCACACACTAAAGAGTTCTAAGAAGGAAAAGTGGCAAATGTACAAAACTGGCAAACGTGATGAGGAGAATTTCTACCTGAGGAAAGCTTACTGAATGTGGAACACAGATTTATTACTGACTGACAAATGAGACAATTCAGTAGACTAGTCAAAGCACAAAACAGATGAGAAGAGCCTCAGGAAGGGGTAGGGAGAGGAAATCAGACGGAGATGTAACCTATTGGTAAATTATCTGAATATGCTAGCAGAGGGGATTTGACAGTATATGGTATATATTATGGAGGTAATTTTATGTTGTTTCAGGTCTCATGGATATGATGATAAGTATGTATTTTATGTGTTGTCAGGAGTTTAAAATTTTGGAGATGGAAAATTCGCACTCCATTGACAATCTCTTTGTTCTTTATCTTCCATAAGGAAAAATAAGAAAAGCCCTCATACTTTCACTCATTCTACAAACATGTCACTAGCCAGGAAAAAAGAAATAAGAAAGGAAATAAAGGAGGGAGTGTGTGTTTGGGGGCGGGGGGGCGGGGAGAGAGACAGAGAGAGAGACAGAGAGACATTGGTTTATTTTGGTTCATTCTATCTCTTCAAAGAGCAAGGTGCCCAAAATCATTTACAGTTAGTTAACTTTTCAATTCCTCTACTATCTGGAAGATGGAATGTCGCTTTGGCATGCATCTAATTGTGGATGTTTTCCAGAAAGAGTCTCAATACAAACCCACTGACTACACATACAATCAGTTTACTACTTAATTTGATTTTTTTTTAAAAGAACAAAGTAAAACTACCACCACAGTGACCTCCTGATTCACATGAGTAGGAAGTTTTGAGCTGTAAAATAATGCTTCCATTTTAACACTTGGACACTAACCTATGTGAACTAGTTTATTTCCTCCCTAAGCAATCACACTCATATTCCCATTTTCTAGATAACTACTTATGATACTCAATTCACTTTGTGTTTGGGGACATTGCTAAGAATCATATAATTTTAGAGTTAGAAAGGGCCAGAGAGGGGCACCTGCTTGGCTCAGTCCATTGAGTGTCTGACTTCCATGATCTCCTGCGTTCATGAGTTCAAGTCCTGCACTGGGCTCTCTGCTCTTAGCACAGAGCACTCTAGGATCCTCAGTCCCCCTCTCTGTTTGCCCCACCCCCACTCATGCTCTCTCTTTCAAAAGTAAGTAAACATTAAGAAAGAAAAGGATCAGATAGAACATATGTCCTGACCCCTGAACAGACAAAAACCCAAAGCTCCAAAAACAAACTCAAAGTTGCACAGCTAGTGAGTCTTTAAGAAGAGACTAGTATTTTAAGTAGGTTCCTTTTATCCCAACTTTCTCTAGAGTCTTTATTAAGAAGGGATGCTGTATTTTGTCAAATGCTTTTCCTGCATCTATTGACAGGATCATATGGTTTTTATCTTTTCTTTTATTGATATGATGTATCACATTGATTGATTTGCGAATGTTGAACCAGCCCTGTAACCCAGGAATGAATCCCACTTGACCTTGGTGAATGATTCTTTTTATATGCTGCTGGATTCGATTTGCAAGGATCTTGTTGAGAATTTTTGCATCCGTATTCATCAAGGATATTGGCCTGTAGTTCTCTTTTTTGCTGGATCTCTGTCTGGCTTGGGAATCAGAGTGATGCTGGCTTCATAAAATGAGTCCGGGAGTTTTCCTTTGATTTCTATTTTTTGGAATAGCTTGAGAAGAATTGGGATTAATTCTGTTTTAAATGTCTGGTAGAATTCCCCAGGGAAACCATCAGGTCCAGTGCTCTTATTCGTTGGGAGATTTTTGATCACTGATTCAATTTCTTCACTCGTTATGGGTCTGTTCAGGTTTTCTATTTCTTCCCGTGTGAATTTTGGTAGTGAGTGTGTGTTTAGGAATTTGTCCATTTCTTCTAAGTTGTCCCATTTGTAGGCATAAAATTTTTCATAGTATTCCCTGATAATTGCTTGTATTTCTGAGGGGTTGGTTGTAATAAGTGCATTTCCATTCATAATTTTGTCTATTTGGGTGCTCTCTCTTTTCTTTTTGATAAGTCGTCATCAAAGCCATCTATGAGAAGCCTTCAGCTAACATCATCCTCAAAGGGGAAAAACTGAGAGCTTTCCCACTGAGATCAGGAACACGACAGGGATGTCCACTCTCACCACTGTTGTTTAACATAGTGCTGGAAGTCCTAGCATCAGCCATCAGACAACAAAAAGGAAATCAAAGGCATCAGAATTGGCAAAGAGGAAGTCAAACTTTCACTCTTCGCAGATGACATGATACTCTACATCGAAAACCCGACAGACTCCACCAGAAGCCTACTAGAACTGATCGAAGATTTCAGCCAAGTTGCAGGGTACAAAATCAACGTACAGAAATCGGTTGCATTTTTATACACCAACAATGAGGCAACAGAAAGATAAATCAAGAAACTGATCCCGTTCACAACTGCACAAAAAACCATAAAATACCTCGGAATAAACCTAACCAAGGATACAAGAGATCTGTATGATGAAAACTATAGAAAACTTATGAAGTAAATTGAAGAAGACACAAAGAAATGGAAAAACATTCATGCTCATGGATAGGAAGAATAAATATAGTTAAGATGTCACTACTACCTAAAGCATTCTACACATTCAATGTAATTCCAATCAAAATTGCACCAGCATACTTCTCAAAACTAGAACAAACTATCGAAAAATTTGTATGGAACCACGAAAGACCCCAAATAGCCAAGTAATCCTGAAAAATAAAACCAAAACGGGAGGGATCACCATCCCAGACTTTAGCCTCTACTACAAAGCTGTCATCATCAAGACAGTATGGTATTGGCACAAAAACAGACACGTAGACCAATGGAACAGAATTGAGAACTCAGAAGTGGACCCAAAAGTATACAGCCAACTGATCTTTGACAAAGCAGGAAAGAATATCCAATGCAAAAAAGACAGCGTTTTTAACAGATGGCGTTGGGAGAATTGGACAGCAACATGCAGAAGAACGAAACTAGATCATTTTCTCACACCATGCACAAAAATAAACTCAAAATGGATAAAGGACCTAAACGTGAGACAGGAAACTATCAACACCCTAGAGGAGAAAGCAGGAAACAACCTCCTTGACCTCCACCGCAGCAACTTCTTACTTGACACATCCCCAAAACAAGGGAATCAAGAGCAAAAATAAACGATTGGGACCTCATCAAGATTAAAAGCTTCTGCACAGCCAAGGAAACAACCAGAAAATTAATAGGCAACCATCGGAATGGGAAAAGAGAGTTGCAAATGACATATCAGATAAAGGGTTAATATCCAGAATCTATAAGGAACTCGCCAAACTACACGCCCGAAAAACAAACAACCCAGTGAAGAAATGGGCAGAAGATATGAACAGACACTTCTCCAAAGAGGACATCCAGATGGCCAACAAACACATGAAACGATGCTCAGCATCTCTCCTCATCAGGGAAATACAAATCAAAACCACACTGAGATACCACCTCACTCCAGTCAGAGTGGCTAAAATGAGCAAATCAGAGAACTCTAGATGCTGGCGAGGATGTGGAGAAATGGGCAGCCTCCTACACTGTTGGTGGGAATGTAAACTGGTACAGCCCCTCTGGAAAACAGTGTGGAGGTTCCTCAGGAAACTAACAATAGAACTCCCCTATGACCCAGCAATAGCACTGCTAGGAATTTACCCAAGGGATACAGAAATGCTGAGGCATAGGAGCACATGTACCCCAATGTTCATAGCAGCACTCTCCACAATAGCTAAAACCTGGAAAGAGCCTAAGTGTCCATCAACAGATGAATGGATCAAGAAGATGTGGTTTATCTATACCATGGAATACTACATGGCAATGAGAAACAATGAAATCTGGCCATGTGTAGCAACATGGATGGACCTTGAGGGTGTTATGCCGTGGGAAATAAGTCAGGCAGAGAAGGACAAATATCATATGTTTGCACGTATAGGAGGATTAGGAGGAACAAAGGGGAGAAGAAGGGCGGAAATGATGGGGGAAAGGGAGAGAGGCAAACCATGAGAGACCCTTGAATGCTGACAAAAATTGAGGACTGATGGATGTGGGGGAGAGGGGGGGATGGGCATGGACGAGGACACTTGTGGGGATGAGCACTGTTATGTGGAAACTCATTTGACAATAAACCATTTGAAAAAAAAAAGAGACTAGTATTCACATTCTGATTTGAGTTTCAGGGCTCTTCTCCAATAATGCTTTTCATTGTGTGTTGCCAGCCCTTCTAAGCACTCATCTGTATTTCTAATCTCCATTTTGCCATTAATTATCTTTTTTCAACCATAAGCACATTTCTTATAGGCCTCAGGTTTCTCTGGGTAAAATGAGCGAGCTGAATTAGATATCTTTTTTTTTAATGTTTATTATTTTTGAGAGAGAGAGACAGAGAGCAAGCAGGGGAGGGGCAGAGAGGGAGACACAATTCGAGGCAGGCTCTAGGCTCTGAGCTGTCAGCACAGAGCCCAAAGCGGGGCTCAGACTCATGAACTGTGAGATCATGACCTGAGCTGAGGTTGGATGCTTAACAGACTGAGCCATCCAGGCGCCCCAAATCAGATATCTTTAATCTAGCTAAGACATAGTATGATTCGATGACCATAATGAAACCAATCGTCTTATTCCTAGGTATTTCTGTTTAATGTAACAGAAACCCAATCAAGTGTATTTTAAAAGGTAGATTCATTATAGGGACACAAGCCTATCTCATAGATCCCAAAGTAAAAATGTATGGGGGCTTCACGAGCAACCAGGACTATAAACTGATACTATCACAAGTTTATAACGATTTCTTCTCTGAGGGTTTCTTGCATTCCTCCCTGCTAGTCTCTGAATATTGGGCTAATTTTTCTTTCCTTTCACATCAGTTCTCAAGTGCTTCACCAGGCACAGAACACAGCTCTTCTAGAGGGTCAGCCTTCCCACTCAGTTTAAAAACCATCAGCGTCTAACTAACACCGCTGAACTCCAAATGTCTTCTCCATCAAATCTGGTTGATCCAGCCTGGGTCAGATGTCTACCTACTTTAATAAGCTAGGGCCAGATGAAGTTCACTTCATCTTCAGGGAAGGGCAATTTGGTCTAAGCAGAGTCCCCCAAAGAATGCTATATATTCAGAACGGCTAGAATCGGTTGGTTGCTACTTCACTGGTGTGAGGATGACAATGATTCTGTGGCTAAATCAAGGATAATGTAAGCAGAGAGCTCAGTACACATGTCTTATTCTGTCAGGATTTGACCACAATCTACATCAATAATATAGATAAATATTTACCCTACTTAGCTATTTCAGATTGTCTATATCTAAAGGATTCCATATTTAGGTCTTGAAAAAAAGCCCACACGAAGAAGAAAAGTAAATTCAAGTTAACTGTTTAAAATGAAAATGAAGTGTAGAGCCAGGAAGTAAAGCAACAAAAACCTCTCTAGAGAGGAGTGAACCCATAGCAACAACGAAAGGAATGCACAGAAGAGAATGGTCTCCAGATACTAGAAGAAGTGTAGCTATTCCTTTGGGAGGGCCTTGGTTTAAAGGGATTAAGGTAAATATTTAGGATAAAAAAAGAATCAACTAGGACAAGACGGCAAGGAATTCAGTGTGATTTCTCTCTGAACAGGAGCTGGTTTGTTATTATAATGAAACAAGCCCCCTGCTGGCACGTTATCCGTGACTTGTTTCCAATCCTATTGAGATTTCTACCCTTCAAAAGAAAGTGGATTATTAGACTCTTGGCAGGGGGTACAGAAAAATCTGTGTTGCTCTAGGTCCAACCCAGCAGTGGCGGATTAAGGTGTGATTGAATGGATGGTAATCAGCCCCACATTCAGAAGAGAACTTCCAGATTCTGTAAAGATCCTTGACAAGTCAGCTTCCCAGTAGAATTCCCCTTTGTTGCTTCCATTTCTTCTATATATTTTTTAATCACTTCCTTGAATTCTACTGGTGAATTTTGCTGATCTGCCACCAGGCTCTATTTCTTCAATTATCGTATTTTCAAAAGGTGTTGAGGTGGGGAGATGGGTATCCTTAACAACTTTTGAAGAAAACACAATGTTGGAGCATCTTTATTTTTATCACAGTATATCTTGAATTTTTTAACTCCATTTGCTTACATCAGTTTGAATTAGGCCATGACAGAGAACTTTTCTTATGGCAGTTTAGTCTGTTAGTTCTTAAGAAGGGAGAATACCATGTTTCATCTTCTGTTGCTTTACCCTACAGACTTCCCAAATCCTATTTTATGAGTAAAGAGAACACCAAAATCTCAAATTCCTAGATCTTTAATGGGAGGGGGGGGGGAGAAAAATATTTATCTTTTAATTTTTAATGGTTATTTATTTATTTTTGAATGAGAGAAAGAAAAGAGAGTGAGCAGGCCAGTGGGGAGGGACAGAGAGAGAGGGAGACACAGAAGCAGAAGCAGGCTCCAGGCTCCAAGCTGTCAGCACAGAGCCCAATGAAGGGCTTGAACCCACAAACCAGGAGATCATGACATGACCCAAAGTTGGATGCTTAACCGACTGAGCCACCCGGACGCTCCTAGAAACATATTTAAATATTATTTATGTTCATGTGTTTTATCTAGAATTTAGATATTATCAATATTCATGTATATACCACTTTATAATATATACATTATACATCTATATACACATCTATACACCTTTACAGCTATTTTTGTGTTTATATGTATCACATATAATATAGACTGTTTACTACTACAATCTGTGTTATATCATAATTTATATCAGCTTATGCTGTTTCAAAGACAAAGGAAAATGATTTGATTATCAAATTCATGTACTGTATTTAATTTAACATTCAAATCCGTGGATATTGAGCATAAGCTAAAACTTCTCAAGTAAAACTTTGAGGACTTCTGTCTTTAGAAGGCTTTAACTGCCTTTTTGTACTATTATTGACTCTTTGTAAATAGAAGTCAGTTTGTTTTTGCATGAGCACTTTCAGCTGTGAATGGCACTGAAGAAAACAAAAGACCCTTTTTCAATATGTGACTTAAAGAATACAAGTAGAAACAGAACTCTAGTTTGTCACTGTAATGATCATCTCTCCTTCCTGTGGATTGACATTAGCCATTGTCAGTATTCATACATCATGGCTATTATGTAGATACAGACCCATTTTCTGTTTAGCATGTTTTATCTGCGCAAGAACTTGGGAGCTCTTACCAAAATATAAATACTTCCAAAACTCTTAGGATTATTTTCTCTAATTTTAGATAAACAAGGTCAGGAACTCATGTTCCAATGAAAAATAGTGTGCTGCCCTTTCCTGCTTTTCTGGATTATCAAGACCATCTTTTTGAACTAGCACTACTGGAGCCTAACTAAAGTCTCTGAATCCCAATTCCAAATGTCTTCTCAGTCAAATCTGATTGATCTAGTCTGGCCAGATTTCCACCCAGCTCAATAAGCTAGGACCAGGAGGTCAAGGCCAGAATTCTTCCTTCATCAGAGAAGGGCCATCTAATATAAAAAGATCTAGTTAGAGATTAGATCTCTAGGGATCCCTCTAATTTGAGATTCCTTTACGTCCGTCTACACTGTGAAACATTCTCTCCTCTAACATTAAAAAGAAGAAAAAGAAGTTTTAGAGCAGTGGTTTCCAAACTATTCCTTGCATTCCACATTCCAACTTTGGAAGCTGGGGAATGCAGTTGGTTCTCACTTTTAATAAAGAAAATAAAAACCAAATCAATATCAAAACAGCAGAATGAATTAAAGTTTTAAAAGACACACCTAAAAATAATTCAATTAATGTAAGATTACCAAAAAAAGTAGCAACTGAAAGTCATCACCAAATCTAGATGCTCTGAAGATGAAGCATTCTTCCCTAATACTGTAGGAGTTTCGTGTACATGTATAGAATAGGAAATTTACAAAGTTATCAAGGATTGCATGGAAGCCATATCTCTTATGGGAACACGAACTGGGGTCTTCCTGTTCTAGTAATGTGAAGCTTTTGCTTAAAGATATCAATTTTTGCTGCCCCTTAAAAACTCAATACTTTATTAGTAAATAGCCCAATTTCCTTTAGAATAATAGTGTATGGAATTGCAAGTCATTTGGTAAAATAACTAAATACATAACTTACTACTTCTATTTTTCGATGCAGTTGGAAAGATAACAGTGGTCCACCTGGTGCTCAAGGATGGTGTGGAACAAAATATAGATCCAGAGACATAGTTTATAACCAATTTCATATCTAACAATTGAGAATTAAGTCAGGTCTTTACTAGATTTCTTGAGATAGAGAGATTTTCTGGGGGCCTCATTCTCCACCCACTGATAAGAAAAAAGGAAAAGAAGGTGGAATTATGAACTTTTCCTTCCTCTTCATATTTCTTCCCTTTTCTTAGCCAAACACAATGCATATAAAAGGTAAAAAAGTTGTGACTGCTTATTAATTGACTGTATATATCTATCTATTATGTCATGTAAAACTTTGTAGGAATGGTTTTTATATTTAAGTGGAGCATAGTATCCAATTTGCATCACTTTGTTTTTGCTTTGTTTGATTTTCACATGCTAAATGCCATGTATGTCAGGAAATACCCTAGCTTCAGCCTGTAATTAGGCTACTTTTGAATTTTTTTAGATTTTGCTTCTGAACAAAGACTTGTGTTTCTTATACACCCCATAATATTAGTCCTCAGTAAAGCCTCCCAAAACTCAATCAATCATCAAAAGTGATATTACTTTCCTAAATTAAGCAGTCAGTAAAGGCTTCTGAAATTCTACCAATACCTAAAATGATGGGAATGTTTGAGGTTGGTGACATTTTCTTGTAATAGTGATTTTGGTCTCAATCGTTGGCCAAGAATGGGAAAAGATACATACTTACAAATGCACTTGGGGAAAAACAATTTTTGTTATAATTTGAAGAACAAAAATGTTAACCTATGATTAACTGCTCTTAAAGAAATTATTATTCTTTGCATAACATAGGTATGTTACATCATATTCCATGCAATGTATTTCACTTTTTACTTTTATATGTTACTGTGAGAGTTAGGAAATGTTCTTAGGAATCTTGTCTGTGATGATCAATAACAAATAAAGATAAACCTTCAATCATGGAGCTGTTAAATTAAAACTATGCAATTAAACCAGTAGCAAATTAGAATTCTATGTAAACAAATAATTTTATACATGTATCTTTTCATAAAGTAATCTATTACTTCTTCTTTAAATAGACCTGATCTTTTGGATAATGCTTAGACCATATTGTCTGAAAAGTTGCTGCAGAACCAGAATTAAATGCTTCTCTCTGTCTCTCTCATTTTTAGCTACCATGTATGGAGTGTTTACTACTTGTAAGACATTGTGCTTCACAGTTAATTTAATGTCTACTTTAATTTTCTTAGTACTTCCTCAGGTAATTATGGATGTCCTCATATTAAAAATGAGAAAATCAATACGTAAACAAGTAGGACCACATTATTTTGTCATCTGGAAATTTGGAATAAAAATCTATGTCTTCTGGCTTTAAAACTGTGTTCTTAACTACAGAGCAGCTTTGCTCAAGAGTGACAAAAGCGAATCCCTTGCCTTTGCCTGCAGAAAAATAAAAAGAGAAATTCTAAAAGCTAAAGACTTATGCTTTAAATTTATGTAGGGAGGAGATCCCACTTTTTTTTTTTTTTTCCTTTCTCTTAAAGGAGGTTTGGGGGTATGACATGAAACTGACAACCAAAGAAGAAGTAAATATTGATAATATCCCCAGTGGTTGAATGGGCTTCTAATTTTTTATTACTATTCAGGAAGTGTCACTCAAACCAGATTTCTTTATTGCAGCAGTGCTATGGATCACTGTCATAAATTTTCTGTTTGTACAATTTTCCCTCTCATATTGTCAAGTATCTAGTGGTTTTTATTAGTGGCTTGCCTGTAATTAGATTCCGGGTATAGACTCACACTCATCAGTCAGGATATCAGAAAGACTATCCCTTGTCTTCTGCTATTCAGGTGAATTCAGTTTGGGATATGATCTGTTAGTAATTTCGTTTGTGGGTTGCACAATACCCGGTGACAATGGACTCTACTCTCCTGATGTTTCCATAGCCTCCCTTCATTTGGGATTCCACTCCACCTGAACACTTAACATTTTTAAGTGATAATATTTCTTATATGTGGAGAATGATGCAAATTAAAATCAGAAAGAAAAAAATAACATACATAAGTGTAGTTATTTCATTTGGCTCTTCAATATTCTCATGTATCTCAATGGGGTCCTTGTATCTTTTTTGTAATTCCTGGCATCAGGAGAAGGAATTAATTTTAAATAGAGCATCCTTCCTATGAACAAAATCTCCAGAGACCATTTACTGTTTTCTTTGTCTGAAATCCATAGGTTAATGACATTTATTTCTTTTGACTTGCAGTTCTACTGGCTGGGCATACACTGTGAAGTAAAGTTCTTGGGGATGCATGCTTACTTTCTTCCTTCCACCCAAATGAAATGTTCAAGTGATATGACTTTGGTGTAGATAATTTCTAAAAATCTGTCAGTGAATCTGCTATCGTCATATTTATGAGCACTCTGTTCCCAAAGGCTAACAAACAAAACAGCAAAGAAGCCTGGATAAACAGTTTACGACAAAAAAGGCCAATAACACTATTATTATAAGCTGTCAGATCATGAAGTGGCCATCTTTTACCTACATAAGAAAACACGGAGTTTCCTTTTTCCCCTTTCTGCCCAGAAACTCACAATTCATGACACATATGCACTTCAGAACAAATTAAGGTAAAAAGATGCTCAGATATTAATGGAAATATCCCATTTTCTTTTGATTAATTAAAAGGGTTTTAGGAGAAAACTAATAATGGTCCACAGGGAAGAAAAGGCCATTAAAGTCATGGAATATATATTAGCAATTAACTTACTTTATTTACAACCCATTTTTCTGCTGAAAACTGGAATGCATAAAATATATAAATTGTCATAAAATAATAAATATATGTAAAATTCATGAAAACCTGATAGCAGATTGTGAGTATAATGATATTATTAAGAATTAAAATAATTTAGTATTTTTCAGCGACCAAAATATGAGATGAGCTTTCAAATAATGTTGAATAAGTAAAGTAGGATTGTAATTGCATGTAGCCCTAATTAGAATCTCTCCATTTTGATCTTCATTTAAACATCTTCTAAATTCCTTTTACAGAAAAGAATAGATTAGAAATTGGTGTAAGATTATATAATCAAGCAGGCAAATTCTTAGGGTTGATTATTTCATAGAGATTGGAATATCAAGATGGATGCCTACCAGTAAACATATGAACTTTGAACTTCAACAATTATTAACAGTATAGTCGTGGGCTAGGTGTGCTCTGGCTGCACACTGACCTCTTTACTTAAAAATGTAATAATCCCAAGAAATCTGTTTTCCAGTGTGTGACCTAGAATGTGGATTACAATGGAGGGAAATTCCTGGTGGGAGCCCCAGGGTTCCCGAATAAAGAACCAGTGTTGTGCATTTGAACATGGATGCTCACTTTAGTAGACCCTGAGGTCAAGGATAAATTTAAGTTAATTTTCCTAAAATAAAGATCAATTCTGAAATGAACTGACATGTAGTAACTAAATACCAAATACCTGTTAACCAACTTTAGTGCATAGTACACTTTCTGATTATAGAAAATGAAAGATGTGTTAAGTTTAATTTAAAAAATATAAACTATTTGTTAAAGGTAAGTAACACAGGGTATAGTGGGGAAAGCTTAGTCTTTGAAGTTAGATTCCAACTGGCTTATAAATTTCTTCACCTCTTTAATCCCTCAGGCTTTTCCTCTATAAAATGGGAGTGAAAAAATCTACTTCATAAGGTTATTCTGATGCTTAAATGAGAGTTTATCAGGCATTTGGTATATGCTAAGCATTCAACTGATTGTAGCCATTAAGTAGATTTAAAATACTTGGTAGTATATTAGGTGCATTTGATAAAGACTAGATTCCTTTCCCCTTACACCATGCATCAATATGGTAAGTGCCAAAATAATCATTCAAAAAATAAGTATTGCGGAAATTCATTGAGGATTAAGACAGTGACAAAAGCTTCCCCAATAATGCAGAGCTTAAATAAGAATGTGGAAGAAGACACATCAGGAAAGTAAATGTACAGAGGAGGGAATTATCTCCATGTCTGAGGAATAATAAATGGAAAATTAGTCAAACTAGAGGCAACATAATGTAAAACAAAGTGATGTTAAGACTGGAGAAGAGGCAGTTGGAGGAATATCTAGGTTTTCATGAACATCACATAGACTATGGATGGCATTCTAATCAAGTAGAAAGAATTTAAGGAAAAGTGCTCTGAAGTGCTTTATAATAAGATATCCAAAAATAAAGCTTTTCAGCACAAAATGTTACATGAGTTATATCAAGTTGCACTTTGACCATCTGTACCTATTAAGTAAATGGCTGCTGCTGTGACAATCAGACCCCAAACTCCAGTGGCTGAGTACAATCAAGTTTATTTTTCATTCACATAAATGATATGTTCCTGGTCAGCCTTCCATATTGTCAATCATGGAGCCAATCAATTACAGTTTTGCCCTCCTCTAGATCCACAGGGCCCTCTCTGTTTGGCAAAGAACAGGGAAAGAAAGAAAAATTACTATAGAAGGATTTAATTGGTTGAGCCTGGAAGGAGTCTTCATCATTTTTGTCTAAACTCCATGGGCCAGAATTCAATCACATGGGCCCCAGCCAATTGAAAGAGAGGCTGAGAACACAAATGTTTTCTTTTTTAAAACTGCGGAGTAATCTGACATACCATCTAATATGTTTCTTCCTTCAGGCTGGAATTTATAGCACTCAACTTTTGATATACATATGAACAAGAAGAGATGAAAACCTATGTCTATATTATTAATCCTGGTATCATTTCTGTTTAGAATTGTCTTATAAGCCTCATTAAAAAACACAACAATTTTCTTTTTTTTTTTAACAAGTAGAGCTAAATCAAGATGAGTGATAACCTAGAGTCAAACTATGTAAAATTTAAGAAAATATTCTAATTAGTTAGGTCTATCTTAATGTCTTATACACAGGGAACCATTTCAACATTTCAGTGAATATTACATGTGAACTGCTAAATAAAATTTGTTGCTAATTATTAAAGAGTAAATATCATGGAATATCTAGATGTAAGATATTGTAAATTTTAAAATGCTCCTGTAATAAAGACAGAAATTTATTAATTACATAAAAGTATTACCTAAGAAAGGATATCATATAAACTAGCTAATAAGACATATAACAACAAAAAAAGTGCATAATGAAATTTCACTCTACTAATTTAAATCATGGATATAGTATGCCATGACGCTGCTGTGGGCTGAAATGCGTGATCCCCCCAAATTCATATGTTGAAGTCCTAACCCCCAGTATCTCAGAATAAATGTGACAATACTTGGAGATATTGCCTTTAAAGATTTGATTAGCTTAAAATGAGCCATTAGGATGGGGCTTAATCCCCTCTGACTGGTGTCCTTCTAGGGAGTAGAAATTTCGATACACAAAGAAAGATAGGGATACATGCAAACAAGGAGAAACACCATGTGAGACTACAGTAAGAAGGTCGCCATCCAAGGAGAGAGGCCTCAGGGAAAAAACAAACCCACTGATAGCTTGATCTTGGACTTCCAGTCTCCAGCACTGTGAGAAAATAAACTTCTGGTGTTTAAGCCACTCCGTCTATGCTACTTTGTTATGACAGCCCAAATATACTAAGACACATGCTTATAAAATGATGGGATTGATTTGAAACTGAAGGTCCCAAAGACAAATATTCATCGTAAAGTTTTTACTAAAGGAAATACTTAAAGTACTTCTGCAATCAGAAAATCCAGCAAACAGCTGAATATCACCAGAGACCTGGTGCACAATTCTTTTGTGTATAACCCTGGCAAATTGTGGACTATGACCCAAATTATGTAATTTTAAAGTTATTTATAGCCTAAGTATCTGGCACATAGCATGCAAATTCTTACAGAAAAAGGAAATATAGGGAGTTATTAATAACAAAAGTTTACATTTACCAGAAAGACATAAAATATTAATTTGTATTTACCTAAAAGCATGATCACAAAATATATAAACCAAAACTTGAAATACATAAAAGAAGAAATCAAAAATATATAATCATGAGGCACCTGGGTGTCTCAGTTGGTTGAGCATCTGACTCTTGAATTCAGCTTAGGTCATGATCCCAGAGTTGTGGGATGGAGCCCTGTTAGGGACTCCTTGCTAAGCATGGAGCCTACTTAGGATTCTCTCTCTCTCTCTCTCTCTCTCTCTCTCTCCTTTCCTCTCCCCTTGCCTCTTTATCCTGCTCATGCTCTCTCTCTCTCCAAAAAAATAATAAATTAAAAAATAGATATTAATATATACATTGATGAAAGGATATTTTAATACACCTCTTTCAATACTTGATAAGACAATCAAACAAAAATCAGTAAAAATATACAAATGTGCACAACATGTATGGCAAATGATATAACTGTTGTATGGAATATTGTATCCTACCATAATAGAGAATTTAAAAAATTGACCATATTCAGGGACATAAAGCAATTTCAACAAATTTCAAGGGTTGAAATTATATATCATTTCTTTTTGGAATAAAATGGCATTAAGCTAAAAAATAATATCAAAAGGTTACTAAAAATCCTCAAATGTTGGAAATTAAGCAATATTCTTTTGAGTAACTCATAGGCAAAGAATAAATTTCAATAAATATTAGAACTGTTTTTAACTAAATGAAAACCAAAATTAATTTAAACCTCAAATATGCATATAAAAAGAGATTTCTTTTAAAAAGGCTGATAATAAACTATATATGTACCCACCACAAAAAGTTGAAAAAGCAGTTAGTCAAGCTCAAAGCTAATAAAAAGAAGACAATAAAGAAAAAAAAAAGAGTGAAAGTTTTTTAAAAAAGAGCCGCAAAAGAAAAAACAAATCATCCAAATTTTGTTCTTTGAAGGACAGGTAAGAGTAGCAATACTCTACCAAAGAAAAAAGAAGCAAGAAAAAATAATAAGCTAATATAAATAATAAATATTTGGAATGATTTATTAAATATTTATATTAATATAATATATATTATTTATAATAAATATAATTTATTTATAATATATAAATATTTATTTATATTATATATATTTATTTATATTTAAATATTTATTTATATATAAATAAATATGTATTTATTTATATTATATATAAGTTATTTATATTTAAATAAATATTTATTTATATTTAAATATACATTTATTTATATTATATATAATAGTTATTTATATTATATATAAATATATATTATATATAATACATAAATCATATGTTAAATGTTATTTAATAAATATTAAACAGACATCAATACAGAACTTAAAGAGACTGAAAATATAAGAAGAAGCTATTATATACAACCTTAACCCAACATATATGAAAATTAGGATGAAAAGACAGGTAACTACAAAACCATAATTTAGCAAAACTGATGAAAGAAACCCAGAAATTTGAATAGTCTTATATGTATTAAAGACATTAAATTTGGAATGAAATCCTCACCTAATTAGTCATAACAAAAATGCAAATTAAAACCACAATTAGTGCTATACACATCCAGCAGAACTGCTGAAGCTAAAAAGAGACAACAATTGAGTGTTCGCCTGACAGGAAGCTACTGGAATTTCCACTTACCACCAGGAGCATACATTTGTGCAACCACTTAGCCACATGAAAAGACAGGGATCAATCTCACACATAAGATGGAACAGAAGAAACATGACACAAAACAGTTCATATTATGTGATTTCATTTACATTATGTTCAAAAATTGGCAAAACTACTCTATGTCACCTTTGGTGTAGAAAAGAAGGGATACTGGTTAGGAGCACATATGTAACAAGCTTCTAGTATGCATGGAATATTCAATGCATGATCTGATTGGTGGCAAAGTGAGTATGTTCACTTTTTATCAAGTTAATTACTGTGTGTGTGTATGTGTGTGTGTACTTCAATAAAATGTCCATATAATAATAATAGTATGATACGATACTTTTTTCACCTATGTTAAGTTCCATTACAAAATTCTCTGGCCCTTTTATTATAAAACAAACGAGTTGTATGACCTGGAGAGAACAGGTCATTGTGAATCAATCATCAGCAAATGAAGCAGTGAAATATATGTAACCGTAACGAAAAAAGCAGCTTAGAATCTCAGTGGAAGAAAGGTTATTCCAAGTTTGTTCCAGAATCAGGAAAAAAAAAAAAAACAACAAAAAACAAAAAACTGTTTGTTACAGAAACAGGGAAAAAAATAAAAACTAAGGTAAATATTGAAGGAGACATTCTGCACAACTATACCATATAAAAAGCGTACAGAGTTTGATTACTCTAAAAGACAGGAAGAATAGAACTAGGGAATTTAAAAAGAATCAATTGAAGACGTTGTTCATGCTAATTGACAAGGAGGTGTTAACGTGACACTTAACACTTAGATATTAACTCCTAAACAGATGAAAATAAACTAGGAAAGACCTGCCCAAACTGTAGTAAAAAGTCCTTAGGAAACCTGAGCCCACACTAATTTACTGCACAGCCATTTTCCCCATCCAGGCAACTTAACCCACCACTGTCTTCAGCCCCAAGTGCTAGTCTGATTTGGCTATCCAGAATGGAGACAGATACAGGAGGGAAGTCCTGATCAGTCCAATCACATAATGAATGCTAGTTACAACCTCCTTGGGGTAAATGAGCATTAAAAAGACTGTGTTGTCTAATTTTTACCTATGAGGGCACTTCATGGAAAAGTAGCTTTGAAAGAGACAGGAGGATTAGGCAATTTATGTTTCCCCCTGACTCTGAACACTGTTGTGCCCTGAGATGCTGCAACCAGCTTGCTCCATGAGGGGAGATGATCTATGATTTTGTGAAGAAAACGTAATGTTATTGTTGAAATATCACGTGAGAGAGCCATCCTTTACTGCAAGATAATATATCCAACTGTTTACCTCAGTGATTTTAAAGTATGAGTCTCAAGTCAGCAGCATCCACATGTCAGAACCTGTCAGAAATGCAAATTCTCAGACACCACCCCAAATCTATTAAATCAGCAACTCTGGGTAAGTGATCTTGATGGCACCTTAAAGATGAATAACTACTGGTTTAAGTATTTTGACTTGGGTTTTCTGTTATTTGTGACCAAAACTTCCTATTTGATACAACACACAGTGGCAAGTAAGATAAAAATAAATGGGGATTCTGAGATAAGAGAGGTGAAGAAAAATTGTGAAGAGCAAAAGTTAAGGAAAAACTAGGACTTTGTAAATTTCCTCATACGTAAATTATACCTCCCAAACACATACAAGAGACAAAATTGAGTTTATTCCTCAAAGTCTATGCTACATACCTTAAGCACCTCTGAGGCTGATAGCAGATTCATACGGTAAAAATACCTGAGGATCTCAGCATCATCCTTGATGTTGGATTCTTTATATAAGTAAAGAGGAATTACATTTACTGTAGCACCCCAGGATTAAGAAGTCAAGGAACAGAGAACTTATAGTCCTGTCTTTACCTCCTCTTAAAAATCACAGAAAAACAATGAGCATAACTAAGGAAACAGAATTATAAATACTTTTATCTTTCCAAAATTACAGAACATTGTAACCCTCAACTCTAATATTTGCTGAAGAACTGCCAAATGTAGCAAAGGAGGGACAGGTGTGGGAAAACACCAAATGAGAAAGTCTGCAGATCCCAAACAAAGCCAGCAGAGCACAGTAATTCTTAAGCAAAAACTTCATCTGAGGATCAAAAGCAATGATCTTTAAAATCTTTTCGGTTTTAAAACAGGAGAAATGGAATGCCCAAGCTAGTGGGAAACTGCCAGATGGTACCATGATGTATCAGGAATTCCAAAAGGAAAGGCGCAAACATATTTGGCATAACTGGAGAGATTGGAGACAGATTAGAGGAGAGAAATTTGGGATTTAAGAGTCTCCTATACCTGTTGATCTTTATTGGCTCTGGAGAAGTCATGACTGAAATAAATCTCTCATACATCCAACAAAGCATCTTGGGTTTCCTTGTGAATCAAGGTGAATTCTTGCCACCCCACAGGAATACCATGATCCCTTTTCCACAAAAACTTCTTGCAAAAAGCCATGCCAGGAAGAATTCATTCAAACAATCAAACTGAACCAGTACAGAATCTCCTCTCCCCCAAATACTAGAAAGTCATAAATGAAGGCTAGAAACAACAACCAGAAAAAAATAATAATAACCATAATGCCAGACAATTTTTCAAAATTAACAAAATAGCCAAGAGAGTTCAAGGAAAGTATACAATGTAGGCCTTAAGGAAAATATATGATGGGTACAGATAAAAAGGAGGAGAAAGAGCTCAGGAAAGAAGTTGAGTAGGAAAAAAAACAAAAATGTTGAAATGTCACTGATCACAATGGAAAGGAAAATATCATGCTAAACAAACAAAACAAGTAAATGCAGGTCAAGATTGAGAAGGAAAATGTGCTGTATATACAAACAATGACTTTCAAAAGCAGTAGCAATGATTCGTATGGAAAAATATTTTAAAAGGTAATTCAAGAATATTTTCTAGAATTATAAACTAACATACAGAGTAAAAAGGTATATCCACTGTCAGGAAAACATGGATACAGAATGATAGATGCTGAAATATAGACCGTAAAGGTGTCATTCTTCTCTAAACAAAACAAAACAGAAAAGCTCTGTTAAGCCTCAAGTCAAAAGTACAAAGTCAACACATGAAGTGAATATTCAGGCCAGCCTTAGAGACTTCTGTGCGTCCTTCTTCATTGGTAGTTGAGATTGGTGACTGTGTACAATGTTTTCAGGGGAAAAAAGTATAACAACAAAAGCTTCATAATCAGTAAACTGTGGATGAAAACAAAGGCAGAAGACAGGCATTTTTACAAGTGCAGGAATTCCAACTCTCATGAGTCCTTCTTTAAGGAAACTACTGGAGCCAAGGAAAGGTTAATAAAGAAACTATGGAAAATGATTGGTTAGTACACTGAATTCAAACAACTGTGAGAATAAGACCAAGTATTTGATAAAATTAGTTATAAAATCAAAACACAGTATCACAAACCACAAAAATAAAGCAAATATATATAACAAAAAATTCAACATGAAAGGAAGAAATAAGGTAATATAAGTATTTTTATTACTTCATTGTTAAGCTAGTAACTAAAATATATTTTTTAAAATGGATGAAAATATAATAGAAATACAATTGTGCTTAAATATGTAAAGGTACAGAGCAGGCTAAGAAAAAAAATGCTGTTTATCTGTAAATTCAAATGGAAATAAAAAGAAAAGATTGGGGAATTATGGCAATTTTGTTATTTGACAAAATGGACGTTCAGTAGTCATACCTAAAGGTGCAGAGCAGTAAGTATATTATATAAAATGGTGGTATAAATGTAATCACTAAAAGAACTGACAATAAAGATACAACTTACAATTTATCAGAAAGAATCTACACACAAGACAAAGCCAAGGAGAAAAACTGCCATATAATAATACAGAAAAAATAATTAAAGAGGTCATAAAAAGCGAAAGTATCATATAAGGGACTATGAAAGAACTAAGCCCAAACAAATCTGTCACCTCAAGAAATACAGATAGGCTCAGCACTCTTATTAAAAGAAAACGAATCTCAGGTTGAACAAGCTTATAAAAACACAAACCAAAACAAAATATTTCAAAAAATTGAAACTAACATGATAGGGAGATATACAAAGTAAATGCAAAGAAAAATAAGGCAGGATTAGCAATCTTAATATCAGACAAGGTTACATTCAGGCTCAAAACAAAAAGAGTCAAAACAAATCACAAAACTGCAAACTATTAAGAATCATAAGACTTTGGGGGATAAGACTCTTAGATTACCTCTATACAAATGGTATGACAATATACCTAGAAAACCAAAGAGAAATAATTCTAAAACTATTTTATAGAAGAAAGGAATTCATTGAGATGACAGGTTAAAATTAGTATGTAAATGTATATACTGACATATGCTTACTATATATTACTATACAAAATCATTGAAGAGAAAAAGCATTTAAATAATAGCACAAAAATTAAACATTTAGGAATAAGCTTAATAAGAAATGTGGAAAAAAAGAGAAAACCGTAAAAACACTGCTGAAGACACAAAAGTAGACTGGAACAAACAGAAAGCATCCTCACTGTTAGAAAAGATTATTTTTGGGGTCACCTGGGTGGCTCAGTCAGTTAAGTGTACAATTCTTGGTTTTGGCTCAGGTCATGATCTCAAGCCCCAAATGGGTCTCTGTGCTGACAGTGCAGAGCCTGCTTGGAATTCTCTCTTTCTCTGTCTCTCCCTCTGCCTCTCCCCAACTCACACTGCCTCTGTCTCTCTCAAAATAAATAAACTTAAAAAAAAAAAAAAAAAGAAAGGAAAGACTGCTTTTCAAATTTATTTTTCCCGAATAATATATATTTAAAATTATCTCAAAAATATGTCAACAGTTTGGTTTGGGTTTTTGTTTTGAAGCTAGAAAAGTTTATCCTAAAGTTCATTTGGGAAAAATAAATGCAAGAAAAATTGGTAAAAAAGAAAACCCTACTGCTACTGAACTCTCACTAGACTGACCAAAATTTAAAACTAAGAAAACCAAAAATTAGGGGATTGAGATTCACATACATTAGATAAAAGAATGGCAGTTCTTTATTGTACAACTAAACATTAACCTGCCTCGTGCCCTACAAATTTTACTGGTAGGTATTTACTTAATATGTCCTCTAAATAGTTTATTTAACAGTGCTCATTACAGCTTTATACATAATAGCCAAATATTAGAAACAATCCATGTGTCCATCAGTAAAAGATAGCCAAAGTATGGTTATCTTCATATTTATACAATGGAATAGCACTAAACAATTAAAATAATTTACTCATACACACAACATGGTTGACTATCAAAACATATTGCCAAATAAAAGAAATTTGAAACAAAAGTTTACATAGTATATGACTCAATTGTATGAACTCCAAGAGCAGACAAACTAACTTATAGTGGGAAAAAAATCTAAATAGCAATTATCTTTAGAATATGACTGGGGAGGGGTGCCTGAGTGGCTCAATTGATTAAGTGCTTACAATTCACAGTCTGTGAGTTCGAGCCCTGCATCAAGCCTTGGGCTGACAGCTCAGAGCCTGGAGCCTGCTTCGGATTCTGCGTCTCCCTCATTCTCTGCCCTTTCCCTACTCATGCTCTGTCTCTCTCTCTCAAAAATGAATAAGCATTAAAATTTTTTTATGAAAAGAATATGACTGGGGATTTACTAGAAAAGACAAAGAGAAAACTCAACTGTATCACAAGGTATATGGCTTTGTGAGAACTTAATGGATGCTACACTAAAGATTTATGCATTTCATTATATGAACATTTATTTTAAAGATAAGAGAAGACTCTAACCAATATTTAATTCTATTTGATGTTATAAATACTGAAGTATTTAGGAGGATGATAGTGATGTCTATAATTTACTTTGGAATGCACCCAAAAAAGAAGATGGGCTGATGGATACACAGAGGGATGGATAGATGAGTAATATGTAATAAAGTAAGCTAAGAAGAAAATTAATATTATACTGTGTGTGGTTAATGAGTACTTGTCGGAGGCCTGCTCTGGCCAGGTCCAGGGGTCCCTGAAGGATGGATGGTGTCGGCGAGGGAGAGAGTGAGAGAGATAAGAGAAATTCTTTCTGGTCACCAGACAGGCATCTCTGCTCTGACTGGGGCTCAACTTTATTTTATAATTAAGTGTTTGGGGGATGGCACAGAAGTGGCATTTGCCTTAGACAATGATTTCTGATGACAAACTTCTTTGATATGTAAGAATTTCCCAGAATATAGATTTTGTAGAAGATTCCTGCATAACCTTATCAATAATGATTGAGGTAGGTGATTTAGATGCTTATCCTATGGGGAAGGAAGGTATCTTTAGCATACCAGACAAAGTTTTTAGCATAAAAAGGGTGAAGTTACTTCTTTGTGAGCAGGGGTCAATAGCTTGTTTAAGGAGTATTAAGAAAAACAGGTCTTTCAGGAAACACCTTTGCTCCCATAATCACAAAAGAAGAAGTTCGTCAATAGGTCCCTTCACAGGGAGCAATCAGCATATTCAAGGCCAGAATAAGTCACTTGGAATACTGATCACAAATGCCTTGGGTGGGCAATGCTCCAAGCAGAAACAACTGGGTGGGGTGTATATCTGTCCTTAACTCTAAATTAGGCTCTTTGTCTCAGGGCCAGACTCAACTGTAACTCTTGTGTTCTTAACACCCTTTATTATCTAAATCTTGGATCTGCAAGGCCCATAGAAAGAGCCTTTTGACAATCATCCACAATGCTTTCATCTGAAGTCTCTTTTGAAAAGACAGGAATATGCTTTTCCTTATGAGCAATCTGTGTGGGAAATATCCATCTGATTTGGAATATTGTGAGGCCTGGTCAATACCAGCAGTCTCATTTCTAACATGAGCCAGTAGTAGCAGAAGGAGATACCAGTTTTCATTTCTCATGGCAGCAGCTGTGCAAACGCTTCCATTTCCTCACTATGACTGTCATCCAGCAAGGCCAGTGCGGTTCCCAGGAAGTGCTCACTGTAAAATCTTTCAAATTTTCTCAACATTTGAAGTTTTTTCATGATAAGATGACAAAATTTGGGGATGGGGGAGAAAAGAAGTGAAAGGCAGCAGCCTTATCAGAAGCAAAAACATATTATAATGCTTCTAAAATTTAACAAGTAATGTGTTATTGTTGCAAGAATACATATGCCAGTAGAATAGAACAGACTATCTAGAAGTTGATTTAAGTAGACATAAAAGTTTATATATGATAAAGGTGACCTCTCAAATCATTGAGAAATGATTGACATTTTAACAAATGCTATCGACATACTAGATAACCATTTGGATAACAGATAAGACTGGAAACATGCCACAAAGCAATATGACAAATTCCAAATGGATAAGGTATGTATGTTAGGATTCTCCAGAGAAACAGAATCAGTCGAGTACATATATACACAGAGGGAGATTTATTCTAAGGAAGTAATTCACATGGTTTTGGCGGCTTAGTGAGTCCGAAATATGATGGGGTGGGCTGGAAGGCTGGAGATTCAGGGAAGAGCTGTATAATAAGGAAGTGACATTCATTTGTCTAATGATGTGAATTTCAGTTGCTTAATTTTTGATATTCTTAGTTTTAAATTTTGGTCAATCTAGTGAGAATGCCCAAAAGTAGTCAGCTGGGAGTATTTCTTCTTGTTTTGGGGGAGGTCAGTCTTTGTTCTATTAATGTGTTCAGCTGATTGGATGAAAAACACCCACACTATGGAGGATAATCTGCTTTACTCAAAATTCAGTGACTGAAATGTTAATCTCATCCCCAAACACCTTCATAGAAGCATCCAGAATAATGTCGAACCAAATATTTGAGCATTTCGATGTAATACAAGTAAAACATTAATAAGTTTGAATATTTGAAACATTTTGCATGGCAAAAAAATAAAACAAAACAAAAAACAATCAAAAAAGAACACTATAAGCAAATTCAAAAGAAAAATAACCAAGAAGGAATGAACACTTGAATATATATAACAAATAAAGCAACAACCTTCCTGATACATAAAGAATTCCTAAAAATTGAGGAAACAAATAGTCAAAACTAAAGAGTGAAAAGGATAAACAAACAGTTCATGAGGGAAGGTATAAAGTTTATCCTTACACATATAAAAATATTCAAGCATAATGAGAGAAATTCACATTAAAACTAAACTGTAAAGATACAGTCTCTTATCTGTCAGATTGAACAAAATATTCAAAAGCTTGAGAATACACTATTTTTGCAAACTTTGGGTAAAGAGATTCTCTTTATACTGTTGGAAAAATGTGCAAAATGAGACAATTGCTATAAAAAGAATTTGGCAATATCTAACAAAGCTCTATATTTGTTTACCTTTTTACTTAGAAATCTCACTTTTAGAAAATTTTTCTTACGTGTATAGCTCGAAAACTGTAGGAATAAAACTATGTACACAATTTTTCATAGTGGTGTTATTTGTAATAAGGAATATTGGAAACAACCCAAATGTCTGATTATAGGAGAATGATTGAATGACTATGGTAATTCACATGATGGAGTACTTTACAGATTTTTTTTTTAAAGATCCTTATGAAAAGATGTTGTCACTTCCTACACACAGGTTTAGATTTAATTATAAATATAGATAAATGTCTTTTTTTTTAAATGAAATACAGGAAGGATATACTGAAATATAATAATTTGGTTACCTACAAGTATGTGTGGGTATAGAAACGTTAGGGAATGGCTAAGACTATTCTTTGTATATAGCTATGTGGAAGACAAAAACCATATAAATTATATCAACAATATAATTTAGAAGCTTGTCTAGATTAATGTTGGGAGAATGAAAAGGCAACCATAGAGGTAACATAGAGATTATAACTGCCTGAAGCAGCTCCTACCCAAAAAGCTGGGATGAAAGGGAAGAAACTGAAGGAGGAAATTTGCAAAGTTGGAACACATTTTTCTGAAGACAGGACATGTCCCAGATGGTGCTAGAACCTCAGGAACTCTGAGGAGGGACATCATGAAACTGGGACTCAGACCACTGAAAAACCAGAGTTCTTAGTGGCTAGTCTAAAACTATTGGAATAAGTGATAAGCTGAAACAACTATTTCTAGAAAGATCTCCCACTGTCTGGGTACAGGGCTTTTGCTGGAGAAACTCAGAAAGGAACAAGTAAACAAGAAGCAAGTCCTTTCTCCATCTTCCGTCTTTTCTTTAGTCTCCTGTGACGCCCTGTGGTAGAACCTAACAGAACCGCAGGTGGCAAGGGTGAAGTCTAGAGTGCCAGCATCATAGAGAACAGCCCACTTCTTTGGCTACTCAACAGCCATACACACATTTCTATACACATGCCATATCCTATGTAACAAATTGATAATTTTAGGCTTTCATGAATTTGATAAAATCTATTAAAATTGTATGTACCTAACTTCCATTCAAATATGAATCTTCTCTCTTTCTCCCCTAAAAGGGTAAACACAAAGTCTTCATTGTACAGACATACATTTCTGGACAATGTTAATTACTCCCAAAGGCAATCACAGTACGCTTGAATATCAAGTAACCTAAAAAAAAAAAAAATTGAAAACGAACCACCAACTATTCTTATAGAAAATAATAAAAGGAGAAGGGACTAAGAAAAAAATAAATTTTGAACAATGAAAACATTTTATAGTTTCAAAAAGAAATCAACAAAGAGGTAATAAAAGCAGCAAAATTAATTACACACAGAGACAATTGGAGACAACCATATCAAATGGACAGTATAATTACATAGGAATAACAGAATTAATTAAATATCTTTCGACCATAGGTTTTCAGCTGTACACCCTGGGCATATTCTAACTACAAAAACAGCAAAAATAGCTCCATCTTTATTCGGTGGGAGTGTATTTTGAAAGGTTTTATTTAAGTCTTCTAATTAATAAGTGAAAGTCGATGATAATGATGATGATGGAGGAGGAGGAAGAGATGATGAGAGAGAGGTGACAGACAGATGATAGATAGATAATACAAAGATAGAGAGAGGGCCAATGAGTACATAGATCAATGCGACTTGGGAACCAGAGTTCTCACTGAGGAAAAAAGTATATGAGAGAAGGACATGAAGAAGCTGGAGGTCCCCGCAAGAACATGTGATTTTTTTGTTTGTTTGTTTATTTCCTAGATCTGCTCAAAGAAAAGCCCTAGAAATGGAATCCCAGGAACAGTGAACTAAGTGGTACTGAGAGACCTGGATAAACTAAACCAAAACTTAACCAGCTCTTTCCGCTTCTGTAACAATGCTTAAAGCTTGCTTTCCCGCCGCTGGATTGCCCAAGCGACTAGCTTCATGTTCCCCCAGTCACCCCACCCTGGCGGCAGCCAATTCGAACAGGCCAGCAGCTACTCCCTACCTTGCTGAGGGAAGGGCCTGGAGAGAGAGATGTTAACCTGTTAATCGCCAAACAAGACTTTAAACTCGCTCTATGATAGGCTGAATTCAAAGGTATCCCAAATGTTGTAATTGGATCCAGCCAAAAACCTGATGGCGGGAACCAATCAGATACGGTATATGTTCACATTTGAATGTTAACCAATGGCAAACTTATAACTATGGAAATCTCCTGTCCCTCCCCATGACTTGTTTACTTCTGTCTATAAAAAGGCTGCAAAGGCTTTGTTCAGGGCCTCTTAGCGTCACCGGCAACGAGTGCGCGGAGGTCTGGGTTCCAACCTGCGAATAAACAACCCTTGCCGCTTGGCTTTGACTCTGGTCTCTGGTGGTCTGATTTTGGGGGGTTTTCCGAATTCTGGGCGTCTCAGCACCAGGCCTTGGCCTGTAAATGCCATTTTGGTTTGTAAATACCATTTAAAGACACAACATCACAAATGTAGGCAAAGAAATAAAACACCTTTTTATGCCTGAAAGTAAACTATCAAAGGATCTAAGAGGTTTCTACTGACTAAATTGGGGGAATCATAAGCATATAAAAATTAAATAATTTTAATAATTACATACCAAATTTTAAAAATCCATGAATTCTACCCCTTGCTCCCCTTCCCCTCAAGAAAGGCAGAGGAGAAAAATGGAAAGAAGGAAGGCCCATCTTTACAGAACTGACATCCAGCTAATAAACAGAAGGAAAAATTTAAACACACCATACTGCAAACACCAGGCAAAAAACAGATTTAGGCAAGGATTTTCAATGGATGTTAAAAACATTAGAGAAGGTAACTGAGAACATAAAATCCCAAGTTTTAAAGATTTGGTGAAACAGAGTTCCCTACAGATTATGTATTAATTATTAAGGATAATAGATAGCTTACTAGTGAAGAAGTCTCATCAACACTACCTTCATAAGTCATCAACTTAACATCACCTAGATGGATGCACTGAGAATGACACAATATCACATTTTTAGAATTATTTCCAAAAATGTTGAATATGAACGTATTCATAAGGAAACAGTCAATCTGTGTTTGTGTGACTTTCCACAAAACAATTTTTCTGACCTATTAAAAATATGATTAAAAAAGAGGAAAATGGGAGAACTATTGTAAATTAAAGAAGACTAAAGAGACAAATGCAATCTGTGACGCTGATGGATTCTCAGTGAGAGAAAAGAGCTACCAAAGACATTACTAGGTCACCAGGGAAATTACAATATGGACTGTATATCAGATAGTTGTATAGTATCAATGTTACATCCCTTGAGAGTGACAATATTATTATGGCTATGCAGCAGTGTCCTTATTCTTGGAAAATAAACACTGTTATATTTCAGGGTGATGCATCATAATTTCTGAAACATTCTTCTGAAAGTTTAGCAATTTGTCCATGTATGTGTCTATATGAAGTTAAATGTGGCAAATAGGCAAATTTAAGAGATGTTTATATGTCCGTTCGTTGTACTTTTCTTTCGTCTTTTCACAGGCAACTCTAAGACTAGAATGGCCCTTCAAAATTCCAAGCTGGGCTAAGGTGGCCAGGCTTTTATGTCCCTCCACCCATATTATCAGTCACCTGACCAGGGCTAACCTAAAAAAAAAAGCATGGCCTGCGTGGGGTCACTCTCCACCTGAGGCAGTCCCGGAAGGGGATTCCTGAAAGCTTTCTGTCTGCAGCACTCCCGGCAGCTGGGCTAACAAGTGCCCCTTATAGGGGCATCTGGGCAGCACATCACAGTGTCCACTCTGTATACTTCAAAATACACAAAGAAACTTCAGAAGTTATTGCCAGAGGGGACGTTATTTCCTCAGCCAAAGAAAAACAAATGGGAAGGTGGCTCCCCTGCCCTGATGTGACTCTTGGTAACACTCCACATTCTCTCCTAGTATTGTTATTGCTGCCAAGGATTTATTTTTGCAGCTATCCATTTAAGCCAACTTGTGTTTAGGTGATTCTAAAGAAAACAATTCTTTTCACCCTGAAATTATGTGCCTGGTTTAGCTGAAAGAAATATGGTAATACATAATCTTAACTGAAACATAGTACAGCGATTTTCCTCTGAGAAGGTCAGGGTTAACCTTCAACGTCCTTTCCCGCATAAGGAAACATCTTTAACTTGTATCAGCATATTTTCATTAAGTTCACATCGCCCTTCAAGGTGCAAAAGGGCTTTCATCTGTAAGAAGGCAACAACTAATTAGAAATAAAGTTGCAAGAAAGGCACACGCATTAAGCTGTAAGAATGGCACAGCCATTGCAGGCAAAGCATTCCAAAGGATCTAGAAAACACTTAGAAGTGCAAAATTGAAACCAGAAACTGGGCTCTTTCACATGAAACGTTTCAAAGATGCAGTGGCCTTTTTGTTACAATTCTAACATACATAAAGGATGGGGGTTGGGGGGCGCACACTAATTAAAAGGCATTCTTTTCTGGTGGTTTAATGGGATGAGGTCTGTGCATTTCAGTTTGTGTAGGACAGTCACAACTGCGAGTGTTCTATCCTTTTGTTCCCACAGCAGAAATCATTATTTCATCTGGAAATTCCAAGTTCAACATTCAGAACACAACTAACAGCTGGTATTGAGACCTGAAAATTAACTTACCGTTCATTGCATATTTAGAGATTGGAGATTACGGATGATATACAAGAAACTGCATGACCGTGGAAAGTACACGAAAATCTACTTTCAGGCCATGTGTCCAGTTTAAAATTTTTATTTAGAAAAACAGCATAATGCCCGAAACAGGATAGGCTTGCAATATGTATTTGTTGTATAAATTTTCAACAGAGACAAAAACAGAGAAAACCCTATCATTTTAAGAAGTATAAAAATAATATTACTTATTAAAATGCTTTACATGCTCTGAGCAATTTTAAAGGGTAGAATCTAATTAAGGGGAACTTACATATTAATGTTTTATTCTTCATCAGCTCCATCAAATAAATATTTGCGTAGCTTTTGGATAATATTGCCCATCTTTGTTTAACCAAATATAATTTCTAAAATTCAATGAGCACATTAAGTGTCTGCTTCATATTTTGCTCAAGTGAGTTTCTGTGTTATTTTCTGGCCATGTGACTAGTTTGAAAGATGAAGGATCTACAAATATATTTTTCTTTTTTTTTCTCCCCAAACCCCACAGGATAGGGAAAAGCTTTCTGATTATTTTTCAGCCTGATACCAAGGTATATAAGATCATACTTAGGAGTTGTCTAATTGAATCAATTTTCCCAGTTTACCTTAAAGTGGATGTTTATATAAATTGAATAAGTATGTCCACATAGAGACAGAAAGGGGAAAAAAGTCAATAGATTGGAAAATTCCTACATATATGTATCTTGGAACAAGTTGCAAAAGCTATCAAAGGTTAATATTTGTGAGATATAGTCTTAATCACAAATTTTAGAACCACTGACTGGCAAAACAGTCCTAGGGCTATTTGAGATATTACTATTTACTTTCTAAATTTATTTGGTACTGTCTTGACAGAACAGAAAAGATAAGTTGTTTGAACTTGAGTATAAAAGTCTGTTTTCTATCAATTAAATCTGTTCCTTTCTACCTCCTCCCCTTAAAATGTTTCTCAATATGGTACTTGTTCTGGTGCATTTGATTTTATTTTGAAATGAATTTTTTTGTAGTTTGTTTTGTTTACTGCTTGAGGTATTCATTTTGAATCTCTGTGTCAGGAAATAGAAGTGTTATCTGTAAATGAGAAGCATATGCAAGAAACTCAGCCAATGTTGAATTTCAATGAACTTGGTGGTTCTGATGTCATGAAACTCTGTCAAATGTTAACAGAAATTATAGATAGAATTCTTAAGGAAGCTTTCAAATCACAGCCTTTTCTGTCAGCATTTGATAGTAACCTAACATCTATGATATCTATCCAGGTACTGAAGTGTGATACTGAACCCCTGAAGAAAAATCATGACATTCTTGGGTCAGTATAACAACAACATGCATTTCAAGTTTCAATCATTTCTAAATTTTCCGTGTTTTTTATCTACTGTGTGATAAATATGAAAAATAATGGGAAATTAAAGTATTCTTTCACTTGATATTTGGAAATACTTCTCATTAAAGTGACTGTATGTTTACTTAACTGTTCTCTTTTCACATGTTAAGAAACCAAAACTAAAATGAAAATTGTATAGGCTTTTCTTGATCCAACTGTTCTAATGGAAACACAATAAATGTTATTTAATAACTCAACCACAGTGTTAAAACACATATTTTTAAAAAGCCTTTTCCATTTTATGTGTCAATCAACACCATAAGATTTCCTTAAAGATAAGTATGTAGTATAGATAATGTTGCTTACCTTAAGTTAGTCTGATTTAAAAAAATAATAATAACACTTACTCATTTTTGAGAGACAGAGACAGAGTGTGAGCAGGGGAGGGCAGAGAGAGAGGGAGACACAGAATGTGAAGCAGGCTCCAGGCTCTGGGCTGTCAGCAGAGAGCCCAACGTGGGGCTCAAACTCAAACCATGAGATCATGACCTGAGCCAAAGTCAGACGCTTAACTGACTGAGCCACCCAGGCGCCGCAGTCTGGTTTTTTAAAACGATGCAAAAATCACTCTGTGGAAATCAATAACCAAGTGGTAGTGAATGTCTTAGAATTCTTGCCACAGTTTGTAGAGTTCAAACTTTTGTCACTTTTACTTAACTAAAACCAACCTCATACTTCCTGCTTCAACTAATACCTCCTATATTCAAGGAGGAGTACCTGAATATTCAAGGCTGGAGAAGTAGAGTCATGAACAGAAATTAGGAAGCAATAACGATTCAAAGTAAACCAAGACCAAGGACTATCTTTATTCCTACCCTATTGGGCCAAATAGCAAATGACTTCATGTCTGCTGATCTTGATCCAAGTCATTACTTCCATCATTGTGAGGGAAGTTCTGGAATACAGAAGAACTATCTTCAATAACAGGTGATAGAATTAAGGAGTCAACTTATAATGAACTCCATAAACAGCTGCAGCAAAATTGCTATATCATCCCATTCTTAAATGTAGGGAAAGTGTTTTATAGCAATATATTCAGGCAAACTCACAAAGAAGGTATGTTGTAAGGTGTAAGGGGGTCTCAGGTAAATTCTGTTTACTGCTATTGTCTTTATGCACTGTTTCTAGAATAATGTCTGAGACAGTAAATAGAAGCTCAAAGAATGAATGCACCAAGGCTCAAGAATCACTGTTATCAGCTGTTTTGGTCCCTTCCTTCCTCATAGGAATGATTCCAATGAATTCCAATTCTTCAGGTCAATTTCCTGAAGCCAGCCATACAACCACAGTAAATATCCTCAGGTAGATACACTGCGTATGTGTAACTATTACAAATGGGACATGGCAGTGATGAATATTCCAGCCAAGAAAATGAATTAGCACTTTAAGATATAGCTGTTAAAGTTATGCAACTTGAATTCAAAAGCACAGAACAATGCCATATTTAGAATTAAGTCAAATTTCCCCAGATTTAAAGGTATTACTAGAGTTATTTAAATTTTCAAAACTCCATTACTAGTTAATAGGGATTTAGGTTTTAATCTTAGCATTACTTGGAAGACTTGGGAAATTACTGCAACCAAAATAATGATTAGTTTTTAGAAGACTTTAAGCTGAAAATCAAGTCACAGATTGAAATTGAAATCAAAGGGAATAAAAATATTTAAGTACAATGGGGATAAATATTTGCAATGTGATTTATTTGGTAAATCACAATACAAATATAATTTACTATTTATTTGGAGAACTGAGACAAATTCACAACTAGGGTATTATTTGAATTATATTTTTTATATACATCAATAAGAAGGAAGAGATTGCCTTCTACTTATACTTTAAATGACAATGCTCTCTACCTTTTATTTTTATGAGGTGATTTTTGCTGTCTTCACAGTTTACATTAATTAGTTAATGTCTCTCACAGCTCTAACTCTTGCCCATATTTCTGAATTACTTCAAACTTTTCATCTAAGAATATTTTTGTGAGAACCAGGCTTATATATCTACCTAGATATCTCCAATTGGATGTTCTACCGGCTTTAAAATCTTCATGTCAAAACTGATTACATCACCTCCTGCCTAACCCTAAATCCCAGTACTTCTACTGTGTTTATCTCATTATCTACTTAGTTACTCCAAATACTGCAAAGCCAACACCAAGCACTTTTCTTCCCTCACTCCCTCTACAACAATTTAATCATCAATTTGTATCAATTCTATTCTCTAAAGTTCTCCTTAATTTATCCACTTCTGATTCAGGCCATCATTGTCCCTGGCCTGGCAGGCTGCCCTGTTCTGTTAACCTGTCTCTCTGCATCTGAGCTTACCTCAGCCACCGACCCCATCTCTATTCATCTCTCATCCTGCAACAAGAATGATCCTTAAAGAGGGCAAGTCTGATCACTGTAGTCCATTTGACAAAATCCTCTGTGGTTCCCCAGTGCCCCAAGATTTATTAACTTAGACACACAGTCTGACATTCAATTATTACATGATCTTTCTCATTCCTTTACTTCATTGACTAGACTTAAGTCCTTTACTCTCTGTTATGAATTGTGTTATCCCTACCCCACCAAAAGTCATATGTTGAAGCCCTAACTCCCATAACTTGAACAAGATAAGGTAAAACAATATTGTAAGAGTAGGGCTCTGATCCAATAGGACTGGTGTCCTTATAAGAAGAGGAGGAGACCCCAGGAGTCCATGCAGACAGAGTTAAGGTCATGTGAGGACACATTTGCAAGCCAGACAGAGAGGCCTCACAGAAACCAATCCTGGTGATGCCTTCATCTTGAACTTCCAAGAAACTCCACTAGTCTCCACAACTAGTAAAAACTAAAATTCTGCTATTTAAGCCGCTTAGTTTTAGTGGTATTCATTTATGGTCACCCTAGCAAACTAATCCACCCTTCTTCCATTCTGAGCCTGGAAATAACCCACTCTCCCTTTTCTGCATCCCCTATGCCCTCCCCCTCACTGGACAAGACTAATTCCTGCTGGTCTTTCATGCCTCAGTGAAACTACTAATACACTTAACAATTTTGACCCCTCCTCTAGGCAACACTGAATTAGTTGTTCCTTGTAGATTACAGACACTGTAGCTCCATATTGTATTTTAAACAGTCTAAATTTAAAATTCCTAACTTCAAGCAGGAAATGTATTTGATACATTCTTTTATCCTCAGGGCCTAGAATAGGCACTCCTATCTGTTGAACAAATGAATGAACAGTATCCAGTACACAGTGGATGCTCAATAACTGAAAAATAAAAGGAAGACAAGTATGTGAAAACTTTCACCAAAATGAAAGAGAGCGTCAATGGACTGTTGTTAAAGAGTTACAAGTACCTGCAAAAGTTCAGTAAATGAGCAAGTGAAGGAAAAATCAAGCAGTTCAGTTTGGTGTCCAGACATATGGTTAGCACAGAATGCATAAATAATAGCAAAGCACAGATCAGAGAGCATATTTGGAATAGATTTAGACATAAGTAATTGTTCTACATCAAATAGTGTTGTGCATTTGTACAAGAGTGCAAATTTTATCTCCTTGGTTTCTTTTTCCTCTATATACACCTTTAGGAAAAATGGTTATAAAATAAACCTTTTAAGATTTCATAAGATATTTCATGTTTGGTCCTTCTAATGGTTCTATTAAGTCTCTTCAAAGGGGCACTTTTGTACCAGAGCAAACTTGAAAGAACAGAACATTTATTCCAAAAGCAATTTCCTTCCCCAGTTATTTTCTGTATTCCCTTGGCAGTGTTTTTCGACAGTTTTACTTGAATAAGAGCTTATTTGGTACCAAACCAGTTTCTTTTGCTGCTTGAACCTATATTCAAGTCTCAGACCTCTATGTGTGATCCCCGATCTACTACCATGGAAGTGATTACAATCACACAAGTGCATATTATATTGTAAGATATGCTTGGATATTTGTAAAGAAAGAAAAATTAAAGCAAACTCTGATAACTTTTTAATTCATTTTGTTTCTTTTAATCCATTCAAAGAAACTGAACAGTTTCTCAAATGGGACTTTTTGTATTTACAGAAGATGTTTATTAAAAACAAAGTGACAATGGTGATAACTACAATAACTGATGATAATGATTCCTTTTAATTATATAAAATAATAAAGTTGGCAATAGGATGGCTTAAAACACCCCTAGGAAGAAAGATGGATTAATTTCAATATCCCCATTTCGTGGATAAGAAACAGATTCAGAGAAACTGATTTACATAAAATTGTTAAGGTTTTCAAAGCGAAGAGGCATTATAGAAATGTCTGGTGCCAGTACTTTTGTTCTGATATAAGTAACTTTCCCAGATCAAACATCTAGCAAGTGTTGAGCCTCTGCCCTGACTGCTGTGTACAGAGACCCGTGTAGGCAGCTGGGCTCTTCCGGTATATAAGCTCCACACCAGGAATAAAGCCAGTCTTAGGAAAGTTATGTTTATTATATCTTGGCCACTGTTTGTAAGATCTGAAGCAACCAAGTGGCCCCAAGTAGCCGTGGGTGTCAGTAAAAGAAATCTTCCTGGGACGTTTAGATAAGCAATCAACAAAAAGAATCTGTAGAAGACTGAAGCCTTTGAGGGCTTTTTCAGGTGTACCTTGTGTCCCAATATACCAGTTTTCAGCACTGCGTTTCCTGAGTCTTCTGGGATGGCCCTCTGGGAGGAGAGCACATGAACTGTAGGTGCGTTCTTCAATTTCTTCCAGCTTTGCATTTTCACCCTCACTCCCTCATTACCACTCCTACTGGAGGTTTCAAACAAGTTTGTAAGAAAGGAAAACGAGCTCCTCATTAGAAAATGGTCATGGGGGCGCCTGGGTGGCTTAGTCGGTTGCGTCCGACTTTCGCTTAGGTCATGATCTCACGGTTCGTGGGTTCGAGCCCCGCGTCGGGCTCTGTGCTGACTGCCAGCTCGGAGCCTGGAGCCTGTTTCAGTCTGTGACTCCCTCTCTGACCCTCCCCTGTTCACGCTGTCTGTCTCTCTCTCTCCTAGAAATAAATAAAAAACATTAAAAAAAAAAAAAGAAAATGGTCATGGGTTCATGGTTTCTGAAAGCCTTCTGAATGCAATCAAGTTCAGCAAGCCTCCAAGGAATATAGTAGTTCTCCCTTATCCACGGTTTCACTTTCCTTGGTTTCAGTCATCTGTGGTCAATTGCCATCAAAGGAAGCAGATGATCCTCCTTCTGACATGTGGCCAGAAGGTCAATAGTAGCACAATGCCTATCTCATTCACCTCACTTCATCTCATCACATAGGCATCTCACATTATCACAAGAAGAAGAAAGTACAGTCCAATATTTTGAGAGAGAGAAAGGGAGGGAGACAATGTTCATTTAACTTTTTTTTACAGTATTATTGTGATCACTCTCTTTTATTAGTAGTACTTGTTGCTACTCTCTGACTGTGCCTGATTTATACATTAAACCTTATCACAGGTCTGTATATGTAAGGAAAAAAAAAACAGTATATATAGTGTTCAGTATCATCTGCAATTTCAGGCATCTATTGGAGGTCTTGGACCGAATCCCCCACAGACAACATGGGGACTACTGTACTTTTATGTATTCACAAAAGTATCTTAAAATATACCACTAATAGCCTGGCAGAGATAGTGCGATTTAAAAAAAAACTATATATATATTTTCAACACAAGGAGCTATACAACAACTTATTTCTGTTTAAAACCAAACTCCAAATCTGTTGTTTCACTCAAACCCTGACTGTAACTTTATTATTTTTTAATTTTTTAATGTTCATTTATTTTTGAGAGAGACAGAAAGACAGAGTGCGAGTGGGGGAAGGACAGAGAGAGAGGGAGAGAGAATCCGAAGCAGGCTTGGGGATCTGGGCTAACCGCACAGAGTCCCATGCGAAGCTCAAATCCACAAACCAGGAGATGGTGATATGAGCCAAAGTTGGACACTTAAGTGACTGAGCCACCCAGGCGCCCCTGCCCATAACTTCAGAACTTATTCCTAATGTTAGGAGTCTACCTTCCAATCAGACAGAGCTTTTCATCAAGGGCAGGAAAAGCAACCAGGGCAGTCCTTTCCTGGTATACCTCCAGGTTGTTAGGTTACTTAGGATGTTTCCAGATCATTTCCCTTTCTAACCAATCACATATGCCAAATTAGCTTGAATCTCATCAGGCAGGGAATAACTACCATTTGGTTTCAGATATGTAGTTCAAGTATCTCTCAGCAGATTCCACGTGCCCCCTGGTTGTGGATTCTGTGAAGGAAATGGAAGCATTTTCCATACTCCCAGCTCCATAGTGACACTATCTTTATTAAAAAACAGAAACAAAAACAAACAAACAAAACACAGGTACTGTTCAGTGCAAGATTCTAGATCCTCTACCATGGTTTCCCAAAGTTAGCCTCAGCCTTGGAATATCCTTCCCCAAATCACCCTTCCTACCACATCCCCTTCTCCCTTCTTTTTTCAGCCCCTTGAAATAGTGTTGCTAGTGTTTGCTCTAGCATGGTGTTTTAAGGCTGCAGTCTCAGGATGCTCAAACTAAAGTTCCTGGGGCAGGGAACATTTATAGTTCAGCACATGTTTTCATAACCAATGAGAAAAATTTCTCCCTCTACTCCTAATGGACCCTCTTTAGTAATATGCTTCATGGCACCCCTGGATGTGTGGGGAGACTGACGTTGCCAGAATATTTCTTTTTTACAGCTTTTGTTGCTTTGACAGCTTTGATTTTATGGCAACTTTAATCATGTGTGTCCTATTCCTTCACCTCTGGCATTTTCCAAATATTCCATTTTTCTATTGCTGATACCATAACTGCCTTCAACAAATTGTGATTCATCAAACTGTTTCCCCTATGTCCTTCTACTACATCCACAGGGAAAACCCCCAAAGGGAATTGTATCAAGCAAACAAGGTGATGCTAAATGCTCATGAATGGGAAGATCTATTAATTAAAAAGGGGAGGAGAGAGGGAAAAGGAAGGAAGAAAAATTACATGTCTAAGTTAAGGCAGCCCCAAGACACCACCGGCAGTAACTTACACGCTGACACTTTAAACAGGCCTTATGAGTCTGTTTACTCTATTCACGACTATTCATGAAAAAAAATGTGCTATCAAGTATAACAACACAATGTACATGTGTTATCTTAAAGGTACAGGGAGTCAATACATCATACCTGAGCTTTAACAATATTATATTTCCCTTTCTTGTATATTCATAGAATAACGGAAGTGGAAATGAAAAAGAGCTAGAGATGGAAAAGGCCAAATAGGTTATCCATTCAATCTTGCCCTGACAGAGGATCAGTCTAGAGCAATAATACATCTTAGGTTTTGTCATCTGGAAATTAGTGTCTTCTCCATGTCATAGCTTTCAACTGCTTTTCTTAGCAGTTTATTTCTGAGAAGGCAGAGTTCTTAGACTCTAGTTGTTCTCCCTTAAAGCCAGAACTTAAATTTGACTTTGTTAATTTTCTCTCCCTCTTTCCCATTCAAATTCCCTGGGTTCTATATAAAAATTTTCTCTGCTATGTGTATTTATACTCTCATAATATTTTCTGCCTATTGAACATCTAGGTTTCTGATTAATTTGTCCCACTTTGCATTTAAAACATACCTAGTGGTAAGCCCTGTTTCTGCTCTAAGGCAGTGTGGTCCATTTTTAGGATTCTTCTTTTGCAAATATTGGCACTGTCTTCAAATTCCATTTGCTCCCCTTTATAGATCTTTAAAAATTTTTTCACTGCAAGTGAAGTTAATGCTACAGTTTACTATCTCTTCAAATTGATCAATTCATGCCATTTTAAAGCATTGTGATGTTTTGTTTACAAAGCTAAAGCAGTTTTCAAGTTGTTGTATTCAAGGCCACTCAAAAAAAGGAAAAAAAAAGAAGATATCATGCTACAAAATACTTTACAGAACTCATCATTATTATCAAAATTATATAAATATCTAGTAAATGATCAAGTGTATCAATGATGCAAAAAATATATAGATTGTAAATGCCAATAGTTCATTCACTTTTTACCTTCAGATCTGACACAAAGTAGCTAGCTATTCAATACATACACACAGAATTAAATATGTATTTTTAGATAGTCCATTATTTGTTCAGAGCCAAATAATTTCAAGTGTGTTCATTCTGCCATACAAAGACTTAGTCATAACTTCACAAACGTGAAATCAAGGGTTAGAAGATGCCTGTGTAGATGTCCAGAAGTTGTGTTGTTCAATTTACATGTATAAAATCTAAACCTTTCAAGATCCCTACAAGTCAAAGCAGCAAACTAGGTACAGGAAGGTAAATTGTCTAAGATCACAAGAAAGATTAGGAGACACAGATAATATTCAAATGTGGTTGTGTCTTCCTAAATAAGGCAGGGTAAGCAGAATGTGAACTGAAAGAAAAGATCAGACATAGGATTCAAATGAGGGAGATCTGTCCACACTCCACAGTAGTGCAAAAGCAGTAGACAGTCTGGTACATATTGGGAACATGACAAATTAAAGAGAGGTATGAATGGGAGCAGCAGTGATTACAGTGGGAGAAATAAATAAATGGAAGCTTGGTCATAAAGACCTTACTCTTTGCTGCCAAAAAGAGTTTAGAGTTTATCTTTTTGGAAAGCAGAGACATTAAACACTTTAAGGGAAGACTTCTGGCTGGTAGCATCAAGAACTGAATTGAAAAGAATAAGGAGAGATAAGGAAACTTGCTAAGGGTGATTATGCAATAGTCCAGGTAAAGAATAAGGGAGCCTTGCATTAAGACAGAGACTTTGAGGCATCAGAATTGGCAAAGAGGAAGTCAAACTTTCCCTCTTCGCAGATGAAATGATACTCTACATCGAAAACCCGACAGACTCCACCAGAAGCCTACTAGAACAGATCCAAGAATTCAGCCAAGTTGCAGGGTACAAAATCAACGTACAGAAATCGGTTGCATTTTTATACACCAACAATGAAGCAACAGAAAGAAATCAAGAAACTGATCCCATTCACAATTGCACAAAAAACCATAAAATACCTCGGAATAAACCTAACCAAGGATACAAGAGATCTGTATGATGAAAACTATAGAAAACTTATGAAGTAAATTGAAGAAGACACAAAGAAATGGAAAAACATTCCATGCTCATGTATAGGAAGAATAAATATAGTTAAGATGTCATTACTACCTAAAGCATTCTACACATTCAATGCAATTCCAATCAAAATTGCATTGGATTAGGAGGAACTTGACGGAGGACCAAGGGGGAGAAGAAGGGGAGAAATGGTGGGGGAAAGGGAGAGAGGCAAATCATGAGAGACTCTTGAATGCTGACAAAAACTGAGGACTGATGGATGTGGGGGGGAGGAGGGATGGGCATGGAGGAGGACACTTGTGGGGATGAGCACTGGGTGTTATGTGGAAACTAATTTGACAATAAACTATTTGTAAAAAAAAAACAACAAAAAACAAAACAAAACAAACAAAACAAAACAAAACAAAACAAAAAAGACAGAGACTTTGATAGCAGAAATAATGAGTAATGGTAATTAATTCATTTGTGGAGGGGAAATGAGTGAAGGGAAACCAGCTTACTGCTGAGTTATGGTGACACCCTCCACTGATACAAATGTTGAAAATCATATAAAACAAAACATATATATATATATATATGGGGGTGGGGACATTGAAGGGAAAGAGTTTGGATGAGTTTGTATGGAGATTGTGAGTTCAATTTGGTACATGTTGAGTCTGTTGGATACATCTAGTCCAGTAGAATAATGATAACTGGAAGATCATAGGATTGACTGCAACCACTTGTAAAATATTTAAATGACTGTGTTCTCAACTGTGAGGATTTTCTAAAATATGTAAGCCCAGGCCTTTTCTTAGATATCATGTTTTAGTATTTCTGAGGCAAATGTTAGGCTAATAAAAACAAACCAATAATAATAAAAAAAAAACACTGTCCAGCCCTAACAAACACATCTGTAGGATTCCCACTGGATAGATCCCCAAAGTCTCTAGGATATACCTGTTTCACTGTTTTTTTTTTCTTTCTTTTAATATGTATTTTTGAGAGAGAGAGAGAGAGAGAGCACACAGGAGAGGAGCAGAGAGAGAGAGAGACAGAGGATCCAAAGTGGGCTCTGTGATGATAGCAGAGAGCCAGATGTGAAGCACAGAGCCCGATATGAGGCTCGAACTCATGAGCTAGGAGATTATGACCTGAGCTAAAGTCAGATTTTTAAATGACTGAGCCACCCAGGTGCCCTCACTGCTTTTACATGAGTAGAAGGAGTAGTACTAATAGCAGTGGTAGTAGTGTGTTACAAACTATGGGTCACAAACCATTGGTTGCTCGTAAAATCAATTTAATAAGTTGCAACAGATGTTTTAGTGAGATTTAACAAAAAGATATCAGAACTAATTGCCCATAGAAGAAGAAATTTGTTTAATAGTTTTATACTTGTTTTCTATATTCTATTTGTATAGATGCAGGTGTAGTCTGTGTGTCCATGCACATGCAGATATGTACTGGTTTATAATATAAAATTATTTTATCTTTCACAATCAAAAAGTTTTAAACCCACTGTTGTCCATGACAAAATGGAATTAAAGCTGAATGTCACAATTCATTTCTAATGTCAAGGTGGTCAAATCTTATGAAGAAAACTGAGCCAGATATGAGATGTGATTTTATTTCTAGCTTTGTTACCTATATAATGTTGGTTCCATGAAAATCAAGATTCCCAAATGGTTTTATTTGTAAACAAGAAATACCATAGCACTTGTAAGCCACTTCACTAACATTAATTTAATAAGACCACTTATGTCAAGTGATTTGAAATCTGAGAGAAATAGACTAACAACTTTTGAATTTTATTTTATTGTTTATAATGAACCTTCATAGATGAATCATTCTGACTTACAAAGAAGTCTATGAGATAGGTAGCAAAGGTTGTTTTATCCACCCTTTACAAATGAGGAAATCAATCTCAGAGATGTTAAATGTACCTAGGTAATCACAACATTAACACTTCTCAAATATTAATAGATATTTCTGAAAAAAAAAAGATTGTTTCCATTTGTATTCAATAATCACATTAATCAATGCCTACAAAGCTAATGATATCATGACATTTTCCTCCATCACCCACTGAAGCCAATACTATAGACACATACTCTAACCCTATTTTGCTAAGAAAATATTTTTCCTTCATATTTTTGTTCAACTCATACAAGATAGACTAATGGTTGCCTACCTATAATTTCCTCATTCTTATTTGCTAAGGAGCCCCCAATTTTATCCATGTACCTATATCTCATAAAATATATTTCTGTACTCAGCTCAGGAGCAAATCGTGAACAGTTTAACTCTATCAAGTTTATACAATGCTCCTTGACGATGATTGGCTCACAAATGGACATATGACCCATTCTGGACAATGAGTTATAAAGAGAGGTCTCTTAAATCACAATGGAGGGACTTAAAGTAAGGCACACAAAGGATAGACTGTCATTTTATTCTTCTGATGCTCACATATCTGAATGCCTGCTAGAACTGTAGCACCCATACTGGGACCATAAGAACAGCTGGCCTGAGGACCAGTGCAATTCCCTGAAATTGTGGCAGTGGGAAGATGCAAAAACCCTTAATCTCTGAGCTGCTTAACTACTTGACTTTGGAGTCATCTTACATCCCAATGACTTACATGTAAAGTGATAAACTTTCTCTAGAGTTAAGAATTTTGTGATATGTTTTTGGTACTTGCAGCCAAACACATCCTAATCAGTACAAT